>JANCRC010000001.1:39895000-41095000 GCA_024362995.1 Heteromeles arbutifolia | reverse complement strand
TTATGGTCGTTGGCCACATGTCAACTTATAGGCTGTTGGATTTGAATATTTTTCAAATCCAACGATCCAGATTAATTAGCAAAATTAAAATTTATAAAAAATTAATTAAAAATTATGAAAAATTGTTAAAAAATATAGAATTTTTTTTTCTTTTCTATAAATACCTAACCCTCATCTTCCACCTTACACCACATTTCAATATTTTCTACACTTTCTACCAAAGCTTTCATATAATTTTTGAGAGAAAAAAATGACTACGTGGAAGCTCATTGAAGATGTTACATTGTGTGAATGTTGGGTTCACACTACTCATGACCCGATTACGGGTAATGAGATGGATAAGCGAGAAATATGGAGTAAAATTATGAAAGCGTTTTGCGACGTACATGGAAAAGACGCCAGAAGTAGTCAAGATCTTCAAGGTCGTTGGAAAAAACTCAACGCATCCTTTACTTGTTGGAAAAATGCCATCTTTCATGCTTCCGGTAATCTGCGTAGTGGGACAAGTTTAGCGGATCAGGTGACAATATTTTTCTTTATTTATATGTATTCCACCCGCATCAATATTCTAATTTATTTATTTGTGTTACACCCACATTTTATAATACTGTCTTATCCCACATTTATAGACACTACAAGCACAAGCATTCTACAATGCGAATAACAACAACAAATCATTCAGCAAATGGGAATGTTGGCAAATTGTCAAAGATTGCCCCAGATACAAAATTGTGGCAACCAGTCCAGAAGTTGTCATGCACGACATGGGTTTACACAGTTCGCCAGAAGCAGACATGGCTGAACAAGAAGGCGACACATTTGAAGAGACGGAATGGGCGCCTGAAGAAGTGCCGGAGACCCAACCGACTCGTCAATCCCTCAGGCTTCAAGGTAAAAAGGCATCAAAGAAAAAATGTAGTTCTTCAAAAAATGACTACACTAAATATATGGACGAACTTGCTCGCCAAGGTGAATTGAACATGGAGCGGGAAGCAGCTATAGATGAAGAAAAAGCTGCTGCTATGGCAACAATATTAGCAACTACTGATAGACGTGATGCGGTGGTTGAGAGACAAAGAGAAATACTTAATCGAGAGAGCGAGATGATTAGAGAAGCACTTAATCAAGAAAATAAGCTTAGAGAAGAGATGATGGCTCAAGCAGATCATGACAATATGAACAAGCCTCTAGTAGGACTGTCTCCGAATTCAAAATATTTTTGGACATCGGAAAAAAGAGATATGGTGCGAAGGAGGCGTGCAAGAGATGCAGAAACAAGTTGAGGGGGTTCTAGCTACACAGATCCTAGCAACGAAGATCCTAGCTCCACAGAATTTGTATAATTTCGTATTTATTTGTAGTACTTTATTTAATTTCTTTATGTAATTTGTATGTAATTTCGTCTTTATTTTTAGTACTTTATACAATTTCTTATTTATTTTTATTAATAGATGTAATTTCTTATTTATTATTAGTACTTTGTGTAATTTCTTATTTATTATTAGTACTTTATGTAATTTCTTATTTATTTTTAGAACTTTATGCAATTTCAAATTTATTTTTTGTACTTTATTTAAACACATCAAATAAGATTACATAAACTCACCAAATAAACTTAAAAAAAAACACACTAAATAAGATTACATAAACTCACCAAATAAACTTAAAAAAAAAAACACCAAATAAAATTACATAACCTCACCAAATAAACTTAAAAAAAACACACTAAATAAGATTACATAAACTCACCAAATAAACTTAAAAAAAAAAACACCAATTAAATTTACATAACCTCACCAAATAAACTTAAAAAAAAACACACCAAATAAAATTACATAAACTTAAAAAAATACACTTTATTCTTCAACCACAAGCTCATTTTAATTATCTTCACATTCTTGCAATCCCCACTGGTGCTCAATCAAGTCATTCTAGCGGCTTATGTGCCATATGGCTCTTGCACTGAAGTGTACCGCTCAACGATCAATTCATTGTAACGTCCATCCCGTTCCAACAACTTGTGTTGCACGGGATCTTCGGTCCGGTCATGAGCACAGTAGATACGTGTTCTTGAGTTGTTCATCGTATCCGGCTCGTATTCATCGATGGCATCATAATCATACTCATCTTCCACAATCATGTTGTGGAGAATAATAAACGTCATCATGATGGATCGAAGAGCCTCGACATCAAACATTCTAGTAGTAGCCTTGACAATTGCCCAACGAGCTTGCAGGATACCAAAACAACGCTCCATATCCTTCCTACACCCCTTTTGACATTTTGCGAAGTGTTTTTCATTTTCACTCTGTGGATGTGGCACTGTTTTGACAAACGTTGACCACCTTGGGTAAATGCCGTCTGCAAGGTAGTATGCTCCGTCGTATTTATGGCCATTAATCCAATATGTGCATCTCGGTGCTTTTCCTTGCAGCAGTTCGTCAAACACTGGAGATTGGGCAAGGACATTTATGTCATTCTGAGCTCCAAGATCAACAAAAAAAGCATGCCAAATCCATGTATCAAATGAAGCCACCACTTCTAAAATGATACTTTTGGCTCATTTTTTGTCGCCATAAGCTCTTTGCCACACACTTAGACAATTTTTCCAAGTCCAGTGCATGCAGTCGATGCTTCCAATCATGCTAGGGAAGCCTCACATCTCACCTTTCCTCAGAAGCCTTCGTATGTCCCTTGGCGTGGGTTTCCGGAGGTACTCATTGGTGCAGAGGGCTTTAATTGCAGAGCAAAACAGCATTAGGGACTCCAGAACAGTTGTTTTTCCCATCCTCGTGATCTCATCCACTTGATATGCAGATGCTCCATATGCAAGCATTCGCAAGGCAGCTGTAATTTTTTGCTCAGGAAGAAGACCTAGAACATGAAAAGCATCCTTTTTTTTGCACAAAGTATGGATCATGGTTGCAAATAGCACTCATGATTTTGTCGAACAGACTTTGTTGCATTCTAAAACGACGTCTAAAAACATGATAAGGGAATACGCTGTTGGGAATAAAATAATCTTCCAAGAGATCTTTAGCTCGTCTTTCCCTTTTTCTATCGAAGTTTGCGGCACGTCTGGGTTTGCCTATCTGTCCCACAACTTCCATGATATGGCGGGAATGTGAGGCCCTCTGCCTTCTGTGGTCATCATCCTCACCATCCTCCATTGCAAAAGCCTCATCTCCACCTCCACCTTCCTCGAGATTGACCAATTCTTTATGTTGTGCCAACAATCTTTTATGTTGCTCCTCAAATTGTTTATACGCTCTCTTGGCTAAATTATTGTAAACAGGAAGTGACACGTGGCGCGTTGGGATTGGTTGAAAATCTTATCGAAAATCTATCTGCAAAATAGTACGTTCGGATAATGACACATGGCGTGACAAGATTGGTTGAAAATCTTATCGAAATCTTGCCTAAATTATTGTAAACAAGTAGTGAGACGTGGTGTGTCGGGATTGGTTGAAAATCTTTACCGGAAATCTATCCACAAAATAATACGTTTAGATAATGACACGTGGCGTGACAAGATTGGTTGAAAATCTTATTGAAATCTTACCTAAATTATTGTAAACAGATAGTGACACGTGGCGTTCGGGATTGGTTGAAATTCTTAGCAGAAATCTATTTACAAAATAGTACGTTCGGATAATGTCACGTGGTGTGACGAGATTGGTTAAAAATCCTATCCGAAATTAAAACTATTTTATTTATTTATTCTTTTATAAAAAATTTAAAAAATTTTAAATGGGCTGGGTGCCAGCGCATTTTGTAGGGATGGAGTTCGTTTGTGCCAGCGCATTTTTAGACTTTGTGCTAGCGCATTTTTTTAGAGGTGAAAATGCATTTGGTCTATTAATGTTAATTGGGATCTATCACTATTCACTGAGTGAATTAAATGGATTGGATGTTTGCGTATTTTTTTAAGGGTGGAACTGCTCTAAAGGGCCTGGATCCTGGACTTTTGTCGGCACATGCTTATCATCTTTCCAAAATTCGGGCAAACAAAACAAATGCGGTTATAATTCCGACCAAATTAATAAATAAATTAAAAAATAAAAAAATTCAAAGTTGTAAGTAGAGACTCAGAGCTACCACCACAAACCAAAACGGAGAGATCATGGCGACGGTGGTCGGCAACCTGTCCTCGCCGTTTCTTCTGAGTCAACTCGGTAACTCGAGGCTTTGCTTTCTCAAGCTCAGGCCTTGTGCTACTTTATCGGTTTTCAAGCGCTCTTTCGCGGCAGCCATCAAAGTTCGAGCTGCTGCTTCCGCCGCCGCCGTCGAAGTCGAGCAAACCGTACGTTGCATTTAGCTTATTTTCTTGCTTTATTTCATCAATTCAATTCTTCGAATCAGTTCACGGAATAGAAAACTGAAAACCCAATTCTAGTTTTTATTTTTTATTTTTTTTCTGTTTGGTTGCTGAGAAACGGCAGGAAAATGGCAAAGTTTAGAGCTTTTATTTTCCTAGTAAATCATTCGGACAACCTTAATTTAGGAATGAATTAATGTTTATTTTTGAGATTTAAGGTTTGAAATTGTTTGCTTCATAAACAATAGGAACCAATTGTGGTACAAAATGATGGCATCAGCAGCAACAACATTTTAGCTTGTCCGATATGCTACGATCCATTTTCAAGTTCCGGTGATCCTGGCTTATCCGTGTAAGAGGTTGCATTGTATAATTTCGATTCACTTTTCGGTTTCGTTGATTTGGGGAGTGATTTGATTGTGCAGTGAGTCTGCTTCTGGGTCTAGTTTTCATTGTAGCACTTGTAAGAAGACCTACTTTGGCAACGAAACACATATTGACCTGACAACAGCAAGCGGCGCCAAGAATTATGGCGAATCAATGCCCGTTATCACGGAAATGTTTAGGTATTGAAATTGTATATAGCTTTTAATTATACAACCGATATGTGGTATCTGTATGTTTTCGCAACGAATTTTAAATAAGGATGGTGAATAAACATGCTGAAGTAGAGTCAGACGTGAGTCCTTTCAGTTTATCCTCTGGAATAACAAAATTAGGCTCTATTATGGGCTTACAGTGCAGAATAACATCTGATGTTTACTATATTGATCGTTTACGGCTTGATTTGGTACATATGTTCTGAGATCATGTATCTTCTTTGACTCTTATTATGTGAACGAGATTCTTTCTGTTCTCATAGACCCGCTGAGTTCAACTTTTTTACCTTAACCTCTGTGGCATAGATGGAGCATGAACCTAGTTGAATTGATTGCATCTACCGTATTACGATTTTCAAAGCATTACCAATAGTACTTGCTGATACCTCATGACTATGTTGAACTTGATCTGCATCTCTATTTAACGTATAGGTGACTTTTTGTTGCATCAGGACTCCATTGATATCGTATCTCTATGAGAGGGGTTGGCGTCAAAGCTTTACTGGATTGATTGGTCTTCCTGGCCCAGAGAAAGAGGTAAGATGATCACTGATCAGTTCTTTTATTCCAGATTTTCTCATCTCAATGGCTTATCAAATGTCTTTTCTAAATTTCAAAATAGAGTATTTGATAGGTTGCATTGTAAATCATACAATCCTTAGAAAGTAGGGAGGTGTGCCAACGAACAATATTTCTTATAATATTGGAGTTTTGGACATTTCATGGGAACCATATTAGTCCATTTTGTTTGCGTTACATATGAATTATGAAGTGAAAACCGGTTTTCTAGAAAAGTATTTTATATGGGGCCTAAGTAGAATAAAATTTTTACTTAAAATATGAAGCTCCACCACCAATGACCGTCAATTAATTTTTTTTTTTTTCCGAAAAAAAAGAAGGGGAGAAAAAGTCCTCTTCTGATCACAGCATGAAAACATAGATGGATAATTTGTGTTGCTGCCAAATATGCAATATGGTTGTTTGAAATACTAAAAACGGTCATATTTTACCTGTGTATTTGATTTGTCTTGCTAAGGAGGTTGTTGAGTTGTTAACCACGGCATGGTTTTAACTGCAGTTTGAGTGGACTAAAAATTTCTTGAAGCCTGTCTTGGGTGGTGGAAATATCATTGATGCAAGTTGTGGGAGTGGGCTATTTTCTAGACTTTTTGCCAAGAGTGGATTGTTTTCTCTTGTTGTTGCTTTGGACTACTCAGAGAACATGTTGAAAGAATGCTATGGATTCATTCAGCAGGAGGAGAACTTCCCCAAAGAGTACAGAACCTTGATGTTTTCATTCAAATTTAGATGATAAAAGCTGCTAAAAGTTTCAAATCGTATTCGGTGCTATCTCCTTATGGATCTTTCCGAAATTTTGTTATCAATCGTAAAATACCTGATTAAGTTTGTTTTTTTTGTTAGGAACATAATTCTGGTCAGAGCTGATATATCTAGGCTTCCTTTTGCTACAAGTTCTGTTGATGCTGTGCATGCTGGTGCCGCCCTACATTGTTGGCCTTCACCATCAGCAGCTGTAAGTACTTAATTATATATGGTGTTAGAGCTAACTGCTCTGCTTGTTCTAGCTACCTGTAAGGGGTACTAAATCTTATCGTAACACACAGTGGTGTCAGTATTCACATGTCCTTGATGCTAATTAATTTGTCTACAACAAGTTAATGAACATTTTCCATTTCTCGGTTTTTAGTTTTTAACCAGTATTTTCCCTGGGTAATTGTGGTTTTGAAGGTTGCTGAAATTAGTCGAGTCCTGCGACCTGGTGGGGTGTTCGTTGCATCTACTTACATACTGGACGGGCGTTTTTCTCGCATCCCATATCTAAGGAACATAACACGGGTACATCTTTCGTACTCCAAACTTTCATTGCTGCAGCTCTGGGATTCTGCTGAATATGCCCCATGTAGCCGATGATTTGGTATTATAATTTCTATTTCATCTCACCAGTTTTCGATTCGATTTTACCCTTTTTTTTTTGTTTGGTAGGTAACAAAGCAAATATCGGGCAGCCAAGTCTTCACATCAGAAAGTGAATTCGAAGATCTCTGCCAAGCATGTGGGCTAGTTGGTTTTACAATAGTGAGGTATGGGCTTTTTGTGATGATCTCTGCCACAAAACCCACTTAATTAATTATTCTTGTGCCACAAGCAATCTCCTATGTAAAGAAACATTAATATGTCATGATGTTAGGAATGAAACCAAACTATATCATCAAAATTTGGATAATATGATTCACTATAAATGATTGTGTTTCATCTCATTGTCGATTTGTTACATCTCGTACGCAAAATTGACAGTCGTACGACCGATTTATCCAAATGTTTCTCTCGAGAAAGCATGTGGTTACAATGGCAAGAAAACCAGCGAAGAAAGCGAGAACTCTTCTGTTGCCAAGCTCAAGCAGTTGGTTAGTATGGAAGTTGCCTTTCTCTAGCTCGTTTTCTGGCCGGAGGTCAAAACAGGACGGATAAAATTCTTACGTACATGTATGGTATTTGGATGTGCTTGAATGGAGCTGGAATGTTCAGTGAAATTCTGGTAAGATTACAGCGGGCTCAAATTGGCAAACGTTAACTGGCGGTATAGCAGTGTCTGTTCATCATCATCAGCATGAGCATCAAGAGTGTCCTCACCTTCATACTCTACTTCAATGACAGTTCTATCATTCACGTACAGCTCTTCCGATTCAGGAAACCGAGCACGTGAATATTCTTCTCCGGTAGGTGAATCTTCTAATTCTATTTGTTGCATCTCTGATTCTATTAAAACTTCCATCCGTGCACGCTCCCTGTCTCTTGGGTAGGTGCAATATAGGAATGAGTAAATGACACAACAGAGAGCCGTTGGAATTCCTATTGCTGTATATAGTGCTTTTGCCAATGACAAAGCGTTCCCTCTATCCGTGGCAATCCCTTCAGATGCACTGGACCCTTGAGGAACTGGTTTATAACCATAAACGCGTTGAGCCAATATCCCAACTACTGGAGGAGCGAATGATGAGAGTATGGACTCGAAAGATCTGTCCAATGCATATACATTTGTTCGGGATCTCTCAGGAACCATCTCTGCAAAAATCAGACTGCATAGATCATGCCATCCGTTGGTGTTTTTGCTTTACTTTCCATAAAAACGTAAGGAAATTAAAGACAGACAGAACTACAAAGTTTTAAGGCTTACTTGTTTGTAGCTGGAGCATTCCATGAGATTAAGAATCCCATGATGAACAAGATGAAACCATGGATGACAAGCGTACATGGATCCGCAGGTAATGCAAGCAGAAGAATTGCTGCAAGAGGGATGGCAGATGCGGAGCTTATCTGTGCTAATATAATCGTTCCTGCGTTTGGAAGACGCATGGAAAGGATATCTCCCATTTTACCTCCAAACAAGCCACCAAGGCAACTTCCAATCACAAACAAGGCGATGAGGAAAGCGGATTTCCCATGAGAGAAGCCAGCAAGTGAACTTACCACATGGGCGCAAATGACAATGCTGACCAAGGAAACGAACCAGTAACACCCTGCGCCACAACGATCTGAAAGGAAGGAATTTTAACAACCGACTTAGCTTCTAGGGCCAGTTCTTTCACGTGTGACCACAAGGAACTACTAGAATTCTGGCTGCTATCTTTTGTTTCACCATCTGGAAAGTGTGGGTCAGTGGCATACAGACGGACTAAAACACCGACTACAACACTAATAAATCCAAAAAGGTGAAAGGAAATTCTCCACCCAGGGATTCCCATGACTGTTATTGGAGCTATCAATATAGAACAAAGGCCACCAATTATCGAACCAACATTGCCAGTTAGTTGAAGCCATCCGAAAGCCATACCTCGGTTGTTGTCATCAGTTGAGTCAGATACAAGGGACTGGATAGCCGGAGTAACTAGAGCAAGGCCAATCCCATTCAAAGCTCTGGATATAGCCACCTGATCAATAAAAGCTGAATGACTTCAAAGTGAATAAAACAAGCTGGAATCAAGCTAAACATTATGATACTTCTCCTTTTGTTTTGATAACTTTAGTTATCAGTTATAACCCCGTTTCGAATCAATTATAAAACAAACACTTCACCTTTTTATTTTATGCTCGATTTCTCGTGCACCATCTTTTTGGTTCTTTACTGATTTGATAAGTAACGTATTAGAGACGTGATACAAGTGAAACTGTCAAACTCTGTTGTGCATGACAGTAAGGAAGTAAAAGTTTAGGTATCATTTTAACGAAAAAAGAAGTTAAAGGAAGCGGAAAACATCCGTGTTAGGGCCAGTTTGGGATTGTTGTGCCTTTTGAATAAATTGCTTCTGCTGTGTTTTAAGAATAATCAGCTGCAAAATAAAGCAATTGAGCGTTTGATAAACTGTATTTTTAAAAGTGCTATGAGTATGAAAAGCAGTGTAAAAGCAGCGTCTAGAAGGATAAATAATGTCATTGTTTAAAATATATGAGCCTATTATAGGAGTTAAAAGGGAAACTGTTATTAGCACTCCAAAAATCTCATTCTACAATTCTCACAAGTGTATTTTCCTTTCCAATTATAGAAAGTTTGGAGTGGAAAATGAAATTTTTGGAGTACCAATAACAATTCCCACTAAAAATATTCTCAATGCTCAACTCCGCTTTTTATTGAAGTAGCTTTTAAAAGCAACCCAAGGACTACTTTTAAAAGCTGCTATGGAGGCCATTGCTTTTAAAATAAAGTATATTTTATTTTTACCAAATACTTTTTTACTGCTTAACTTTAAAACGAAACATTGTTTGGTGAAAAAAAAGCAATACCAAACTGGACCTTAATCTTTCGGAAACTTTACTGATGAATCCACTTTTATCATGTCCAGAGTCTAGTATATCCAACTCTGAACCCAAGAATTCAGCTTCCACCAAATTTGAAGCTCCTCTTGTGCTCAACTTATATGTTCATTTCTATAAGGCTTTCACTGTTTCACAAGAAACAATTTTTGATTCCACATTTATATATTTGAGTTACTCAGAGAACGCAAGCATTGCATCTGAGTTCAACTACTGAAACCATCCCTATATACTTGAGTCACTCAGAGAACATATGCATTGCATCCGAGTTCAAGTATTGAAACCATAATTTGCGTGAAGACTGCGATCACCAAATCTAACTATCTCTGCTAGAACAGTCAAATATGTCCGTTACGTGAAATTTATTCACCACAACTACTCAGTTTTTCCCAAACAAGATTTTATAAAACCTACTTGCATAGCTAACGCAGACCGTTCATTCAGCTAGAAATCGAAGCAACAAGAAAACGCGATAATTCAATTTCTTTTCTTTGACTCCCTTAAGCTTTTCGAGCAGTTCTTCATTCATGACTAGCATAAAAAGATACTAGAAGTTGACACAAAACATCCCCAAATCTTTTCTCCGGGTTAGGTTATTCGATCAGACTAGAATTTCAAACATTTACGTACTCTCCAGACTATTTTCAAAATTCGAAAAGAAAAATCCACTATTACTATAGATAGCAATCTAAGTAGAATCTTCAACAATCAAATCAAACCACCATTTCTGGCCAACCAAATTGACAACTTCACAAATTGAAATCACAATCAGCAGATACAGCCTAATAAAGCCACTAACTTTCTGTTTGGCAACCGAGAAAATTTCAGAAACGAAACAAAACCCAAGACGACGAATGCCAAATAGAACCAACTCAATCAAAATTTAATTACCACGGTGAAAGTTGAGGAAAAAGCGACGAGAAAAGTAGCGGTGGCCCAGAGAAAGGCGCCGAGGGCGATGACGTGGGCCCGGTTGTGGCGCACGGTCGGGTAGGTGTGGAGAGCGGCGCCGACCTCCTTGTACACGCCGGGGAGAAACGACTCGTCGGCTCGCTCCATGATCCCGGCCAAGTTGACCAGCACCTTCATTTTCCGATTTAGTATTTTGGATTTTTGGGTAATTTAATTTTCTGGGATTCGGAAATAAATTCGCAGAGATTCAGAGAGTAATTGTGAGAATTGAAATTGGAGATTTGCATTTCGGAGTTTAGTGAGAAGCGGGGAAGACGACCGACGAGTCTACGGCCTGACTTTGGGGGAAGAGGGTGAGTGACACGTGGCAGGGTTTATAAGGTGGCATTGGGATTTTGCCAGCTGGCAAACGCCGTGTCTGCCGCTCTTTGGCGGGCTTCAGCTGTGAAATTTGTACCCTTTTGAATTTGGGATATGCGATTATGCGTTTCTTATCTCTCTTTTTGTTTAGACTTCATTTTTTGCCCGTCTACAAGTGCTTTAACATGACTGAAAGTATTTTTAATGAAAATGTTTTTTAAATCAATTCTTAGTAAAAAAATGGATTTTGAAAAAACACTGAGAGTGTTTCTTACAAGAAACACATATCTGATGTTTCCTCCAGAAAACACTTAAAGTGTTTTTGAATCTCAAAATCAATTTCATCAAAAGCACTTTCAGTAATTTTAAAAGCATTTCCAAACGAGCTCTTTGTAATCTTAAATTTTCTGGACACTGTGTGTAGGCCGATTAGGTTAGAATGGGCTTTGGTTTTAAGGAAAGGGATCATGTCCCGATGTCTTCCACCAAATCTACCCAATCACCTAATCCGGCCTTTAAAATTTGATCAAACGGCTAAAGTTATTATAACTTTTAAAGAGGCCTCTGTTTGTAGCCGTTCTATCAAATTTCAAAGATCCAGATTGATTGATTGGATGAATTTGGTGGAAGGGATCCGAATATGATTCCTTTCATGATTTTAATAGATGGGTGACAATTCTTTGGGTTTCCCGACCAATAAAAAGGGCACAAAATTGATGTTTTTTTTTTTTTTTTTTGGGTTGTCCTACAACGATGTTGATTGCTATAATGTATACTTTCTTGACCACTTCAAGACAGATCGATCTTAAGGTTATTATTAAGGGATTTATAACATGTAAAATGACCAATTGTACCTATATAAACGCTACTAATATTCCAAACTATAAAATACATTTACAAGTCTTTTGGATCTTTCATCCACGCGAGGTTTAACATGCATACTCACTCTCAACCTTGATCTTGAATCACACTAATTGCACATGGCTGCAACCCCAACCTTGATCTTGAAGGCATCAACATTCATTGTTCGGGCTAGATCTGTCCCTCGCACAACTCTTTTGGACTCTTTTGGATCTTGTTTGTCGGGCAAGGTTTGCTGCTTGGTGTATTGCACTATGAGTTTGTTATTAGTTTGAATGGTGCCTTTGTGGTGTCTTTGTTAGGCCTTGAGGCTCACAATCAAAATTAATATGGGTCTGAGCGTGCCACCGTTATCTTTGTATAATAGATTGTTCTTTCTTGGTTATTAAATGGATTGATTATTTGCACCACAAGTTATTTAGACTTATTGGTTCGATTGGATTGTTTACAGATGAGTTAAGTCTGTATAAAGTTCTTTTTCTTGCCTTGTAAACAATGACTTTTACTCATAATATCATATGTCCAATTAAAAGGAGTTTAGGACCCTTCAAATTATTTCTTTGGTTACGGTTAACACTAAAGAAACAAGGTTAATTAGTTTAGCAAGATTAATCATAAATGAAACTTTGAACGAAAAGCAGTCGAAAATGATGTAAGATACAATGAAAGATGCATAAAACAACAAATCTACTTTATGTAAGTACAAACAAAAGAGACTCGGGCAAGATTATGACCTTGTTATGCAAGGTTCGTCTTCTTACAACCACTTCTCTTTGTGTTTGACAAGGATTGTAATATTTGGAGAATGAAATATAAATCGGGTTTACTAGAAGGATTCGATACTATAACATAGGGGAAAGGTAACAGAACTTCTAAAAGTTGACAAAAGATGGCTTTCTATGGTGGACCTGCGACTAAAAGGATAAAGTTTGGACAAACTAAAGCTTTTTGGTTTCTTGCTTGCTGGAGTGCAAAGTTGGATGTCTTTTGATTGATTGGTTGAGTGTCTTTCTTCCTTGTGTCCTTCGCTGCTTTTATAGACTCTCTAGCCCGACTGTTCAAGCCTCCCCTTTTGGTGATATCCTCAGAGTATGGTGAGTCACCGTTTATTTACCTATCCAGGCCCTTGAAAAGTACTTTTTTGCTGGGGGTGAGTTGCTCTCTGAGTGTCACTTCTCACATAGGCTTGTTGCCTATTCCTTGGCAAAAATGATTTTTAATTTCTTCCTAGGCTGTCGACTTGTCTGAGCCCAATCCTTATTCTACTTTTTACGTTCTTGGGCCTCCAATTACACTAAGCCCAGTATTAAATATCCACTCAAACTTTTATAAAAGTAGAACCTTGTATTAATTCTTTATCAGCAAACAAAAGGGCATCTTACATACTAAGAGAGAGGGGGCAGAGAAGTAAACTAAATGGCCAATAACTTACCTACATGACGAAATGATATCAGAGTATTCTCTCTACGCGCGCATACAGAGTTCTTTTTTTCTCTTCTTTTCCACATTTGTGCATGCATAAAAACATCTTCACTACAAAAATACTTCGTATGTGTTCTACATGCATTGGTTTTATATGTCCAAAATTTTTCATATTCAGGCAGTGATAAAATTAATTTTCATATTTTCATGAGATAGATAAACTATTTGAGAAAAGATAGTAAATATAAATTATATTGCAGAAAGATTCCACACAGTAATTGCACCTTTACATTATAAGACACTACTCTTGTTAATTCCAAGAGATACAGACACAATTATGAAAGGGGTGTGCTATTCACACACTCCATTTTACTTCTTACACACCCCTTGTTAATTTCTATCCGTTGATTTTCTTCGATTCATCCGATCCGACGGCCGAAAATTAGAAGGATGTGTGAAAAGTAAAATGGGGTGTATGAATACACACCCCTTATGAAATTAATTTAAAATCGCCTTCTACATTGCTTTGGCATTTAACGTATTTGATCGCACTGCTTTCATCCTTTTTTATTGCAGACACAAATGCAACCACAGTAGAGCAAACAAAATCACACAAAATGAAAAAAACAATATAATAATCACAATTTCAGAATTATTAGGTCAAGTAACTATAGACTTTTTATGCATTCTTTTATATAATCGTTTTAACAAACAATTAACTCACCAGTACTGCACCGTGATAAACAAAAGAGTGAGAAAAGAAATGAACGCTGTAAGGAAAAAGGAAAAAGAAATGCTGCAGTTTTGTTGATAGTTCCATCCCATATCCAAAGAGAATATCAAACAGAGGTTAGCAAAAGAATGAGAAAAGAAAATGGATAAATAGGAAAGATGTGAGTTGCTAGAAAAATAACCTTTAGTAAACTCTGACACTTTTGTAATATTTGAAGAGAGTGGCACACATTTATTACATTGCTTCAGATTCTGTGGGTAGAAAAGAAAGAAAATACGAACACTCATAATTAACCATATGGATGTTTTGGCAAAAATAAAGACATAAGAGCAACTCTATCATTGCAAAGACCTCCTAGGGCAAGTTACTATTGAATAGCCTCAAATGAACAATAACTGTCTTTAATGAATAGTAATTGCCTTTTGCATCTCCACTCCTACATTAAATAGCCATGGCAATAGGCAATAAAATATTAGTATTTCTTATTTTATAAAATAATTCAAAATAATTTTATTTGTAATTTCAGATAAGATTTGTAATCGTTCTCGTTGCGCCACGTGTCATTATTCGAGAAGACAATTTTTGGTGATAGATTTCGATAAGATATTTATCCAATGTCGTCGTACCACGTGTCATTACCTTTTCGGAACCGTTGATGATAGATTTCCGATAAGATTTTCAACCAATCACGTCGCGCCATGTGTCACAATCTGTTTACAGTTTTTGAGGATAGATTTCGATAAGATTTTTAACGAATGATGGCATGCCACGTGTCATTATCTACAACCTAATCCTTTCTTTTTCCTCCATATAACTCACCATCCATCTTAAGAAATCACACACCAAAATAAAAAAACAATCATTATTCATAGTTTCTGCTTCCTTCTTACAATGTCTTCTTCAAAGATGTTGTGGGAAATCAATGAGCAAGAGAAAGAATTGTTTAAGCAAGGGGAAGAAATGTTCAATCTCCAGGTGGGCGAAAATGTGATGGAAGAGGAAGAAGATGTGGAGCGTAGAAGGATAGATGACTAAGCAAGAAGCCAAAGAGCCTCACATTCTCGTCGAGTCATCCAAGTTGTGGCTCAGATCTCCAGGCCCAGCCGTTTTGCAAACCTTGATAGAAGCAGGCAACGACGATGTACGGATCTCTTGGACGATTATTTTGTCCGTAACAGTGCATTCCCTGATACGTACTTTAGACATCATTTTAGAATGGAACGATATTTGTTCAACTTGCTGTTTGCAACCATGAATCCTACTTTATGCAAAAGAAGGATGTTTTTGGTGTTATTGGTCTCCTTCTTGAGCAAAAAATTACTGCTGCCTTGCGGATGCTTGCATAAGGAGCATCTGCAGACCAAGTGGATGAGATAGCGAGGATGGGGAAATCAACCATTCTTGAGTCCCTGATGAGGTTTTGCTCCGCAATTGAATTTATCTACACCACAGAGTACCTCCGGAGACCTACTGAGATGGCCTTGCAAAGGCTTCTGAAGAAGGCCGAGATGAGAGGTTTTCCTGGGATGATTGGAAGCATAAATTGTATGCACTAGACCTGGAAAAACTGTCCAAGTGCATGGCAAGGAGCTTATGGGGACAAAAAAGGAGCAAAAAGTATCATTTTGGAGGCGGTGGCATCATTTAATACATGGATTTGACACGTTTTTTTGGGTGTTCCGGGGGCTCAAAATGACCTCAATGTCCTTGCCCAATCCCCAGTGTTCAACGATGTCCTGCAAGGAAAAGCACCAAGAGTCACGTACTGGGTCAACGGACGTAAATACCACGGGCCATACTACCTAGCAGACGGCATTTACTCAAGGTGGTCATCGTTTGTCAAAACAGTGCCACATCCTCGAAGTGCAAAGGAAAAACTCTTTGCAAGCTGTTAAGATGGGTGTAGGAAGGATGTAGAGCGTTGTTTTGGTATCCTCCAAGCTCGTTGGGCAATTGTCAGGGGTGCTTCTAGAATGTTTGATTTAGAGTCGCTTCGATCCATCATGATGACGTGCATCATTCTTCACAACATGATTGTGGAAGATGAGTACAATTATGATGCTATTGATGAATATGAGCCAAACACGATGAACAATTCCTGAACACAAATATATTGTGCTTATGACGCCACCGAAGAACCCGTGCAACACGAGCCATTACAAAGGGATGGACGTTACAATGAAAAGCTCATTCAACGATATACTGCACTTCAGGACCCATATATGCACAATGCCCAACAAATTGACTTGATAGAGCACCAGTGGGAATTGAAACAAGCTGAAGAAACTTAAGTTCATTTAGTGTGTTTGTTTTTATTTGGTGTGTTTTTTAAGTTCATTTAGTGAGTTTTTATTTATTTGGTGTGTTTGTAATTTTATTTGTATGTTTATGTAATTTTATTTGGTGTGTTTATGTCATTTGAATAAAGATTCTCTTAGTTTAAATAAATTACCAAATTAAATAAATATACTCTTAGTTTAAATAAATTACTATATACTCTTAGTTTAAATAAAGTGCTAAATTCAATAAATTGGAAACAACATAAAGTACTCTATTCAATAAATAAGAAATTACAACCCAAAGTGATCGGAAAATTATGGGCTCCGATTAAAAACAAATTCCCTAGTCCCTCGTGAATGGAAAATCATCACCTAACCAATTTGTGGTGCTAGGATCATCTCCTCTTGTGGTGCTAGGACCATCTCCTCTTGCTCTCGCTTCCCTTGCATGCCTCATTCGCACCACGTCCGCTTTTTCCGAATTCCAAAAATATTTAGAATTCGGTGACTTCACCTCTACAGACTCCTTCTTAATGTCACGATCTTGTTGAGCCCTTGTTTCTTCTTTAAGCTCTTCCCTTTCTTGCCTAAGTAGCTCTCTTTCTCTCTCATTAACTTGAAATAATCTCTCAGCAGCTGCAGCTTTTGCCTCGTCTCTAGCCTTATCACCTTCAAATTTAACCATTTCCTATGCCAAAGTCAATTCACCTTGGCGAGCAAGTTCTTCCATATATTTTCCATAATCATTCTTGGAAGCACTCCCTTTTCTCTTTGAAGCCTTCTTACTTGGAGGCCTAATTAGATATTGGGTCGACCCCGACGCTTGTTCAGGGGGCATTTCCGGCAATTCTTCTGTTTCGGTTTCATGAACATGCGATTCATGAATGGGCGTAGAGTGTAGAGGGGTGCTGTTCATGACAACTTCTGGACCGACAGGCACAACTCTGAATTTAGGACAATCTTTGACAATATTCCAACATTCCCACTCGGTGAATGATTTGTTTTTGTTTTTGGTTTTGGCATTATACCAAGCTTGTGCTTGAAGTGTCTACACAATGATGGAGAAGAAATAATTATAATCAAAGTAGCTAATCTAAATTTGGGTATAGTATAAAAAAATAAATAATATACCTGATCCGCTAAATTTTCCCCACTTCGAAGATTAGAACTAGTTTGTGCCAAGGCATCTCTCCAAAGACTAAACGATTGGCTGAGTATTCTCCAACGACTGGACATCGATTCTTTGGTTCTTTTCCCACCAATTTTCTCAAGATAATTGGTATGAATAAGACTCCACATTTCTCGCAACTGCATGTCATTACCCATGATTGGATCATGAGTAACTTCAACCCAGCTAGAACACAACGTAATATCTTCAATAAGCGTCCAATTCGTACTTGCATCATTAGTCATTTTGTTGGAAACCAATTGGATTGAAACTTTGAGAGAAAGATTGGAATATGGTTGAAAGTATTTGAGAAAATATGAAATTGTGGTTGAAACTTTGAGAAAATATGAAATTTGGATTGAAACTTTGAGAGAAAGATTGGAATGTGGTTGAAAGTATTTGAGAAAATATGAAATTGTGGTGTAAGGTAGAAGATAATGAGAAGATATTTATAGAAAAGTAAAATCATTTTTTTTTTAAATTTATTTTTGGATTTATTTTTAATTCTTAACATTTTTTATTACCTTTTTTGTTAGTATCTCATGTACTAAAAAGAAGGACATGAGATACTAACAAAAAAGTACCTTTGAGGCTTTGACCCTAAACCCTAAACCCTAAACATAAGAATGAACAACCCACAACTTCTGCTGAACGTGGGTGCATGATTTCAGCGTTGTTTGTGCTTCATTTGTTCTGCAGAATAAGTGCAGATGCTTAGAAAAACAAACGAAATGGAAAACAAAACAAAATTGGAATTAAATAAATACAAAAAATTAGGTAAAACAACTAAAGAGTAAAAACCGAAAACAACGGCGTCAAACTCCAAAAACTTGAATAATATGAAGAAAATGTGAGCGCCTGCGGAGAGGCCGGTGCAAAATAAACGGAGGCGCAAACCCATCTTGCATCATATTCAAAACATCAAAGTCCAATCTAAATCACCATGAACCTTGATCTTCCAATTTAAAACCGTTATATTTCTTGTGCATCTAAAATAAACAAAAAATGTACGTAAGCAGAAAGAAACTGATGATATTTTCAACATTATATCAGACACAATGTTTGGAGAGATAATTGGAAAAGATTAAACTACCTTGCAATTCCAAGGCTTTTTATTTATTTATTTCATTTTTAAAATTTTGTAGAGACAGATTAGGCGAGATTAGCTATTTGTCAACAGTCGTGCGCGAGGCACCAACCTCTCTCGAAGGAGGAAGGACCGTTGCACCCAGAAACACCCCCTCCCGCCCTGTTCCCTCTCTACTAGATTTTATTAATAATATGAAGAAAAAAGGAAAAGTAATACAAGCGGGGGGAACTAGGCCAATACCTGCTAAAATAATTTTTGAAGCCAAACCTTAACAAGAAGTAGAAAACTACTTGAAACAAGAAAACCCAGTTACCAAAAAACAATGTGAAACTCATCCTAACAAAATCGAAAATATAGGCGAAGAGAAAGATTATGATGATACGCGTCAGTAGCACAAGGAGGACAAGAATCCCACCAATAAACCCCATGGTGACCCAGTCCAAAATTTGCCAAATAGTTAGCCACCTGATTCCCTTCACAAAAAATATGTGTAACTCTTATGCATATAGAACAGAGCAACGCTCGACAATTTAACCAATGAACCCTCAAATACCAGGGAACACGATTATGAGAAGCAAAAATGAAAAGAACAACCAAGGATGAATCACACTCAATCCAAAGGGAACGTCAACCCTTCTCCCAAAATAAGTTTACTGTATGAATTATAGCATGCAATTCAGCTTCAAAAGAGGTAACCACCCCTAAAGAAGTAGCAAAACACCCTAAGCATGAACCAAAATGATCACGAAAGATATCGCTGCTAGTACCAGCCAATTCCGGTGATCCATGAGCTGCACCATCGATATTCACCTTGACCCAATGTAGAGAAGGTGGTTTCCATATAACTTCAATAACACGAGGTGACTTGGCAAAATGACCAAACAAACCAATAGTGCGAAGAATGCAAAGTTCTTCCACATAATTTTTCATGTTTCCCTTGCTAAGCGAATCAATTTCAAGGAGCTGACAATTAATTGAGTGAACAATAGCAGTAATGGATGGTCGAATATCGTCAAATCGAAGCTTATTACGTGTTGTCCAAAGACAATATAAACAAACTCCAATCAAGCCCCATCATAGAAGTTGAATCTGAGATTCATAGCCTTTGCGAATAGGATAAGTGAAGAAGGTCATAATATCATCAAAATGAGATATCATCACAAACCAATTTAAACATTAAGACCAAACTTGACGTGAGAAGGAACATTCAAAAAACAAATGTCTCGGAGTTTCCACATGTGAGCAACAAAGGGAACACATGGAGGGAAGAGCAAAGCCTCTATCCTGTAATAAAGAATCTGTAACAATTTTCCCATGCATGAATTTCCATAGAAAAAGAGAATTTCTAGGACGAAAACAAGAATTCCAAACCCAACGGTCCCAAACCACCAAGGGTTGCTTGCTTCGTTTAATATCATAGGCACAAGAAAGCATGAGACGACCATGAGAGGAATCAGTCCAAATCAAAGTATCATCAATTTCAGTAGTCTTGGGAAACAAATAGAACAAATTTGATCCCAAATGAGATGTAAACTATCATGGAGAGAGGCAGGACAAATCCAATTCCCAGGAAGAAATCTTATACTAGGAGGAGGGCAAACCATGATTATCGAAAAACCGACCACGAAAAAATAAAGAAGCCAAAGTAGAGGTGACCAAGATGTCCAAAATTTTTTTTAGGAAAACTAATGAAAAGAGTTTGAAAACTTTGAGTTTTAACGATAAAGACAAAATAAAGGGTAAAGTGAATAGTATCAGGATTGACTTTTTAGTGTAAAAATGTGATTTTTCGTTAAAGTGAACAATACTGGGAGTTTTTCGTTAAAGTTCTCAGTTTTTTTAGAAGAAAAGCTTGATTCAAAGAAGCTAAATTCTGTATGCCGAGACCACCCTCATTTAGTGGAGCACAACACCTCTTCCTTGAAGCCGTAAAAAAACCACGAGAGTCCGCACAACCTGTCCAGATAAAATTATGAGCCCAATTTCTGACTTGCACCAACACAGTAGAAGGCCATCGGTAAACCGAAAAACTATGAGAAAGCATCTAATAACAACCGATAAAGCAACACGTCCAGCCATAAACAACATGTTAGATCCCACATCGCCCAAGGGAGTGGATCATCTATGCCTTATATGTACATGCCCACCTCCTTTAGCACGAGGCATTTTGGGAGTTTACTGGTTTCGGATTCCGTAGGAACTCCGAAGTTAAGCGAGTTCGCGCGAGAGCAATTCCAGGATGGGTGACCCACTGGGAAGTCCCAGAAACAAAACCGTGAGGGCGTGGTCGGGGCCCAAAGCGGACAATATCGTGCTACAGCGGAGCTGGTTTGGGATGTGACAGAATGGTATCAGAGCCACTCTGCCATTCGGTGGCGTGATCGGGGCACAAAGCGGACAATATCGTGTTACGGCAGAGCCGGTTTGGGATGTGGTGGCGCCCGGATCGGGATGTAACACAACAAACGTTTTTTCCATTGAGACATCCATTGACGCACTCTATCAGCCAATGATTGAAAATGGAAGAAATGTTCCCATTGAGCCAGGAAGAAACTTCTTCGGACGACCACGAAAAAGAGGAATTTTGCAAGAAACGATGGATCAGAGGAATTTTGGCGTGAAAAAAAAATGGAAGAGATGTTATAGGATGCGGAAGGAGGTAGCGATGAAGACAATCCTATAACCCTATATTTGGACTATGGATATAAGTTTATCTTAATACTGGACATTTACGGCAATTATTCTGATATGTGTAGGATAGTTGATAGATATGTATTTGTGCATAGAAATAGAAAGAAAAATAGAAGAAAAGTGTCACTTAACAGAACCGAAGGAAGCTAGTGTTTTGTAGAACATATGTATGAGAAAAGACTTGGTTCTGTTAATGAATAAAACTCATCTGTCGGCTGGTTTGTGAAGTCCCACCAGTGTAGTGCTCATGAGTGCAGGAGTTTCTTCCTTTTTATTTTATCTATCAAGAAAAAATCATATTAATATAGTGTTCAACAGAAATACAAACTTAGTCAAAATTTGTAAGCATACCATGCAAAGGAAACATTTCTTTGACAATCCTCTCTGATTTCATCTTCTGAAGTAAATACTCCCCGACTTCCCAACTGAAATTTTTAATCATCAAATCTTAAAGTTACGCTTGACCGGCTCTTGTTAATCTGTAAATTTACAGTTCAAACCTAGTCAACGGCATACATTTAAGGATAAATATTTGCACACCGAAATAAAGTCATATTGGACTTATTCAAAGGGTTTCAGTAGCATTTACATCAACTTGTACAACATTTTCACAAAAAAAAAAAAAAAAAAAGGTGAAACATCAGCGGCCAATTGATGGATGTTATCAACCAAAGAGTTATGATAAAAGGATGGAGACAAACATGTAAATGAAATGTGAAATCAAAGAGTGAAACAGAACAACGAAAAGATACGATTGGAAAAGAAACTGAGGTGAATGATTAAAGTCGTGATAAATAAAAGTCGTCACTGTGGGGTTGCCCTACTCGGACGTACAACTGAAATCTCATAAACCTGAAAACAACACGGACTCTTGAAAAATAAAATTGATGATTCAGATATCTCTAAAATTGGAAACCAAGCTTAGTCTAGATTAGTCAAACAGGTCCTCGATTTACTGCTTCCAAATTGCCAATCTCAATCAGACTTTCTAATTGCATGCAGTTGTCCTATTAATCAAATGTAATTGCATTGTTGCACATGAAGCTTTGTTTTACAATGACAAACCTCTACGTTTGCTTTAAAATTAAGAAAAGAAAGAAGAAAAATTAACAATTAACAAATTCAAGAATGTTACCAAGGAATGCCAAGCATAAAGAAAAAAACCAAATGAAAATAATATCACATATTAACAATTGAAGAGTTGATTCTTGTGGATGCAAATTTCTTCCTCCTTATTCTTGGACAAAATTGCACCTACAAAACAAATAACACCTTACGTCAAGGCCAAGAGCCTCACGCGCCCACGATGAATGGGTGGGGGGGGGGGGGGCTTTGGCCGAAGAACCTCCGATGCCAAAGTTAGAATTTGTTGACTTGTATTAGGATTCCTACAATTGTGGGATTCCTACCATATTTGGTTTCCTAGTTTAGAATGTAATTATTCTTTCCTGTATTATGATAGGATTGTATATGGTTGTATATATACCTTTGAATGAATGAGATGAATCAATATCATTGAAAAGCATTCTTTCTTCTTAGCACCAGAGCCGAGTTAGAAAAAAAAAGGAAAGAACCGAACCCTAACTGAGTTTGCTGTGCTTCTGATCCAAAGGTTTTTTGTTTACCTGTCCCTGATCAATTTCAGCGAGCGACATCGAGTCGTTGCTGCCTAATTTTTGTCTGGCCAGATTCAACGCTGCCCAGTTTCTGTCCGTCTGTTTTTTCTGATTCCAGATTCCCACCATAAAGCTGCAAGTTGTGTGGTATACCGACAGCAAGACCAATGGCTAAAGAAAAAGGGGCCGGTTCTAAGATAGTTCCTGCTGCTGCTCCAATTATGGTGCAGTCTGAGAATTCAAGCTTTAATATTGGTATGGTATTGGATGATAAGAACTATGATTTATGGGCTCCTCTCATTCAAATCCATATCGCTGGAAGGAAGAAGATGAGATATCTTCGTGGATCTATCAAGGCACCTAATGAAGACGATCCAAAATATGATGATTGGTTATCTGAAGATCAAAAAAATTAAGAGTTGGCTTCTGTCTTCAATGAAGCTTGAGATTATGAAATGGTACATTCGGTTGTCTACTTTGAAGGAAATTTGGGACTCTCTGAAGGCAGCCTACTTTGCTGAGAATGACGAGGCTAGAATTTATTCGTTGAATCAGAAGGCATCACGTCTTCGTCAGAATGGCCGACCGTTGGCTACCTATTTTGGGGAGCTAACTGAGATTTTCCTAGAATTGGATCACTTTAATAAAGTATCCATGGAGTGCGAAAACGACATCAAAGTGTTTCACAAATCCACTAAGAGACAACGAGTCTATGTGTTTCTTGGTAGTCTCGATGATGTGTTTGATCAGGTTCGTGGATAAGTGTTGAGGAAGGATCTCTCGCTTGGGCTTCAGGCTTCTTATGCATATGTTCGTCGAGAAACTGATTGGAAGGAAGCAATGAAGAGTGAGGTTGACAAGAGTGAACCCGCTGCCATGGCAACAAAGGCCTGTGGATCATCCTCTTGGTCGAATCGAGACGAGTCACAAAATCGGTCAGGACAAACTCGGCCGAGCCAGATAAGCAGGGATCGTCCCCAAGGTAAATGCCCACACTGTGGCATGACATGACACTCCAAGAGTCGATGTTTTGAGCTGATTGGATATCCCGAGAATTGGGATAAGACCCGTGATCCTCGGTGCAACAAATCTCGAGCCTTTGTTGCAGAAACCAAGAATGATTCTGACCAGATAACGGACAAGGCATCTGCCATGATTGCTGCGGTAGGGAGTGATGGTAAGGCACTAATTACCTCTACTTTTGTTATGAATAGTACATGGATAATTGATTCTGGAGCTACTGAACATATGATTTGTGATTCTTCCATCACTAAAAACCTTTACACAAATCGTGGCCAACGTTGTTAATGGTAATGCCGTCTCTGTTATTGGGGAAGAAACTGTTTCCCTTTCTGATACCATGAAACTTGACACTGTTCTTGTGGTTCCCTCACTGAATTATAATTTGTTATCCATTGCCCAAATAAGCCTTGCCTTACACTGTTTGGTTATTTTTTGGCCCTATTTTTGTGTTTTTAAGGACATCCGAACGCAGAAGACAATTGGTTATGGTATTAGACGAGGGAAGCTGTATTATTTGAAGTTGACAACCAGTTCTTCTGGCTTGCTGACTCAAGTTCTTTCCATTGTTGATTCTCAAGGGGATACTAATAAAGTGTCGGACATCTGGATGTGGCACCGGCGCCTTGGGCATGCCTCTTTTGGTTATTTGCATAAGTTATTTCCTAGTTTGTTTGTCAAGAATGATGTTTCTCAGTTTAAGTGTGATGTTTGTGAAATGGCTAAGAGCCATCGAACTTCATTTCCTCCAAGTTTAAATAAAAGTTCCGTTCCTTTTAAGATTATGCATTCTGATGTGTGGGGTTCGTCGAAAATAGCTACTCTTGGTGGTGCTCACTGGTTTGTCACTTTTATTGACGATTGTACAAGAATGACTTGGGTTAGTTTGGTAAAGTTGAAAAGCGAAGTTAGTTCGGCCTTTCAAAAGTTCCATAAAATGGTTGTTGTGCAGTACAACAAAAATATCTAGGTTCTTAAAAGTGACAATGGTGGCAAATATGTTAATATGGAACTTCGTTCCTTCCTTGAACTGTATGGTATCGTTCATTAGACCACATGCCCGTATACTCCCCAATAGAATGGGTTTGCCGTATGAAAAAATAGACACTTCTTTGAGATGGTTCGTGCTTCACTCATTGAAGCACATTTGCCTCTACATTATTGGGGTGGAGCACTTACGTCTGCGGCCTAGCTTATTAATCGTCTTCCTTCTCGTACCATCAACTTCCATACGCCATTTCAGGCTCTCATGTCTCAGACAAGCTGTCCATCGACTCTAAATCTTCCCCCGCGGGTCTTCGGGTGTGTCACTTTTGTTCACATTCATTCTCTTCAACGAAATAATAAACTTGAGCCTCGAGCCCTCCGTTATGTGTTTTTGGGTTATGCTACTACCCATAAAGGATATCGCCGTTATCATATTACGAGTAAGAAAATGTTTATCACTCAGGATGTTATTTTCCATGAGTAGGGCATGTTTTTTGAATCCTCCGCGTCCTCACTTCAGGAGGAGTACTGAGATAGTGAAGTTCTGACCCGAGATAGTGATGTTCTGACCTTTGATTACTTTCCTGTTGCTAGAAATGAGCTGCACGAAGAGCAGCGCATGCTGCAGTCTTCTCAGTTGGAGCCCACGACATCTGAAGGGCAGCAGTGCATGGTTGGTGATCAGCAACCAAATATTACCTAATGGCCCAGGCCTACTAAACAGCAGCAACTAATTCAAGAAGAGGACCAGCCCACGGGTCTCACAGGTTTTGGGCTTAAAAGTGAGCCCACGGGTCACACAGGTTTAGGGCTTGAAAGTGACCTGCAGCCCGCTATTTTCAATGGGACCGAGCAGCAACAGCCTACGGTTTCCAATGGGACCGAGCAGCAATTGTCACGGGATCCTTCTCCAGATGTCATATCAGGTCAAGGCATGAACTCGTCTTCTATTAATTCTCATAACCAATCGTTTTCTACGCTGGATGCACCTCCACTTCGTCGCCTTCCAGAGCGTGTTAACCAAGGTATCCCCAAACCCACTTATGAGGCAAATCCTAAGTGTAAACGCAAGTATTCCGTGAGTGAACCAAATTCAGATTCAAGAGTGAGATATCCATTAAACAATTATGTGCCTACCTGTCACCTATCAGAATCAAATTGAGATCGTTGAAGAAGAATGCTACTTGGGAAATAACTGACTTACCAGCTAGAAAGAAACCTGTGGGATGCAAATGGGTCTATACAGTGAAATACAAAGCAGATGGAACGATGGATCGCTTTAAAGCAAGATTGGTGGCAAAGGGGTATACATAGAAATATGGCATCGACTACACTGATATGTTTGCACCAATGGTGAAGATCAATATAGTTCGTGTTCTACTATCTATAGCAGCAAATCTAGATTGGCATTTGCAACAATTCGACGCAAAAAATGCATTCCTCCATGGAGATCTAACCGAGGAGATTTACATGGACCTTCCACCAAGGTGTAATGATTCTGACATACGGAAATAAAAGGCATATAAGCTCAGGAAATCATTGTATGGGTTGAAGCAGTCTCCGAGAGCCTGGTTTGGTAGATTTACCAAGTCCATGAAAGCATTCGGTTATAGGCAAAGTGTAACACCCTGAAAGTTTAAATATATGAATGTGTGGAGAAAATCGAAAATAAATCAATTTATGGTTATGGAAAGAGAATTAGGAAAACTTAAAGTTTTGTTTCCCGAAATTATTAAAACTTACGAATTTGGATTATTGAGATTTTATGTTATTTTTCGAGAAATTATATTAATTTACTTGAGTTTAGTATAAATTAAACTAGTTACGAAGTTTGAAGTTTGTAAATTTATTATTTAAAATCCCTAGACCTTTTGAGGTCACAATTTATATTTTTGAATAGAGCTCGATCTCACGAACGCGTAGGAGCAAACCGTTCGTGAAGCGGAGTTATAACGAAGAAGTTATTAACAATAGAAGTTGAGGGTAAAATAGTCATTTTGACATTAAATGGGAAGGTTCCAGAAAATCTGGAACAAAAGGGGAGTGCCACGTGGTGTGGCTGTGATGGAAAGGAAAAGAGAGATAAGGTAGAGACTCGGACGAATGAAGGGGGGAGGAAAGGAGGGGAAATGAAGGAGAAGTGGAAGAGAGAACCGGATCCCTTATGACCCGTCAACCCGACCCGGTTGGATTTCACTATTCCTTCCACCTTTGACGACGGGACCAGCGCCAAAATGATCCATACTTCAAACCCAATTGTTTCCTCTCTCACTTCCACCCGAAAAACTGACCAAAATGGTCCAATTCTAGGAAACCCGCACGGTGGGGTGCGACGGGTTATGTGTAAATTCCTCAAATCCTAAAATTGTTTCCTCCAATTACCTCCACCAAAACACCCCCCTTAAACCCAAGAACAAAGCCCATGCATTGGTTGAGGCGTCGGAGTTGTTTTGGAGTCGAATCAAGAACACCCAAAAACAAGGGTTCCGACGGTTCATGGACAATTTGAGGTGTTTCCCGACCAAATTGGACTTGGCCGCAGGTATGAAAGTTGCTCTACTCATTAAGATCTACCTGACTGTAAAATTTGGTAATTTATGGAAATAGTTGAATTTTCCGGCGAGTCGGAGAGGCCAACCGTCACCCGCGGCGGTGCGTGCGGCGGAGCCCGGTCAGTGGGCCAGCTCTGCCATTTTCAGGTTAATTTTGATGTTCTGAATCCATATTTTATATGCATATGGTGTGATTCAAATGTTTGGACTGAATTTGTGATTGTTAGTCACTAAAATGTCGAAGTTAATGAATTAGGAAGTGGATTGTGAACTACGAAAGGCTTGATCCCGCTCAAGGGTACGTAGGCAGTCTAACAGTGTTAGATGCAGCCTTAAATAATCCGAGAAATAATTTTTAGAATGGGAAGTGTTTTATAAAGGGAAATTGTGATAAAGTGAGAATAAATTAGTACGGTTGGCATTGGAATTTTAATTATGAATCATAGATGGAAATAAGATAGACAATTAAAGAATCATGATTTGTGGTAGCTAAATAATTGAGAGAAATCCTTACTCTGAATCTAGTGTGAAGGATTAGTGAATTGAATTAGGAAATCGGAATTAATGTTAGACAACTAAAAAAAAAAGATTTTAGTTTTAGGCCTGTCACCAGTATTATTTTCTGAAAATAAATATTTTCGGGGCGGGGCGTTACACAAAGTAATTGGGATCACACGTTATTCCTGAAACGCCAGAACGGAAAGGTTACAGCTCTCATTGTATAAATGGATGACATGGTGGTTACTGGTAACGACCCGGTTGAGCAAGCAGCCTTGAAAAAATATTTGTCCTCGAAATTCGAAATGAAAGATCTGTGTTCTTTAAAATATTTCCTTGGGATTAAAGTGTCGAGATACAAGTCTGGGATATTTCTGTCAGAAATGAAGTATGTTCTTGACTTGTTAGAAAAAATCGGTATGTCGGCATGTAAGCCGGTAGCTATTTCGTTGGCTGAAGGGATGAAGTTGAGTATCGATCAGAACCAAGTACCAGTTGAAAAAGGGAGGTACCAAAGGTTAGTAGGAAGATTAATGTACTTGGCCCATACTAGGCTGGATCTTGCTCATGCATTAAGTGTAGTTAGTCAATATATGCATAATCCCGGAGAACAACACATGAGTGCCGTTATGAGAATATTGAGTTACTTGAAAGGAGCCCTGGTAAAGGAATTTTGTTTAAAAAAAACAGACATTTCAGAATTGAGTGCTATACAGATGCTGACTGGGCATGATTGACAGATGATAGGTGCTCGACATCTGGGTATTTCACTTTTGTTGGGGGAAATTTAGTAACGTGGAGAAGCAAGAAGCAAAATGTTGTAGCAAGGTTAAGCGCAGAAGTCGAATTTAGAGGTATGACACTAGGTATTTGTGAAATCTTATGGCTTAAGTTTCTGTTACAAGACTTGGGGGTCAAACATGGTCAGCCGATGAAGTTATTTTGTGACAATAAAGTTGCCTGTGATATTGCTCATAACCCAGTGCAACATGATAGGACTAAGCATGTAGAGGTTGACATGTTCTTTATTAAAGAGAAGCTGGAAAGTAAAGTAATTGAGGTTCCTTCCATCGGAACTGAAGATTAAGTAGTAGATATTCTCACTAAGGCTGTTTCTAGTGACAAGTTCTCGAAGTTTCTAGACAAGTTGGGCTTGTGCAACATATATGCACCAACTTGAGGGGAAATGTTTACTTGTATTAGGATTCCTACAATCGTGGGATTCCTACCATACTTGGTTTCCTAGTTTAGAATGTAATTATTCTTTCCTGTATTATGATAGGATTGTATATGGTTGTATATATAACTTTGAATGAATGAGATGAATCAATATCATTGAAAAGCATTCTTTCTTCTGAATTTTGAGGGAAAAGTGTTTGGAGAATTTAGAGGATTTAGCAAGAGAATTGGAATTGAGTTTTGGAGAGAATGAGATGGCTTTTATAGGGGTGTGGCCGGCCTCCTTGGGCGAGAGAGGACGGGCCACTTGGCTCTCTTTGTGGGCTAGATTCTTAATGTGTGTTTAATTAGGCATAATTGAATAATTAACTAATTAATTAGCCAATTAATAGAATAATTGTCTAATTGATTAGCTAGTTAATATAATAAAAAGGGAAAGATTTTGAAGTTACCTTGTGGAGAGGATTTGATGAGGATGGATGAAATAGGTTTTGAATTGTTACCTATTTTGGGCACTTTTGACTTGGTTGAAGGATGATTGCCTACTGCTCCCGCGTAGGAATCCTGGTGTGCCTCGAGGGTAATTTTGTCATTTTTACCCAAAAATCCAAGTGTCGCCTTGTGATTATTTTTGGCTCCACAAATGCCCCCACACCTGTTGGGCTGCTCGCAGGAAAGGGCAGCAGGTGTATATATGTTCTTGCTTTAGGAAACATAGGCTTTTTTCCTATTTTGATGTAGATTCCCTCTTTAATTGGAAATTAGGTCCTTCTAGGAAAGAGAAATAAATTTCTCTCAAAGCCTATTTAAGCCCACCTTAAGTGGGTTATTAAATCAACTTTGGAGAGCAATTTATTCTAACCTACAAAAGATAGAAAGCAAGAGGATATTTGTTCTCCCTCCCCTAGCAATCTTCGACACTTGCCTGTGCAAAAGACTGTCTTTCGTTGCTTTCTTCGTCTTCTCCACGTCGCACCGAGGTAAGAAAAATTTAATTTTCCTTGTCTTCTTCTTGGATAGTGTTGTCACGGGGCATCCGTTGGGGTGGTGCGGCATGTCGATTGGCAGGGGCCAGGAGTCGACTCGGCATGGGCCGATGAGGTGTTATGGCAAGGACCACTGCTTGGGCTGCTCATCTTGGCTAAAGCCAAGGGCAGCTTGTGCAGCTGGAGCCATGGATTGAGGAGCTAGAGCGTAGTGCTAGGCGAGCTGCATGGCTTATGTCCTTTGGGCTCTTGGACCTGACGTGGGCCAGGCCGACGATTGAGAGAAATGAGGAGGTCGCAGGCCTCATGGACTGCTGGAATGTTGGGCATGCAAGCCTCATGCCTGCTTGAATGATGGGTTGAGCTCCCCTACTGAGTACCATGAATGGCGTTGGCTGCTTGGTTCTCTTTGTTGGGAGAAAAGTTGGCTGCTCCCGAAAGATGAGGTAAAGAGGATCAAGGCGAATGCATTGGCTCGTCTGATCGCTGTCGTGGAGCTTACTATGAATAAAGGTGGAAAGAAGAGATCTTCCCCGCCTGCTCAAGAGATCCTGGTTGAGAAAAAATTGAAGGTTTCATCTGCTGCTCGTGAGGATCTGCCTGCTGCCGAGAGGCCTGTGATTGGCATAACTTCTTCCAATGGGAAAGAAAAATGAGGCTGCTAGATCTGAGCAAAGCATGTGGCGCTTGCCATGTCGAGAATGGCTAGTACGATTGCTGATGGGATTGCTCATGCCCCTAGTGCCGAAGTTTGTACCAAGATGTCCGTTGGGAGCTCAGTCCGGTTCACCTTCGGAGATGCTTGCTATTATGAAGAGTGATAAGGTGGACTCTACTGCTAAAGTGGTGCCAAGGCCCACTCCTCCTGCTGCTGAGACTGATTCGCCTGTTGGGAAGGAGGAGACTGCTTGCGTGGGCAGCTGTGAGAAATCCACTAAACCTGCTTCTAGTGAGGCTGCTGAGATCTGTGTGCTTTTGAAACTAGATCTGCTTTAAGACATGGACGCTTGTTCCAAGTTTGTTTATGACGTTAGAAAGGTTGTTTACCCAAGTTCCTTTGTGAAGCATACAACCGAGTATAGGAAGATTGCTCTACTTGCAATGATGCAGAAGACGATTATTTCGGCGGCCGAGTCCATGCTCCTTGACCAAGAGGATATTAAGGTTGCCAAGGAGGTGGCAAATGTTGTGGCAACCAAAGCTTATTCTTTTGCCGATAAATGGAATCTGAGCTCGTCATTTTGAAGGGGTCTAATATATCTGCCCCACTTCTCTGCAGCTTGAGACTGCTCACCAAGAGATCGTTTAATTGAAGACTAGGCTTGATACGATCCAAGTGAAGTATGAAAGTGCAGAGAAGGAGATCGGATGTTACATACCTCAGATTCAAGATCTTGAGCGTGTTTCTGAGCTTCGTTCCGCTGCTTATGCAAAGGATGAAGAGTTGACTGCTGCTTATAACCGAGTGATCCATTTCAAAAAAGTCGTTGATAGGCTTGAACCCCAAATGTTGGAACTCAAAGGTGCGTTGAAGATCAACGAAAGTTTGAAGAAGTGGACGAGTTGCAGCGTGTCCATGTTAGTCTGCTCAAAGAGAACGAGCAGCTGACAAGTGAGAAGGCTGGGCTCGTGGCTTCGCTTGTTTAGAGTTAGGCTGATTTCTACAAGCTGGGTTATGTAGATCATCTCTTTGGTAGGCCGTTTGACTTCGAGTTTGCTAGGAAAGACTTCGAAACCTTCTCTAATTTCTCCAGAAGACTTGTTTGCCTGTTCTTTTGAGGCTTTCATTGGTGAAATAGTTGGAGATGTTGGTGCCTGGGCTGGAGCAGCCGGGGGTAAAGTGCCGAATGGTGCTGCTGCTGAAAATGTAGCGGCTGTTGAAGGTGTAACGACCGAGTAGTCGTGGAATGTCCAAGTTGCTAAAGTGTAGTTTTCTAGGTAGTATTTAGAATTTTCTTTATTTCCCTCGTTGCTTTTTGCTTTCCTTGAACTCATTCGGTCTTTGCTAGTTGTTTATCAATTTTGCTAGAAAATTTAATAAACTTGCTTCCTTCGCTTTTCTCCATCTTCGGTTCTTTTGTTCATGCCTTAACCTTTAGACTTTATAGACCAATGGCAGGCATGCTACTTTTCTATAACCAGACAGGCTGCGTAGCCTATGCAGCCGTAGATGTTGGTGTAGAACTTTGCAAAGTTGTTAGCTATAAGGTCAGCAGCCGGACGCCTTACTTACAGAAGCAGATAAGTCTGCATGACCACTAGGCTATTAACCTTGGCTTTCTCCAATTTCGTAGGTTGCGTAGCAAGTATCACAACACTTTAGGACTTGGTGTAGGTCATTCCGCACTTGGCAGAGGTAAAGTTTATCGACTACGTAGCATGTCGGCGGTGGATAAAGCTTCGTATATGCACGCTAGCTTGTTTAACCTTTCACAAGAATGTGTGGTTGTATAAGTCTAGTGCAGCTTTACTGCTCGAAGGGCAAGCCATAGGCAATCTTTCAGAAACCGTATGCTACCTTAGTGCACTCAGTAGCATCTTTAGGGTTCCAGGGCAACTGTCCATCGGATGTACTGCGTAATGTGCCCCCTCATTCTCTAAAGCCCGGTTCCCCACAGTTTAGGCCAAGAGACCCAAAATCCTTCAGTTAGCTAAGCCTTGAAAAAGACCATTGTGGCTACTTCTAGGAATTCCCGCGCAAGCCATCGTGCATCTAGTTATACTAGGACAGCCTAGTTCATCCACTTCTGGATATTCGGAGTGTAGAGTTTATCCTCTCGTCTTGGAAAGCTGACCCATGTGGGTGTATGGGAATTAGTTTACCTTATCTCACTGGAGAGCATGGTTGGTCCTTCGGGGAGCGCAATTCCTGTGATGAGTCACTAAGAAGGGCGCGGTCTTCTTTTGAAGTGCATGAGTGATTAGTTGTTGTAAGCATGTAGCTAAGCCAAGTTGTGATTACTTCTGAATTCCTCATTGAAAAACGAGTGAAACGAACAAGAACTTAGCTATTAAGTAGGAACTGCATGACAACTGGATAGTCCTCGACTTGTGAAGTGGTGCCTGTCGAGCTGCTTGAGTCTTCGGGCTTTGATGTAGCGGGAGGTCACACATGGTACTTTCTCTGATTGTAGGCATTCTTCTGCTTTTTGATCTTTTTGTTGTTTCATGGTGGCGAGGGTGTAATTACTCTTGCCGCCTACTCTGCTGATCTTGTACGGAACTTCCCAGATGGGAACCATCTTTTTGGACCATTCTCTATGGGCAGTGATGAAGGCTTTTCTTAGGACTAGATCTCCAGGCTGGAACTGCCGCATCTTGGCCCTTTTGTTGTAGTTGGAGATGAGCTACTGCTGGTAGGCTGCGATGCGGGTGATGGTCTGCTTGCGCTTCTCCTCTGCCAGATCTAAGCTTGTGGCCATCTCTTACTGTTTTGCTCAATGCTTGGTGATACTTGGCTTGATGACATTAGGATGAATGATTGCTTCTGAGCCAAATGCCAAAGAGAAATGAGTCTCACCAGTTGCTCATCTTTTGGTGGTGCGATATGCCCATAGACATCCAGGGAGTTCGTCTGGCCATTTTCCCTTCTTGTTGGTGAGGGATTTCTTGAGGCAGTCGAGGATCTTCTTGTTGGATACTTCGACCCGCCTATTGCCTTGAGGATATCTTGGCGTGGACATGTGTTGCTTGATGCCATATCTTTGGAAGAAGTTTGCCAAATCTTTGACCATGAATTACAGGTCGTTGTTGGTGATGATGGATTGAGGGATGCCAAATCGGCAAATGATGTTCCTCTATGTGAAACGCTCTATATCCGTCTGTGTCGTGGTAGTCATGGGCTCTGCTTCTAACCCTTTGGTAAAGTAATCGGTTGTCACGATCATCATGCATTTGCCCTCAGTAGCAGGTAACATTGGCCCTACCAAGTCAATTGCCCACTGCATTAACGGCCAATGACTTGTCTGCGTGTATGATTTGCTGGCAGGTAGTGCTGGTACTGGCTTGTAGCGTTGGCAATGATCATACTTTTGTACTAACTCTTTACTGTCTTGGTGCATGGTAGGCCAGTAGTAGTCTGCATTTAGAACCTTTTGTGCTAAGGATTGGCCTCTGGAATGATTTCCATAAACGCCTTCGTGGATTGAGCTTAGAACCTTTAGGTTGTCAGGAGGGGCTAGGTAGCGTAGATGTGGTCCAGTGTAGGATCTTTGGATGAGAATGTCATTCCACATGTAGTAGCATGCTGCCTTTATTTGGAGCTTTCTAGACTCCAACCTTTTCGTGGGGAATGTGCCATTGACCAGGTAGTTTATAATAGAACTTTGCCAGTTTGGAGTTGTACTAACCTGTGACACTTCGGCTGTTGGCTCCGCCTATGCTTGGCTTGTCTAGAAACTCCACTGGAATAGAACGTTTAAGTTGGTGGTCGAAAGCGGAGCCTAGGCCTGTTAGTGCGTCTGCGTGAACGTTAGCTGCCCGCGAAACTTGAGTGAGGGTGTAAGTCTGAAACGCCTCAAGTAGTCCGGCTAGTGATTAGCTAGGAATCAAAATGAATTGCGAGCTTTTTCACCGCCAAGTCTTTTGCCATTCGGATGCCTGCTAGTAGGGCCTCGTACTCTACTTCGTTGTTGAATGCTTTGAAGCCTAGAATGATTGCCTGCTCAAGCATTGAACCGTCTAGGGTGACAATGACTACACCTGCTCCCGAACCTTTGTAGTTGGATGCACCGTCGACATGCAAATGCCAGAAGTCTCCATAAGGTGGAGCATGTGTGGCTAGAGCATGCTTGGTTGCTTCTGGAGCATCGTTGGGTCACTCTGTAGTGTCACTTAAGCTAGGTATGAAGGCGCGGTAGGGAGTCGTGGAGTTGGGGCCATGTTACACGTAGCAGGAGAAGCTCAACTACCGGTATCCAACCATTCTAGAGCTGAATTATGGAGCAAGGGTCGTCTGAGGCTGTGTGACGCGCAGCAGGATGCGGTGCTCAACTGCCGGTACATGTTGTTCCTATGTAGAATCTTCTAAGGCGACGAAGACAAAACTTGCTTCCGAGTGTTTTTCTAGTGTTCGTCTATCCTTGGTGTGCCTTTTGGGTTGAGTTGTTGCGTTCGTAAAAAAACTTTGCATCCGCTAGTGTCTACACCTTTATCGTCGCGCGTCTGGATTGGGCGGAATAGTACATCATGAGGATGACTGCGTGCGTCTAAAGGTAAAACTTGAGCTTCCAGGTTGCAACAACTATCGCCAAAGTTAGCTTTTGAATTTCTGGTAGCATCGATGAGAGCTTTTGAACTGTGGAATACAGGTAGTCAGGCCCTCAGCTATTCTCGTATGATGGTAGAGCTTATTGCTGCTTCAGATACCGTCAAATATACGAATAGGTCATCCACTGCTTCCGGTTTGGATAGTAGGGATGTGATGTCAGGTTCTTTTTCAAGTCCTTGCATCTTGATCGGCAAGCCTTGTCCCAAAGTGCATGCTTGTTTACCAGAGTTAGATCTTTTTTCATGATCGATTTTCCGAACAGCGGGTGGTCTGCTGGAAGTCATTTTTGGAAGGCTGATCTGCTTGCTTGATCTCGTCTGTGAAGGGTGACCTGCTTATGTTGGTCACGTCCCGTCGTATTACCTTGTCGGTGGCCTCGTTGTGTTGGAAATTGCATAATCGCTCGGTCAAGAGTCTCTATCTAATTCTTCTTGAATTTGCCTTTGTTGGGGTAGTGGAACTCTTAGCTGCCCTCAGTCGTGACCTATTGGTCTACGCTGCTCTTCTACGTGCTCGGCTCATCTATGCCGCGACCTTCTTGGGTGAGAGAGGACCGGCCACTTGGCTCTCTTTGTGGGCTAGATTCTTGATTTGTGTTTAATTGGGCATAATTGAATAATTAACTGATTAATTAGCCAATTAATAGAATAATTGTCTAATTGATTAGCTAGTTAATATAATAAAAAGGGAAAGATTTGGGAGTTATCTTGTGGAGAGGATTTGATGAAGATGGATGAAATAGGTTTTGAATTGTTACCTATTTTGGGCACTTTTAACTTGGTTGAAGGATGATTGCCCATTGCTCGCGCGTAGTGCCTCGATAGTAATTTTGTCATTTTAACCCAAAAATCCACGTGTCGCTTTGTGATTATTTTTGGCTCCACAATTCTCATAAAAGAGCAATAGGCCAAACCAATGCGAATTAAAAAAATTGGAAAGAAAAAAACAAAAGGAGGATCCATTTTTTAAATAATATACCGAAAGATTAAGGGTAAAAAATGAGGGAAACTACCTGCACAATTCACCTATTTGTACGATGGCTCACCCATTTGTTTTAGGTGGATCCATTTTCTTTTCGATAAAACGGTGCAGTGACATTTTAGAAAAGATGGCTATAGATAAAATAAGGCAAAAGAATAAAAAGATTGTTAAGGAAGCCCATGAGAGGCTCAAGGTAAGCATTTGCAAGTTTGATGGTATAAGAAACTTGAACATCATATTTGATGTAATAAGCATGGCACTTAACCACACAACTATATTTATGTAACTTAATCAGTAAATAGACTGTAAGAAATGGAAGAGTACATGAATTCGTTCTTGGATATTAAAGGCAAAAAGTGAGCCAATTACTGAATTCGACCAAAAATCCACAGAATATAAACTAACACCCACCCAGCCACTCCCAAAATTCCTTTGTTGGAGCTGTGGTTACAACTAGATCGGCGTTGTAGTCGGGACTCAGTGGCTGCACCTGCTGGTCTGAACTGTAAAACCCGAATAAAAGGAGTTTATCAAGAGACCAATTAGGACGATGTGAGAGGGGACTCGGTGGCCTCACCTGCGAATTGTAGTATTTTGTTGTTCCTAATTCATTGTTTTCCCCATGACGAAGCACCAAATTGGAAGGTGGAAGAAGAAGCACACAAAAAAAGACGATGTGAGAGGGGTTTATGATTTAGAAAAAAAAACAATTAACTCAAGATGAACACATATCTGCAAGGGAAACCGAAGTGAAACCAAGTAAAACTTATGAAGTTATGTGAATCGCTGACAATATTTTCTTTAGCTTTGTACAAGTAGAACTGTAGCAGCTATTTCAGGTGTTCAAATTATAGATTGAAAAGAATTATCAGCATGTAAGTATTGTCAAGAAACGGTGCACATAACCCCCCCATTTAGAGCACATGAACACACATGATCAGATATTTAAGAATCTAATGATGGCATATATAATGAGAAGTCAACAAATTAGAGGGGAAGAACGAAAGGACCTTGTTGCAAGCCTAATAAACATAATTAAAAGACGTTAATTTGACACGGAAATAAAACACAGAAATACACAACTTAAATCATAGAACAAAAATTGGACACCTGTTGAAACACAACCTTCACTAAGAAGTCTTGATACACACGAAATTCAGAGCTTCGTAAGCAGCAGAACCGTTTGCATTTCCTCTTTCCCTTCTTTTTCTTTGACAATTATACATTTTGTTCCAGAAATTTTTCTCTCCGGGTTTTGCCAGTTTAACCCATTTAATTTGATTCTTTTTACTTTAAGACTTGTAATTAATGATCCTCCTCCTTCTCTTGCACCACCTCTGACTTCGAGTCTTCCATCTTAATCATCTTTTTTCCTTGCAGGTACGTGCTTTTACGTTTCCAATATTATAATTCCATTCAAACACAATAATTCGGTTCTCAATCTTGTTGTTTCTCTATGTGTATCCACGTAATGAAATAACGGAATTGGAGAGAACCAGAGCAACATGGAAGAAGACAAAGGCAAAGTGGAAGAAAGGAGACGCAACACCCATATCGGCTTCGACGACAGCGTCACCTGGGCCTCCGCCACCCCCTACGTGTTCCACCCCATCCCTCGTGGCCAAATCTAGAGCTATCCATTTCATGATTTTTTCACCTTTGAAGGAAAGCTTGTGCTTTTTTACCTTTTGCTTCGTTTAAGGAGGTCTGGTCGCTGAAAGGTTAAATATTTTTGGGGTTTGTTTGTTTTTCATCGCTGTCAAATATTGAATCTTTACACAAATCTAAGGGAACCCATTTGGCCAGTGGTGGTGGAAGAGGTAGGATTCGAATACAATGCTGAAAAAAGAAGGTAATGGAGGCGAGAGAGGTTTTCGAAGTAGAAAGGAGACAATGTTGAATGGCTCTTTGCAATAACCCAGTTATATAGGAGGGCAATTCGGTCATTTTAAGTTTTATAAAAATCTTATTTCTGTCATATTGTTATGCATGTCGTGTGCATATTCTGTGCATATCCCAAAAATCTTATTTTGGTCCCAAGATTAAGGAAATGACCCATTTCTGTCAATTTCCCTTAAAATATACAACAAGGTATAAGTGGTTCACCCTCAAAACTGGGCTACATCGACAGTAGTCCTCCGTCTATTACTTGATATAAATTATAAGAAGTTCTCGATAATGATGTACTCTTTTTCTTTCTTTCTTGGTCTGACCTCTTATAAGAGGTATCGTCCTTCTTTTATAGGCCTCCAATGAGCCACAAGTCTTCGGCTCTCAAGTACTTCACCACTTTAACATTAGATGAACTAGATGTGTAGCCTTGCCTTGTTGGCTACTCATTCCATTACTTAGTTGACGCGTGAAGACGAAGTAATTTCTGTTCAAAGTCATCTACAAGGTTTTTTAGGCTAACATGCACCAAGCACCTTAACGACACAACAGGGCTAAGGGAACACCGACCCAAGCGCCTTGTCTAACAACCTTTATGTCCTTTCATAGGCTTCTGCCATCGCTGATGACCATCACGTGGTCTGGAGTTGATGTTTAAGTAAGCCTGTTTTTAGGACTTTGTGCTAAAGTTGTCAATTTGCCAACTTGCTTCGAGCAGTTGGAAAGTACTTTCTAAATAAGTGCTCGTCATCTTTGTTGATAGTAACCCCAAACCGGTAAGCGGTCGTATGTAGTAGTCGAGATCCTTTCTTATTGGGCTAGCTCAAATGCCCAATACTTTAATCTTCCTTTCCTCTTGTGTGCCTTCTCTAGCCCATCTTGATGAGTCCAACTTACAATTATATTATTTTTGTTGGAGTTTTGAGCTCCTTTAGTACCACATCGGGGAACTCTAGGGAACTAGATGTCCTTATATTAGATTAGTCATCTTTATTAGTCATTAGGTGTTGGACCATTTGGAATAAGAATTGAGGTTTGGGCCACTAATTGTGTGGATTAGACTTGTGATAATTTTACTATAATATTAATATTAATTAATCAAGACAAGGGCCTTGGGGCACTTGGAGCCTAAGAATTAAAATTAATCAAATCATTCATTTTAATTTCGAATTAAGTTTTTACTTAAAATTAATTAAAAAAGTTTTGATTAATAGACACAACTCTTTGGAAAGAGTTGTGTAGCTTCAGATACATCCAAAAGGTATGAAAGAGCCTATATAACTAGAGTCTCAGTTCCATCGTAGATCATCTTTCTTTATCCCATCTCTCCCATACGAAATCTTAAAAAGAGTAAACACACAAAGCAATTCGCCAGAATTCTATAATCCAGTGTGGGTTGTAGAATTAGATAGTTGTATCCTGGTTGAGCAGACGTCGTAGAACCACAAGCACAATAGTGGGACGGAAATACTGTTCGAAGGACATAGCTTTTGCGCTAGCCTCTATCTATGACAAAATCAAGTTAGTATCAATTTAATTCTTGTATTTGTTCTTGTTATATCATTCTGTATTGCAAGTATAATTCTTTAATAAAGAATTAGTATTTCAATTTCTGTAATTTTATTTATGTTCTGAATTGTTCTCCAACAATCTTCGAACAATATGGAACAATCAATAACTAAACCATATTCTGAAAAGCCTGAGAAATTTAAGGGCGGAGACTTCAAAAGATGGCAGCAGAAAATGTTGTTTTATTTGACAACTCTGAATCTGGCTAATGTTATGCGTGAGACTGTGCCTAGTGCGAAAGGAGATAATATTTTCTCTGCAGAAACTTTGACGGCTATAAATGCCTGGAATCATAGTGATTTCCTCTGCAAAAATTATATTCTCAATGCATTAGATGATTCGTTGTATGATGTCTATGTGGTGTGCAAAACAGCTAAGGAACTTTGGGAATCACTTGAGAAAAAATATAAAACAGAGGATGCTGGTTCAAAGAAATTTGTCGTAGGCAAATTTTTGGACTACAAAATGGTAGATTCCAAGTATGTTGTCTCTCAAACTGAAGATCTCCAGAAAATCATCCATGACATTCATGTTGATGGGATGGTGATCAATGAGTCTTTTCAAGTGGTGTCTTTTATAGAGAAACTGCCACCTTCTTGGAAGGAGTTCAAAAATTATCTCAAGCACAAACGTAAGGAGATGACCCTCGAGGATCTTATTGTAAGGCTGAGAATTGAGGAAGATAACAGAAAGAATGAGAAGGGCTTGGTTTCGAGTATGGAAGTCAAGGTGAATGTTGTTGAAAGAAGTTCATCAAAGCAAAGGCCGAAATTCCAGAAAACTAAGAAGAAGGAAAAGAACTTTGTCCCTGGTGTGAAAGGCAAAGACTTCAAGAAAATCAAGGGAAGTTGCTGGGTTTATAGAAAGCAAGGCCATAAGGCTCAAGAATGTCGGCATCGAATGGATCAAGGTCCTGGAAATCAAGGCAACAACAACCTCGCAAACCTGATTGAAAATGATGTGGATGCCTTGCCTGCAATGATTTTTGAAATCAACCTTGTATCTGACCACGCTGATTCGTGGATAGATACTGGTGCGACTCGCCATGTATGTGGTGACAGAAATATGTTCTCTTTGTACCACAAAGTCGAGGAAAATGAACAGCTGTTTATGGAAAATGCATATGCATCTGTTATGGCTGGAATATGTGTTCTTAAATTCACTTCTGGAAAGGAATATACCCTCCTTGATGTGCTGCATGTCCCCAATACAAGGAAGAATCTTGTTTCTGGTCCTATTCTTAGTAATAAGGGATTGAAACTAGTTTTTGAGTCCAATAAGTTTGTACTAACTATATGGGGAATGTTTGTGGAAAGGGTTACCTTGTTGATGGATTATTCAAACTGAATGTACTTGGTAATGCTATGGATGAAATAAATAATGCTTCTGCTTATATTGTTGATTCGTCTAATTTATGGCACTCTAGGCTATGACATGTAAATTTTCATTCTTTTTTTAGAATGCATAATTTAGGTTTGCTGCCCAAACTTGATTATTTAGATAATGTTAAATGTGAGACTTGTACATAATAGAAATTTGCAAGCGAAAGTTTTAAATCAGTGCATGAAAAATCCAATGATTTATTAGATTTAATTCATAGTGACTTGTGTGATTTTAGATCATATCCAACTCGTGGTGGAAAGAACTACTATGTAACATTTATAGATGATTTCAGTAAGTATTGTTCTGTTTATTTACTTCATAGTAAAGATGAGACCTTGGATATGTTTAAGACATATAAGGCACAAGTTGAGAATCAACTTAACAAGAAGATTAAAGTCTTAAGGTCCGATAGGGGAGGAGAATATGAGTCTCATGCATTTGTTGAATTTTGTGCCACACATGGCATAATTCATCAAACAATAGCCTCCTATACACTGTAACAAAATGGTGTTGCCGAATGGAAAAATAGGACTTTTAAAGACATGATCAATTCCATGTTGAATAGCTTTGGGCTTCCACATAATTTGTGGGGTGAAGCTTTACTTACTGCAAATAAAATTTTGAATCGAATTCCACCTAAAACGAGAAAGGAGTCACCATATGAATTATGGAAATGAAGAACCCCGACGTTTAAATTGCTTAAAGTGTGAGGTTGCCTAGTTTTTTTTTTTTTTTTTTGAGTACATCGACATCTTTATACTAAGGGGAGCGGGAGTTTGGCTATGCCACACAATGGACAACCTAATTTAGTATCGAATTTACCATCCATGAGATTCGAACCTAATACCTCTCACTTTCAAGTGAAGAGGAATACCGCCAGACCGTAATATTGAGTGGCTTCATGTATCAAATATTGGGATAGGATCAAGGGACAAATATTTTTGGGTAAATTACAAAAAACTACCTCAACAATTGGCCTCACGACACTTACATACCTCATTTTTTTAAAATGACAATGTCATACCTCATCTTATGAATTTGGTCCAATGTTATACCATCCGTTATTTTGGCCGTGAATTTTTTAGTTAAATGCTGACGTGGCTTGATTTGTGACCCATTTTCTATTAAAAAATTAATAAAATATTAAAAAAATTATACTTCACCCTTAAAAAAAAAAAAAAAAAAAAAAAAAAAAAAAAACCATACATCTATCCCTCTCCCCCCTCTCCCCACCGCCCCCGACCCCTTCCCATTCCCCTTCACTGCAACCCAAAATCCGAAACCCAGATCCCTTCCCCTTCATTGCAACCCCTCACCCCTTCCCCACCCACGCCAACATTCCCCCCCTAGACCCACATTCTCATTCTTTGCCCCCCACCCCCTCTCCCCAATATGGACCGACCCAGATTCGTAATCGAAGCCTCCGAGGCCGAATCAATGGCCAAGCAGTCCAACCTCACCGTCCTCCAGCTTTTCCCCTCATTCGTCAAGTCTGGCCAGGCCCTCGCCTGCCCGCCCATTTCCAAATTCCACGTCGGAGTTCTCAGGTATGATCCACCCGGGACTTGAGCTCGCACACCCATGGCTCATCGGACCTGGGTTGGGTGTCCTTTGGGTGCCCCAAAGCTTCACGGAGACGAAGGGAGAAAGGGTTGACGCCAGTGATGATTTTGGTACCGTCGTTGATGGATGTCGGTGTGTAAATGGGTGCGTGAGTGTAGATCGGGGAGAGAGGGAGAGTTTGTGCGATAAAGAGGGGGAGAAAGAGGGAGTGAGCTGAGAAAGAGAGGGAGATGTTGGCGTGGGTGAGGAAGGGGTGGGGGGTTGTAGGGAAGGGGAAAGGGGGAATATGGGAAGGGGTTCTGGGGATGTAGAGAAGAGAGAGAGGCGAGAGAAGGGGAGAGAGAGAGAGAGAGAGATTTAATATATAAATTTTTTTTAATTTTTTAATTTTTAATTATTAAAAGTATATTTAATAATTTTTTTAATCCAGTTGGATTAGTGAGTGGGCCACGCCTCTAGCCACGTCAGCACTTAACAAAGAAATTAACAGAAAAACTGACGGAGTTATAACATTGGCACAAATTCTTAAGATGATGTATGACATTGTCATTTTAAAAAGATGAGGTATGAAAGTGTCGTGACACCAATAGTTGAGGTAGTTTTTTGTCATTTACCCAATATTTTTACAAATACTTTTACACTCTTTTTAAGCCTTTTGATTACATGACATCCAATGGTTCTTATTTATTCATTAAATGACATGGATGCTTATGTGGATTTTAACTAGTATTAAAGATAAAATAAAACTGAAAAAAAAAATCTGGAAAATTAAAAATATAATTTAAAAATGAAGATAATTTAACTGAAATTGGTTCGTCTATTCTCATTTCGTTCAAGACTTGGATTCAGACTTTGAATCCTAAAAAAAAAAAAGAAATCATGAAACTTTATTGAAAACATCTTCGAGGGGTCGCCACATTTCTTCTTCCATTATGTCGAAGGCAACCTGAAGCAATGCATGTCATATGCTATAATGAGTTAAGCAAACCCCACAAAGTAGAAGTGTCTCATCACAAATGCAAGCAACTGGAACCAATAACTTTTTGGTAAATTGAGATTTTACCTGATTGGGGAAGGGAGGAACGTCATCTAGAAGAATGCCCAGTTCGTTGATATGATCTTCTCTCATAATATTAGGTCTGGTTGCGAGAACCTTTCAATACATGGGTGAAATCAGGCATGTGTTTAATTGCACAAGCATATGAATTTAAAGAAGAAGTTTCATGATATTTTTATTAGGGTTCAAAGTTTGAATCCAAGTCTTGATCGAAATGGGAATGGGAGAACCAATTTTAGTTAAATTATCTTCCTTTTTTAATTATATTTTGTTGTAAACATTCCTAGTTTAGGTGTGATTGTGTAAATCCTAGATTAGATTTTATTCTAGTTATCCTTTCCTACTGTATCTTATATTCCTTGGGCAAGAAGGAATATCTCCTCTCCTCTTTTACTATAAATAAAGGCACAATGTATGAGGGATAACAACACACACATATTCCCTTACAATTCTACAAACACATCTCTCTCTACACTCTTTGCCGCAGGCCCCCTTTAACCTTGTCAAATAAAATAGACCACAACACGTTATCAGCACAATTTGGGTCTGCATATGCATCCAATTGAACATTTTTTTTTATTGAAATATATATCAAATTAAATGGTATATTGAATTGAAAAAAAATTACGATTTGGGAACATCGGCCTGCAGATGGGTTTCCCCCAAGCCAAGCCGAGAGCTTGCAGCTCTCCCCAAAAAAACCCACGGAGCAAGATGCTTCAAGCCTCAAACCCACAAAACCCGACACCTTTCATGGTGTCCCCGACCACGGCATGGCCTGCAGCCACTGCCCTGAACCTATGGTTCATATCGCTGACGACCAGAAGTCGCCCCACGTCGGAATTAGGCCGGGATTCTTTTGAATCCCATCGAGATTTTTTTACAAATTTTTTTATTCGAATTTCTAGGGTTTTTCTTAGAACGATTGAATTTTTTTTTTAAATCCTCGTTCATATTTGAGGTTTCTAACGAACCATGGCTTGCCCCAACTTTGGAAACGTCGTTTGCCGCAACGCCGTCACCCAATTCCGGCGTTCTTCTCCGGCGACACACACCCAGCACACGCTGGGGTGTTTAGGTTCCAAAACCCGAGCCATATAGGGCTCTGTCTCTCGGCCCATTTTTTTCTCTCTTTTCTGCCTTGGGCTTCCCTGCTTTGGCCCATCTTTTTCTCGGCCTTCAAAGAGAGAACAAAAAAAAAAAATTAGCTTTTGGGTCTGCCTGCTGCAGCCTAATCCCTGCCCCAATCCTCTTCGTAGGCATGTAGCCTCACCCGAGACCCCCAGCCCAATTCTTGGGCCTGGGATACACGACACCATTTTTTTTAAGCAACCCGTGGCTTAGTTTTAGGGCCCCGAGTTTTATTTGCCTAATTATTTTAGGCCCAATAGGTTTTATTTTTTTCACCCACATTTTAATTTGGCCCAAAGTCCAAATAAATTAATTCAATTATATTTGTAAACCTAAAAGTTATATCTTTGCATATTCTTGTTGCATATTTGCTTGCATATATATTTGTGTTTGCCTGCAGGAATATATGAACCAGAAGTTCATAATTATTTTTTTTGAAACCCGAAGTTTCTTATAAATATGCCTTGTTTGAAAACCTGAAGTTTTCACTAAACAAAAACATCACCCATGAAAACCTGAAGACTTTTTCATGCAAAAATTAAACCAATACATGTCTATTAGAACCTGTATGTTCTACTCCTATGTGAATGGATTGATTTTTTTCTCCATTACACTAACCACATCTTGTCCATCTATTTTGTGATAGGATTATGTCGAATTTGAACAAACTCGACTTTACCGCTTTGGAGGTCTCTGGAAGGAACTACCTCAAGTGGGTTCAAGATGTGAAGCTACACCTCACTGCAAAGAACTTGCATCCTGTCATCGAAGAAGCAACAGATGAACCTGTTAGCGAAGCTGACAAAGCCACTGATATGATCTTCATTCGAAGACATATCCATGACGCTCTGCAAACTGAGTATCTTGCTGAGGAGGATCCACGTGCGTTATGGGTTGCTTTGGCTGATCGTTTTGATCACCAAAATGACATATTCTTGCCTGAAGCAAGACACGACTGGCAGCATTTACGCTTCCAAGACTTTAAGTCTGTGAATGAATATAATTCTGAAGTTTGTCGAATCCGATCACTTCTCAAGTTTTGCAATGAAACTTTGACTGAAGAAAATCTTTTGGAGAAAATCTCTGCTTCTAATATTGTCCTGTATCAATATTATAGAGCTCAGAAGTTCACTAAGTTCTCAGATTTGATCTCTATTTTACTTCTCGCTGAAAAACAGAACCAGCTGTTGATGAAGAATCATCAAGCTAGACCTATTGGGGCGACTACTATGCCTGAAGCACACTATAGCACTAACCAACGCCCAAAACGCCAAAATAGGTGTGGTAGGGGCAGCCAGAAGCCATTCTACCAAGGTCAACAGAGTCAAGGCCCATCCAAGGGAGGAAACAAAGCCCCGAAGTGCTTAAACCTCGCTCCCAAGGCCCCAAACTTCAAGAATAAGGGCAAACCACTTGAAACCATGGATGCAGATGTGTGCTATAGCTATGGTTCAAATGACCATTGGTCCCGTGTTTGCCACGCTCCCAAGAATGTTGTAGATGAATATCATTCTCGTCGTAAGAAGTTTGAATCAAACTTCATACAAGTGGACAACTCGGAGAATACCAAGATGGAGGTTTCTGACTTTCAAGAGGATACCACCCCTATGGAAGATTAGAATCTGAGACATAGACTTATTTTTTTAGTTGAAATAAGACAATTGGGGCTGAATTCCACTAAGTGGCCGAACCCCTCCTTTGTTTTTGGTTGATTTTTTGAACAATTTTCCTTTATGTTTGGATTATTGATTGGTGATTTGGTTTTCGTATATTAAGTTTTAATTAATTACCATCCTTGAATAAATGAAATTACTTTGAATTGATATTTGTTTTAAGAACTTTTATGCATGTGACCGATTCAAATTAATTTTTCATTCTATGTATGACTAGTGGGAAAGTTAGTTGTCTGGCAGATAGTGCAACCGCGCACACCGTTTTGCGTGAACGTATCTATTTCACTAACGTCATACCTAAGAATGCACCTTTGACAACCTTCTCAGGCCTATCCAACCCGATCGAAGGATACGGTAAGGCACGTATAATGTTGTCCAATGGTACAATCCTGACCATTGATGAGGCACTCTATTCTCCACGTTCCGGAAGAACGTTACTAAGTTTCAAGGATATTAGAGATAATAATTACCACGCTGAAACCCACATAGAAAACGGAGTTGAATTTCTATGCATAACTTTCTACGAATATAACCAGAAGCGTATTCTAAAGAAGATAGAGCGTACCTCGAGTGGTCTGTATACTACGACCATACGCCCCATAGAATGCCACTATGTGGCCGGCCTTACTACTAGGACCGAGCATGAAATTACACTTTGGCATAACCATTTGGGATATCCTACACGAATAGCGATGCGCCGTATCCTCAAATCATCACACGGGCATCCACTAACCCGAAGTTTAGGTTCAATCCATGGAATCACATGTCAAACATGTTCTATGGGAAAACTTATTACTAAGCCTTCTTATGACAAGATTCGTTCGAATCCTCCCATTTTTCTACAACGGATTCAGGGGGACATTTGTGGACCGATTCACCCTCCCTGCAGACCATTTAGATATTTTATGGTTTTTGTTGACGCTTCCACACGTTGGTCACACGTGTGCTTATTGTCTACAAAGAACGCTGCATTCTCCAAACTATTGGCTTAGGTTATCAAGCTTAAGGCTCACCACCCTGATTATCCGATCCAATCTATTCGATTGGATAATGCTGGAGAATTCACATCTAAAACTTTTGATGACTATTGCATGTCGGTTGGGGTTGAAGTTGAACATCCAGTACCCCATGTTCACACCCAGAACAGTCTGGCAGAGGCTTTCATTAAGCGCTTACAAATGATTACTCGATCGTTGGTCATACGTACAAAGCTCCCGATTGCTGCTTGAGGCCATGCGATATTGCACGCAAAAAAGTTGGTCCGCCTAAGACCTGTTGCGACACAATCATTTAGTGTTTTTCAGTTGGTTACCAGATACGAACCCGACATATTGCATCTGTGCATTTTTTGTTGTGCGGTATATGTGTCGATTTCGCCGCCCTTACGTACAAAAATAGGGCCTCAGCGAAGGATGGGAATCTATGTCGAATATGATTCTCCTTCGATTATTCGTTACTTAGAACCTTTGACAGGCGATCTGTTTACCGCTCGTTTTGCGGATTGTCACTTCTATAAGACAGTTTTCCCATCGTTAGGGGGAGATAAGAACTTCAACATTCCTGATGAACGACGCGAATTATCGTGGACGACTCCCACTTTGTCTCATTTAGATCCTTGCATTGCTCAGTCTGAAACTGAAGTGCAGTGCATATTAGATCTCCAGAGCATAGCTCTGAGCATGCCAGATGTTTTCACCAATCTAGCGCGCGTGACAAGATCACATATTCCAGATGCGAATACGCCCGCAAAGATGGATGTACCAAATGTACGACGGACTGCCCTCCTGGAAGCCCGGGACGCCAATCTTGGTGATCCACATACATTAGCGGCTAGCCAATCATTTACCCCTACACAAAAGCGTGGCAGACCCCTTGGTTCAAAGGATTCACACCCCCGCAAGAGAAAATCCACGACACAGGGTCCTGAAGAGCCTACCGTGAATCCGACTATTGCTTACTCATTTTATCCAATTCATGAGCAAATTCTAGATAACGGAAGCGTCCTTGAAGAGATGAATCCTCCTCCCGAGAATTGTGAGATTTCGGTCTATTATGCTAGCTTAGATGATGTGTGGCGTAGAAATGAGATGATTGTCAACGATGCATTAGCATTTGCAGTAGCTACTGAGATCATTTTGAGCGATAACATTGAACCGCGTTCTATTGATGAATGTCGATGTAGAACTGATTCGTCAAACTGGAAACAAGCAATCCAAGTCGAATTCAATTCGCTTGCGAAACGTAAGGTGTTTGGACCTGTAGCTCATACTCCTCCATATATGAAGCCTGTTGGCTACAAGTAGGTTTTCATTCAAAACGTAATGAGAAGAATAAGATTGTGCATTACAAAGCTCGTCTTGTTGCACAAGGCTTCTCACAACGCCCCGGGATTGACTATGATGAAACTTATTCACCCGTTATGGATGTGATTACTTTTTGCTACCTTATCAGTTTGGTAGTTTCCGAAAAACTGAGTATGCAGCTGATGGACGTAGTAACCGCGTATCTCTATGGGGATCTTGATACGGAAATTTACATGAAAGTTCCCGAAGGTCTTACATTGACTGGTTCAAATATTTCCAAACCCCGGAACACGCTCTAAATTTGGCTGAGGCGTTCACTCTACAATTTGAAATAATCCGGAAGAATGTGGTATAACCGTCTGAGTGAGTATTTGACTAGTCAGGGATATATGAACAACGAAATATGCCCTTGTGTGTTCATAAAGAAGTCACATTCCGGATTTGCGATTGTTGCAGTATATGGCGATGACATGAACCTCATCGAAACTCCTGAAGAGCTCGCGAGAACTGCCACGTACCTGAAGTCAGAATTTGAGATGAAAGATCTAGGTAAGACTCGATATTGTCTCGGTCTCGAGATAGAGCATTGTTCGGATGGAATCCTAGTACATCAATCGAACTACACCCAGAAGGTGTTGCGCCGCTTTAATGAGGATAAAGCAAAGCCTTCGAGTACTCCTATGGTCATTCGTTCACTAAATGCGAAACGAGATCCTTTTCGTCCGAAGGAGAATGATGAAGAGATTTTGGAGCCTGAAGTTCCTTATCTAAGTGCAATAGGCGCTTTATTGTACTTAGCTCAATGCACTAGACTCGACATCTCTTTCGCTGTTAATCTTTTGGCAAGATACAGTAATGCACCTACACGCAGACACTGGACTGGCGTGAAAGACATCTTTCATTACCCTAAGGGTACTATGGATTTGGGCTTGTTCTATCCCTACGAATCCTCGAATGATGCCGCATCTTATGCTCATCGAGTTAATTCTCGCCTTGTTGGTTATGCCGACGCAGGATACTTGTCTGATCTGCACAAGGCGCGTTCTCAAACAGGTTATGTCTTTACCAATAGTAAAATGGTATGATACATCTTAATACTTCCAGGATGCATTGCATAAGCTGAACAGTGCGCTTTGTTCCAAAATTGTTTTCTTTAATTCCATAACATTAGGTACATACATCTTGTTCTCTTACATAAGCATGCCATCTGATTCTCTAACTCTGAGATCTTTCTTTTTCTCGATATTCTTTGCCTCAAATAAATTCCTGGATCTCTTCATCAATCCTCTGGGCATTGAGTATACGATCCACTAATATTGGCTTGACCTGGAAATTAGCCAATAAAGCTTCTTTTCGCTCTTTCACCTTAAGCTTCACTTCAGTCAATCTCAATTCCGCAAGAAAAGAAACATGACAAGTATACAAAGCATTTATTCTCACGAGAGTCTTCATATTAAGTACATCAGTCCAAACATTTGCACGATCATCCTGGTCGTGCAATCATAATCACTAAGCAATTCAATCCATCTTCGTTACCTAAAATCAAGATCCCTCTGAGTAGACAGATATTGGAGACTCTTATGATCGGTAAAAATCTTGCACTTCTCACCAATAATATAATGTCTCCATAACTTCAAAGCAAGGATGATAGTCGCAAATTCCAAATCACAAGTAGGGCAATTCATCTCATGAGGTTCCAATTGCCGTGAAACATAGGCAATCACCCTACCATTTGCATCAACACACATCCAAACCATTCAAAGAAGCATCCTTATAGACCTCATAATTCCCGTTATCATCTGAGAGTGCTAACACAAGTGCATGAGTGAGGAAATACTTCAACTATCGAAAACTTTGCTCACCATTTTCATCCCACTCAAACTTAACCTCTTTTCTCGTCTATCTCGTCAATGGCAAGGCAATGACTGAAAAATCTTTCACAAACCGTCCATAATAGCCCGCTAAGCTAAGAAAACTCCGAATCTTAGTCATGGTTCGTGGTTGTCCAAATTCTCGACCGCTGCTACCTTTTAAGAATTCACTTGAATACCTTAAGCAGATATAACATGTCCCAAAAATGCCACTTGATTCATCCAAAATTGGCATTCGCTAAACTTAGAATACATCGACGATCCCTCAATCTTTGTAATACCAATTTAAGATGTCTAGCATGCTCAGCTCTAGTCTTAAGTATACCAGAATATCGCTAATCCGAATTGCATCACCAAAAACTCATAAAGACCATAACGAGTTCTGAAAACCGTCTTAGGGACATCATCACTCTTAATCTTCAATTGGTAATAACCAGACTTCAAATCAATCTTTGAAATTACACAGGCACCTCTAAACTGATCAAACAATCATTAATACTCGGTAATAGATAACGATTCTCAATTGTTACCCGATTCAATTGTCCATAGTCAATGTATAGCCTTAACGTCCACATTCTTCCTCATAAATAAACTGGGCTCTCAACGACGGCATACTAGGTTGAATGGAACCTTTGTCTACCAATTCTTGCAATTGAATTTTTCAATTCCCTTAACTCATCATGAACCAATCTCTAATATAAGGTCAGTACCTGGAAACAAATCAATAGAAAACTCTACATCTTGCTTGGCGGCAATCCAGGTAAATTCTCAGGGAAAATGTCAGGAAAATGTTTAACCACCTTGACATTTTCCACACTACTCAAAGCAATATCTCTTAGTACCGCCTGAACTAAATATCCTTGGCAACCTTTCAATAACGATCTCTTTGCTCTCACAGCAGAAATAACGGCATAGCTCACTCCACTTTGCATACCTCCGAAAGTAACCTCTGGTCATCCAGGTCGATGGAAAGTAACTGATTTCCCGTAGCAATCTATCTTGGCACAATTATAATACAACCAGTCTATGCCTAAAATCACATCAAAATCCACAATATCTCACGGGATAAGATTCACTGGCATAACAACATCTTCCACCATCACTGGACACCCTGAATAACACCATACTAATGTAGGATGACCTACCTATTTACTTGCTTAACGAATCCAACGAATAAGTTATTAATATTACGGTCTGCAGCCCGCAATACTGATAAATCACCGTTGTCTCGATAAGTAAGCAACAATCCTCAAGGGTGCAATATTACCATCTTGCCTTTCATTAAAAATACATATATACGCCTCGATCGTGCTCATTCATTACTCTTTGGCAACATCGTCCATAACAAGAATCATATCAGCCGGAAGAACTAGAACTAGCTTTACTTTTTTTGAAGCTTTGAGTCTTTTGAAGTCCTTAAGATTACTGACCTTTACCTTTGCCATCTTTCCTCTGATTCACAATCTTTTCCTCTTCTTCATCACTATCGCTGAACATAATCTCAGAATCCTCAATTCTCAATAAAATCTCGTAAAACTCCTGGTAAGAAGCACAATGGATAGTGGTCGTCAAGGAATGCCACTTCTTCTTATTATCCAGTTTAAAACGACATAACATTCCCACCGGATTAACAACAACCTTCGAATGGTAATGAGACAAGTCAATAAACTTTCCATAATACTCATTCGCCGTCATCTTTCCTTGTCTCAAATTTGCAAACTCTTGCTTCTTACCATCAATATATGCTGGAGGGATAAACCTTTTCTTAAACAATTCTTTAAACAACTCTCAAACAGCTGTTTCCTCCGGTGACATCATATAAGACTCCTGTCTCCACCAGGATGCAATTTCAATACTCAGAAACCAGGTAGTCGTCTCTACCTACCTTTCAAAAGAAAGATTCCCTTAACTTGCATAAACCGAAACGTCTTTTCCAAATGATTAAGCCATCGCTCTGCTCCCTCAAGTCTTTCATTTCCATAAAGTGATTCAGCTTCAACTTATAACCAATCTTAAGAAAGTCCTTGAATAATAGAGTGAATCACAATAGCAATAGCTTCTCCTAACTGAGCTATATCAAGGAAACTAAACTCAACTGAACGACGTGGCTCTCTACGAGGCGGTATAGTTCTGACAGAAGACACTAGGAAATTCTCAAGATACACAGGACTGCAACCTGGCTCTGATACCAACTGACACATCCCGTCCCGAAGGAGGGCATGCTGGCCGTCACGTGAGAGTGACGTAACCATTTACACAGTTCGGAAGCTTGAAAGATACAAACACTAAGATATAACACCCGAAGGTGAATCCTACATTTGTGCATTCTGTCAGAACACCGTTGGATTCCTCGTGGCCACCAAAGCTCTGCTCTATCTCGAACCTGGAGGGGCAAAAAACATAAAACTGAGTGGGTCAGCAACAATTCTTTTCAAAACCTTTCCTTTCAAAAGTTATAACCCCTCGCCGTAAAACCTATATAATTTTCCAGAAATAAAGTATATACTCATATATATTTCTCAAAAATCCGCTGTACAACGAGTATGTATGAAAGTATGTATATGCCATGCCAAAGTATCAACTGAATGCCAAAGCATCCCTGTGAATGTGATTGAATATTCAAATATCATCTCAGCCCTCGGCTGTATATAGCTCATATCATACTCATCAATTCATATATCTCAATATCATCATAATCAAATCATATATATACCCTGCACACACATCAATACCACCTCTAGTGGTCTGCACAACATCACTGATAATAAACTAATATGCTCTAGTGCTACAATCACGTGAAGACTGAGCGATAAATCGCGGGTCACCTACGAGTCGAACCCACCTATAGTGGCCTATTCGACAGGACTGAGCACCTAACTTGGATCCAAGGCGAGCATGCGGTGCGGGAGGTGAACAACACGTGAAAGACTGAGCCCCTCTCTGGGCGTGAGCACTAATATCAGTGTGCAGGTCTATGAGCTCTAATCTTATCACATCACATCACATTTCATCATTCGTTCTCAATAACTAGCATATAAACTTACCTGCCACTTACCTGGGCGTCCTCAGCACCGACATTAATATAAACAATCAATAATGCAGAATTAAACAAATAGATACTTTGCATGGCATTTCATATCGCATTTCATAACACATTTCATTTAAACTGATTTTCTGGGCAAAATTCATTTATATAGGTATATACGGAAAATAACTGCCCACTCACCTGGAGTTCGCCCTACAACTCCCTAGCACAACACATCAAGGCGTCATGACGATCGGCGCCTAGAACAATCATCAAATCATGCCTCAGAAATCATATTGATAGAATATAAACTTATATAAAACACGTCACTATGCAGTTCGATCCAGAAGATTTGCAACTCAGATTTCCAATCCGTAACTTCCGGAGGTCCATAATAAATCTCTAGAACAACATCCTAAAATTTCATGACCATCCAACGGTCGGATCTCCGTCAATTGCCAAAACTAAGTGACGGTTAACATTATATTTTATGATCTTACAACTCCAATTCCGGGAGATCCGTAAATTGGATTCTCGATCTGTAAGTTCCTATAATACTCAAATATTACGTATTACAACGTATCAAAGTTTGGTGACGATCCAACGGTCGGATCGTCAATTCGTCTTTTAGCCTAACCATGCATCGTATCGAAATTAAGTCCAAATGATCAACCAATGTTAAGCCACTATCAAAACTGAACTCAGGACATCCAATATAGCTTAAAAATAACATTGGCGGCCCACTGGCCACGCGCCGCCGCACGCGCCGCCGTGGGTGGCGGTCGGCCGCCCGGAAAATTCAACTTTATCCAAAAATTACCAAAATTTGCAGAATTGAAGATCTCAAAGAGTAGAACAACTTTCATACCTGTAACCAAGGCCAATTCGTCCTGGAAAGGCTCCAATTTCAGCAAACCCGTACGAAACCCTTGAATTTGGTGTGCTCCAATTCGACCTCCAAACTTGTTCCAACGCTTCAACCACTGCCTGGGCTTTGTTCTAGGCCTCAAGAGGATGCCATGAGTGGTGGTAGTTGGAAGAAATTGCTTCGGGATTGGGTGATTCGAAGCCAAGACCGCCACACCCCTCTTTGCGGTTTCACCCATTTTCAAGGCCAAATCTCTCCAAATTTGAGATGGAATGGATAGAGGAAGGGTCCTAGAGTGTTTCCCATGATGTTTCTTGAAGCAATTCGCCGGAAAAACGGGTGGAAATCAACGAAAATAAACATGGGTGCCAACCGGGTCGAAAACGGGTCAAGGGGATCCGGCCGATCCCCCGCGCCACACTCTCCCTCCTTTCTTCCTTTCCCTGTTCCGATTGGCTGGGCTTCTTCCTCTCTCCTCTCCCCATTCGCCAGCTCTCTCCTTTCTCTCCCGAAGCTCTCTTCTTCTTCCTCCTGGTTGGGCAGTTTTTGCCCAATCCACTTCTTCTTTCTTCTTCTTCCGCCAGTCACACACACACACACACACATAAACTCATTTCTTCCAATCCCATCCATCCATTAATTTCTTCATTAAATCTGGGCCGTCCATTTTCATAAAAGAATTTTCATATTTTATTATTATAATTCCTAAAATGCCCAAACTTCAAACTTTAATATCTTTTTCGTTATAACTCCAAATCACGAACCGCTTGCGCCCACGCGTCCGTAGTGACGAGTACTACGAGGATATGTCAAGAAAACAAATCTTAGATGGCACGACACAACGGTTAACCTCGAACAATGCGCGTGCCTCAAAGGGCATTTTTGTAAAATCTTTTATTAAAACTTTAAAAACTCTTAAAATCAGGGACGGGCTGTCACAATAAGAATCCCTGAATGTTATAAAATCTAAAGCCTACAAAGAAGTGTAAGAATGTTTGAAAAAATATTTGTCCCTTATATATATATATATATATATATATATATATATATATATATATATTGTTTATATTTACGTGTGTGTATATGTAAGAGGAGCTTCATAAGGGAGATGCCGCTACATTGTAGCAAATAGGGAATGGTTTATCACTCATATAAAGCTCACTAACACATGTGGTCTCATCTTTATTAAAAAAAAATTGTACAAATGATGGTACAAATAAACGGTAAGAATAACATTTTTGCTCATATGTATCACCCATATTTATCGGAAAAGGATCCTTGTGGATGCAAATTTCTTCCTCCTTGATCTTGGACAAAATTGCACCTACAAAACAATTAACACCTTAGGTCAAGGCCAAGAACCTCACGCGCTCACTATGAATGGGGGGGCTTTGGCCGAAGAATCTCCGATGCCAAAGTTAGAATTTAGAGAGAAAAAGTGTTTGAGAATTCTAAAGAATTTTAGCAAGAGTTCGAAGTCCGTCCTTGTGAGAAAAAATGGGTAGTATTTATAGGATATGGCAGGTCCCCTTTGAAGAAAAGGTGGCCGGCCTTTGAGATGAATTTTGGGTGCATTTAGGTGACTTAATTTAGCAATTAATATATTAATTAAGAATAAATATATTAATGGGCTCATTACCATTATAAAGGGAATGTTTTTATGATTTTTATGGTATGATTAGCTAATCAATCAAATAATGGCTGAAAAGATTAGCTAATCAATGTCACAAAAAAGGCAAGTTATGGTGGAAAAATGAAGGAAATGGCCGGCTCCTTTTGGAGAAGGATAACCGGCCTTTAGGGTAATTTTTGGGCTTAATTGATAATTTAATTGACAATTAATGAGTTTATTAGGTAATAATCCCATTAATTTGTCAATTAACTCAATTTATGTGGAATATTTGGTAGGTTATAGAATGATTAGCTAATTGTTTGGCTAAAAGAGGGAAAGTGAGGTAAAAAATATATGGAATGAAATAGGTTTTGGGAGTTACCTTGTAAAAGGGATTTGATGAGAAGGTTTTTGAACTGTTACCTTTTTTGGGCACTTTTGACTTGGTTGAGGGACGATTGCCCGCTGCTCGCGCGTAGGAATCCCGATATGCCTCAAGGGTATTTTTGTCCTCTTTTATTCAAAATCCACGCGTCGCCTTGTGATTATTTTTGGCTCCACAATCCTCACCGGATCCTTTTCCTAGGGATCTCATGATCGTAATTGTTCATCGTATATCCTGTGGTCAGAAATCATTTAAAATTTAACATTTAAAATTAAATATAAATAGTACCTAACAAAAACTTACCGCACGATGTACGATGAATGATCACGATCATGGGATCCCCCGGATCCCTAGGAAAAGGATCCGGCGAGGATCATTTTCCATATTTATATTAAAATAGCTCTACATATTGTTGAATACACCGATATACAAAGTTATTATTAAATAACGTATATACCCTAATATGATATGACCATTTAAGCCCCATCATGTTTTAAGAAAACATATTATTTTATGAATACACCCCAAATCTATTTCAACATGTATGTTAAGATTATTTTTCTTCAACATCTCACTATCACTTTCTCCTCCAATTTGGAATCTGGATCATCGCCGGATTCCCTTTGTGAGGATTCCGAAGATCCATGAATCATATCCGTTCATCGTACATCATGCGGTCAGAAATCATTTTAAATATTTTTATTTAAAATTAAATACAAATAGTACCTAACAAAAACTGATTGCATGATGTACGGTGAATGAACATGATTTACGGATCTCAAAAATCCTCACAAAAAAAATCCGGAGAGAATCCTGTTGGTCCAATTCGTGACATAGTCATAGTTTTTTAACAGAAATATGTGCGCAACTGGCTTGGGCATCCAAATTCTAGTTCATGATCAACAGTTTATCACCAATCTCGCATAGAGGTTTCCGATTCACCACAATATTAACATCAAACCTCTACAAAATCGAATGTAAATGTTCATTTTCTGCAGCCCATCCCGTGCTCGCCAGGTACAGAAAATAATTTAAATTACCCCCAAAAAACATATTGAAACAAATTATTTCAAAAAAATAGAAAGCATATAAAAACGTAACGAAAACTTTTGAGGTGTTGGTACTACTGCTATGAACAAGACAATTATTGGGTTACTGGGTGTACGTAGTGTGTTCTCATTCTTAACCCTAAGATTGCTAACACATCTCTCGTAGACCACTACTATACAAATTCTCAATCTTAGCGTCAAAATTTTATTGCAGGACGTAATTAAGATAAATTTTAGGGAACTTTAACGAAAAACTCCTAGTACTGTTCATTTTAACGAAAAACCACATTTTAACACTAAAAATTCAATCCTGGTACTATTCATTTTATCCTTTATTTTGTCTTTATCGTTAAAACTCAAAGTTTTCAAGCCCTTTTCATTAGTTTTCCTTAAATTTTAATGTAGGGTTTTAAGTGGAAAGTGTGGTGGGGGGGATATATATTGGTAGTATGAGGTGTATTAAGACAAATCTTAATTTAAAAAGTAAATGTGGGGTAATCATATTATTGCTAGTCTATTGGAAGGCTAAGCCCACTTCGTCCCCTTTAGTGTAGATAATATCGTTTGTGACACACCCCGACTGGAGTCGAGGCATGCTAGGCGACACCCGAAGGTGACGTAGCCAAAAGGAAAGTGAGGTGGAAATATGGTTAAATTTAAACCGAAACAAGAAGTTATTTAAGCTAATAAAGAGAGTGCGCAGTAGTGGGAATAACCCATAATGCATAAGTAGTCAGAGCATAGATGACAGTACGACATAAGTAGAGCAATCGAATCTAGCTAAGATACTTATTACACAATTAGAAATAAACTCCTACATTTATTTGGGTAGATGTCAGAATCACCAAAGATCCCTCGTATGCCACAGAAGATTCAGCTAACTAAGTCCTGGAGGGGCGAAAAAACATAAAGTGTGAGTGGGCAAAAACAAAGGTTTATGAAACACATTTATTTTTTGAACATACAAACCCATCGCCGTAAAACAAGTATAGTTTCCAGAAAATCATACTACGTATAAGTATGAAATCAAATGTAATTCATCAATAATTTAAGAAACACAACAAATCATAATATCTCAACCGTAGCATATGAAAATCAAGTGTTCATCAATCTATGCTAACACACGAGTTCATGTAGACAAATTCTGACATGAACAGGATTGGGTGTAATCATAATATATGCTCTAGTACTACAATCACATGAAAACTGGCGCTAAGCGCATCACATACGAGCCTTAGTTGCCTATTGCAACCTAGGACAGGACTGGCACCTACAATGGATCCAAAGTGAGCGTTCGGTGCGATATGAATATGCACGTTAAGCCTGGCCCTGGCCCTAGAATGGATCCAAAGCAAGCATGCATGATGAGCAGATAAAATTTATATGAACATGCCATGACAATTTATAATCTCAACAATATAATAGTATTTTTAAAATGAAAAAAAAAATATGGCATGATAATCATAATATTAAATCCAAATGCATTTGTGGAAACCATAAAACTTTATATATAACATATATAAAAACAAATTCCCACTCACTGATACGTAGTCCAATCGTAGCCTCCTAGCCTTACTTGACCTCGTACCTCCTCAGGATAATTCTCTCTTGTATGTGAAACAACTATAGTAATTATTTAACTAAAACATACACAAAAAGGCTAGGAAAATCCCCCATATTTTGCTCAAACAAAGTGTTTAAATATACGAAAACATTCTATGCGACGTCACGGACCCGTACACGTTGACCATGTGCCGCCTCGAAGCGGCACGCACCCTCACGTGCCGTCAACAATCGGCCACACGCGTGGCCATGCGCTGGCAGAAATCCTAGGGAATATTCCATCAACTGACAGAATATTCCGTTAACTCTAATAAAATACCTTAACAGCATGAGTAAGGCGTGAGAATATTCCGTCAACATTAACGGAATATTCTCCGTCTTCCTCAGTTCCCTGGTTGTCGTCGCCGCCGCATTCTGGTTCGCTGAAATTTGAAATATATTTGCTGGATTTTTGGAAAAACTTTAAAACTTCATAACTTTCTCAATTCTCAACCATTTTCGACGTTCTTTATATGGAAATGAAGCTTAGGAGGAGAAGAACAAAGTTATACCTTTTGGGAGTCCAAAAAGTGGACTAAAAATGGCTCAAAAGTCTCGGCCTTAATTTCGACATCTCAAAACCGTGTATTTTCACGTTGGCGTGGCTTCAAACATGGACTAGGGACCTTGAAAAATTGTGTAGTGGCTTTTAACACTCTTAAAACATCGTAACTCGGACAGAAAGTGGCAGAAGAAGTTCGATCCGAGTTGGAACTCGTAGTTGGGAAGTCAAAACTCGCTCGTTTTCGAATCGGCTCATACGGATGGACTCATGGTGATGAGAGGAGTATGACGGTGGTGGTTTAAATATCGATCTGTGATGTTTGATGATGGTGGTTTGTGTTGAAGAGAGAAAGAGAGGTGCAGAGTGAGAGTGATGAAGAGAGAGAGAGAAAGAGAGAATTTGATTGGATGATAAAGAGAGTAACTGAACAGGTGAGAAAAAGTAGGGAGAGGTGTGATTGGGTGAAAAGGAAACCGGTTTTTTAATTGAGAGTTGGTCCAAATTTTGTACAATTCCAAGTACAAAAATATCTAATTCACCATATCTAAAACAATGTTCAACAACACAAAATAATTTGCACACACGTGTACAATTTAACTTGTTGTTAGCGTACTTTAACTCAGTGTAACTTCTTTGTTACAAATCCGATTCATGTCTAACTCGAGCTTACGCCTTCGTAATAACGAGAACTATTTAATTATGATAATAGAAAAAATAAATTAAATGCCAAACAATAAACGTCCACGTCAGATTCCACTTATATGTTTGATAAAGAATTTTCTACGTTATACCTAGATTACGTTAACGTATATAAAATTTAGCGTATTGACAGAATTCTTGAAATTATATTACGTCCTATGGGACGCATAGGTATGCGTATTAGTAGGGATGCTTTAATTATATTTATAGTATTTCACTTATTAGAATTATGGCTTTATAGCCAAAATGGTCCCTGAGATTTGCATAACACATCACGTTGGTCCCTAAGATTGAAAATCAATAGAAATGGCCCCTGAGATTATCCACCATCTATTATTTTGGTCCTTCCATTAAAAACTCCGTTAAGTGTCCCGGAGCACTTGGCCGGAAGTTTGGGCAATTTTCAAAACTTCGTAACTCAATCGTTTCTTAAGAAAATTCGACCCATAATATATAAAAATGAAGATAGGAAAGTGTAGAACAAGATTATACCATTTGGAAGTCCAACGGTTCCAGGAGATGGCCGAAAAATAGCCTGAAAGGTGACTGGTACTGGAAAACTTACCGGAAACTAGGTAAACTTTAAACGTTCATAACTTCTTCAATACTCAACGAAATCGCGTGATTCAAAAACAAAAATCATACTTCTCAACAAGATGAAGAGAATAGTATCTTTCTCAATGGCTAATTCGTTATGGTTTGGCCAGAAAATGGCTCGAAAGTGGCTAACTTGAGACCAAGACAACCAGTTTTGAACAATTTTTCGGCCAAACCACGGTGAGGTAGCCATCAAGAAAGGTACCATTCCTTTCATCTCATCGAGAAGTACGATTTTCATTTTTGAATCACTCGCTTTCGTTGAGTATTGAAGAAGTTATGAAAGTTTAAAGTTTACCCAGTTTTCGGCGAGTTTTCCAGTTTTCCCATGGACCAGTCACGTTTCAGGCTATTTTTAGGCCATCTCCAGAAACCATTGGGCTTCCAAATAGGTGTAATCTTGTTCTACACTTTCCTATCTTCATTTTGATATATTATGAGTCGAATTTGGTTAAGAAATGATTGAGTTATGAAGCTTTGAAAATTGCCCAAACTTTTGGCCAAGAGATCCAGGACACTTAACGGAGTTTTTAACGGAAGGACCAAAATAATCAATGGTGGACAATCTCAGGGACCATTTCTATTGATTTTCAATCTCAGGGACCAAAGTGATGTGTTATGCAAATCTCAGTGACTATTTTGGCTAAAAAGCCTTATTGAATTATCAAATTATCGATTTACCATTGCATGATCATATTTATGTTATCTGTTCATTGTGTGCTACATTGGTGTTTATACTCCGTCGGGCCAAGGGCAGGCTTCACGTATATGTTTACATCGTACCGTACGCTCACTTTGGATCCATTGTAGGTGCCAGTCTTGTCCTAGATTGCTATAGGCAATTAGGACATGTATGTGATGCGCATAGCACCAGTCTTCACATGATTGTAGTACTAGAGCGTAAATCACTATTACACCCAGTCTTGCTTATGCCAGAATATCTCTGCATAAGCTCGTGTGTTAGCATATGTCGATGAGCTTTCGATATGATATGTTTATTTCTGTGAGATATTGTGATTACTAGAAGTATATGCTTATTTACGAATTATTGTGAAGTATTGCATTTTTGAGGTACTGCTGGTTACGATAAGCATTTTCATACTATATGTAGTATGTTATATTTGGAAACTATACTTGTTTTACGACGAGGGGTTATATGTTTTCAAAAAGGTTTTTACAAAACTTTATTTTTAGGCCCACTCACCCTTGTTTTTCGCCCTCTAGGTTTTAGTAGCAGAGCTTTCGTGTCGACGAGGATTCTTGGCAAATGTTGGAATATGAGATTACCTTTGATGGTATAATTCTTATTCTACTTTTACTGTTCTTTACTTGTACTCTGACATCAAGTGTGAAATGAGTTCATTCCTGCTTGCAAGCACACTCTTACATTTACACACTTTTAGGTTTAAATGTACTCACATTTTCCAATTTACTACACTTTATGGCTTCATCACCTTCCTAATGTCGGCCAGCACAGCTCAATTTGAAGTCCAGGTGGACATTCCAGGTCAGGATGTGTCAGTTTGTTAAAATAAAAAAAAAGTACATGAGGTCTATTCAACAATATATGGGTGCTAATTAAACAACCCTTAAATTATTGTGGCCCTAAAAACCTAAATTTTAAATACGTGTATGAGAAAAACACGAGTCAAAATTTATTTTGTTTTTGCTACAATATGTATATTATCTTTGTATAAATTATTGTATGATATGTGTGTGTTACTGGGGTTTACTAATAATTAAGTTTGTATTTTAGCTCACCACCCTTAAGTAGTAGTGCTCACCACTCTTAAGTTTGTGTATATCTACTACACAGGTCTAGAAATTTAAACTCATCCAACAATGATAAATAAGATGGTGAATAAGATGATAAATAAGATGGTGAATAAGTTGATAAATAAAATCGACTTTGGGCCAGCTCATTTTTTAGGGGTGGAGTTGCTCTTAGTATAGTGCATCAGTTAAGGCTTGTCTAGTTCGAACTTCTTAAACCCATAATTCTTTTTCAATTTAAAAGCCCTCTTGTTAAAGATATAGTGTGTTCTAACTCACTAATCCAATAAATAATGTCGGGCATTTTGTATTTGGTCTTTATCTGCATAACAATATGCTTTTGTTAGAATTGTTTTTGTTTTTTTATTGTATTAGTTACTGCTAAATGTCAGAGGCGTTGGGTTGGTTGGTTGGTTGGTTGGTTGGGGGGGGGGCGAGGGGAGCAAAATGTTCAATCGCAGAGGGCCCTAAAATTTACAGGCCTCCCAAAAAAATTGCTATCTAATATGTAACATTATTATACCAAAGTTTATGGAGAATGATCTTGTGTTTTCAGAAAATCGTGAAGTTCGTAAAAAAAGACACTTTGATAAGTTATCTTAATCAGTTCAACAATCAGCGGTGGAATCTTTTATAGTTCATAACTTCTTATGTATAATAGCTCAAGCTATTGGTTCACTGAAGATAAGGTTTGAAGAATATCAAGCATATGACGATGTATTTGAGTTTTTGTTCACTTTGGAAAGGTTGAATTTGATGGACAATGATAAGCTGAAAGATTGTTGTGATCCTCTTCAAAACTTTCTCAAGAAATGTGAGTTCTTTTATGTTAATGGTTGTGGGACCATGATTTTCTAGGCCCGTGACACATGGCGAGAAGGATTTGCCTGAGGCCCATAGAGTGTAGTCCTGTAAGCCAGACTTAGGCCTATTGAAAATATTATACTTGCCTCTTAAGAAAGGAAACACTAATCCAAGTCAAATTATGATATCTTAAGGATTAAGCAAGGCAATCATGATTCTAGAATGATTGAGTATCTTATCCTAAATTTCCTCCTAGATAGTCTCCTGATTTGATGGAGATTACTTTCACTACCAAGGACTCTCAAGATCACTATAAATATTCTAGCCTAAGTATTTATCAAAGGGACAACGATCTCTTTATCAATCTTCTTCTTAGACTTCTACACACATATTCTCTCGACGCCTAGCATAGGCCCTTACGTCACCATCTACACGCAGACACGTCCATGGAGAACTCACCTCCCAACACCCCACCATAGGCTATTCATCAAGGATGGTTTACACCGTTCTTCCTTAGAACTGCACCCGTAGTTTGATTCTCCTCTCCAGAGATATGTAAGCAGTTCTATTCAGATTCAACCACACCCCCCAATCAACCTCATTATCTCCTTATTGGAAATCATAGCCTAATCCGACTGGATCTTTGCCTTCTTCTATAGATGTACGCAAATTTGGTTCCAATAATTGGTGCTTTCATTAAGAGTGAATTCATTTCCCCCGCCAAATCACACTATCGACATGTGAATCTATTTTAGGGAAACAGTGATCAAATGAAGGAATTTTGAGTAACTCCAATTGGAGTGCATTCGCGGGGCCTTTCAAGTTAATTGTATCAAAATTACATAATTTAATTCAAAGCGGTTTAACTGTGGTGAAGAAAAGAAGGCCCAGTGCCCAGCTTTTCCAGATTGACGTTTCTAGACGTTTTGGGTACATTGAAGATCAAAATGACATATTTCGAGGAAGATTCCTTCTGAAGATATGTTGAGGACGTCTTAAACTTTACAAAAGAGAACTTTCAGGGCCAAATCTATGTAAGAAAATCCAATGTTTTCTTCCTTATTAGGAAGTGTTGGTATAGAAAATTACTTGGGCAAAGAACGCATGTAAGTTAGAGGGCAGAAGTGCACAAAAGGGGGTTTCTAATACCTTTATTTATTTTGTTGCAAGGCCTAGATTTTTCAAGAAAAACAAAAAAGGGGGTTTCTAATACCTTTATTTATTTTGTTCTAAATCTCATTACTTTGAAAAGCTTAAATCACTTTACCATGAAACAAAGAGTCTGACCTGACTATTTGCTATCGTTTTGCAAAAGGGATATGTGCTGGTTGCACATCCCTTATGCCTTTCAGATCCTGTGGCATTAGACTAATTTAGTTCAACACCATTCTAGTGAGCTAGCAATCCGACAACGACACAACCTTTCTGACGAATATGGCATGATCTCAACACGAAGAAAAGTGCACTATAGGCAAGTAACCCTTACAAAATGCATAAATGTTCAACTCCAAAACTAAGTCTCAAGTTCCGTCGGTATTTCGAACTCAACTAAAAACCATGATGGTTCTACAACGTAACGTAGCAATCATACTACAATACAAAGAATTACAAAAATTGGAAGAGTCTCGTTTCTTGATCGTTATTGTTATTTAATTTTCAATTATCGTTGCTTATCCTTTTTTATCTAAGCCTTGGCTAATTTGATTATTGGTATAACTTTATTCATCACTCATCTTGTAACTTCAAGAAGTGATAATCCCAAGACTTAGAGAAAAGCGTATCCGAGCAAATTCACCAAGAATAGACCTAATTCACAAAGAGCTTCGAAGCTAGGAAGTAAGGGCATACTTGGCTCTGTGCGAACCAATACCTCATCACAAGTTGGACCAGTAAACTTCTCGTTTAAAGTTTACAAGCAACTCAGTCAAGTCTATCAACACTTCGGCTGGGGTAAGTGCTCACGATGCTTAGGGGGCAATGTAGTCGTGCCAAAAAACCATTCTACGCACTTGAACGATTTTTCAACAAAAACTGACTTCCAAGATGGATTTTGACACAAAGCTAGTTGAAGATGGAAACTAAGGCACCCAAGATCGTTGTGTCCAAATTTTCTCTACACAACCAATCCTTCTAGTTTTACATATGCAGACAGACTAAGCTATATTCCTGCCATAATTGGGCAGCTGTAGGAATACAAAGATTTCAAGGCCTTCTAGATTTTTTTCAAATGACATGCCATATATTCCTGAAAATGTAAGAAGTAAGCTACAATGTGCTTATTTTACTAAATTTTCTAGAAGAAAGAACGGTCTCAAGTCTGGCACTCAAAGTAGTTGAATAGTAAGCCAGCACAAGTAGAGCGTCGCAGTAGCACATGCAACTTCCCAAATTAAATTGTAATTGCTTGGAGAAAACTGGGTTTCCTTCCATATTTCATCGTGAAGATATGAATGTCAGCTTTATGTAGTATTTTGCATAACCCAATTACAAGCTACACGGAAGACACTAGTGTTGTTTTACCACTCATAACACAAGCTAGAATTCCTTACATAATTTCTCAAGTTCTCCCTCCAGATTCATATCAAACCCTGTACAACGGGCCAGTTTCCTTTGGGATCAGCGACTTCGACGGATAAACGTTAGTAAAGAGTATCAGAGTTAATTTTTTATTTTTTGTGCACACCCAATGAGCATAAAGTTTCATCATTGCATTCTTTATGACACAACACTCGAGACTGTGCCATAGAATGTGGAACGTGTCCACTACACCATAAAGAATCAGATCACCATGTAAAGTTAGAAGACCAAACGATACGTATTCCAGCTTACTCTAAAAGGCATGATTTATGGGTAACCATACATCCTTAGGGGGAACAAGTTGCTTTTCAGATACATAGTTACAGGCAATTGTGGGATCATGATTTTCCAGGGCCGGAGTAAGTGGTTGATCGAAATGACGTTACCTCAGAAGTTCGGTTTTAGACTCAATAGCTCTAAGTGGGCTAGATCAAACGGAGTTCGAGTGACTGCTAGAATGACTATGCTTGTTTTGCACGACACGCGTTCTGATCCCGATATGAGTATAATCAGATCCTTATAAGTCTTGGAGTTCCTACAATTTAGGAATTGACGTGCGCCGCAAGTAATCATAACTCCTGAAAGAGTGCAATATCTACTTCTAGATATCCTCTAGGATTCTCAAAGGCATCATCAAAGACAAATAAGGGAAACAACTTAAAGACCTATCTGATAGGTGAATAACCTTGGCCCAAACCATGGTAACGTTACAAGAGATAAGTACTTTTATATATTTAATTATATACATGATTATATGCATATCCAGGACAAGAGACCCAAAGCTAGGAATGATTTTTTTAGCTCATTACACGCTATTATTTGTTCTTTCTTATACCACTCATAGCAGTACATGGAATACCCTAAATTCCATAATTATGAAGAGCTCTGAAACTTCGCAAGATTACAAGTCTAAAAATTCAAAATAGTTAAAGGAGTCTCTTTTAGCTCATCCCGAGCAGCATTGGTTAGCAACTTAAGAGACTCGAGTTGTAATAAGGGCGGTTGGGATTGGCGAGCTGGCCTGGAAGTCCAGTGCACCACCTGGCTTCCAGAAAAATTATACAAACAAAAAGGTTGTGGGTCATAACATTCAAACCTTAGCTCTACACCATTTGAGAAATAGTCAAAAGGTCGATTCGAAAATCATCTGAGGGTAGCGCTAAACTCCGACCCTGAATGTGACTACTTCTATCCCAGACCAGTATACTAAGTCAAGTATGTTCTGTAGCACCATGTGTTAAGCATGGCCGAATGAGGCATCTAGACTAGGAAATCTTCAAGTGGAATTTTATTCTAATGGAGTTCCGATCTGCGGAAGTGCCTTAGCCAAGCCAGATAAGTGTAGTCCAATCGGAACACTCATGTCCGACGAATAGGGTCTGGCAAAAAGATTCAAAAAGTGTTTCCGACCCACATGCAGGCGACCACGTATCTAACGAACTTTTGTTTAAGTTTCACTAGGGATGGACACAATTCAGACTGAGAATGAAGCTCATTCTTGGTTATATGTTGCGCTATTGAAATCCTCTTACATAGAATGACAACAATGTGAAAGAACAAACAGAATCAATAAACAAAACAGCTTAAACATGTCAGACTGACATTAAAATCTGGAAGCCATTCCAAGTATAATTCGACACTTACTTATCCTTAATCCGGTCAATGCATTACCCCAAGTTTGGGCAAAAGATTTTCCATGAGTTTAATATTTAATACTTGGTATGAGAGTAAGGCATAACTCCGTATATCACGATGAGACTCTTTATAAACACTAAGTTTGAGAGGTGACGTTTTTCCCAAATCAACGTCACTGAGGGGGGCTTTTGAACTCTATCCCAAGCCTACAAGCTTACTCATGGTTTGCCTCAGTACTCCTTACTTCGGAGTTAGCTTACTTTGAAAAGATTGATAGATTAAACTATATTCCGTGATTAGGAAGCAAATGGTGAAAAGTTCCAAGTATTTTACTCTAATAAGCTTTTGAGTAAAATAAACTTGAAAAAATATTTCCTAAGGCATTTAACTCATTTCAGGAACATATAAGTGCATTCCGCCTCGTATCTAGCTTTTCAGCTATCTATCCGGAACTCCGAACAGGGGTTTACAATATGGTTCAAAACTCCAAAAGATCAAACTGTTTAAACACAAGCAAACATGACTAGCTGAACTTGGCTAGCTCTGGATTAACAAGAAGTTTGAAGGTTATTCCGACACGCATTTTGGAGAATTTATTTTGGGATATTCACTCAAGGTTCGTTGGTAACTATCCATCTTTGAAGCAGAGCGCACTCTCAAAAGCATAGTTAGGGGTAATGTGGGACCATGATTTTTTGGGCCTGTGACACATAGCGAGAAGGACAGGAATGCCCGAAGCCCATAGAGCATATATAGTCCGAAAAGCTAGTCTTAGGCCTATTAAAGATATTACTTGCCTCTTAAGAAATAAAACCCTAATCCAAGTCAAATTAGGATATCTTAGGGATTATGCAAGGCAATCATGATTCTAGAATGATTGGTTATCTTATCCTAGATTTCCTCCTAGATAGTCTCCGAATTTGTTGAAGATTACTTTCCTACAAAGGACTCTCAAGATCCCTATAAATACTATAGCATGAGTATTTATCAGAGGAACATCGATCTCTTTAACAATCTCTCTCTTAGACTTCGACACACATATTCTTTCGATGCTTAACAAAAGCCCTTACGCTGCTGTCTACACGAAGACACGTCCATGGAAAACTCATCTCTCAATGCCCTGCCATAGGCTATTTGTCAATGATGGTTTACACTGTTCTTCCTTAGAACTACACTTGTAGTTTGATTCCCCACCCCAAAAATATGTATGCAGTCCTATTCGGATTCAACCATACCCATTGGGATTCAACCACACCCCCAATCAACCCCATTCTCCCTTCATCGAAGATCATGGGCTAGTCTGACTGGATCTCGCCTCCGTCCCCGGATGTGTGCAAATTTGGTTCCAACAATGGGGTTGCATTATTTATAGAGTTGAAACTTTTATGAGAGCATTTGCCAAAGAAATGAAGACGTCTATTAACGTATTGAATTACTTGAAAATGGTGCATTGTTTCCCGACTACAAGCATTACATATATTTTTTTTTTTACCGTACTTGTTATCGTTGAATCTGTATAAAAGAGTTTCTCAAAGTTAAAGTTATTAAAATCATACTTGCGATCAACCATTTGTAATTTTATTAACTTCATTTTCGCCAAAGACATGTACACCAATAATACAAGAATATGAAGGGAAATTAGGGTACACACCCTTGTAATGGGAATATGATCCTCTCTAGATCCCTTCTATCCAAATTTTACGAATCCTTCAATCCTGTCGTTTCAACCGAAAATTGAACTGCCATAAATTAATTTCTTGTTCACCTTCACATGTTCATCTTCTTCCATGTTCACCTTCTCATGTTCACCTTCTTCCCTATTCTCCATTTCTTTTTCTCCAACTCCAAAATTGAAGGATTCAGAAAATCCGGATGGAAGAAATTTGGAGATAATCTCGGTCTCTTGTAATGTATCCCAAGAAGCCATATTCAGATCCCATGTGCATTAAGTCAATATGGCTTCGTTTGGCACACCGTATAAGGCACCGGATAATACTAATAATACGGAATACGGTGTTTGGTGTCCGTTTGTATTAAATAGCCACCGGATAAAACAATCCAGTCCCACCAATTTAATACAACCTATACCCGTTTAGTTATCCTATCTGATAGGTTGGTATAATTAGTCAGGCGTCCACCTTTCTCCAACCCTCTCTTCTCCAGCGCACTGTGAACTCCTTATCAACCACAACCAAGGTACTGCCGCTCTTTCTCCTTCCCTCCATCCCAACCGCCAGCAGAGGTTCCGGTGAAAGAGGAGCCCAAGAAGGAAGAACAGCTAGCTGAAACCCAGAACTCCATAAGAGATTTCATATCGATTTCTTCATTTTCTCCAATTTTTTGCTTTTGGGTTTTCAATTATGGTGAAATCTGCACAAACAAGGTTCAAAACGACCTCTTCTGAGAATTATTCTATCAACTTCTTTTCCCTTTTATTCATTTTCTAATACGCAAAAGTCTTTGGGTTGGCCCTTCTCTTTCCTCAAATCTTCACGTTCATCTCTTTCTTCATCCAAAGCTTTTATCTTCATGTCAATGCCACATCCCACCATTGAAAAAATTCAAAACTTAAAATCTTTTCCATTTTTTCAGTTTCAACTCTCTCAAATCTCGTATTCAGATCCGCGGTTCGCGGACTTCAATCTGGTCCCCGACCATTTGGGCTCCGATGTCTGATCGTGGCTGGAGGTGTTCGCCGCCGAGTACCCGCTACTGGAGGAGCTCTGGCTGAAGAGGATGACGGTGACTGATGAGAGTCTGGAGATGTTGGTGATAGGAGCATATTTATGTGATTTAGTAGCTTGTTTCTTTGCATTTACTTAGTTTTTGCTTATTAGAGTGTTTTAAGTTATTTTCGTGCATTTGTAGGTTTAATTGGCAAAGTTGGCAAGAAAGTGCATTTTGGTGCATTTTGGAGCAGTTTTGGGCTGGAATGGATAACTTGCATATGGAGCAAGGTGGATGGACGTTTTTGAAGTTCAAAAGAGGCTAGGAATGTGCTAAAGAGATGGAGAAATTAATCCAAGACATGGAAGATAAGGAATCAACTAAAAACATGGAGTTAGCTAAAAGGATGGAATCATATCCAAACTAACCTTATCTTACCTTATCCTAATGCTTTTCTACCTTAATTCTAGCAGCAATGGGACCTAAAAATCTGATTTCTAGAAGGCTTACCTATTCCTAAAAAGGTGCCACACCTTCCTTTCTAGAAGTTAGGATTCCTGCTGTGTGTCCTAATCCTTTTCCCCAAGGATTGTGCAATCATTTTCCTTTCAGATTTTGGTGCACCCTAGTCCTTTTCCCACCTGATTTCTGCCAAACCCTTTCTAGAAGCTAGGGTTTCAGCCGTGCATCATATATATATTTAATCTTTTGCCGCATAAGGAGGAGAATAGCACAGAAACACAGACATACAGAAAAATACATTCAGCCGCAGGAATTGGATCAAGGAGCATGTGCCGTAGCTTGCCATTAGAGAAAGGGAAGATTGTGCCACAACCTACCTGCAACCATTGGAGTTTTCAGAGTTCTTTCTTTCCATGTTTAGTTTCAATGTTTATTTTAATTTGCTTTTCAATTATTATGAACATGTGTAACTAAATTCTTTTTTAGTTAGAGGTGAATTTGAAGCCATGATCATATGTTTTATATGAATTGATTACCTTTAGTATTGTTTTGTAAAACATGAATGTGATTTACTTATCTGTTTGATTGAGAACTTATTCTTGTGTGTTGATTAAGGATGCATACTTAGTTTGCATGCAGGGATTTGATGCTAGAATATAAGGGAATTTCACCTAATCGTTATGAACTTATATTCACAAGTAGTAAAAGTCACTAGTCATGATTGAGTTAAGTAAATCCATGACAGGAGTATCATGCTTTTCATAGTTACGAATGCCTTGTCAATGCTTATGATTTTCATAGAACTTAATGATCTTGGATATGTATCTCTATCATGCTGTTCATATAGGGAACTTGATAAGAATGATTTGATTGCGTCGCTGAGTCCAATTCAATGAACTTAGGAAAATCTGAAAGTTAATTAGTACATTCACAATTAATTTGGGGCATTGTCATTCATGGTTTAAAGAAACAATACTGGAAATCAATTTATGTGCATATGTTTCATGTGTGGAGAAGGATCCTCTAGCTAGCTTTTCACCCAATTTTCGTACCAAACTTAATTTGTTTCTTCAATTTACTTGTTTTAAGTCAAAATTCGTCCAAAAACATCCCCCATTAATGTTTTGAGTCAAGTTAGTCAATTTTCGTCCAAATCACCCTCTAGTACCTGTTTTAAGTCAATTTAACTTAGTTTTGTGTTATTTGAGTCAGTTTAGCTTGTTTTGAGTCATTAGAGTCTGGTTTTCAGTTTTTAAGTTTAATTTGTGTAGATTAGCATCCCTTCTAATCTTCGGCCTAAAACGATCCCTACTTGCTTATACTACAATTATAAGGTTTTAATTTGTGTGTTAGTTAATTTCACATCAGTTGGGTGTTTGTTTTGGTGGGTTGAAAGCTCTTTCGCTTGTCAGCTGTGATGGGTTCAGCACTGATGGAAATTGTTTTTCATAAAAATAGTAACAGTACAATTTATCCGGTACAATACCAAATACAGTATTAAATAGTCAGTCTTTAGTCCGATATTACACCAAACGTCCGACTAATTTAGTCTGTACTATCCGGTAACGACTGAAATAGTCAGTACAGTCTGCGTTGTCAAACAAGGCATATATGAATGGTTATGGCAGCTGTCGGAATGGTACAAGTAGTGAGTCTGGAAGTGCAATCCATACAAAATAACACGTAAAATACATTCCTTATGAGCATGGTAGATTGCAAGCTCGAGGATTTGAATTTTTAAATAGGGCAGGCCAATAGCCATTAAAAACAATAATAATTTAATCTTCTGTACAATGAGACAAGGACGTCCTGTAACACATTATATTCATCGGGATATTATCTTTAATCAGGTAAGCAGTTACGTCATGTACAAAAACTAATTATATAACCAGGTAGTTAAGATGTTGTTATTAAAAACAAACTGATTTAGGCTTTTAAATATAAAGTAATTAGTAGATAGGAGAGGTTCTCAGTGTGTCCGAAAAGCTAGCACATACGTTATATGTCATTATAAAAGTAGAACGACATTTGGAAAAAAAAAAAAGAAAAAAAAAGAAAAAAGACCTTCCTTCCACTTCTACAATTACATAGGTGTACCGTCCAGTGTTTCGATGACATTCTCTCGTACTCAACAAATAGGGAGTTCAATTCTACCCATGCGTCATGGGCTTGATAGGGCCAATCGTTCGTCATGGATATAAGGCCATCTCAGAGGGCCAAGGGGCCGAAAATAGCCCTAAAACCGTCTCCAACCGACGGCTAAGCCAAAGGGCTCATGGGCCCCACTGGACAAAAAAAGAGCCAAAGGGCCAACCGACCAGGCCAAATGAGACAGCCAGCCGGCCCCTAGCCAGGCTAAAAAAATTGAATCTCAACAGCTAGCTGACTTCAACTAGCCATTATTTTTGAATTTTTTTTTTTTTACAGTTTTTTATTTTGGGCAAAAATTTTAAAAAAGAATATTTAATTAAGGCCCAGAAAGGTGATTGGTTTAATGTGGGGATGTTGCTTTTATAAGCATGTTTGATTGCTCAAACCTCTCCCACAACCGATGTGGGACAAATATAATGGGTGCCACACATGCAAGCTTTTGCTTCCTCAATTCTCTCCCGATGTGGGACAAATATAATGGGTGCCCCAAATATAAGCTTCCTATTAGAGATGGTAAATGTGCATTTATACATGTAACTATCTCAAACTAAGTTGTACTAGTAATTAGACACTTAAATTAAAAAATTAATTTAACATACAACTGTTAACCGCCACAAGTAGACATGAAAGCGGTGCCAATTACTACGACGAAGTAAGTGTTTTCACAATTTATTTTAAATATTTAATTATATTTCATTTAATTTAAGTTGTTGTAGTTTTTAAATTTAAACAATAAATTATGTTTGGCCCTCTGTTGGAGATGGTTTTTTGTGACAGGGCTAAAACGAGCCCTATGGCCCTTTGGCCCTCGGTTGGAAATGGTAAGAAATATGGCCCTACACTGTTCATTAAAATATTAATTTCTTGGAGGGCCAGATGGCTAAAACGACCCATCTGGCCAGCCTTCGATTAGAGATGGCCTAATGCTTTAGACCCGACCAGGGGTGGATGTACATTGAGACCAAAGTGGTCCTAGGACCACCTGTAGTCCGAAAAATATACATGAGAAGGTCTTCTGAGAACCCTCCGAATGTTTGGAACGGGTCCTTTTTGTGCCTACCAAATGTTTGATGTAATGCTTGCTAGGCATATCTTGACATGTTGTGTCAACGACACTTGAAAAATTCTCTCAAAATCATTCATCAGATTGCTTCAGCATATGTCGATATCTGTTGACATGTGTGCAACATGGTTTGGCTGACGACAACAAGCCCACCAAATGTTCGACGAAAAGCCTTAGTGAATAAATTGAAAAAAAAAATTAGCGCGCTTCACCCTCTGTTTATACCTAAAAATAGTAATACTGATGAAGATCGAGCCTAGAGGAGGTAGCGGTATCATTTTCTTTTCTTCTTCCTCTTTCCTTTAGGTATCTAGCAAATTCTTCATTTCATTTTTTTTTTAATAAACGATATTATTTTGGGGTAAGAGAATGAGCTAAGCCTCATAAAGGGCTAACAATAATGTGGTACTAAGTAGTTTTCATTTACAAGTGAAGATGAATATTACTTGACTGTAGTACTAAGTAGCTCATTTCATTTTTTATTCATTTGATTTAATTACTTGGGTTAGGTAAATTAATCCCAATATTTTTGGTAAATCCCTCTAAAAATAATTATAAATTAATTTATGAATTTCCAACCTTTTTAACTTTCATACCCCTTCCTATCACATTCAACCGCTCTCTCTCTCTCTCTATCTGAGTTTGACCCGTCGCCAGCCACCGGCACCCTCCTTTTTCCTACTCCAATGGCGACCCCACCCTGCACACACACACACACTCACACACACAGTGTCTCTCTAGAGATGGAGGATCTTTCTAATTTTTTAGAACTGAGGCCCTCTCTCTTTGTCTCAATATCAGAAAGGCTAAATAAAGAACCTTTATTTACTCTTTCATTTCCCTTTTGCTTTTCTGAACCCTAGCAGTTCATCTCTCCAAAACATAAAGGGAAAAAAGAAGCACAGAAAAAAGTAGTTCCCAAAGAAATCAAAAAACAAAAAGGAAGAAGAAAAGAAAAGCCTCTCCTTCTCTCCTATCCATCCATCCATCAGTTTTTCTATATTCTCTCCTTTTAATAGAAACTTTGGCTCTCTCCAACTGAGACCAGGAAAAGATTTTGCTTCCAATTTCAGATCTCAGGGCTTCAATGATAAAGACATGTTCCTCTCTCTCAAAATGCTGCCCTTAGACAAGGAGATATGAGATATATATACATATATATATATATATGTATCACTTTTCCACTCACTTCACCATGCATTTTTTCCCACTACCTTCATAATCTCTCTCTCTCTCTCTCTCTCTCTCTCTCTCTCTCTCTCTCTCTCTCTCTCTCCATATTATTTGTGACCATCTCCATCTTCTTGTTCTTAGCTAGCCATGGATTCTGATAATAGTGGAAGTATGCAATCTTCAAGTGGTGGTGAAGATCAAGACCATGAAATCTCAAGACCCAATTCGATCCCGTGTTACTTGAATTCTCCGACCCAATTGTTTGGTTCCTCCGACGCAATAGTGCACCCTTCTCTCCCTTATCATTACCAAAACCATAACCCCCAACCCACTAACACAACACTTTTTGATCATCATCTCTCGTCTCGTAATTATACTTATGATCATTTCCACACAGCATTGTCTCAACCCCAACCAAACTCATCAAACCCAAATTTCATCCACAACTCAAGATCCAATCAACCCAACTCCACCAACCCAGTTCCCAACCCACAACCTTCATCAACTACTACTCAAGCTCTCTTAGCTTCTTCAAGAGGAGGACAGACCAACCCCGTTGCCACCCGGAACACAAAGAAGAGGACAAGAGCTTCTAGGAGGGCACCTACCACCGTGCTCACCACCGACACGTCAAATTTCCGAGCAATGGTGCAGGAGTTCACTGGCATCCCAGCACCCCCATTTTCAGCCTCATCGTCATCACCATACGCTCGAAGGCTCGAAATGTTTGGCTCCGGAATAAGGTCACCTCTCCACCCTTTACGCCCTTTGGCTCAAAAGGTCCATCAGCCAACCCCATTTCTATCTTCTTCTTCTTCTAATTCTGTTTCTTCATTGTTGATGATGATGAACAATATGGTTGATGCTACCAATATTGCTACTAGTAATAATAATAGTAACAACAACGTTAATTTCAGTTCAACTAATTACCAATTACTATCTGATCATCATCAAAATCAAGGCCTCTTCCAAAACATGCAAAACCCTATTCTAACATTCCAATCCCTACAGCAGCAGCCTCCTCCATTCCACTCTTCCGTCAGTGTGCCCAATTTTGGGGCAAGACCTAGCCCCCGCGGAGTAATTGGTAATTTGGCCATGCATTCATCACTTGAGGGCCATTTGGCTCTGAACCATCATGGATCATCACCATATGTTAACACAAACCAGCTCGGTAGTGGATCAATAGACGACAGCCACGTGGCAGCTTCAGATGGCAATGATGGCTGGAGGGATCATGGAGTACTTGGATCAAGTGATGGGGGATTATCATCACATGATCACCATTTGAGGCCTAGTTTGGACAAGTGTTTGGAGATGAATAATGTTAATTCTACTGTTAGAGGTGAAGGTGCGGTGGACTCGTGGATTTCTCCGACTTCAGATCACTAGATAATGTTGATGCTAGCTGGTACTAGTACTACTGCTTGAAGGAGAGCCGTTGGCCTTGGTGGTGGTGATAATGAAAAGCCTACATATATAGCTGCTGTTGTTTTTATCACTCACCATTCAATCATGCAGTGAGAATATAATCGAGGTAAGAAATTATAAAATCGTGATAATATGTAACTAATATGACGCATCATCAGTAGTTCAATTATATATAGTTGTATATAATAGCTAGCAAGGTATCATATCTTCTTAATTTATTATATGTAGCTGGGACTTATTTATGTATGTACAATATTTGTTTTTTTTCTTTATTTTTATTGTATTACAACTTACAAAGTATATATTCATTCCTATCGTATTTTCTCCATTAATGATCACTTTTTAAGTCCTCAAAAATGTGCTTTGGTTACTATTGCAAAGAGAATATACATATGAAATAAAAATAAGCAGATCAAAGTAGGCCTAGGTAAATTCCCTTTCTAGCTAGTATAAGAATAATTAAAAAGTCGATGCTCTGTGGATTTTTTTTTTTTAAAAAGGGGGACAACTGGTGGCAAGTCACGGTTCTCCACCCCTTCTGGGGGCCGGGAAGACTCACAAAGGCATTTCAACCTCCTCCTGACCACTAGTTTGGCTTCCATACCAGCAGCGGGTTTCGAACCCGATATCTCTAGTTTTTAGTTTTAAGAAAACCTCATAATCCGTCATTTACCACTGAATCACCAGCTTGTGGTTGTCGATGCTCTGTGGATGGAGGGATGGGAAATATTTGGGTGGAGATTTCTTGCCGTTGAGTTAAAACATATTATGTATTACAAGCTACAAGCTCGAATTAGATTATTTGTCTGTGAATATAAAGTGAATAGGTTTTTTGTATGCGTGATGTCTAGTTGATTGTTTACTGAGCGATTTATGGCTTTTTGTATGTTTCTTTCCTTTTAGCTGGCTCTTGTTAATTACCTTTATTAACTAATTCTTGCTATTGGAATTTTCCAACACTAAGGATTCATCATTCTGTTATTATATCTCGTGCACTGTTGAAACATAGAAGTTATGATGGAGCTCTTGGTGGCAAAGATTTGGCGAATCCTTACCTGCCGCAATCATAAATCATGAGAGTCATCACTAGTTTTTGTGCTCATACCCCAACTTACTTTGCTATTGTGTTAAAAGAGCTTCCACCTTACTATTATCTTAGCTTCACTAGGGCGACACTGGGGTCTTGCTAAAACTTTCCCGAAAAAAACCAGATGGAGAAAATAATGGGTTTAGGAAAGAACACCACCAATGTTAGAATATTAACCACAATTCATTACATGATTAAAACTAGAGATACGTGTAGTAGTTTAATCAAAGGGATCAAACTGTGAGATAAAGAAGGCGGAAAAGTCCATAAAATTGAAATGCACATTTTTAGTTAGTTTTATTTCTAGAAATTTTTGCATTGATTTTATCTTTTCCTTGTCTCATATTTCTCATCTCTCAGGAGCCAAATAGATAATATTACCAAAATTAGCAATAATTAACAAATGCATAACATTAGGGGAGTAGTAATAGAATATGACCATGTGAACCGTACGCATAAACTTGTCAATCCAACAAATCATTTAATGGAATACAAAATGCTGGAATTCGCTAAACCTCACTTAACTGATCAATTATAGTGCTTAAAAGTGCAAAGTATTGCTAAAAGCACCATCCCATATCCCAATTAAAACTCGGTGAAATCTTGCCTATAGCACAGACATACCCCATACCGCACCTTTTTACATGGTGCATGGGACTTGGATGGAACCCATTTGCATGCATGGGTGAGTCATACAATGAGAAGTGTATATAGTTAGTACATGGTGTACAATTAGGTGGGGTTTGTAACTCTACTGAAAAGTGTTTATTCATGTCTTCAAAATTTTAAGTTCGAATCATTCTCTCTAAAATATTTTTTTGTTGATTACAAAATAGGAAAACTAAACTACGTTGGCAAATTGTTCGAATAGAATTAAAAGACATCAAGTAATAATCGTTTAATAAAACGATGATGACGAGAGAGATAAAGAAAGAGAAAAGGATTGGTTTTTTTGGAATTATGACAACATATTGAGAGGATGTGGTGACATGTGACTCGTCTTTTTTGGATTATGGTGACTCATGGCCCATGCCAGTGAATGACATGGTATTATAGCAATTAGCAATGATGTTCTTCACTTATACCATCTGCCTTTTCAGTTTTCCCTCAGTTGTCCTCTCCTCACACACTGCCCTCCAATCACACCTCACCCTGCAAATTCCATCTTTCTCTCTTGGCTCCTCAAATATATTAAAGCTTTGGTTTTATACGTACAAGCGAAATTAGGAAGCAGAAGTTACCATATATATATAGAGTATGCATGCTTCAAACTAATTAAGGAACCATTCGAAACCCTAAAGAGCAAATTAGGGTGGAATTAACATTTATAAGCTTATTGGGATTTGTGTTGCTTTGCCTTTTGCACGACAAGAAATTAAGATACAAGAAATTAGTATATACAAAGTGATACTAGGTAGATCATATACTTGAATTATATTTTGCAGATCACATGATATGGTAGTTGATGGTTGAATTTCTTTTTAAAAACATTAAAGAAAAAATTAAATCACCAACCGCTACATTATATGTGATTTACAAAATCTGGTCTAAAAATATATTCTCTCAAACATTTTCCACATATAAATTCATGGTCATGTTTTTGTTTCTTTCTATCAAGAGTCAATCATATATATGGAGGAGAATTGTCTTGTAACAATAAAGGGTGATCTCCTTTCTCCATTTTTTCGAACTTATTATGTTAATAAGCCTCTTTTTCTCTTTAATTTCTTTATTTATTCGCTGTGGTTGTGCATGTTTAGTACACGCAATCCATGACGTATGTGGAACTTTGAGAACTCGAGTGTTAAGTAAAAACTCGTGGCTCGGACTGGTTCCAGCTTTAGCCAGAAATTTTGGACCATCGCTTAATTTTATTGGTCCTAAAATCCCAATAAAGTCGTATAGTTGTACTATGAGAACTCCTTTTGACAATCCTTTAGGTCTTCAGCATTCAACTTATTAAAGGCATGCCAAAATAGATTAGGATTTTGGGACCTTCAACAATTATAATTTAGAGGCAAACCTCAACCCTAATGGACCTAAACCAATAATGTAAACGTGTTTACACATTATAAGAAATGGGATCATCCTAGTTATGTCACTTTGGTCGTAGAATTAGGTATATAATAGGCAGCCCACTATTAGTCTAATACAGAAAAGTCCGTGCCTGAAAACAACAGCTAAAATAAGACCACATATTGGCTAGTCCACAACTTTACGTTAATTAGTCGCCTACTCTTAGAAAACTAAGAAAAGTATGTTTGAAAAAATTCAAAGTCCAAATATAAGACTAATTCTTTGCGCTGCAGTTTTGTAAGTTTTGGGTAGCTCTAATTGGAAAATTGAATTTCGATGGCTCTTTCGTTTCCTTGGCTCTAGAAGGTTTCAACTTGTGAACTAACTAGCGGCCAATGGCTTAAATTTTAGTCCAATATATGCCAGCAGGAGAAACAAAGACGGAAAGAGAGGGAAGTAAACCACAAGCACTCTTCTAGTTCTCCATGGACGCAAGAAAAAATCAAGTAAACCTAAAGATCTGGATTGAGAATAAAAGTTATTTCTTGATTACACTAAAACAAAACTACTAGGAGTACCAAAAAAATCCCTTGCCACCGACACCTTTTTTTTCTTTTTCTTTCGCATTAAGTAATGTTGGGGCCCAAAAAATGCACATGCAGGCCCAATCACGTCTCGAAGCCCGATTGTTGTAAAAACAACCCAGGCCAAACTTAAATACATGCAAAGATGCAAGATCGAGAAGAGAAAATATTTACAATCATGCCACGCTAATAAATAATAATTTATGAGTTGAACGTTTGTATAATCACGCCAAGCCTTAGCATATTCCCCATGCCAAGCTTTGCCACGACATTGTTGTTGTGTACAAATCATGCTAACCACGATACATGCTCACGTATGCCCAACCCATGTGTCGGGCCTTGCCAAGTGGATCGTGGTGTGGACGGTTACAAAAGTTTATCGGGCTTATGTGGAACTAAGATCATGGAAGACTTTGGACTGCTTGGGAGCACCTAAGATCCTGGCCCACAATCCTTGAGTCCCACGAAGGTAAGTTTTGGAGAGAACAAACTAAGTTTCCCTTTTCCCTTAGCTAACCAACTAGCTCAGTTAGGAAGAAACCAGAATCCAAAGCCTCATGTTCACTTGAAAGTCTAATGTAAGGCACCCATTAATGAAGAGAGAAGAGATATTTCCCTTCCCAGCTTACGTAGAAGAATGATGAAAGAAAACAAAGAGGCGCGTTGCCAGAAGTAGTGCCTGTAGAAAGCTGACAAGGGAAGAGAGCGCTCTAGGCAGAGCATGCGATGTAGTCTTCAATTCATGGAAGCAAAGGCGTTCATCAATGTTGCGCATGGGGAAACGAGAGGGAGACTTAGCCAAAACAAGAGGAATCAGAGAAACCAAATGATTCCCTAGGGAAACCTAGGAAAAATGCCCATCACCTATAAAAGGGATTGATGTGCTCAATGCAAAGGGGAAAAAAGGGAAAGAAGGGACTCAGGATTGCATCGCACCAAGCAAGGAAATTCTTCTCTAACTGCAGGAATTCTTAAATCCTTAGGGAAATTATCCTTCTAGGGTTTTAAGGGTTCCTTTAGGTTTCCTTTGAATTTCCTCAATCAATATAAACATCCTTAGAATTTTAAGAAACCTAGATTATCCATCCTTCGTGACCATGCAATCGTGCAAGTTCTCTCTCATGCTAAACTGATAAATTTCAAACTTCCACACCACGCCTCGCTTAGGCAAGCCATCATTTTACTAATCACGCTATCTTTGAGTCATTGATCTAACCAAGATACTTTCTAAGATACGCTAATTCTTTCGAGGTATCCCGGGACTTGGTACACAAACAAACCAGGAGAACCAAAATGGTGTCCACTAAAACCCAATTCTAGCTCGACTTAAAAGTCCATAAACAAGTAGCAATCCATTTTGATCACTTCCCTCTCTCTCTCTCTCTCTCTCTCTCTCTCTCTCTCTCTCTTTTATGGGAAAATTTGAAATAGATCCAATTTTATAGCCCACCTTTTGAAATAGGTCCAATTTTTAGTGACTTTTAACTTTTGAAATATGTTCTATTTTTAGTGACTTTGGATCCATATCAAAAGATCCCTTCTTTTATCTTCTAACCATCTCCATCCCCTAATTGAGATTGCTATTTTGCTCTACCGAAGATAGTCTTTATGGTTGTGGTTGCTTCCTTGCTCTATCGAGAAAAACCTTTTAAAGTCGGCCTAGGGCTACGACTTACTACTCAACCTTGCTTCTTAAAGCAGGTGTTGTTGTTCACATATAATCAAGGTTGTGGTTGCTTTTATGGTTTATTTGCTCGCCAAATGACTATGAAGCTCGATATGTTTTGGAAGGGTGCTCATAATTGTGGCTTATTTGTTGATGATTGCTAGATCATCAGAGGTTGGCACTGTCTTATCCTCATGATCCTTTATTGTAGTTATTCGGCTTGCAAGATTTAGGTCTCGTGAATGTTACAGTCTCTATTGGTAGATGTGGGTTATCTATGACTAAGAAATTATATTTTATTTTTGATGAGTTTGTAATTGTAAAATTGTGGTGTTTATTTTGACATGTGGCCCTTTTTTGCTTTAGGGATTTCTTGTGATTTTTCCTATGGTAAGTCCTGCTGTAAATCCTACGTTTGGCATGATGTATAAGTCCTTGATCGTTCTTTCTGATGTTTTATTTTATCTCAAAAAAGATAAGTATATTTTATTCCAATATAAACATATGACGTTCTCAAAGAAAAAAAAAATATTCTGCAAAACTTTTTCTATTGTCAAAAGACATTTGGCACCTTACTTTACCAACAAATCCCCAACTATACGCTTAACTCATATTTTTCGAGAAGCTATCATAAAAGCATATATTTTTTCTCAATGTTCTAAAATACGCTAGGCGCTAATCGGGCGGTTGGGGTCTAAAGCCTAGGCGGACTAGGCGGGTTTAAGTAAATTTATTATATATTATGCAAATAAGTGCCTATTCATGCTTTAAAAACACACATAATTATATTGGAATACATAAATTGCAAATAAAATGACATATAGATTATAAAGTATTAGAACATATTGAAAACATGGAGAACAAGCATATAATGTGTGTTCATCCAAGTATCCAATAAGTCTTTTACATTTTATTGACAAAACAAAATGCAAGATGAAAGTTATCAATTTTATATCTACATAAGAGTCTAGATCTAGACGGATGCCTAGGCAGGTTTGGGCGGGCGCCTAGTGGGGCTAGGCGGACGTCTAAGCAGAGCTAGGCGCACTTTCTTAATTTTCAAAATAATACAGACTAATTGGGATGGTGGCTAACCGCCTTGCGCCTAGGCCGTTAGGTGGGAATTTTTAGAACAGTGATTTTTGTACATTAGGCTAGGATACAAGCTAAAGCTTTCGACCAAGGCCAAAAAAAGAAAAAGAAAAGAGGATACAACTATAGATAATCTTTCAATAATTTTTGTAATGTAATAATTTTTGACCATAAGACATGAAGATCCTCGTATTTTTTTTATTTCATAAAAAAAAAAAAGAGTAAACTTTTGGCTAGCTAGTACATTTGAAAATTTTCCACGGAAGTTAACCTTTAGAAAATCTTGCTTAGTGAGTGTATGTGAGAAAGAGAGAGAGATCTCACTGATGTTTTAATGCTTAATGAATGTCTCAAAATATATGATTCACAACATGGGAGGTGGGGGTTTCAGTTTCAGCACTGCAGACATGGAGACATTATCTATACCTGCCTCATCAGGTCTCAGGTAGTTTTCGTTAACCCCACATATGTCCTCCACTATATACATATTAATTTCTCTTCTGGATTGTAGAAGATCCGGGGTCCTTGGCAACCCAGCCAGCCGAGACTGGAGAGGTTATGTCTTCTTAGCTAGTTCCTACGTAAAATAAACAATGTTTTTTTTTTGACAAACGATATTATCCACACTAAGAGCAACTCCACCGTTGCAAAGGCCCCTTAGGGCAAGTCACTATTGAATAGCCTACAATGAACAGTAACTGCCTTAATGAACAATAACTGCATTTTGCATCTCCATCCCTACACTGAATAGCCTTGTCAATAGGTAATAAAATATTAGTATTTTTTATTTTATAAAATAATACAAAATAATTTCTTCTGAAAATTGCTTCAACATAGATCGCTGAAAGGATATCGACTTCATTCTACAAAACTGAAAGTACTGATGGAAATCCGCACAAAACTGAACCTCAAAGCACAAGGCTTTGTCTGTTGAAACGACGCCGCCTTGTGGCCGAGGGAACAATTGGTTCCAATGGAGCTGCTGATGTTGCTGCCATCTCTCACGCTCTGTAGCACACAAATTCAACCGAACTCAAAAACTCGAATTCATAAACATAAAAAAGAAAACATTTTTACACGATTAAATATCAATTGAACTGCAACCCAATTCACTAAATGAAAACATAAATTCTGGGTTATGTCTACAGCAATAAAAAATAAAACATAAAGATTTCCATCCATCTTTCAGATTCAGAAACAAAAAAAAATGAAGAACAACATAGCTGGGAAAATTCGAAAAAAAACCCCATGAGATCTGAAAGTATTGCTCATAGATCCGTGATTGTACGAACTAAAACAATAAAACCCAAATTAAATCTTCAGAAATTGATTGAAAAGTCCTAGCCTTGAGGAGGAAGATGAACGCCAACAACCAGAGAGCTACGGAGACATCACCTGGCCATCGGGCTCTCGGGCCAACTACTCGTGCCGGGCCTCTACCTCGGGCCCCCTCGAGCTCAATCGCCAGCATCCGCTAGACTTGCTTGCTGGGGCGATTTGGCCCTGTTTGATCGCCGATCCATCGGGCTCCAGCATACACTGGAGTTGGTCTAAATGAGTGAGGAAGTGGACCAAGTCTCATAATGGACTACCAATAATGTGGTTCAAATTCGTCTTTGGTAATGTGGTTCAAATTCGCCTTTAGTGAGAATCGAACCTAAGACATTTCACTTACAAGTGAAGAGGAATACCACTATATCATAGTAGTAAGCGGCACCAAAATTCTATTTTAAATAGCTAAATTAAAAAAAAATTATCTCTAAGACATACTGTAAAAGAGTCTTTATTATAGTAAAATGAAGGTAGTGTTATCTATACACCCATTTTTATCTTTCACACACTTTAGCCATGAAATCGAATGAATTAAATATGATAAATAGATAAAATCAATATAGTGTATGAAAAGTAAAAATGGTATGTAGATAGCATCACTCTAAAATATTAAAGAAATAATAAAATTGAAGGGTGAACCCTTGAGCAAGGAGAAAAGAAAGAGAAAATGTTGGTTTTAGAAAATGAGTGGGTTGAGTTTGAATAGGTAATACTAAAATATTCAAAGTTTGCTTAAATGGAGAATGTTGTTAGAAACAAAAAGTTAAATTGAATAGTTAAAATAATTTTTTATACAGTTCATTTGCTAGTTTAACAAAATTTTAAAATTTCTCTTACAGAGGCTCTAACACCAAAATACATAACTAACGAATGAGTGGCATGCATTATACATAAAGTGACGATATGAGGAAGTGGTTTGACATTAGATTTCGTGCATGTCTGAATTGTGCCTTGTATATTTGGGGATAAAAACGTTCTTAATTTGTGGAAAATTCTTCTTATTATAGAATAAATGAAAAATGAACGACTAAAATTTATACTTAATAACTTAATTGTTGTGAATCAAATCTTATAGTTAAACATTTATAGTATTGAAAGCTACATGACATTGAAACTGAACCCTTTATTTTGTGCATGTTTGGATGTGGTGTATACAGTTGTGACAAATATGCATGATTTATTTATTCATTTTTTATTGCTGATAATTTGCATGTCGTGTGCCTTCTTAATTACGCTTCTCTAGATTCCTTTTATCATCTGCTATATAATAAGTATATAAAACTTTGAAAGTACTTTTCTCTTAACTTTTAGTGGATTTTAGGATCTTCACTTTAGGTTTCCAGGAATGTTATAGCTAAGATTGATGAACGAGGATCTTTTTGGATCCTCTTTATGAGAATTTTGAAAAAAAATTAATCCTGTCTGTTTGTTGTATATTGTGCGGTTATTTTTCGTCAAGTACTATTTATGTTCAATTTCGAATAAAAAATTTAAAATAATTTTTGACTATACGATATACGATAAACGAACACGATTAGAGAATTCTAAGAATCCTCACAAAGAGATTCCGGAGAAAATTCTCATTCAAGATTGATATCTATCTAGCCCCAGTTTGGGGTTGAGGTGATTTTAAAAAAAGCTGCTATGAAAAAAAGCTGGGAGAGTTTTTGGTGTTTGATAAACATTCAGTTTCAGCTTTTTTTCACAGTTTTGGGTGGAAAAAAAGCCCAAAACAAGAAGCTGCAAAACCCAGCTTTGAAAAACTCGTTTTTTTTCACATCTATTTTACATAAAAGTTTACCAAACACTATAATACTGTTTTTTTTCTTTTTCAAAAGCACTTTTACAAAAAAGTTTACCAAACACTCTGCTGCTTTATTTCACAGTTGCTTATTCTCACAGCACAGCAGAAGCATTTTTTTTTCAAAGCACAGCAATACCAAACCAGCCCTAATCCTATCGTGCTTTCTCTATGCTTTGCAGTTCACAAAGAACACAGTACAAGAAATTTTGTGGCCATCATAAGAATATCTTGTCACATGATTTGCTTCGAGATTAATTACCATCGATGGACTCACCTGGATTCTTCCCAATAGGATTGTCTTTATGAAGATCTTGGCGATTTATGAATCGTGATCGTTTATGGTATATTGTGCGATTAGTTTTCGTTAAGTACTGTTTGTGTCTAATTTTAAACAAAAAAAAATTAAAATGATTGCTGACCTCACGATGTAAGATGAACTGACACGATTTACGAATTTTCAAGATCCTTACAATGAGAATTCGGAGAGGATCCGGATTCAGATTCTTCACCAAATATAATAAGTTGAGAATGCTATTCCCACTCCAATTGTAGGAAAAGGATACTCACCGGATCATTTTCCTGTGGATCCGGGGGATTCTGTGATCATGACCATTCATCGTACATCTTGCGGTCAGTTTTCTTTAGGTATTATTTATATTTAATTTTTAATTTAAAATAATTTATGATCGTACGATATACGATAAACAGTCATGATCATGGAATCCTCCGGATCTCCAGGAAAAGGATCCGGCGACGATCCTTTTCCCCACATGTAGCCTTAGAGCATCTCGAAGGCCTAGGAGATTTAAGACTCTCATCATATATTTGAGTTTGGATGTAAGGCCGCAATACATCTTTAATGTATTGGAAGCTCATAATATATTTTGAATTTTCGGTGAGATATAAATTTGAGTTTTAATAATATGATATTTGAATTTATAATGCAGTCATGTCACAGAAAAAAAAATGTCACTCAACGAAAAAATTTAAGATTTTTGTTTTAAGTCTAACTATTTCAGTGCACATATCCAAATTGTGCGTTTTTTCTTTTAGTACGAAAACTCAAATCTTAATAGTAAAATATAACAACATAATATGTCTTTGCAAAAAACAAATACGCAAAGCAATACAGACATTAACCCTGTTTAATTATCATAAAACAAAATAAAATATTCACTCCAACTCTCTCATCTTTTCTTTTTTTGTTGAAAGAGAAGTTCCCTGTGTTTGAATAAGGATTTATGAGAAACATCCGAGTTCGACAACTAATTAGGGTAGGCCATTGATCTTTAATCCAAGCCTAAAAATTGTAATATAGCGCGATATTCAGTGAAAATGTACTGTTCGATACGATTCACAAGCAAACAAAAAGCTAAGAGTCATAGACGATATATAAAAAAAAAAAATTTATATATATATATATATATACAATATGATAGGTTCATCTGCAATTTGATCAAATAACATTACAAGTTCTAAAGAAAGGATAGGAAGCAACTAAATGAACCAAGAAAATATTAACCAACTGTTACATATTTTACGGTAGTTTATAACTGGTAAAAGAATACATTAGTTTATGATTTCACAAAGGGTTTTTATCACAAATGGTCCCTGACATTGATCAAACACATCATTTTGGTCCCTGACATTGAAAATCAATAGAGATGGCCCCTGAGATTGATCAAACACATCACAAATGATCATTCCGTTAAAAACTCTTTGGGCAATTTTCAAAGCTTCGTAACTCAATCGTTTCTTAACCACATTCGACCCATAATATATCAAAATGAAGATAGGAAAGTGTAGAACAAGATTATACCTATTTGGAAGCCCAATGGTTGCCGGAGATGGTCGGAAAATAGCCTCAAATATGACTGGTCCGCGGAAAAACTGGAAAACTCGCCGGAAACTGGGTAAACTTTAAACGTTCATAACTTCTTCAATAATCAATGAAATTGAGTGATTCAAAAACGAAAAATCATACTTCTCCATGAAACGAAGAGAATGGTATCTTTCTTGATGGCTAACTCGCCCTAGTTTGGCCGGAAAATGGCTCGAAATTAGCTAATTCGAATATGGTTATCCGATTTCGAGCCCTTTTTCAGCCAAACTACGGTGAATTAGCAGTCAATAAAGGCATCATTCTCTTTTTCTCGTCAAGAAGTATGATTTTCATTTTTGAATCACTCAATTTCGTTGAGTATTGAAGAAGTTATGAACGTTTAAAGTTTACCCAGTTTCCGGCAAGTTTTCCAATTTTTTCGCGGACCAGTCACATTTGAGGCTATTTTCTAGCCATCTCTGGCAACCATTGGGCTTTCAAATGGTATAATCTTCCTCTAAACTTTCCTATCTTTAGTTTGATATATTATGAGTCAAATTTGGTTAAGAAACGATTGAGTTACGAAGCTTTGAAAATTGCCCAAAGAGTTTTTAATAGAATGACCATTTGTGATGTGTTTGATCAATCTCAGAGACCATTTCTATTGATTTTCAATGTCAAAGACCAAAATGATATGTTTGATCAATGTCAATGACCATTTATAATAAAAACCCTTTCACAAATGTAACGCATAAAACGACGACAGAGCCACTTCATGCACCTTGATTTTCATGATTCACTCTTGCAAATCCAAAGGAAAGAAACGCAATTGGAGGCGTCGTACGCGCTCGATACCCCAACAAAGAGGCGGGAATTAAGGAAGAACCGTACACGTGTATGGTGAGATGTGGCACATCCACGAGGGAAGGTAGGCTGGCTGTGGTGATGAGAGTGGGTCCGCCCTTGTCACCTTTGATGTATGGAGCCGTGTGGCGGTGCGACAGAAGCCTATGAGCTAGGGCTACATCTCTCTGCTTGTTCACTGAGAGAGAGAGAGAGAGAGAGAGAGAGAGAGAGAGAGAGTATGGCAAGTTGTAGAAACGGCAATCATTTGATGTGTGCTTTGCAGTGTTTGTTCTCTAGTGCCCATGGAGATTATGTCCGATGCTGATCAGCTTTTGGTCATTCCTTCTTTGCACTCTGCAACCCCAGCACCATACCTACCATGTCTACATTCTTCCAGTTCTGCAATCGGGGACATCGCTAAACTGTTTTCTCATTCAATACAAATCGTATTGAAGATGAGAGGATGTGGAGCATTTTCTCGTATCAGAAAGAAACTTTGCAACAATTTATTTATTGTGAAAGTTTGAGATATATTAAGTACAATAAGATATTAGGATCACAAATTTAAAAAATTAATTACAATTAACCTATAAGTAAAAGACGCATGAATAAAAATATCTTCTATTGTCTCAAAATAATTTTCTTTATGAGTTTAGCACATAATAAAACGCTTATTTTGATAGCAGAGACACTTCTATGTATATAGTTATTAGAGTTTCTCTAAAATTGCTTATTATAGTTAATAGAAAATACACCAAATCACCAGTAAACCAAAATGTTATCTCATCAAGGTATGTACAACAAATCTTATTAAATAAGGGTTACTATGAGAATCAAATAACTTGGAGATCAAGTTACTTGACTTGTTGTTAACATATGGTCCTTTTAGACTCTTAAAATAATGAGTAATATTAGGGAGACTAAATTTGTAGACAAATTTTCAGAAACTAAAGGACATAGAAGTTAATGATTTGTTTATTACTTAAACATTGATAAACATGTTCATTTGTATTTGTGACATATCATTTAGTTTGCAACTTAGGTCTTCCTAGCACTACCCTAAAATTGTTGGAGAACAATTCAAAAAATAAATAAAATACCAGAAATTGAAATACTAATTCTTTATTAAAGAAATATACTTGCAATACAGAATGACATAACATGAACAAATACAGGAATTAAATTGATACTAACTTGATTTTGTCACAGATAGAGGCTAGCACAAAAGTTATGTCATTTGAACAGTATTTCCGTCTCTCTCTTGTGCTTGTGGTTCTACGACCTTTGCTCGACCATGATACAACTATCTAATTCTACAACCCGCACTGGATTATAGAATTCTAGCGAATTGCTTTGTGTGTTTACTCTCTTTAAGGTTTTGTATAGGAGAGATGGGAAAAAGAAAAGATGATCTACGATGGAACTGAGACTCTAGTTATATAGGTTCTTTCATACCTCTTCAAATACCTTTTGGATGTATCTGAAGCTACACAACTCTTTCCAAAGAGTTGTGTCTATTAATCAAAATGTTTTTAATTAATTTTAATTAAAAACTTAATTCGAAATTAAAATTAATGATCTGATTAATTAATATTAATATTATATTAATATTATGGTATAATTATCACAAGTCTAATCCACACAATTAGTGGCCCAAACCTCAATTCTCATTCCAAATGGTCCAACACCTAATCACTAATAAAGGTGACTAATCTAATATAAGGACATCTAGTTCCCTAGAGTTCCCCGATGTGGGACTAAAGGAAACTCCAACAATACCCCACATTTTAAGCCGACTATTAGGTCCTAGGGTAAGGTGAAAATGAGAGTAAACAATAAATGTGACACACATCATGAGAGGTGTCTTTTGGACTTGAACCTACCTTAGTATATACTTATCGGATTTACTAGATGACGCAGTGAATATAAAATCTTGAACTATTCATGTCCGCAATAAACCAAGACAATAAGCAAAACATATGTCACATCAACACATCACAAATTCATATGTTTGTGTTCATTTTGGTCCTGAACAAATCCCAGATTCATGAGAGCTTTAGAGAATGTAGCCATGTAATTCTCATAAATGCGACCTCACATTTACTCTCATATAGGTGATATTGATTAAGAATAGGATGCTACTATTCCACTTGATTTACAAGTATCAATATCATTAAACTAATGTATCCTACACCCATCAGCAGTCACCACACTTCTTCCATCATAGGAATGGGTATGTAAGTGTGTTTCTTCTTTGAATCTAGCCAAACCAGTTTGCCTATTGAACCTAGACCATGAGATCTCCAATCAACTAGGTTAGGTTTCCGTTTGGCAGTTTCATTTTACTCTATTGGCTTTAAACCCATTCCGCTAGATGTATGCTTAACTTGCTCTCTAGACAAACCTTTAGTAAGCGGATCCACAATATTATCTTTTGACTTAACATAGTCAATAGAAATTACACCACTAGAGAGCCATTGCTTTATTGTACTATGCCTTCGTCTAATTTGTCTAGACTTCCCATTGTATACACTATTTTTAGCTCGATATTGTGCAACTAAACTATCACAGTGTATACATATTGCCGTTACAGGTTTAGGCCATACGGGAACATCTTCCAAAAAATCTCTTAGCCACTCAGCTTCTTCTCCAGCCTTATCAAGAGCTATAAATTTTGATTCCATTGTGGATCGGGCTATGCGCGTTTGTTTGGAAGATTTCCAAGATATTGTTACTCCTCCCAAAGTAAATACATATCCACTTGTGGATTTGGTATCAATACTATCGAACATCCAATTCGCATCAGTAAATCATTCGAGCACATGAGGATACCTCATATAATGCAATCCATACTTCATTGTATGCTTTAAGTATCTCAATACTCGAATTAAAGCTTCCCAATGATCATGCCCAGGATTGCATGTATATCTACTTAGTCTACTCACTGAGTATGCTATATCAGGCCTTGTACAGTTCATAATGTACATAAGGCTTCCAATAACTTATGAATATTCACGTTCAGATATAGCATCGCCACTATTTTTCTTTAGTTTGCTATTGGCATCAAAATGAGTAATTGCATCTTTACTTTCCAAATGACCATATTTTCTAAGTGTAGCTTCTATATAATGGGATTGTGTAAGAGTATAACCTTCTTGGTTTCTTTTGATTTTTATACCAAGAATCACATTAGCTAGACCAAGATCTTTCATATCAAAGCTTGATTTCAATATCTTCTTGGGCCAATTTATTATCTTTTTGTTAGTTCCCATTATAAGCATATCATCTACATATAAACACAACATAACGCAAGCATTATTTTGAGTTTTTGTGTAGAAACACTTATCACACTCATTTATCTTAAACCTACGTGTGATCATAATATGGTCAAATTTCTCATGCCATTGCTTTGGAGCTTGTTTAAGCCCATATAGCGATTTCACAAGTTTACAAACTTTGTGTTCTTGACCTTTAACCACAAACCCCTCGGGTTGTTCCATATATATTTCCTCATCTAAGTCTCCATTTAAGAATGCAGTCTTTACGTCCATTTGATGTATTTCCATGTTATGGAGTGCAGCTATAGCAATCAATGGTCTTATTGAAGTAATTCTCGTTACAGGCGAGTATGTATCAAAGAAATCCAAACCATGTTTTTTAAGGTATCATTTAGCTACCAAACGAGCCTTATATTTGTCAATTGTACCATCTGGTTTTAATTTCTTCTTAAAGATCCATTTGTACCCAATTGGCTTATTGTCATGGGGCAAATCGACTCATTCTCATGTATGATTTTGCATAATGGAATCTACTTCACTGTTAACTGCATCCTTCCAAAATGAAGCTTCAGGAGTGGACATGGCCTCCTTGAATGATTGAGGTTCTGTCTCAATTGATAAGGTCACAAAATCAGGCCCAAAGTCCTTTCGAATTTTTGTCCTTTTACTCCTTCTAGGTTCAAGTTCTTCTTCTTCTTGAACTCTAGACGAGGATGTACCGTCACCATGTTCTCTAGGTTTGCATTAACCTCAGATACATCATCATGTTGGCCTCCTTGAATGATTAAGGTTCTGTCTCAATTAATAATTAATAAGGTCACAAAATCAGGCCCAAAGTTCTTTCGGATTTTTGTCCTTTTACTCCTTCTAGGTTCAAGTTCTTCTTCTTCTTGAACTCTAGACGAGGATGTACCATCACCATGTTCTCTAGCTTCGACATTAACCTCATATACATCATCATGTAATCTCTTTTTCAAGAAATTAGACTTGCCCATTTTGTATGGAAATATATCCTCAAAAAATGTTGCATTTATAGATTCTATAATAGTATTGACATGTATATCGTTTACTTCGGAATGAAAAACTAAGAATCTATAAGCTGAACTATTATATGCAAAACCAATAAAAACACAATCTATAGTTTTAGGCCCTAATTTGGTTCTCTTTGGCAATGGGACTTGTACTTTTAAAACATTTGATACATGAAGTTTTTTTTGTCCCAGAGTGGTACCTAAAGTCATATTTTTGGGACACTTTCATACATTCATTAAGGTTACTGTTAAATCAGCCGTTAATTTGTGACGTGGCACTTACATGAACAATGATTGGGTGCCACATGTTAATATGGGCCCATATGACTATTAATAAATTTTAAAAATTTTAAAAATAAACAAATTTTAAATTTTTTTTCCTCTCCCATTGATCTCCTCCATTGCCATTTCCATTTGATCTCCACCATCAGGAGCTCCTTGAGCTCAGCAAGGATTTGCGTCGACACCACTCTCTCACTCACCTCCGACGGCCTCTCCCTCCTCTCTCTAAAATTCGTCGTTGAACAACGAGCGATGCCTCCGCCTTCTCCAATTGGCTCGACATCGACCCCACCCCATGTTGCTGAAGTGGCATATCCTGCACGAACATCTCCAACTTCCCTGACCCCTGCGTCGTCGGAATCTCCGTATTCGGCCCCCTACCGCTGTCGATCTGCAACCCCCGCGCCCCCAGAAAGACTACTTGCAGATCTGCGACCGATTCGACGATGAAATGTCGGCGGACCTCGTAACCCTCGCCCTTGGTACTAGCAGTCCGTCTTCTTCTTGCTACCACCAGCGATGATGGTGGGCGAAGATCGAATCGGCCAACGGTAGAGGGATCGAAAGGAATGGAAATGCGGGGAGGGAATTGAGAAATGTCTTAACCCTAGAAATTGGATTGGATTGAAATTGAGGGAATTGAAAGGGGGGAGGGAATCAAGGGTCTAGGAGAAGGAATTGTGGGTGAGTGTGCGGGGAGGGTAGTTGCAGATGGGTGGGTGATGAGGAGAAAAGGGAGGGAGAAGGAAGTGAGGGCTGGGTAGGAGACAGCCTAGAAAAAAATTAAAATTAAAAAAAATTAAATTTTTTAATATCTATGTGGGCTCACACGTGGCGCCCAGTTATTATCCTGCGAGCGCCATGTCACCAGTTAACGGTTGATTTAACAGCAACCTTAACGGATATATGAAAATGTCTCAAAATTATGACATCAGGTATCACTCTAGGATGAAAAAAACTTTATGTACCAAAGGTTGAAAACCAAGATATATCAAGTAAGCTGAAATTAACATTTAAAAGTTCGATTTGTTGTAGGCATAATTTACTGAACAATTATGGAGGCCATAGAGAGAGAGGGGGTGCGGCACAGTAGAGAGAAAGAGGAAGATGTGTGTGAGGTGTGTATTGTATCACCCCATTGTGCCTTTATTTATAATAGTAGGGAAGGTTAAATCATTACCCTAATAGAATTACAACTCTAATATGATAATATCTAACCCTAGAGAATATTCCAAGATATCCCTAAATACACTAGGATTTACACAATCACATTCATAATCTAATATGACTGCAACACTCCCCCTTGAGTGTGTAAATACTCAAACAAATAGCACATCAGGTTTTCAGTGATGAAGTAAGTACAGTTGATGAAGTCGTCGGCACAATGAGCAAATGCAAGTCTCAGATCAACAAAAAAATGCATAAAAGGTAAAACTCACAAAACCACACTATGGTAAAACCCAAGGTGGGATAAAAACCCATAGACTAAGGAGAAAAGTGAGAAGTTGCATTAAGTCAAAACTATACGTCTTCTGGACGCAAGTAGAAGAGCTCACAAAGGTATGACCAGCCCAGGATGGGTGCCTCGTCAAAACCTAGTTAGGTAGCAAAAATCCAGTGGGAAAAACGCTCATAATCGTAAGGAAAAAGAGTACATTATGATTAAGTGAGTATACTTCTAGATACTCCCCCTGAGTTTGACAAAACTTCCAAATGAGAACTACAAGCATTGCATATGAATAGTGAGGCATACCAATTCCTCGGACAAGCTTCTAGAAGGTTAACTTCGGCAGTGACATCGTGTAGAGGTCGACAAGGTTGACTGGGATCGGCTTGCATGACTTCAACCTCCTAAGGCTTTGCTGATGTAAATGTACATGCAATATGTCTTGGCGTTGACTTCGTTGATGTATCATGTCTTGGTCGGGTTGATACATGCGGCATAATCTTCATGGATCGTCGTTGGGACTCAACGATGGATGAAACAGCAAGTACTTCGAATATGCTCAACAAGAGCTCTCAACCATGACTCACGTGTGGCAAAGTGAAGTGAGGTGAGTCTTGGAACGGTTCAAAGATTTCGCAACTAAGGTCATATCGTGGATCTCCAAGATATTGCGATATCCCTAACGGTAAAGACATAACCATTCGGGGATGTGCCTTGTGCGGGTTTGATAAGTAACCATCGTCAACATAACAAACAAGGCAAGAATCATTCCAAGGATCAAGAGGGTCGGATTCACTCAAGATGCATTGAGATTAGTCCAAATCTGTAGTACCTTCAGGGTAGCCGGACACGTCTTTAATACCAATTCAGTGGATGTGTGTAGGCACAATGCTACATCTTTACTGATAAATAAACAGCGAAAGAGATGTCTTATCTTATACAATGAGCTAAGTACAACAAAGCGCAAAGTTGAACTCAGATATGGAACTTCGGATTCCATAACCTCTTCAAGGGTCTCATTTGCATATGGCGTATTGAAGATCATAGGTATACTCAAAAGGTAACACCTTCGAGGTGTAGTTCGACTGGTAGACCAAAGTATCATCAGAACAACACTTGAACTTCAGGTCAAGGCATAAACGAGTTTTTCCAAGATTCTTCATCTCAAATTCCGTCTTCATGTGCGAGGTAGTTTTATCAAGCTCTTCCAAAGTCTTAGTGAGATTCATGTCATTTGACATAAACTATAACTCTAGCAATTCAGAATAAGACTTCATAGTTTAACACGCAAGGGCATAATTTATATCCTTAACTAATCAAATAATCACTTAGATGGGTATACCACATCCGCCAGATTGCTTCAATCCGTAAGTGAATGCCTCAAACGAGTTAAGATGGTGTTCCGTGGTTTAGAACTATTTGAACCAATCCATCTAATTCTTCGAGAACTTACATATGGATCTCCATATCAATATCCCCTATGAAGAAACACTAACCACATTTCATAATGCTGCAATCAATCACATGGCATTTGAGAGAAACCTTGCGCCGTAAGGTGTGCATTACATCGCACTATTTCATTCATCTCATTACAATTCCTTTCCCACATGTAACACAACAGGGCTACCTTGGGTAGTGTAGGAACTACAGGTCCAAGCATACTTTGGTAAGGAATTAAACCTGGATTGTAATTTCGTTTGTCCAATCCGTTATACATTGCCACTAATCAACGGAACACGGTTCAATATCGTCCCTTTTCATTTATGTCGATAGCTACCATATAAGTGAAAACATTATTGATGATAATCTCATTCCATTCTCATCCAAACTAATATATTAGACCAAGAACTTCAAGTTTCGGGAGTAATCCGGATTAATTTTATGAGATGGAAATGATTTGAAGCAGCGATCGAGTATGGATTCATTATTGTGCTGTGATTTTCCTCATCTAGGGAAGTGAATCCTATGAACTGAGTGATCTATCATGCTTCAGGTCGAGATAGATTGATTGGCTATCCACCAGGGTCCGGACCGTCCAACAGAGGCGACCAAACCATCCAATAAGGGCGGCACACTTACCAAAAATGTTGACTCGACATCCGTTAAGTACATTTATCCTTGCAGGCATGTTTGCAGCTGGTATATGATCTCGTCACTTTAGCTAGATCAGAGGAATGCGTCTGGAGCAACATTCTGAAAGCTAGAATACATCATACTTGCTTATCACACCTGTGCGGTACGGGGATCAAGATGAGGACATAGTGGGTAACGTCCACGTAAATTCACGTCGTTCTACATGACGTTGACATTCTTATCTCCCCCTGATAGCAGGATGACTGTCTCATTGAAGTGACAATCTGTAAATAACGGTAAAGAGATCGCTTGCAAATGCTATAAGAGAGCTAGTGTGAAGGGGAATCATGATCGACAAAGATTCACAACCTTTTGTGAGGACCCATATTGGTACGTTGCGGCAGCGTAACTTGGCACAAGGAATGCACACCCAAATCCGTAAGTACGAAAAGTCAGGTTTGTACCCAGTAACTAACTATAACGTCAAATAGGTTGGGTGTCAATGAGCCTCAAGGTGAACCAACATTGTTGCGTACAAGATTGCATAGCCATATGCAGAAATCGAAAGCTTGGTGTGTTCACCAAGGTCTGAGTGATCTATTAAACTGCGATTTATTATCACTTTGGGAGCAGTTTTGGGGTGAACAAGGGAATTCGATGTCCATTTATAAACCCAAAAAACATGCAATACTTATCGAAAACCTTCAATATAAACTCTCCGACATTATCCAGTCTTCCAGACTTTATGTGATAAGTAGAGTGGTGAACCCTTAAAATCGGCCAGGAGTTTTAGCAGCAATGTGTGTGGACAAACATGTGACCAGTTTGTCAATTCATTAACCAAAAACATAAGTATTTATATGGTCTGCATTTTGGTTGGATTAGTCCATATATATTCCCTTGAATCCATTGTGAAAAATGTGATTTCGTATCTTTGCGAGGGATGATTTAGAAAATCAATTTCCCCAACGAGCAGGCTTGGTAAAGTGTGCTTGTAGGCACAAGATCCTTACTTCAGGTAAGGAGATGCGTCATGGCATCATTGTTTGACCTAAGTGTCCTAAAAGGTCGTGCCAAAGCAAGTAAACTGCTCAAATCACTCGGCTCTAGTCCGGCCATATGTGGCGTGTTCCTAGTTGGGAAGCAGCCCATTAGCCCCAAAGCAAAGCTTCAGGCTCATTTTTGGAGGTGGTGCAAAGATATTCCACTCTATTTTCTTCAGGGGTTTCATTTATGATTAGTGTTGTGGTGACACACCCCGTCCCAAGGAGGACGTTCTGGCCGTCACGTGAGAGTGACGTAACCATGTGCATAGTGCGGAAGCTAATAAGATAAATACACATTCAGAGCAAAAGAACATCTAGTTGCAGTCAAGGACAATTACTAAGATATAACACCCGAAGGTGAATCCTACTTTTGTGAATTCTGTCAGAACACCATTGGATCCCTCGTGGCCACCAAAGCACTGCTACTTAGAACCTGGAGGGGCGAAAAACAAAACGCCTGAGTGGGCAAAAACAAATCTTTTCAAAACCTTTCTCTTTTCAAAGGTTCTAACCCCTCGCCGTAAAACCTATATAATTTCCCAGAAATATATAATACGTATATACTTATCTCAAAACCATGCTCAGAAGTAGTGATATGCAAGGTATATGCCATGCCAAATATATCTCATCAAATCACATAAATATATCAGGTGAAATAAACTCATCATAGATAATAACATGTCCACCGAGTGATCAGCTCGACTGAACTACATCTTATAATCAATCTTATCATATCTCATCATCACATATGTATATCCTGCACACGAGTCGGAACCACCTCACGTGGTCTAACCGACAAGACTAGGTGTAAATAAATACGCTTTAGTGCTACGATCACGTGAAGACTGTGCGCTAATCGCAGGTTACCTACGAGTCAGAACCACCTATAGTGGTCTGTACGACAGGACTATGCACCTAACTTGGATCCAAGGTGAGCGTATGGTGCCGGAGGTGAACATCACGTGAAGGACTATGCCCTAGCCCTGGGCGGGAGCACTAACACCGTGGTGCAGGTTTATGAGCTTTCAATACATCTCACATAATCATCAATTCATATTAATCATTCTCTATCATCGATATATACTCACCTGATACTTACCTGTGCATCCACAGCACCAATTACCATTATATACAGCTACTAATGCATGAATAAAATAGATGTATACTTTGCATGGCATATCATATCACATTTCATATCACATTTCACTTAAATTGATTTTCTGGGAAAAATCTCATTTATATAGGTATATACGGAAAACAAAAGCCCACTCACAGATAAGTCGAAGGGTCACAACCCCCAAGCCTCGATTGATGGCGCTCGTCCTCAGGATAGGCCTTACCTATATGCGTAATAACCGAATAAACGTTATTTAACGCACTTAACCAACAATAGGTAATAACTTCTCATACAATGCTCAAATTAGGTATATGAATATATCACAGTGACCTACTTATCCTCAGAAACATCCCCATATTTTTAAAATAATTTTCTGACCCCACACGCGCGGCCACGTGCCTGGCACACTGACCGCGTCAGTTAACGTCGTCAGGAATATTCCGTCAAAAAGTAGCATATTCCGTTAAAACTAACCTGACGCCGTTAGAATATTTCGTTAACATTGACGGAATATTCGTCTTCTTAGTCACCGGATTCCGTCGTCGTCGCCGTATGTGTCGCCGGAAACTGGAAAACTAAAAGTTCTTATTTTCTCTTTCGTTTTTCAACCAAACTTTACAAATCTTATACCAAATTGAAGCTTATGACGAGTAGAACATTTCCTTACCACTTTTAAGCTCCAAAAATCACGGGATCTCGCCGGAGAATTTCCATGAAAACCGGCCAACTATAAAACTTGCTATCCCGACGTCCAAAACATGTCAACGTTGCTCCTCGAGCTTCGTGGAGACGTCTAGAAGCTCCCTATGATCTTAAAATCTTCTAAAACCTTCACGATCATAAGTGCATGAATAGTACCTTTGACGAAGCCCACGGGTTCTTAGGGTTTTCAAAGGTTTCAATCCTAGAAAATGGTACGGATCGACTCTTGGACTCACAAGGATGATGATGATGGTATCTAAAGGCTCGATCCGTGAAGAAATGGTTCGGTTTGGTGATGTCTGTACGGTTGTACGGATAATGGCAGAAATCCGAGAGAGGGAGGAGAGAGAGAGTCACGGGAGAGTGAGAAAGAGAAGATGTGTAGTCCAGATTTTGGGTCACCAATCACCACAAACCATTTTCTAAGTTCTTATTGGGTCCAAAACATTAGGAAGAAAATGGATTTGCCCAATTCCAAGGCCCAAAACACCAACACACGACCAACGCTTAAGGGCATTTTCGTCTTTTCATATTATCAATAAAAAAAAAATTCGGGACGGGCTTACAATCTACCCACCTTATAAAAATTTCGTCCTCGAAATTCACATAATCAAAAACATCCACTAGTACTCATAAAACAACCTTGGGTACATCTCTCTCATCCGTTTCTCTGTTTCCCAAATAGACTCTTCCACTGAATGTTTTCTCCACAGAACTTTGACAAATGCACTGTCTTATTCCTTAAAATCTTATCTTTCCAATCCAAAATAGTCACTATCTCCTCATCATAAGTCAAATCCAAATAAATTTCCAATGGTTGAGGAGGAATCACATGCGACGGATCTGAGACATAATGACGAAGCATTGAAACATGGAAAACACCATGTACCTTAGACAACTCTGAAGGCAACTCAAGCCTGTAAGCAACTTCACCGACTCGCTCGATGATCTTGTAAGGTCCGATATACCTAGAACTTAACTTGCCTTTCTTTCCAAGCCGAATCACACTCTTCCAAGGTGATAATTTCAAACATACTCAATCATCTACATAGTACACTCTATCAGTGGCATGTCTGTCTGTTAAGCTCTTTTGGCGATTTTGGGCCGCTTTCATATTAAAGTTAATAACCTGAATGTTCTGAGTAGTCTCCTCCACTAACTCAGGGCCCACTAAAACTCGTTCGCCAACCTCTAACCAACATAAAGGTGTACGACAAGGCTTGCAATAAAGCGCCTCAAATGGTGCCATACTAATACTCGAATGAAAACTGTCGTTGTAGGCACATACCATCAAATCCAACCACTTATGCCAAGCGTCACCAAACTGTAATACTGAAGATCTCAGCATATCCTCCAAAGTCTGAATGGTCCTCTCTGACTGTCCGTCTGTTTGAGGATGATATGTTGTACTGTAAAGTAATCTTGTATCCAAAGCCTCCTGAAACGCTATCCAAACTTAGGAGTAAACTTGGGATCACGACCCGATACAATACTCACTGGAATCCCATGGTACTTAACAATCTTTGCTATAAACAATTTCCAGTTAATCGACTTAAAGAATACTTCTCCCTCACTGGAACAAAATGAGCTGATTTAGTAAGCCGATCAACGATCACCCAAATTCCATCATAGCCATTCTGAGTACGAGGAACTTGTATACAAAATCCATAGTAATATTTTCCCATTTCCCCTGCGGAACGAGAAGTGACTGCATCAATCCAAAAAGGCTTCTTTCTTTCGACTTTAACCTGCTGGCACTCGACACACCTGCTTACGTACTCAGCAATTGCTCTTTTTCATACCGGCCAATAATAAAATGGTTGAATGGTATGATACATCTTAGTTCCTCATAGATGCAGTGCATAAGCCGAACAATGTGCTTCATCCAAAACTTCTTTCTTTAATTCCAAAATTATTCGGCACATACATTCTCCCTTCTTGCATAAGCATGCCATCTGATTCTCTAATTCTGAGGTCTTTCTTTTTCTCTTAATTCCTTAAATGAAATAGCTCTTGAATTTCCTCATCATTAATCTGTGCCTCGAGCACTTGATCAATTGATACTGGCCTGACTTAAAAACTAGCAAGCAAGGCTACTTCTCGTTCTTTTATTCCTAATTCCACTCCAGTATACCTTAAATTTGTAAAAAGAGAAACATGCTAAGCATCCAAAACATTAATTCTCATTGGAGTCTTCCTACTAAGTGCATCAATCACAATATTTGCTTGGTCACCCAGATCGTGCAATCATAATCACTAAGCAACTCAATCCACCTTCGTTGCCTAAGATTAAAATCCCTCTGAATAAACAGATATTGGAGACTCTTATGATCCGTAAAAAAAAAAAGTCTTGCATTTCTTACCATAAAAATAATGTCTCCAAATCTTCAAAGCAAAGATGATAGCCGTTAATTCCAAATCATGCATAGAGTAATTCATCTCATGAGGTTTCAATTGCCGTGAAGTATAGGCAATCACCCTACCATGTTGCATTAATACACATCCTAGATCATTCAAAGAAGTATCACTAAAAACCTTATAATTACCACTATCATCAGGGAGTGCTAAAACAAGTGCAAGAGCGAGATAATACTTCAACTGCTAGAAACTTTGCTCACAATTATCATCCCACTCGAATTCAACTTTCTTTCTTGCCAACCTCGTCAGTGGCAAGGCAATGACTGAGAAATCCTTAACAAATTGTCGATAATATCCTGCTAAGCCAAGAAAACTTTGTACCTCAATGACGGTTCGTGGCTGTTCCCAATTCTCCACCACTGCTACCTTTTAAGGATCCACTTGAATACCTTGAGCAGATATCACATGTCCCAAGAATGCCACTTGATTCATCCAACATTGGTATTTACTGAACTTGGCATACTACCGATGTTCCCTCAATTTTGTTAATACCAATTTAAGATGTCTAGCATGGTCTGCTTTCGACTTGGAGTACACCAGAATATCATCAATGAAAATAATAACAAACCTGTCGAGATATTCCTGGAATACTTCATTCATCAAACCTATGAAAGCAGCAGGTGCATTCGTCAATCCGAATGGCACCACCAAAAACTCATAAAAACCATAACGAATTCTAAAAGTTATCTTAGGGACATCTTCACTGCTAATCTTCAACTAATAATAACCAGACCTCAAATCAATCTTTGAAAGCACACATGCACCTCTAAGCTGATCAAACAATCATCAATGTGCGGCAATGGATAACGGTTCTCAATCGTTACTCGATTCAATTGCCTATAATCAATACATAGCCTTAAGGTCCCGTCTTTCTTCCTTACAAACAAAACTGGGGCTCTACAAGGTAACGTACTAGGTTGAATGAAACCTTTATCAACCAATTCCTGCAACTGAACCTTCAATTCCCTCAACTCAGCAGGAACCATTCTATAATATAATATATGTACCTAGAGACAAATCAATAGTGAACTCCACATCTTTGTCCGGTAGCAATCCAGGTAAATCTTCAGGGAAAACATCAGGACAATGTCTAACTACATTTACATCTTCCACACTACTCAGAGCAACATCATTCAACACCACATGAGCTAAGTATCATTGGCAGCCATTCGATAACCCTTTCTTTGCTCGCATAGCAGAAATAACGGCATGCCTCACTCCATTTTGCTCAACCACAAAAGTAACCTTTGGTAACCCAAGATGATAGAAAGTAACTGATTTCCCGTAGCAATCTATCTTGGCACAATCATAATGCAACTAATCTGTGCCTAGAATAACATCAAAATCCACCATAGCTAACGGAATAAAATTTGCTGACATAACCACATCTTCTACCATCACTGAACACCCTGAATAAACACGATACTAACATATAATGACCTCCCTGATTACTTGCTTAATGAATCTAACGAATAAGTTATTAATATTACGGTCTGCAGCCCGCAATACCGATAACTCACTGTTGTCTCGATAAGTAAGTAACAATGCCCGATGGTGCAATATTACCATCTTGCCCCTCATTGGGAAATACATATATATGCCTCGATCGTGCTCATCCAATACTTTCTTTGCAACATTGTCAAGAACATAAAATTTCTGCATCACAATCAATAAACTCTAGCAAAGTGACCAAAAATGTTTAGCATACCCATAATCAAGTCCGAATGATTCTGAGCATCTTGCGGTGATACATGGTTACACGTCCCTGGGCTTGTTGTCGTCCCCCACGACCTCTATTAGTTAAAATATCTCGCCCTTGCTCACCACAGCCTCTCTGACCATAACTACTAAATCCAGAAACCTACTGAATCGGCGCTAGTGGTGGCAAAGAAGACTGCTGGGGCATCTACTGATTCTGGGGACAATTTGCAGCTCTGTGTCCCATTTGTCCACATGTAAAGCATCAACTGCTTTTTCGCCTACGCTCTCCAAAGTGTCTATTATTGAACCTACGGCACAAAGGTACATTTCCTCTACCAACATCTCCCTGCCTCTAGAATCTGAAACCTCCAGTAAATCTACTACCTCGCCTCTGACCAATGGCACTAAAACCTCCGCTGGAAATACTAAAACTAGCTTCACTTCTTTTGAAGCTCTGAGTTTTGCGAGGTCCTCGAGATGACTGACCTTTACCTTGGTCATCTTTCCTTGTCTCAAATTTGTAAACTCTTGTTTCTTACCATTAATGTATGCCGGAGGAATAAATCTTTTCTCAAACAATTCTTTAAACAATTCTCAATCAGCTGTTTCCTCCGGTGACAACTGATGAGACTACTGTCTCCACCAGGATGTAGATTCAATACTCAGAAACCAGGTAGTCGTCTCGACCCACCTTTCAAAAAGAAGATTTCCTTAACTTGCATCATATGAAAGGTTTTTTCAACATGATTGAGCCATCGCTCTGCTCCCTCAGGTTCTTTATTTCCCATAAAATGATTCAGCTTCAACTTATAAACAGTCTCAAGAAAAGTCATTTGGATAATAGACTGAATCATAATAGCAATAGCTTTCCTTAACTAAGCTATATCGGGAAATTCAGCTCATCTGAACGACGTGGCTCTCTACGAGGCCGTATAGTTCTGACATAAGGCACTAAGAAATTCTCAAGATATACAGGACTACAACCTAGGCTCTGATGACACACCCCGTCCCAAGGAGGACGTGTTGGCCGTCACGTAAGAGTGGCGTAACCATGTGCACAGTGTGGAAGCTAATAAGATAAATACACATTCAGAGCAAAAGAACGTCTAGTTGCAGTCAAGGACAATTACTAAGATAGAACACTCGAAGGTGAATCCTACTTTTGTGAATTCTGTCAGAACACCGTTGGATCCCTCGTGGCCACCAAAGCACTGTTACTTAGAACCTGGAAGGGCAAAATACAAAACGCGTGAGTGGGCAAAAACAAATCTTTTCAAAACCTTTTCTCTTTTCAAAGGTTCTAACCCCCTCGCCGTAAAACCTGTATAATTTCCCAGAAATATATAATTTGTATATGCTTATCTCAAAACCATGCTCAGAAGTAGTGATATGCAAGGTATATGTCACGCCAAATATATCTCATCAAATCACATAAATATATCAGGTGAAATAAACTCATCATAGATAATAACATGTCCACCGAGTGATTAGCTCGGCTGAACTATAGCTCATAATCAATCTCATCATATCTCATCATCACATATGTATATCCTGCACATGAGTCAGAACCACCTCACGTGGTCTGATCGACAAGACTGGGTGTAAATAAATATGCTCTAGTGCAACGATTACGTGAAGACTGTACGCTAATCGCGGGTCGCCTACGAGTCGGAACCACCTATAGTGGTCTGTACGACAGGACTATGCACCTAACTAGGATCCAAGGTGCATGGTGCCGGAAGTGAACATCACGTGAATGACTATGCCCTGGCCCTAGGCGGGAGCACTAACACCGAGGTGCAGGTTTATGAGCTTTCAATACATCTCACATAATCATCAATTCATATTAATCATTCTCTATCATCGATATATACTCACCTGATACTTACTTACCTGTGCGTCCACAGCACCAATTACCATTATATACAGCTACTAATACATGAATAAAATAGATGTATACTTTGCATGGCATATCATATCACATTTCATATCACATTTCACTTAAATTGATTTTCTGGGAAAAATCTCATTTATATAAGTATATACGGAAAACAAAAGCCCACTCACAGATAAGTCGAAGGGTCACAACCCCCGAGCCTCGATTGATGGCACTCGTCCTCAGGATAAGCCTCACCTATATGCGTAATAACCGAATAAACGTTATTTAACGCACTTAACCAACAATAGGTAATAACTTCTCATACAATGCTCAAATTGGGTATATGAATATACCACAATGACCTACTCATCCTCATAAACATCCCCATATTTTTAAAATAATTTTTTGACCCCTCACGATCTACCATGCACCGGCAAAGGCACGGCCCTACGCGCCCCCACGCGTGGCCACGTGCCTGGCACACTGACGCATCAGTTAACGCCGTCAGGAATATTCCGTCAAAAAGTAGCATATTCCGTTAAAACTAACCTGACATCGTTAGAATATTCCGTTAACTTTGACCGAATATTCGTCTTCTTCTACAGCGAGTCATCGGATTCCATCGCCGTCGCCGTCTGTGTAGCCGGAAACTGGAAAACTGAAAATTCTTATTTTCTCTTTCGTTTTTCAACCAAACTTTACAAATCTTATACCAAATTGAAGCTTATGATGAGTAGAACATATCATTACCACTTTTAAGGTCCAAAAATCACGGGATCTCGTCGGAGAATTTCCATGAAAATCGGCCGACTATGAAACTTGTTATCCCGACGTCCAAAACATGTCAACGTTACTCCTCGAGCTTCGTGGAGATGTCTAGAAGCTCCCTATGATCTTAAAATCTTCTAAAACCTTCACGATCATAAGTGCATGAACAGTACCTTCGACGAAGCCCATGGGTTCTTAGGGTTTTCGAAGGTTTCAATCCCAGAAAATGGTACGGATCGACTCCTGGACTCACAAGGATGATGATGATGGTAAGTAAAGGCTCGATCCGTGAAGAAATGGTTCGGTTTAGTGTTGTCCGTACGGTTATACGGATAATGGCAGAAATCCAAGAGAGGGATGAGAGAGAGAGTCACGGGAGAGTGAGAAAGAGAAGATGTGTGGTCCAGATTTTGGGTCACCAATCACCACAAACCATTTTCTAAGTTCTTATTGGGTCCGAAACATTAGGAAGAAAATGGATTTGCCCAATTCCAAGGCCCAAAACACCAACACATGACCAACGCTTAAGGGCATTTTCGTCTTTTCATACTATCGATAAAAAAAATATTTCGGGACGGGCTGTTACATGTGGAGCCAAAAATAGTCAAGAAAAATATGAAGGCGACACGTGGATTTTTGGGTAAAAAGACAAGATTACCCTCGAAGCACACCGGGATTTCTACACACAAACAGTGGGCAATCGTCCCTCAATCAAGTCAAAAGTGCCCAAAATAGGTAATTATTCAAAACATATTTCATCCATCCTCGTCAAATCTTCTCCACAAGGTAACCCCGAAATCATTCCTTTCTAATTATATTAATTAGCTAATTAATTGATTTATTACTCAATTAATTTATTAATTAGCAAACAAATCATGAATCTCACCTAAAAAACCATCCAAATGGCCGGTCCCCATCCTCCCAAATGGGCCGGTCACACCCTTATATAAACACCCTCATTTTCTCCAAAACCTAAGTTCTACACTCTTGCTAAATTTTCTAAATTCTTCAAACACTTTTCCCTCAAAATTCTAACTTTGGCATCGGAGGTTCTTCAGCCACAGCCCCCCCATTCATCGTGGGCGTGTGAGACTCTTGGCCTTGACATAAGGTGTTGTTTGTTTTGTAGGTGCAATTTTGTCCAAGAACAAGGAGGAAGAAATTTGCATCCACAAATTGGTGCTTTCATTGAGAGCTGAGTCACACGCTCGTAAAAGACTCTCACATCTAAGGTTTTTTTGTTTCTTTGCCTATTTGTAGATTTTTCGTACATTCTTATTCTTGAAATTTTTATTTCTAAAAATTCTTTGATAAAACGTAAAAGAAAAGTACAATGGCAAAAGATTTGGAAACCTCGACGAACGGAAATTCCAAAGTTCAAGGATTAGGACCGCAACGATCTACATGGCTCCACATAACGATGAGTGGAGCGGCACCACCCCCACAGGGCACCACCGTGGCAACCACCATGGCAGCCACTTTCAGCAAAACCCATGGCTCTAAGGCCACGGCCTAAGCCATGCCACTTCAACCTTCAAGAACCCAAGCCCTAGCCGAGCCGACATGTGCCCCCCAAACCCAACGCCAGCCCAATGCGTTGTCAAGCCAAGCCCAAGCTTCGCACCCGCGTGCGCCACATGTCGAGTAGCCCACTCTCATGGCTAAGCCTGCTTCGGCGGCCCAGCCTGTTCCCGTGGTTTCCCAAGCAGCCCAAGTCGGCCCAAGATTAGTTCAACCGTCCCGGCTTCAAAATTCAGGACCTACGATCGAACCGGGGACATTTTCACCACATTTCTTCACGGATTTGACATTTCCCAACTCAAATCTCAGGCCCGGAGTCAAACACTTTTCCCTCAAAATTCTAACTTTGGCATCGAAGGTTCTTCGGCCACAGCCCCCACATTCATCGTGGGCGCGTGAGGCTCGAGGCTCTTGGCCTTGACCTAAGGTGTTGTTTGTTTTGTAGGTGCAATTTTGACCAAGAACAAGGAGGAAGAAATTTGCATCCATAAGTGTTCTCTCGAATATCCTTAAAACTTAACAACGTTCTTCCGGGACAGGAAGAATATAAGGTCTCTTAAATGGTAATGTAGTACCATTCATACAACGAGGAGCGTGCCAATGCTCTTAATCATGTTGGATAGGCCTGAAGTCGTTGCTATATGTGTGATTTAGGTGTAAAGTTAGTGTGCATAGTATTGCATTCATCCAGACAACTAACTTTCCCACATTCGTACCTAATCACGTGTTTCAGTCACATGTATACAAGAAACATGATTCAATTAACTCATTTTCGAGGACAATATTGATAACATAATCCATAACTAAAACAAACACCAAACGTGAATCCAAGAACATGGAAAAATGTTCACAAAATAAACCAAAGTTACTATAGGGATTCGGCCAACAAGGCTATTCATGTCAAAATTCTGCACAAACAGGTGCATAACCAATGATATATTCCATTGAGATGGAAGTAGATTCTGCAGTGTTGAGGTTTAGGGATTTTATCCCTTATTCTTAATGTTTTAGGTCTTAGGTGTCAAGGATCACACTTCGGGAATGATGCCATACCTTGGCAGGCCCTAATTCTACCATATGTTGTAAAAACAAACTCGAAATTGGATTGTGAAAAACAGACCCAAACTTGGGTTTGGTACGCTCCAGCCGAAGCTGGAGAGGTTTGTTCGGTAGGCCTCTGCCGAAGCAGAGCAATACCGTTCGGTGCATCTCTGCCGAAGCAGAGCATGACCATCGGTGTATCCCTGCCGAAGCAGGGCACCACCATTCAATAGATTCTAGCCAAATCTATATCGTTCTCTCACATTTATGGTAGTAATTAGATCCAAAAATTTGGTAAACTTCTGTTCTTTACACTGCTGCTTCATGAGGGAGTTAGAAACTTGGAATGACGAGAAAAGTATTCTCCAGTCAAAATTCGATCGGATTTATAGACTTCATAATCTTACTCATTCATGGACATAATCATGGTGTGCTTCAAGCAATATCTCGCACGATCAGACAGTCCGTAGGAGCGAGCCAAAAAGCCATGGAATCCTCGTTCGGGAGGTACTTCCGTTTGTAATGCTTCGGGCATAAGTCTTCAAATAAAGATCATGGCGGAGGCTTATTCAGCTATTCCATGCCATTTTTGGCTTCAATGGTTTCTCAGCTTCTTGATAGTCAAGTGAAGATTCACGTCTTATACCCACATAAAGTGGTTTCTGTTAGAAACGTCCAAATCAGTGAAATCGAACTTGCGACAGTTCGACAATCCACTGAATTGAGGGAACAAGATTATGAATAATGTTATAGGAAATAAAATATCCATAAGCATCAAAGTTTGAACATTCGGGTTCTAAGACATGGTATACATGAAAAATTGGGGTTTTCATGGGTGTATTGTTTTATGAAAACTTCGGGTTCAAAGGCACTAGATTTGATACTGTAGGTTCAATTTTAGTTCATGAACGTTTAGTTCATAAAAAAGAGGTTCCTGCAAGAACACAGAATACAATGTACTAATTTAAGTGCAATGGATTTGAGTTGCTTCGGGAACTCAAGTGTGAGCGCTTTGGGACTACGAAAGGATGTCAACGGTTCAAAAAAGAAAAATAAATTATTGAATTGTTAATGTCCAAAAGTGAGCTAGGCCAATAATTTTAGATTTCTTGTCAGATTAATGGACTGGTGGTCACTTATAATTAATTCAATAGATCGGGACCATACGGGGTCAATTGTGGAAGCAAAATAATGACATGTTGGTCTTATTAGATTCAATTGGCGGCGGGCCAAGCGACAAGTGATTTATAGCTTAATTAGCGTTAACCAAAAAACGTCCCAAAAATATTTGAGTATGGTTAAGAAGCATGGGATATCAAAATATAGCATCGGGTTGAAAAGAGCAAAAAAAGACGCAGCCTAGCACGTATAGGCTGGCTGCAAAGTCACGGGCCAAGGCTCTGCAGCAAAACAGCCCATTAGCATGGTGGCTAGTAGCCCACCTGCTGTGAAGAGGACCGCGTAAAGAAAAAGAAAAATAACCCAGTTGGGCTTTTGGGCTAAGTGAATAGCAAGCCCAGAAAAAAATAGGGCTGGGGTTGGCTTGAGAAAAGGCCTAGCGATGCTGGGGTGTGAATTTCTCCGGAGTAGCTCGACGGCACCGCCCCAATCTCGGTGGTTTCAGACTGGAAAACAAGCCAGGATCTGTCCTAAACACATGGATTCTCGTCAGAGAAACTTCTCGACGACGGTGGTGTTTTCAAAAACCAGTGAGATTTTCACGGAGAGTCTCCAAAACAGCTTCGAGATTTCGAAGTAAATCTTGAGGTTTCGAGGTCAGGAACGACTTCCAGTCGTCATAGGTCACCTGAACTTTATGGGAGATGCCAGAGCTCGACCGCAAGAGAGCTGACGTTAGGTGCGACGTAGAAGACGACGCCAAAAATCACATCGTATGCGTTATGTGTTTGGATTTTGGACTAGGTTCAGAAACTGAGCGGCTCGGCTTGGCTTGGTGCGAGCGTGGCTTCAGGCCGTTGCTCCAACGCGTTTTTCTGTGTTTTTTTTTTTCAAGTTTTAGTTTTAGGGTTGTCAGAACCCAAAGGGATCAAGGCTCGAAGCCCAGCAAAGAATGAAGGCCCAGCCAGTGGGCTTGCTTCTCGCGCACAGCAAGCCCAGAAGGGCTGCTTGGTTCCCTTTTTTTTTTTCTCGGTTAAGGGTTTGGAAAAAAAATCCAAAATTGCTTCTATTTTATTTTGATTCTTTTACATCCAAATTCCACATAGCGAATTTATAATTGCGTTATGCATGAACGCGTGTATATATATATTGACAAATATATGAAGTATATACAATATATATCGGAAGGTAAATATAAATATAGGGTGTTCATGCATCATGGGGAATGTTTTCATGTTTCATGGTCGTTTCAAATATCTTCCTTTATTTTAAGCGTACCTGATTGGCAGAAAATGATAAAAGCATTTGCATTTGTAGAAGACCATTCCCGGAAAGTCGAAATTTCATCTTCGATGCGTTGTATCATGTTTAACATAGAAAAATTAAATTGAATCAATAGCATGTAGATCAATTCAATAAAATAATAAATTAATCATAAAAAGAATGATTATAACTTAATATTCCCCTGATTGAATATCAAACTCTTTTTAGCGCAGCGTCAAGAGTGTGCTGATAATGTGTTGTACACATAATTTACTGAACAATTATAGAGGCCATAGAGAGACGAGGGATGCGGCACAATAGAGAGAAAGAGAAAGATGTGTAATTGGGATGCGGCACAATAGAGAGAAAGAGAAAGATGTGTAATTGTAAGGTGTGTATTGTACCACCCCATTGTGCTTTTATTTATAGTAATAGAGAATGTTAAATCATTACCCTAATTGAATTACAACTCTAATAGGATAATAACCCTAAAGAATATTTTAAAATATCACTAGATACACTAGAATTTACACAATCACATACCTAATCTAATAAGACTGCAACACGATTCTTAAATTATAATATAAAATGAGTCGTATAAAATTGTATCTCGATAAAGCTTTTTCGAAGAATTTGCTACTGAAAATATATACACACATATATGTATAGACAATAGAGCAAATTTGCCATGTGTGCATATAAAATTGGGCTTCTCAATTCTAGTCTTTTTAATTAGAGCAAGTCCAGCGGCTTGCAGAAAGGTAAGCCAGGGTTGTGCAATTGCCCCAAAGCCCAAAACCCACGTCAAGCGGCCCAAAAAATGGGGGCGGTTGTTGGGCTCCACCTCCCTAGTTGGGTTGCCCAGCCAATTCATACGAGCGCCCAAGCCCGCTGGCTCTGATGAAGATACGGTGACGATGTCGGGGAGAAAATGGCGGGCCCCACGCTCGTTTGCAGCTGACATAGCCTAAAGGTTGTCCGACACAAGCATTCCAGAACTGTCAGTTGATTTGGACTGTTGGATTTTTAAATAAAAAAATTTACAATTTTTTCTCTAACTATCACGTGGCAAAATCTGGACCATCCAAACAATAATAAATTTGAAAATCAAGGGCTAAGATAATCTAACAGTAATAATAGCAAAAAAAATTGTTATAAATATCCAACTAATTCTAAAAATACCAAAAGTCCACATTTAAACAAACACAACACAGTCACAAATTAATACATTTAAAAGTAAACACACAAAAAAATTGAAAGATTGGATAAGGATAAGAACACGTGGCACTTTATGAATGGCTGAGAATCTTAACAAAAATATGAGCAGATATAGGCGCAACACAAATGATTGAAAATCTCATCGAAATGTAAGTAGATAATGACATGTGAAGGCTAAGGCCAAGAAAACGTAAAAAATACATTTGTGAATAGTAATTGCCTTTGTCTTTGTCCCTCCACTTTCCAAATAGCTAGACTTGCATAAAGCAATTACTATTTAAAGTGAATAATAGGGCAATTTCACTGCCCTTGCCCTTTACCCCTAAAACATGTGGACATGCTCTTATATGCAACTGGCTAATTGATGGTGATACTTTATCACTAGACTATGTTAGGCTTATATATAGCTAGAGATTAGCCCAAACTTGAACTCAAGCCTTAAACTAACTCAATAAAACTCCATCAAGGAAAATTGAGTTCAATTTATTTATTTAGTTTGCTAAAAACTGAGTTTATATGTATAAGCAATGAATGAGCATTCATTAATCTATTGGTGATACATCATATGAGTTGCAAATTTGGTCTCCACATTACTCTTTATTGAAGGTTGGACTTGAAATGAAACAAATGTTTAAAAACTGCAACCCACATAGCTACTAGCTAGTAATTAAAAAGAAATTAACAACCAAACAGAAATTTGTAAAAATTGAAAAGAATAAACTTGGACTTAGCATTTCAACCTCAAGACCTCTCATTAATTTTAAACAACAAGAACCATTGCTTTTATATTAAAACTTTTGATCATTTAGCCAAATTTTATAAATTTAAACTCTTATGAAAAGAAATTCTTAAAAGTTGGAAATAAATAACATAAACCACTACTTAGTCAAACTTTTTGATCTTTTTTTTTTTTGACCTTTTAGCCAAATTTTATAAATATATACTCTTATAAAAAGTAATTTGTAAAAATTGGAAAGTAAATAAACACACATGGGGTTTCAAACCCAAGACCTCCTTATTAATTTCAAACAAAAAAAATTCATCAATTCTTATTAAATTTCTTTTTCATTGAACCAGATTTAAAAGGTATATACTCTTATAGAAAAAAATATGAATATACCATAGTAATAATTTTGGTGCCCCCAATTTTTTTGGACCCCGAACGGTCTCCTAGCTCGCACTGGGCCTGGGCCTGGGCCGGCCCTGGTACAAGCGTAGCTTTTCACTCTCCGTTTTTCATTGCCACCAACAATGTCGCCGAAGTTTGATTCCTCACATGTCGTCAATGTCCAAGTCACAATTCTGGTGTAATGACTACACTACGGTTTAGTGGTTTTTTTTATTTGTATGTATTTGAAAAATCTTAAGTTTGACTCAAGTTTGAATAATTAAATGCTTTAATATTTGTGTTGAGTTTAGTAACTAGTTATGACTAATTAACCCATGTGTATCTTAGCCTATATCATCCCCCAACTTTTAAGTAAAATATAATGTATCTATAAAGACCCGATTGATAGGATATGAGTACATATTTCCCCCTATAGTTTCACTTGCTTGAAGCGTGTAACAACTTTATCTTTTTGATTAAATTTCTTCACATATAATTACATATAACTCTCTTCTTTTAAAAGAAAAAGGAAGAAGAAGAAAGGAAAAGGAAACATGAAGGATAGAGTGTGTAAAGTTCGATGCAGGAATATTTACCTGACAATTAATCGAACCAAATGCATAAAGATTTGATTTGAGTTCATGAAATGAAAAGAATACGTTATATGAGTTACTAAAGGAAGCAGATCCTCTCCTGAGCTGTTGCCAACGGAGCCTAGGGATCAATTAATCACAGCCTTTCAAATTGATCATGCGGCCAGGAAGCTTTCAAATTATTTCACGCAAACCAAGGTAATTTTGTTTGCCTTATACAATTCTCGCGCTCCCATGTTCCCTGCTTTATCACTTCTCCTCTGAAACTAATCTCCCGCATCTCCTTCCTCCGAAAATTTCAAAGGAAAAAAAAAATCCAATTCATGCATCTCCTTCCTATGAAAAGTACCATAATAAGCCCAAGTTCTCTCCCGTTTTGGTGAGAGCTTTTCTCTCTTTGTGAGAGAGTTTCTCTCCGGCGTGTGAGAGTTTTCTTTAGGTTTCAAGCTTGATTCTTCAGTTCTCTCTCACTTTTGTTGCCGCTGATTCTAGCTGTGGCTTGGGTTGGTGGCAGCCCCAGTCCCTCCTTCTTCTTATTCCTTCGGCCTGTCTCCTATGTCACTTCTGGATAGCTTGTATTTCCGACTTGGATCCCTGTGTAGATCTATCCGATCTTCCGATTTTAACTACTGTTCTTAGTCATGTTCTGGATACCTAGTTCAAATGTGAAATTTCCTCTGGTGAAGTTTCAATTCTGCAAGGGAAGGTGTGCAGAACTTCGGTTTGGGTCTTCGTACCACCACTTTCCGCCACAACCGTTCCGATGGGACTATTCTCCTCGGTAACTGAGATTCGATCTGGAAGCTCATTGGGTGACGATGCTACGACTGGAAGTGTGGAGTTTATCTGGATGACTCGGATTGTGCACAAATTGGGGCAATTTTGACAACCTTGGGGATGGACGACTGATTTCCATGGGGTTCCGGCGGCCGCTATGTATGGATTCCAGTTGGGGATTTTTAGTTTTTTCTGGCTTCTTGTGTTAGGGTTTGTTTGGGCCGGGGCTTATGCCTTTTGTTTGGGTCTTTGGTGGAGGGATTTGTGTATATTGTGGGCTTTGTGTATATTTTAGTTCTTTGAATGAAAGTTACTTTACCAAAAAAAAAAAAAAAATTGAAGGAAAATTTGATTTTTTTGCTTGTAAATTTATTCTTTTTTAGTTATAACGTTGTTTTTGCCTAGAACATTAACATCATGATCCAGACGTAGACTTTACGAAACGATGTTGTCGTCGACACATAAAGAGATTGAGATAGAGAGAGGGAAGTGGTGATGAGGCTAACAGTTTGGCTTTGCTTCAGACTTTATGAAACGCCGTTGCTGTCGACACAGAAAGAGATTGCGATCCAGAGAGGGAGAGTGGTGATGAGGATAACAATTTGGTTTTACTTCTGTGGGAGTTTTTTTGCAGTGTGTATTTTCAATTGTCAGATGCCCTCTAACAATTTGGCTTTGTTTCTATTTATTTCTTTTATAAATTGTTGCTTACCTTTTGGCGTTTCTTCTTTGAATCTGTCTCCCAATTTGGCATTGTTTCCTTTGGGAGCTTTGTGCTAATCAATTTTATATAAGTCAGGAAATGACTTGTACAAAGTACTCTGTATTTTTTTTTTTTTTTTTTTTTTTTTTTTTGTACGACTGATTGTGTTGGAGCACATTATTTGAAGAATGAATCAATGAGATTCTTATCTGAATAGACATAGCTTTAAGGAAATACACATGTGATATATTTTCACTTCAAGAAGTAAAAGATGAACGTTAGGTAGACATTTACATAATCAATTAAGGTAGACATTTACATAACAAGTTATGGTTTACAAAAAACCTCTAGCTTTACATGCCCTAACTCATGCATTCTCTAGTGAGTTCCTAATACATTTGGATTTCTAGTTCACTAAACTAACCCAAAAAACAATAGATGCACATCAAGAAATCCAATGACGACCAAAAAACCCAAAAACAATAGATGCATATTTGGGAATCCTACCCAAAAAACAATAGCTGCACATCTGGAACCTACCCAAAAAACAATAGATGCACATCTGGAATCTATCCAAAAAAATTCAATGATGACCCAAAAACCCAAAATAATAGCCATCTATTTAAGCATGACTATTCCTAGTGATATTTTGACAAAGAAAAGGTTGGGAACTTGAAGACTGAGGCAGCCAAGGCATTGCGTTCGGCATTCGCGTACTATATGGTTGTAACTACATTCAACAATTATAATGAGATAAAAAAAATAAGATGATAGATATCAAACAGAGAGTGCAAATTGCAAATAGATGACAAACCTAAACAGGATGATATGGAATTGGCATATAGGTATTATTGCCAAACATGTGAACTGAGACATGTATATCACAAACCAATTTCAAGTTTATATTTGTCAACTAATCAAGCCTTGCTATGAAAATTAAAAAAAAACATTCAGAAGTACTTCACTTGTGATGAATGAAAGGGTGGCAACGGATAAGGACTAAAGACATTGATACGACCAGTATGTTGTGGAATTGTATCCTAAAACGTGTCAATGATTAAACTTTAATTATATATATTACGCACATAGGCATGATAAAGAATTAAATGAGTTTAAGTACCTGATCAGACTTCTTTTTTCTTGGTAAGGCTTTTTCCAAAGCACTCCTAATTCTTCGTCTTCCTCGTTGAGACTTTTCTTTCTTCTTAAGCCCTTTTGGAATGATGACATCAACATTCTCCAAGCAACTGGCCATTTGGCTATTACAGTTGGTATGCCTTTTCTCATGCACATCATCATTCACTTCTAGATGCAAAAGGTCTTCAACCATTTTTGCCAATTTATTTGCTTGCTCAATCACCAGTTGGTATGCTTTTACATTTTCAGATGCCCTTGTTGATAATCTAGTGAATATAGAACACAAGGACCTATATCTAAAAGCTTGCTGCAATTTAGGCTCCACTTGAATCTCACACCCACACATGTCTACCACACTCTCAACTTTTGCTTCTTTACTCCACCTGTTCACTATATATTGTTCAATAATTTCCTTGATAAGCATGGCTTCTCTAAGGACTTTAATAGCATGACTGCACAAAATACCTTTCATCTCAAATAGTCTACAGTTGCAAGAAACAGTAGATATACCTTCGATTTTCACCATACGCTTCTTAGACTTGTCATCTAGTTCAACCGTGTATAAGTCATCCCCATCAGCAACATAGTTTGTTATTGACAAATCAATAGATTCTTCAAATTGATCTTGAAACAATTTGAATATTGTTTTGTGTAAACTTCTCTAGCTTGTTTCAACATTTTGATATCAAATTTGACATGTGCAATTATGAATTGTAGGTCATACTCCGCTTCCCACTCCTTGTACCTAGTATTGGTAAGAACTAGGGGTGGTTTTGGTACGATTACCGTACCAAAACCTCTGTACCGATTACCATACCAAATATTTGGTACAGCAAAATCTATTACCATTACCGTACCAAACTTTCAGTATACCAATGGTAATTACCACTTTGTTTTAGGCCACTTAGTTTGCCCAAAATCTAATATTTTTCTAATCTAATTCAAGAAGTTACAAGCCATAGAAGTTACAAGCCACAATATAAGTTTCCACAATATAAGTTACAAGCCATAGAAGTTTCCACAATATACTAATGACTATGTTGGAATAGTATTCAATCGACCTAAAGTTGTTTGGAATAGTATTCAGTCGACCTAAAGTTTCTGTGCTAAATGGCTCAAGCAAGTCAACTCGTATGTCAACTTGTATCACAAGGCTCCAAGCAATCTGTCAACCGCCAGTTGCTTTCCAGCTTTCTCTCCTCCTTGATTCAAGGCACTTAACTTGCTGATTACTTCTTAGTCTTGGGTTTGATGTAAATCATCTTAAATTAAGGAAAATTGTGTGTCTCAGGTTTACCCGGTCTCTAGGGTTTTATGTAAAGATGGTTGCTTGTAACCATTCTCTTTTCTTGTCTACATATACTGTCATGTAGACTTAGAACATTATGAATCAGAAATACTTTGAAACTAAAATCTTCAGACTAGGATATAAAAATATTAATAAAAATTACATAATACATAATTATATATATATATATATATATATATATATTATAAATACATAATATAATATTAATAAATTATCGGTAGTTACGGTATACCATCGGTACTAGTTTTGAATACCAGTACCGTATCGAAATAGTATGGTACGGTACAAATACCGTACCATTACCAATTGGTACAAATTTTTGGTAAAAATTTGGTATGGTACGGTATGGTAAGGCGGTAGGTACGGTATTATGGTAAAAATTTCCACCCCTAGTAAGAACCCTCTCAAAGTTTGTGAAAAAATTGAACAATATTGAGATCTGACTTCAAATAATTTTTCAGTCTTGCATTAAAACTTTTACTGATTTATGTGCTTCGTATTCCTATAAACCATGTCGATCTCACATATGCATATGCCCATTTCTTTCTAATATTAAATGTGGTGGCCAACCAACTCATCAAGCATAGAATACCAAGCAGCTACAAACTCACTTTCCTCCTTAATGTGGTCAAATTTTTTTGTCAAAGCATTGTGAACTCCTTCCTCACCTCTGAACAGAGTATTCACATTTTTACAAGCACATTCTGCATCAGATGCCATAAACAAAGTATATGGTAAGTTTGAGGCATCACTTCTAAAATAGCCTTAGCCATCGCAGGATCTTAATCGGTAAAAATAGTTCTTGGAGCCTTGCTAGACATTGCCTTCAAAATGTCTTAAATAACCAACTAAATGAAGCGGCGGTCTCATCATACATTAAAGCTGCTCCAAATACAACGATCTCCTTGTGATGATTAAAGCCAACAAACACTGCAAATGATCAATCCAATTCATTGACTTTATAAGTTGTATCAAAACTTACAACATCTCCAAAATGACTATAATCAATTATCATTTTAGCATCTGCCCAAAACATGTTTATTATTTGCTCCTCTTTGTCCAAGTGTAGTTCATAGAAGAATGATGGGTTTTCCAATATTTGTTTGGAAAAGTATTGTAGCAGGACTCCAACTTCTCCATATGTCATTTTCTTTTGCCTCATAGTTCGAAGATAATTTTTTTGATCCTGCTTAATATATCCCAAAGACTCTCTTCCACCTGCTTGTTTGCTTATTAACTCATAAGCCAACCTAAGTGGATTCCCCGATTCTTCAGCCAAGTCTACTTCAGTGGCTTGTGAGGCTGTCATTTTCCGTTGGGATGGTAACATATGGGCATATTCTTTCTTTACTAGGGGATGATTATGTTGTCCAACAAAAGTATAAACATAAAACTTTCCTCTATGTCTATCCAACCTAACACCCATATGAGCACCACACCCAGTCCTCGTCTCTGCTCTTGGTCTTTTAATCATATCATTTTGCTTATCTACAGCTCGAAACCCTTCTTTAGCACAAGAAAACATTCTTGAAGTGAGTTCAGCATTCTTGCCACTACTTTCTCTTCGAATACTAAACCCCATAATTCCACCATACTTGTAGAAATCATATGCTACTTGTTCAGTATCAAACTCCATATTTTTTGTAGGTTTCAATTCCAAAGTACTTTCTACGCCATCATTCGGTTTATCCATTATATCATTCACTATCCAATCCTACCACAAAAATTTACCAAGATTCAGACAACTTGAGCTCAACGAAAAAAACCAAATTTTCTACAGAAGCAACGCAACATCTCCTCTTTTTCAGACATAAATATGTAGCAAATCCAATCTAATTGCAAAAATATCATGAAAAGGAAATTCAATAATGGAAGCCTAACCTTTATTATTGAAGACTAGTGGCAACCCGTTGATCGACCAAAGTGAGACAATGATTTTTTTTCCTTCTGAAATTTTTGGAGGAAGGAGATGCAGGAATTGGATTTTTTTTTTCCTTCGAAATTTTCGGAGGAAGGAGATGCGGGAATTTTGTAGGAAGCGGGAGATTAGTTTCAGAGGAGAAGTGATAAAACAGGGAATAGGGGAGCGCGGGAATTGTAAAAGGAAAACAAAATTGCCTTGGTTTGTGTGAAATAATTTGAAAGCTTATTGGCCGTTCTTGACCGCAGAATCAATTTGAAAGGCTGTGATTAATTGTAGGCTTCATTGACAACAGCTCCGGAGAGGATCTGCTTCCAGTTACTAAATATACATCGAATATAGAAATACTTGGAAATTTAAAAGTACACAATTTTCAATCAAAGAATAAATAAAAACACTATGATCTCACCTGATGTAAGCACACGCATACATATCAACTGGTTTGGTTTGTTTTTAACAAATGACATGATCTATTTCATTGCCAAATTACAATATATTGTAAGTGCATTGGGGGTAGCTGTATGCTTGGGATTAACTGCTAATTAGAATGTCTTGTTGAGAGTACTGATCCTCCCCATGCCATGTGAACCAGAGCCACAACTAGTTAGGGTTCTGGTTTCAATGATTATTATAGATGACAAATATGCATGCTTAAAGCTCAAGGTTTGGCCAACCTTTCAATGGCATTGGATCACGTGACCATCTGTTGTCGACTTTACTTAAAGTACACGTACCCCCCTTTCTGGACACCCTAATCTACGTATCATCACTTTCTCTCAGACTTTATTCCCAAGCAGCATGCAGCTGGCCATGGCCTCTCATGGATCTGCATCTTGCCAAACGCCAATAATATTACAATCTCAGCAAATCTCCTGCCCTCTCAGCTGCTTCGCTTTTCATACCTTACACGTATCACTTTCCCATGATACACATTAAGCCCTGCATTCCAAGCCTGCCCTTCTTTTTTTTTTTTTTTTCATTGTTTTTAAGATTCCAACGTGGAGAATAAGCATTTAACTTTTATCAATGCCTCAAAGTCCTCTGTTTTACCATGTCTTTATTCGTGTAGTTTAATTTCTTTTACGAGTACTATATATCTTTATTCAATAACGCACCAAAAACTTTTCCAAATTTCCCTCTAGATATGAGATATGACAATTTGAAGCGTTAAACATAGATGAGGTTCAAAGCGAAACATTACCAAAATATTTGGGACCTCAAATTTTAGGATTTGTTTTGATATATGACATTCAAAAAATATTCTTTAATTGTCTTATGCACAGATATTGTCATATGCTAGTGTATAAATTTAAACTCAGTCTAACAATATAAACATCTGTTTCGCAAATGAACATTGCTGGCCGTTATATTTTGTTTATATACATAGGTGCTCATGATCCAGCGGGCATAAATGCAAATGTCATGTGTCTAGATTTACATGCATGCTTATGAATCAATTTTGTTGAAAAAGTCCAGCTGGGTAAAGTTGGATTGCACCCAGCAAAAGTGTTGCTCTCCTAGGCCTACCCAGTGTACCCACCTTGGCTTTTATTTATAAATGTTTATCCTCATCTAACTTTTGTGGCATGAACATATATTATAGACTAGTGATCCTAACTACTCTAACTACTCTACTGCTTAATTTCCGCTTAGGACCATGACATGAATACCATGGCCTTGTTACAATCACACCAAAATATTCCTCAATATGTTGATTACCTCGTGGTATAAAGAAAACTTTTGACACCAAGTTAGCTGGGCTATTCTTTCATATAAAAACGATTTCAGTCGTTATTTCTGCAAGCAATAATATACAAGAACAATGGGTTAAATGTAACAGAGAGACTTGTGGATTTGCATAGAATAAAATCGTATTGTTTGCTTGTGATTTAGGACTTCTCACAGGTGAGGTGCATACAGCGCTCTTGGCTTATTTATCTAGTCCAATATTCAAGTGTCATATTTAGATTGGGTGTGACAGAGAAGGCATACATTATTTGCAAACCATCGTAACACGTGTATTTGCTTTCAACCTCATCCAGCAATAGCCATCATATATATATATATATATATATATATATATATATATATATATATATATATATATATATATATATATATATTGTACTCCATCATGCATGAATATTAAGCCCATGGTACCACTTTTTTGTATGAAAGTTGTGACCGTGCGTTTATTCAAAGTTTGCTGAGCACAAAGACAAATGAAGGAGAGGGACTTGAAAGGAGAACCAAAGAGTTGGGGTCTTCTAATTTGGTATATAGTTGTAAACTTTGACTACATTCTTAGCTTTTAGCGAGCTCAGAATTCACAAAAATGAAGAAAATTGAGATTACAGTATAAAATTAATTGACAATATGGAGAGTAATTCAATTTATTTATAAGTTCATACAAGATCTCTCATCCTATTAATATAGAACTCATACTCACTGTGCCTTCTTTGTGTGGTGAATTTTCAAGCCCAGCAAGTGGACAACACAAACGGGGTGACATGGAGCACGTGTGGGTTTTAGACTTCGCACATGAAACAACCTACTCTGATACCATGAAGAAAATTGAGGTTCCACCATAAAATCAAATTGACAATATGAAGAGTAACCCAACTTACATTTAAACCTATGTGAGATCACTCCTCTCATTAATGTAGGGCTCATTCTTACCCAAATGTATGTAATTCTCTAGGGATTTCATGCCTACAGGCCCCTTTGCCACTTTGAGTCACTCCTATTAAGTCCTATCTTGAAGAGAATGACACAATTGCCTACTAGCTAATACTGTCGGCCGTGGATTATGCACATGGATTTTGGCTTAAGAACCACAAGGAAAAGGTGTTGCAACATGGCTTCGTTATCCCCATCCTCTATGATGCTTATAAGGGAAACATTATACGACATGAGTAATGTTCTCTTACTAGGTAAATATTTATTGATAAATTTGGGTTGCACATATTGACAAGCATCAACATAATCAGTTATATAGTTTCATTATCGAGTATTAGAACCACAGAAAATTTGGCGAAGAAACACTTTTCTATTAGATGGAATCAACATATTTAGTTATACACGTTATGTCTTTGGTTTATACAAGTACAATTGGAGGAGGAGTGAATACAAGACTTATGTGCCATACTTATGCTTTTAACAACTTGAGTAACAAGCCTGTTGTTTGATATGTTATGTTACGGTTGACGGACTACTGAAAGATATAGTATTTACTTCATCCTAATTACTCGTCTGTTTATAATTTAATACGACACATTGGCTACCAAAACAACGTTACCATTAATTGCACGAATAGATAACCTGTAACTCATCATTAGATCGGTGTTTAAGATTTGACAACCTTTCATAAGCATAAGCCTAACCTAAGTTGTGATTTCTCGACCTCGTATAAGGTGGTAGGCGTCCCTTCGGGAACATCGTATGGTAGGTTTTACGGAACTTATTGCACCAAACTAAATCACTGCTAGCTGTTGGAGTGGCACGTCGATCGATCACATATAAATCATATCAAATTATGTGGTATACCTTCTAAATTCCAAATCTCCTATTAATAATTGATAGAATAATATGGTGCCGTCCTCAGCCTAATTTTTTTGAGAACTTGTGAGGTTGTTGTTAGGGTTTATAAGCCGGCACCGACTAGATATGTCACCACAAGACATGATGGGTGCAATCTCATCAGGACAAATACTCTCACAAGCTTTCCAAACCTTCAACTTGTTTTGCATATATATATGGTCCTACAACTTCGCATACCAAAACACATTCAAATAGGCATGGACTTAGTCGCATTTTTGTATAGAACAAGTTTGGTCGACAGTCCCATCTATTCATGCATAATGCATTACACAATCCGACAACGACAAGAATTATCATGTACCAACCCATTGGTCTTTGTGATAAACAACGATTATGTTCACCTAATACGTAATTTATCAAATCGATAAAGAAAGTTTCAGCAAGGGAAGTTTTTGCAATTAATCTAATTAGGCTATGCAATTTTCAAATTAATGCAGACTTATTTTGTATAATGGCGATCTCAAATAAGATTAGTAATAGTTCCAACGGTTTTTAAATCTAATTTCATTTCTCAAATTGGTGGTCAATTATGCATCCTTGCCATTTCTTTATTTTGGTAAATACATTCATTTTATTTGTTAGGAATTCAATTCCAATATTATTTAAAATTTTCATTTCTCAGATTGGAGGTCAATTAATATCCTTGTCATGCTTAATTCTGGTAGAATATGCTTAATCTTATAAAAAAAAAGTTTAGTACATCGATATTTTTACACTAAGGGGAGGGGGAGTGTGGTTAACCACACAATGGGCAACCTAATTTGGTATCGAATTCACCATCTACGAGATTCGAACGTAATACCTCTCACTTCCAAGTGAAGAGTAATACCACCAGACCGTAGTACTTAATGACAATCTTATAATTAGTTTAAACAACTTTCTTACATGGCATCCACAAAGCTCCTTCCCAATGTGATCATAACCGATACCTGTAGGTTCTTGAAGAAGTTTAAACAACTTTCTGGAAACTAAAAATACTTCATATTATTTCAACTCACCAAGTTTCGAATGTGAGTTGAGCTGCCCTTTTAAGTGTGGATTAAAAACTGGCCTCTTGCTTTTAGGATACATCTAAAAATCATTTCATTATCATATTTAGGATAACACACACTTTTTAGTTTTCAAAAAAAAAAAAACACTTTTTCTTAATTATGTTCGTTGTTTTTGTTTGATTCATTTTTATACGATCACCAAAAATAAAAATAAAGGTGTATAATTTTCCTATTTTGGATAACAGACACAAACTTATGCTTAAGAGATAAAATCCAGTGAAAAAAATAATAAGAAATGAAAAGTGAAGTATAATTGGGAAAGCTTATGTTAGAAGACTCAACTATTCCGTTGCAGGTGTAATGCATTCGTGCATTGGTCAACCTCTCAGTTTCTCACCAAAAAGTTTAACAAATACTAAAATTTTGGTAAGGATTTAGCAAACCACTTGTTAATTTCTTGTTAAATCCACATCGTCCAAATTCGTCTCATGCTTTGCAAGTATGTAATTGTCTCGCATCTCAGTGGTACACATGTCTTGTGCTTTGTCAAAAAACAGGAGCCTCAGCCACCAGAAGAGGTTGACAAGTCCCTTTTTCAATAGTATTTAATTTCTAAACATTTCACCTTTAGCTGTAAAATATTGAATAGTACCGCTCTTTCTTTTTTATATTTTTAACATTATAATTTTATAGATTTCATACCAATTGGTCATTAGTATAAGGATTTTGGGAACCCTAAAAACAAAAAGCATTACAGTAGGGGTAATCCTTTTTCTTTAACACGCTAATTAAGCTTATGGTTTTGACCCCACACACACACACCCACCCCGTACCGGAAAAAAAAGAAAAAAAAAAAAAAAAAACCCAAAAAGATAAAGTTGGTTTCTTGGAAGCCACTCTATAGGAGGCTGTGAGCTTATTTATACACCTTTTGGATGATATTCTGGTTCACAATAATCCTTCCGGGTCAAGCCATCTCTTCTTTCTTGTTTTCCATATATTTTAAGCCCGAGTGTTTCTTTTTTTCCTTATTCATTTAAATTGTTATCTGCTATTATTCGCATTCCACATGTTATATTAGTTTAACATGGATTTTAATACATCTGTCTTCTATAAGTAGCTTCTTCTATAGGAACCAAAAACTTGAAGGAAAAAAATGGCAGATATGGCAAAGTACAAGGTGAGAAATGAATTGGGTTGTGGTTTTATGAGTGGGATTTTCCAGTGCAGAAGCTACTGGCCTAGAAAATCATCTGTTCATTCACTACCCTCCTCAAACACTAGCAAAACTGATTTCAATCCACCAGTCAGTGATGAGTGTTCTTCAAAGTCTAATGAATCAAAGACCCAACCAACCAAACCCACACAGCGTAGTGCTACTGTAATCTCCATGAATTCGGGTAAACCTTCTCCCAATTTCGACTCGGACCACGCCAGGAAGCCTAGCTTGGGCCATCCAAGCCTTTCAGCTTGCCACCAAAAGGTTCAACCAAGAAGACATTCAGATGCTGCAAGAAGCTCAACTTCTTCATCCAATGGAGCAGGGCAGATCAAGGTGTCACAGCAGCATGACTTGGCGAAAGAGATGAAGCTACGAAGGGCGTCCACTGCTGGCTCTGCAGAGCTCAGTAAGAAGATCAGCGATCACCAGCAAACCAACGAAAGCAAAGCTGTAGTCCGAGCCACTTCAAGTAGTTTAATTTTTACAGGACAGGGGAGGAACTTGAGGCAGCCCAGCGTTACCAATCAGATAGCAAGCAATAGTCCCAGTGCCATTTCAATCGAAACTCTGGCTTATCATCCTAGAAACGTAGAATACTCGAGTTCCACACCTAACCGAAAACCAGGAAGCAATGTTGTGATGGGAAACATTGTGAGGAAAAACAGTGATGATTTTGGAGGCATTGCATTGAATAAGTTAGACCCTGAGGTGTTGAAGTCCATGGGGAATGAGGCATACAAGGAGGACAGATTTGAAGAGGCCGTGGCATTGTATGATCGCGCAATTGCGTTGGATTCAAACAAGGCAGCCTACTATAGCAACAAAGGAGCAGCTTTGATTGGTTTAGGCCATCTCATTGAGGCGGTTTTCGAGTGTAAAGAAGCAATCCAGATTGAACCCTCTTACCACAAAGCTCATCATCGGTTGGCAACAACATATCTCAGGTAACATGTTTTCCTGCAGGACACAAATTTTATGTCTTTAATATCTTCACCGTGTTGTCTTTTAAAACATTTGCTTACACATGAACATTAATCTGTCATTTAGACTGGGAGAAGCAGAGAAAGCATTGGATCACTACAAACACTCGGGTCCATACGCTAAATCGAAAGACGTTGACCAATGTCAGGCTCTTCAAAAATGCCTCAGCAGGTGCGCTGAAGCTCAAAAATTACAAGAGTGGAATGTTTTGCTCAATGAAACCCAACTAGCAATTTCCTCAGGTGCCAATTCAGCTCCACAGGTAATTAGCTTTTTTATTTAGTCAACCCTAGTTATGCCAAAGGTTAATTAATTTAATCTGTTAATCAAAATAATTAATATAAGGTTGTTTAATCACGAGTAGGTGTTTGCTCTACAAGCTGAGGCCTTGCTGAAGCTTCAAAGACAACAAGAGGCCTATGCCACCTACCAAAAACGACCCAGTTTTGGCATTGATATTTGCACCAAATTTTTTGGCATGGCTAGTAGTGCCTATCTGTTAATGATTGGAGCTCAGGTTTACTTGGCTGCTGGCAGGTTAGTTGATTTAAATTAATTAGTACGAATAATATAACATAGGATTTTAAATATGTCCTGCATTGCATCACAAGTTAGGTTGGTCCCTATAATTTATTTGCATCCAACTTTATTTATCTGCATCCAGTAATTTAGTATTACTTTATCTTAGTTCAGATAAAATGTCAAGATTTTAACATCATAGAGCTACGGGGATTGGCAGGTTTGAGCACGCGGTAGGTACAGCTACAAATGCAGCACGGCTCAATCCAGGTGACAAGAACGTCGGTGTGGTGGTGAAGAGGGCTAGAGCTGTTGCGTCAGCCCGAGTGAGTGGTAACCTTCTCTTCAAGGCATCAAAGTTTTCGGAAGCGTGTGTAGTATATGGCCAAGGACTACAGCACGATCCACACAATTCGGTTTTACTATGCAATAGAGCAGCTTGTCGTTCTAAGCTTGGACAATTTGAAAAGGCCATCGAAGATTGCAATGCAGCACTCGATCTGCAGCCTTCTTATAGCAAGGCCAGGCTGCGCCGCGCTGATTGCAACGCCAAGGTGAATTGTTATTACTTGAAAGCCAAGCATACTTTCTGCACAGAAAATTTCATGTGTGATAACCCTATACTAATTAGTACAGTTTTTTTTGCTTTGTTCTATCTCAGTTGGAGAGGTGGGGAGCTTCAATTCAAGATTATGAGATGCTGATAAGGGAAACTCCTGGAGATGAGGAAGTTGGAAAGGCTTTGTTTGAAGCCAAAATCCAGCTCAAAAGACAACATGGCGAAGATATTGAAGACGCGAAATTCGGATCAAATTTGGTTCTTGTTTCCAGCAATGAGCGTTTCAGATACTTTGTGACATCCCCAGGTAGCTATATATTCTTCTCTATTTTCTAAATGCTCAATGTTCTACTTTCTACCTAACTAGATAAGAAAGAAGTTCACCAAACTAACACCTCATTGTCTCACCAACAGGGATGTCTGTGGTGCTGTTTTGTAACAAAAGTAAACAAATGAAAGTGTTACAAGCCCTGCACCAAGTCTCCAAAATATTCCCATCTGTTAATTTTCTCAAGGTTAGTTATACTAAGATTATATGGGCAAAAGGAACATTCACAAACATAACTTGTTGCAAACTTTTAATAGAAAGTAGAACTGGGGACACTAAACAAACAATAAGTTGTATATAAATTATGGTTTAGTGTAAAGGTGGGCATAGTCTGGTTTTGGCCGGGACTGGAAATCGCACTGACGGTGTCAGTTTGAGATTTCCTCGAGACCAAAACCAAACCGTTGATCCCATCAACCGACCTGGTCTACTTTTGAATATAAATTTGTAAATTTTAGTTCCTATCCAATTTTATTTTTTCACTACAAGTTTGTTACCGGTTCTATTTCTGCATATTTAATCAGCTTATATTAGTATTGTTCTTAACATTCAAAGTGATTTTTTTTTTAATTCAGGTGGAGGTGGAAGACCATCCCTACTTGGCCAAAATGGAGGATGTGAGCACAATCCCAGCATTCAAGATATACAAAAATGGATCAAGGGTCAAAGAAATTGCAGGCAAAAACCATGAACAATTAGAAAGCTCAGTCAAATTGTACAGCAGTTGATCAGGATAGTTAAATTAAACAGAAGATAAACAAAAATTACACTTTAATATATGGTGACTTTTTTTTTTTTTGGTCAAGACTTAATATATGGTGACTGGCAGCAGAAACTTCACATCTTCCAAAAGAAGAAGCCCACATGACAGAATTAATCCTTTGCGTGCAGTGCACATAAAAAAAAGGATGGGTAGAGAATCAATGTAATCATAGATTAAATTTAAGGAATATGGAAATTTGAATGGACTTGAATATGTATACCTTCGTGATTCTTTTATATATATATTTTTTGTTTTGTTTTTGTTCTCCCATATGTTGCACACCAACATGTCCCTGGTTAAAATGGATGGATAAATATCAACCATCAATGATAATTTTATGTATGCGAATAAATAAATAACAGAGTATTAATAATGCGAAATAATATTGACCAGATAGATTAAAGATCGAGGCATGCGTACTGCAATATCCTTGAAACAGATATTTTGTCCCCACTCAGTGCTTGTAGTTCTACAAACGTCTGCCTCACCAGGATTCAACGATCTAAGTTAGAATTCCATCACCGGAAAACTGACTTCTGGTGAATTTCTATGTGGTTCTCTCAGTAAGAAGGTTTAGGATTGTAGAAGAAGAATTTGATATTTTCTGTGTTCTAAATGCCATGCAGATGAATGTATATATAATAGGTTTATACCTGTTCGCAACAGGTATGAGAATGAGGTGCGTCTGTTAGAAGTCATCTTTCAAATAGGGGTGCTTTGCTCTGCGTTCTTTCACCTCAACAGACTTCATCTAAAAAGATGAGTATGTTGATAAAAAATTAATTAATTAATTAAATTTGAAATTTGAAATTAATTATATCTTAATTATCAATTAATTAGTACACCCCAAAGTCCAACCTCAAGGTTGAGCCCAATTTCATTCTCCATGGTCCATCACTCCAGTCACTATCTATAAGGGACAAAGCCTTATAAAGTGAGGAAACCTTTTGGTAATGGCCAATGTGGGACAATGAAATTTGGGACACTTAGTTTCCGGTCCCTCTTGATCATATATTATAGACTCACATCTTATTAGTTTAAAAACTTTGATTCAAGTCCTCCATTTATCACATTGTGATAAATTACATTCTAGCTCACATTAACGATGAACATATATGCACCTTAAATTACTAACCTTTCCACTGAGACCTCCAAATTATCCAATCTAATTAACCTCCAAATTATCCCAAATTTATCACATATTAGTGATATCAGGCACATCAAATATCAGTTTAATTTGATTTTCAAATTTGAAATAATCTGCACTGCTTGCTGGTGGGTACAACCTAGCCAACTAGAACCCACACACAATTTTCTTCTGTAAAATCACCCGAGCAATTCAAAAGTTGCAGAGTACAAAATCATAACACCGTTAATTGTAGTATATTTGCGGTACAATTGTTTATGTTTCAATCTTTGTACCCATGAACCAAAATTTTCTTTTGTCTTTCTACCCACAAAGTGCAAATTAAACCTGCCTTTTGTGTTCTCTTTGTACCCATCTATAATATTATCTCAGATTTATATGTACCCACTGTAATTGTACCCCAGCAAAGGAATTGTGAGAAAGAGTGTACCAATTGTAATGTGGAACTCAAATATGCACGTTATAAAAATTGTATATGTAACAAGTCCAAAAAAACCATAACATGTTTATGGGTGCAAATATCCCAAATGCATCAATGGGTACATTTAAATTCACATGTACCCGTTAAAGAAATAACTTGAATTCAAACTAAGATATAAACAAAATAAAAAGCTATGTACCAAAACATATTTTGTTTTGCCTAATATGTAGGAATTGATTAGTTCTCAATAATCTTATGAAATTTTGAAAAGAAATGAATTAATTACATTTATGGGTGGCATAAAGTTTTAAATGTAAATATGTTGATGTGTATAAAGTAGAAGGACTTTGATTAAAAATTTAAAATCAATAGGATTTCAATCAAAGGATATTGGTGGTTGGGGATTGCATCCTAATTTCTCCATGAAATTTTTACTCAATTTCCAACAAAAATGAATGCTGGTTTGATTAAAGTAAGTATTTAAGATTTGTACTCTGTTTGTTAACTTTGTTATTTTGAGAAAAAATAAATTTATACAAGCGAGAGTTGAGAAGAGAAAGTTGATGTTAACTTCGTTATATTGATAACTTTTCTTTTATACAAGCCATAGTAAGAGGAGAAATTGAACCTAGGACATCATTACTGCTGCCACTAGAATATTTACAACTACTACGGTACTACCTCTCATTTATGGATTAATACAGTATACATCATTCTACTTTAGGTTAGCTAAACAAGAAACTTCACAAATTTTAAAAAATTAAATTTTGTCATTTCAAATCTTATTATTTTAAAATCTTAAGTTTTCTCATCTAGACAAAGTGTTGCACTTGTTGAAGAATATAAAGTCCCGCCTCAAAAATTTGACAAAATCAACTTATATTTCGTGGTTCTACTACTAATCACACTGGCTTGTACCAAAAATTGGGTTCTTCTTTGAATTTCAACTTTTGGGTATTCATTGTGATTTGGACCTGATACATAGAGCCTTAGCCACAAGTTTCGGCTTCATCAGTACCAATATAGGCAACATTTTGACTAAATTTTTGTTAAGATAAAATCGCTTTTATAAAAAGATACAATCTACGGGGTAAAAACCATGAAAAGAAAATAGCAAGAGTGAACAAAAACGTAATAACTTAGGCAAACATTTTTTTTACACAGTAGACTGCATCTGTATTAAAGATACGACCTGTAAGGTAATAAATTTAAGATAAATGGATAACAGGCATTCAAGAAGAGTGGCAGATAAATAACGTCCAAACAAGCTTGGACCAAATGGATAACATGCATATAGAAAGAGTGGTCAAAATATAACAATAAGGTGAATTTTCAATTACATTATAGCATGCTAATCTATTAAGATATGACTTATTTTTAGGTACAATCTACAAGGCAATGACAATGAAACAAAACATAAAATGCATTTAGGAAGAGATAAAAATGTATCAGTCTCGCGACAAATTTCGGTATAGATAGACAAATACACATAAGAAGACACGAGTCAAAAAGTGACAATTTAGAAAAACTTATTAATTACATTGTACACCCATCTATATTTAAGATAGAACTTTCTTATGCTAATGGATAAAATGCATAGAAAGAGTGACAAAAGGACATCAATTCTCTCTCAAAATTTAGCGCAGTTAAAGAACTAATGGATAAAATGCATAGAAAGAGTTAGGAATCCCTTTGAAGCTTGTCTTTTTGTTCATACTCTGTTTTTGGAGTTTTGGTAGATTGTTCAAGGCTTCAAGAACTACATGAGGAAGGTGCTGCTCTGAGAATCCCTCTGCAGTTACTCAGAGTTGCTGTTTGATATGATAGCTCATGCTTCTTGGTCCTACAATTCTGACGAAATCACAGTTCTTTTTCTACTTGGAACATTCTCCTTCGTTTCAACACTCACCATCGCTAATCTAAAAGCCCTTGTCTAGCACCGTTTAGGTCTTGCCTAGCGCTGTGCCGCTAAGGCCCGTCTAGGCGTTAAGCGGCTGATCATCATCCCGATTAATGCATAGACGTTTGAAAATTAAGAAAGAGCGCCTAGAACTAGGGGTGAAATTTTTTACCAAATTACCATAACAAAGTTGTGCCAAAAAATTTGTACCATTGGTAATGGTATGGTATTTGTACCGTACCATACATTTTCGGTACGGTAATGGTATTCAAAACCATTACTAATGATATACCATACCATACCACTACTATTAATATTATATCATTTATTTATTCATTTATATATAATTAGGTATTATTATCATTATATATGCACTTTATATTTTTTTTCCTAGTCATTTATCCAATCATCTCACCCTCTAACATCTACTTTCCCAATAAAAAAAACCTAAGCCTTCTTGCGCTGCGACTCTTCATCTTTTTACTCACCAAGCCATCGGCTTCATTTATGTTGCTCCCGTTTCCGGCAACTCTCTCTCTCTCTCTTCGTAGTCCATCTCATCTTCTCCTTCATCAAATTGGGATGTCTTTCTCCTTGGCTTCATCTATCAAGTTAATTTTTTGTACAATTTTAAAGAAAGTAGAGATGAAATTTAGGAATCTTTGTACTATTTTTTTTAGGGATGTTGGGTTCTTTAAACAATTCTTTCATCTATTTACTTCTTGTTTCTTAAATGAATCTCTATAAAATTCTCATAATTAAATAAAAAAGTTTTAGAAACCCAAAGAGAGTGGCCAAAACACATTTGGGCCTTGAATTGGGTTGAAAAAAAAATCAAATTTTGGCCCAAAACAAAGTGGTAATTACCATTACCATACCATGTCAACCGAACTATTTGGCATGCCAAAATTCAGTATACCGAAAGTTTGGCACGGTAATGATAATAGATTTTATCATACCAAAAGTTTGGTATGGTAATTGGTACATGGGTTTTGGTACGGTAATCGTACCAATACCACCCCTACCTAGAACTGCTAGGCGCCAGCCTAAATACCCGCCTTGGTTGCGACTCACTTAGATAGAAAATAAATAACTTTCATTTTGTGTTTTGTTTTTTCAATAAATTATAAGAGATTTGTTGCATACTTCAATTACACACATTATATTCTTGTTCCCCATGTTTTCACTATGTTCCAATATATCATAATATATATGTCATTCTATTTTGTAGTTTATGATGAAATTATATATATTTTAAATATAAGCAGATACTTATTTATACGAAATATAATAGATTTATTTAAATCCGCCTAACCCACCTAGGCGCTAGACCCCAATCTGCCGCCCAACTAGAGCCTAGTGTCTTTTAAAACTTTGATCACCGCATAATATATCACGGTTAAATATGCATGGCTGAATTTTGATAGTATTAATCTAGCCGTTCAAACTACGTACAAATAATAAATTCCGTCACTGAAAAATTCCAAATAAAAATCACAAGTAATTTCTGATTTCTTAATTAAAAAGATATACATCACGAAAATATAAAATGCTGGCATAACCCTTTTCCAGGAAAAAAGGAGAAAAGCTGTACATGTAATGATATAGAGCAACAAGAATGAAGCAAAAGTAATGCTAAAGGAGATTGGAATTTACCAGTTTCCCACTGAATAATTCAGTGGACAAAACAGCTCACGAAAATAAAATAAAAAACAAATCAAAGCAGAAAATTAACAGAACAAAAAAAAAAAAAAATCATATCTTCCAACTTCGACTCCTGGAAATTGCTTCCTTCAATCCACCAACAACCCACGTCTCCTTTGCAATGTCTGATGAAATGTTGTAGAGCTCAGAATCATATGCCATCACCACCAAATTCTCCATCTTCTTTTTCTGCTTGTCTTCCTCCATTAAACTCCTCAGTGTAACTTTTGCTTTTTTCTCTTCCTTCTCCAATCCATTTTCTCCTCCTTCATCGTCGCCGTCTTCTTCTTCTTCGTCGTTGCCGCCATCTTCTTCTTCTTCTTCTTCTTCTTTCTCTTCTAGCCATGTTTTTGCAGGGGCGGACCTGCATCTCATTAGCAACAAAGCATTTGGCGGCGGAACGGCGGCTGCTGGAGCTTCAGAAGTTGATCCAATTCCGACACCGTCATCGAAATTTGGCGTACAGTTTCTCTCCTTTTTGTCCTCTTTACAAAACCCATTACTCTGATTTTCCTGTAAAACCATAAACCATTTCGAAAACACAGCCCTAGAGCTACTCTGGTCAGAACCGTCACTAATTCCCTCACCACCCACATGGTTTTCTCGACCGTCTCTGTTTTCTTCCTCCTCTTCTTCGTCTTCGTCGTCGTCAGAAGTAATATCGGATTCATGAGGAAAAGAACCGAAACACCGAAAATCGAACTTGATACTTCTCAAGCAAGTCAAGAATTGCATGACTTCTTTCTTGAACCCGAAAGCCTCAGCCCAATTGGGTCTCCTCTGTTTCCTCTGTTTCTTGTTGTTGTGAATTCTCTCAATCTCTTCCATCACTGACTGCCAGCTTTTGCACGAGCCTGACTTGTGCCGAACTTTGATTTGTCCGGCACATGTGACTTTTGGGGACGTGGGCTCAGAGATCTCCGAACCCACGGGCTTGGTCTTGGCCCACATCAGAGGACTAGCATGACCAAGACCGCTCCTCCCAATGCTCGACTTTTTTACGAGTTGATGCTGATGGTGGTGGTGGTGGCCCTGGTGGGGGTGCCGGCTGTTGGGCTCCGAGGGTCTTGCTGGACTGCAAATTGGCTTCGGCATGAGTTTTAGATTGGTTCTTGAAGGAAAACATACTAAGAGATCAGCTGAGAGTGCTCCTGTGGCCTCCCTTCGCTTCATATTTTGATTGTTTGTTGCTTTGCTTCTTCAATTTTTCTCCCTTCTCTCTCTTTCCCGGTTTATGTTTCTCCTTTTTTTAAGATCTTGTGCTCTGCTTTGCTTTCTTGCTGAAATTGTGTGTTTTTTGGTGTGTGTTCTGGATGGGCTTTTAAAAGAAAGGAGGGATTTCTTCTAAAACTAAAACAAAAAAGAGAGGGAGAGCTTGACAGCTTTCCTCTGCTTTTGCCTTTACTTGATGTATTTAACATCTCTGTCGTTCCTTTTTTTTTTCTTTTCCTAGTTCCTATTCTTTCTTTTTTTTTGCAATAATTGACATGACATCAACTAACAATCTACAGTATTTACTATATGATCGACATTTGAGAGATTATTCATTGATGTTACTAAACACCGACCAAATATCAATCATATTGTAATAAGCATGGACAAAGTATTCAATTGTATCAAGTACTATAAATTAATATCCGATAACATTTAAATTAATATCCGTTATCATTCAAATTGATATCCAATATCATTTAAATTAATATCTATTAACATTTAATATTTTTCCTTCAATAAATATAAAAAAAATATTATGAATTGTATTAAATACTATAAATTAATATTCGATATCACCAGTATTTTTCCTTCTAACACTCTTTAATTGATCATTTTGTGACACTACTTTTTGCGCCCTTTGAAATGGGGTCACAAACATTGCTTCTTTCGTGGCCTTTACTTTTTCTCTATGCTGCAAAAACATATTCAAACTTTTTTTAAGAAAGGTGCATGGGAAAGTTAAAGGCCACGAGCCTTGTTTAATTATCCAATCATACCACCAACTTGTGAACCCATGCCCTATATTGCATTGCTAGTGCCCACAAAAGCAAGTGAACAACTACCAAACCACTTCTTTTCATCTTCAATGGAACCCCACAAGACTTGGAGAGGTCTTCTTAAGTCATTCTTAGTGATTTCACACCCCTTCATTTTGATGGGATGTGTAAATAATTGCTTAGTGATTGAGTAAGCAATATATCACTTCATAAAATCACTTGGTATAACTACCATTATGGTAGAGTCAAGCCAAAGAAAGAATGTTGTTCGGTTCATTCCTCTCACTTATTCACCTGCAAATCACAATGTGACACATTTACAAACATATCTCATAAAAATATATTTCTCTAACCATGTCAAACGAAAAGTCAAGAAATCATAGTTAGGTGATAGAAATGAAAAGAAAATATCAATCAAAAGTTAAAACCATTAGCAAACACGTAGCCAAGATAGCTAAAACAAAGTACTTAACCGTTTAAATATTGAATATCACTCGAATAAAAAAGATTAAATAACATTTATAAGTTAAGATAAGATTTGCCTCTTAATCTTCCAAAATATTGAGAGACATTACCAAACTTACAATTTATTTTCTAATTTTCTATCCCTTCTCTCTCCAAATCTCTATAGCCAAACACAAGATAGTAGTGGCGGCTGGTGAGCGTTGAGAATATGAGCAATGCATTGTTTAACTGAATTTCATTCAGCTAGTAAACACAAGTTCGAATCTTCTGCACTTATTTTGTGTGTGGTTTTTTTGTGGCATCTATCATTGATTGATATGTGTCCATAAATTTGATCATCTTTAACTCTGTTATCATAAAATTAACACGTGTCAATTAATAATAGAAGCCACATAGGCAACACAAAAAATGAATATAGAAGATTTGAAGTCACTAAACCCAAGAGGGTTGTGAAAAGCAGAAAGAAAGACTAGAAAAGAAAGGATGGGATCCGCAGAGTTCATCATCAAAAAAGAGGAATGGGATTAGGCAAAGTGTGGTTGTGATGATGAAGTGATAGCAATGCACTTGAGAGCTTGGAAAAAAGATGACCCCCTCTAACCACTACTTGCCTTAGGAATTTAGGATTAGACGTTACTTTTATTTGGGGCCTTCCATGCATGTATAGCCGAAAAAGGTCTCATACTCAAATCCATGTATTATATTACTCTCTTTTCCTTTTGGGTTCACATTGATAGAGTATAAAATCCCATATCATTAATCCCAAGCCTTCAACTATAATATAAAATCATGAACCTCTCTATTGATTCCATACTAGTTGATTTTGAGTTGGATGATGTTTAAGTTTTAGCCTACGTTTAGAGTAATATACCTGACGTTAATTGATTTTGAATTGGATATTCGAGTCTTAATATAGGTTCGTAGCAAACAACTTTGCCACACGTACTTTACGTCAGCCAGTAAAACTAGCTCACGTATTTGACTTAACTAATCACACATAAGAGATCCCAAATCGTATATAAATTTTGTAATCTGGATGCAAGGCAGGAGTAAAATGAAAATGTAGCACCACTTAACGTACATAGAAGCCGGTCCATTTATATTTGTCTCCACTTGACTGGAGAAGGTCTCAAGTTCACAAAATTGCTCTCCTAAGGTCCTCATTTGAGGACATGTGAGGTTCTTTTTTATATGAGTCCTCAAATTAATCTTATGGTAGATTAAGCTATTAACTTAAATAATTCTTGTTACACCGAAACACAATAATTCTTCTAAGTCATTAAATTAAAACAAAATTTTCGCATAAAATCTTTCGTCTTTTTCCCTGCCGTCTTTCTCCTCCACATCCCCTTCCTCTCTCCATCTCTCTCTCGATTGTTCACTCTCCTCTCCTCCTAAGGTTTTTTTTGTTTTCTTCAACGTGATTAACAAAATTCTCGCACAAAATCTTTCATCTTCTTTCCCTACTGTCTTTCTCCTCCACATCCGATTCCTCTCTCCATCTCTCTCTTGATCATTCACTCCCCTTCTCTCATCCTAAGTTTTTTGTTTTCTTCAATGTGATTAAATTAAAACAAAATTCTTACATAAAATCTTTCGTCTTCTTCCCCTACTGTCTTTCTTCTCCACATCCCCTTCCTCTCTCCATCTCTTCCTCGATTTTTCACTCCTCTTCTCTCCTCCCAAGTATTTTGGTTTTTTCCTTTTCGCGTATGAAAAAGGGAGAGGGACCCGTTTTATATTTTTCACCGTCATTGGAAAATTTCATATGAAAAAGGGTTTATGCGTTTGAGAAAAAGGGGATGACAATTTTTGAAAACAAACAATCTCAATTTTTTTGGTGCTTTGTAACTAACCGAGTTTGAATATTATTGATAAAAGATTGGATGAAATTGGATGCATAAGTTATTATGGTTTTATGCATTTGGATTTGTTGGGTTTAGATATTCAATGAGGAGACTAGGTTTTGTAGATAGAAGGGATTCGACATGAAGTGAAACGTTCTTCTCTCTTCTTGTTTTTTTTGTTTTATCAATAGTATTTTGTTTTTGTGTAACAAGAATTATTTAAGTTGATAGCTTAATCTATCATAAGATTAATCTGAGTGCTCATATAAAAAAGGGAGCTTTAATGAAAAGGGCTTGGACTAACTTTTATTTAATGAAAAACCACCCTAAACTATTATTTAATAAAAATGGCTTAAATTTTAATCATAAGGACACACAACTTTTATCTCAGACCCTACAAAAACTAAAACACACGAGCTTACCAAAAAGCCCAAACTGCATAACAATTAATATTCAAAAATTGCCCCTAACGGAGCCTAACCCAGGCCCGTTAGCCAAAATGGTTACTAAAATTCATCACCCCTCCCAACGCCATTAATGTTCACCAACCTTCACACCGTACCAAAAAATGAAACCTCCATTGCTTGAAACATCAAGATCTCAAAGCATTTTCAAGTTCGATTCAAGTTTTCAAACAACAATCTACACATCAAATCAGGAATTTCTCAACCCAAAAACTCCATTTGAAGACGAAAAACTAAAAACATTCGAACTGTTTGTTTGCAGAGTCGAAATCGAACAAACACAGGTACGAACCTATAAATTCTGATATTCTTGATGATTTCTTACTTTAATTTACTAAATATGTACATTTGCATGTTTGAGATTCTAAAAAATGAATTATGTTTCCAGTTCAAAGTTCTGATTTGCATCCAGACGAAAACGCACAAAAAAATTGGGAAATAAAAGCAACAGAGAATAAATAGAGGTACGTACCACAAAATTTCTAATATTCTTGGTGATTTATAGTAATATGTAAGTTTGCATGCTTCAAATTCATTGAACGAGCAATGTTTATGCAAAATGTATATTTTTACTTCACTTTGATAACTGCTCGTTTTCTTATAACCTTTAAATAGTATTTTCTTGCCCTCATATGTTGGTTTCTTTGCTTAAATAACTTAAATATAAACATTCTATTCCGGTGGTGTTTTAGTTTAATAAACAGTGTTTACGAAATAGTTTACAATTTGCTTCATTTGTAAATAGAATTGAAATGTACGAAAACAGTAAAATTTGGGATGCATTCACGAACAAGTATAAACATATATTACGCTATTACACAAACTAGTGTGATTCTCTGTTAATAATTTGTACATTCAACAAACAGTATAGTTTGATAAATAGTGTAGTTTTTTTGTTTCTATTTGATAAACAGTATGGATCCAGAATCAATGTGGTGTTCTAGTTCATTTTCTTAAATAGCATGCCCTATTCTGATGTAAATCTATCAATACTTTCAGTATTTTAAGTTAAGTTTCGTAAGTACTTTGAGTTATTTTGATTGATAAATAGTGTGGCCATGTTGTTGTGGATCCAGAATCAGTGTGGTTTTCTAGTTGTGATCTATTCAGATATAGATCAATAAATAGTTCAGTTTTCTAGTAAAAAAAAAGTTGTTTTCTAGTTTAGTTTGCTAAATAGTTCAGTTTGCTTTGGTAAAAAAGTGTGGTTTTCTAGTTTAGTTTGATAAATAGTTCAGTTTGCTAAACAGTTCACTTTGATAAATAGTTCAGTTTGCTTTAGTAAAAAAAGTGTGGTTTTCTAGTTTAGTTTGATAAATAGTTCAATTTGCTAAATAGTTCAGTTTGTGTTGGTAAAAAAGTGTGGTTTTCTAGTTCACTTTGATAAACAGTTTAGTTTGCTAAATAGTTCAGTTTCCTTTGGTAAAAAAAGTGTGGTTTTCTAGTTCAGTTTGCTAAATAGTTCAGTTTGCTTTCGTAAAAAAGTGTAGATTTCTTGTTCAGTTTGGTTTCGTAAAAAAGGATTTGGTAACAAAATGTGGTTTTCTAGTTCACTTTGATAAATAGTTCAGTTCGAAAAATAGTTCAATTTCGTTTCGTAAAAAAGTTTGGTTTTGTAGTTCACTTTGATAAATAGTTCAATTTGATAAATAGTTCAGTTTGCTTTCGTAAAAAAGTGTGGTTTTTTAGTTCAGTTTGCTAAATAGTTCACTTTGATAAATAGTTCAATTTGCTTTGGTAAAAAAAGTGTGGTTTTCTAGTTTCGTTTGATAAATAGTTCACTTTGATAAATAGTTCAGTTTGCTTTGGTAAAAAAGTGTGGTTTTCTAGTTTTGTTTGATAAATAGTTCAGATTGCTAAATAGTTCACTTTGCTAAATAGTTCATTTTGATAAATAGTTCAGTTTGCTTTGGTAAAAAAGTGTGGTTTTCTAGTTCACTTTGATAAATAGTTCAGTTTGCTTTGGTAAAAAAAAGTGTGGTTTTCTAGTTTAGTTTTCTAGTTTCGTTTGATAAATAGTTCAGTTTGCTAAATGGTTCAGTTTGATAAATGGTTCAGTTTGATAAATAGTTCAATTTGATTTGGTAAAAAAGTGTGGTTTTCTGGTTCACTTTGATAAATAGTTCAGTTTGCTTTGGTAAAAAAAATGTGGCTTTCTAATTCAGTTTGATAAATAGCTCAGTTTGCTAAATAGTTCAGTTTGCTTTCGAAAAAAAAGTGTGGCTTTCGAGTTCAGTTTGATAAATAGTTCAGTTTGCTTTGGTAAAAAAAGTGTGGTTTTCTAGTTAAGTTTGATAAATAGTTCAGTTTGCTTTCGTAAAAAAAATGTGGTTTTCTAGTTCAGTTTGCTAAATAGTTTACTTTGATAAATAGTTCAGTTTGCTTTGGTAAAAAAGTGTGGTTTTCTTGTTTCGTTTAATAAATAGTTCAGTTTGCTTTGGTAAAAAATGTGTGGTTTTCTAGTTCAGTTTGATAAATAGTTCAGTTTGCTAAATAGTTCAGTTTGCTAAATAGTTCACTTTGCTAAATAGTTCAGTTTGCTTTGGTAAAAAGTGTGGTTTTCTAGTTTCATTTGATAAATAGTTCAGTTTGCTAAATAGTTCAATTTGCTTTGGGCAAAAAGTGTGGTTTTCTAGTTTCATTTGATAAATAGTTCAGTTTGCTTTGGTAAAAAAAGTGTGGTTTTCTAGTTCAGTTTGATAAATAGTATCTCTTATAGATGGACGGGCCAAAGAAACCAAGAATGAAGACTTTCGCTAGAAAGAGTCCAAATAAGAACAAGAATAAAAGATCTCCAACTTCTTATTTGCAATACAGATGCAACGTTTTCAGCTTTGCAAATTCAATGCAATTGTAAAAACCCATGATTCAACAACGCCATGATGTCTGCAATCATTTGGCCAAGACACCATTTTGGAGTCTGATCAAGTTCTACATGGATGATGAAATTGTTGCTATGGAAAGAAAAAAGAAGTCTGATATGGATCTGATCAAGATTATACAATGTTATGATGCCAAGCAACAAAAGTTCAAATTCGGAGATCATGAGCCAAGAGAAATAACAAGTGAAGATGTTGCTGAAATATTTGGATTGAACAACCAAGGAGTTGAACTACCAAACACAGACAAATCCACAAAGAACATGAACGACAACTTTGTCAAAACATATTTTGCGAACCAAAAAATAGTGAAAAAAAAGGACATTCTTGAAGCGTACCAAAAATCAATCCAAGACGAAACTCCTGAAGGGGCAAAAGCTACTGCTTCAATCATATGTGTGCATCTCTTAAAATCCCTCTTATTTGCAACCTCCGGAACATACATCACGTGGAGCTTCATAACAATTTGTGGGGCATTGGACCAAATCAGCAAATACAACTGGGCAAAAGGAGTGAGGGACTACTTGTTCAAGATGATTAACAAATCAAGGAAAAAGAGCAAAAATGGAGAAGAATCAGCAACAACAAGCAGATGCACTCCCCTTATTTTGGTAAGAAATAAGAACTATATTTTAAAAACATGAATTCCGTCTTATAAATTACACAAGAAAGTAATTCAAAGTTCTTATTTCATACAGTATTGGATTTGTCTTCACACCAATCTGGTGGAGACAATAAATGGACGACAAAACATGGTTCCTACCATTGGAAGATGAGACATAACCAAAATCCACAAAGCAATAAGAGATATTTGAGTTGAACAAATTGAGGTAAGGACCAATAATAAAAGTATTTCAATAAACAATATATTTTTGCACTTTACAGTTTCATAACTAGTGTGATTCTCTTTTAATAATTTGTACATTCAGTAAATAGTTTGCGTTTTTTAAAGTTTAATAAACAATGTTTACGAAACAATGACATTATTATGTAATTTAACAACTATTTAATGTGTGACTCTGCAGATTGGTGGTGGTATTCCTTGTGCTGAACCAAATGAGCCGATTGGTGGTGGCATTCCTTGTGTTGGTATTCCTTGTTCTGAAGAACCAATAGAGGAGCATTCCAACATAAACCAAGGAGAACATAATGCCATTCCTTCTCCTGAACAAAATAATGAGTCTTCCAAGAAAAAAGAAAAGAAGACAACAAGAGGAAAAGGAATAGAACTGAAGCTAAAGCTCAAAAAGATCACAGTATCACCATCAATGAAGCTCAGTTACAGTTAGATCAACTATACAAAGAAGAATTGATGAAATTTGATGCATTTTATCAAATGGACATCATTGGGATTGATAACACATTAGGTGTGGAAGGTTTTGAAGAGTTTAAAATATGTGCGAGCATGGATCAAAAGAGGTATCTAGTCCTCAGTCACATGATGATATATGCACTCGACAACCTACACACAGATTCAATTGTAACGAATCAGACAATTGGAGCACTCAACAGAAACATTGAAAAACTTATGCAAGAGTGACATGAGGACAAGCAGAAGATTAGTTCAATGAAATTTGAAATGAGACAGTTGCAATTAAAGAACGCAGCAGCTTCTATGAAAGTAAATAAACTTCTGGATGAAATTGGGAGTTTGAAGAAGAAGCTACTGGAAAAGCAAGCAATAGTACCAGATTTAAATGCTTCAAACAAGGAAGATCAACATTTCAAGGATCCAGAAAAGGAGGAACCACTTAAAGAAGATCCAGATAATGATGATCGAGTTGAAGAGCATACACATGATAAAGATACTGCTACTAAGGATCTAGTTTAAGATAATGCAACTGAAAATGATGTGGCTACGAAGGATCCAGAACAAGGGCATGCAATTGATCATGATCCAGATGAAAAGCATACACATGATAAGGGTACTGCTATTGAGGATCCAGTTCAAGAGAATGCAACTGAAAATGATGTGGCTATGGAGGATCCAAAATAAGGGCATGCAACTGATCATGATCCAGATGAAAATAAAGAATCAAGCTGAGGAGGATCAAGAGCATAAAGGAAAAGACACTGCCACTGCAAAATTATCCTCTGGAGCTCAACAAGATGTTCAAATGCAGACTCCAACTAGCAAGGATCCTGAAGAGCAAGGAAAAGAAACTGCCAATAAGAAAACGAGAACACTGGTAAAAAATATACGAAAGAAGGATGATCGTAAACTAAATGTCGATCCACACTATGATTATATCCCCAACCAGAAAAAACAAAAGAAGGCGAAATACATCTATGCTGTGAGTGACAGTGAAAGCCCTTCAATTGTTTCATCACAAAGCCAACCATTGGAAACAATAATTGAGAAAGGAATGGAGCAGCCAAAGGTTCAATCACCCTTGAATCCAATTGCTAAAGAAATAGCAAAGAAACCTGCAAAGAAGGCTGCAAAGAACTCTCCAGAGAAGCCAAAGCAAAGAAAGGAAAAGCTTGAGAAACAGTATCTTCTACCTGCATCAACAAGGGTGTACAAGTTACTTGAAGATGAGACAAAAGAAAAAATCAAGGAATACTACAGACAAGAGAAAATGTAAGTTTACATTATTAATCATAATTTAATACATGTGTATACACACACACACACACACACACATATATACTTTTTATTTTCTGACACAGGGACTACTTCTGGATGCAACCAAGGCAAGGGTCCATTCCTAAAAACAGATCTGACATCATTGTTTGTGGATGGGGTAATCGACACCAACATAATTGATGCTTCGCTCTACATAATGGCAGAAAACGAATCAAAAACAGGGCAACAACAAAATTTGTATCTTCCTTCATTCATCTTTGTAAGTGCCAAACAGTTTTGTTTACAAAAATTTGTGTTTGTGCAATTTTATAAATATTTTGTAAATTTAATTAACTTTCATAAATAGTGTTTAGTGTTTTGGTTCAGTTTAAGAATTAGTGTTACTTATTAATTAAGATTAATAAATAAATGTGTATCGTTGGTTTAGAATGACATGGAGATAGAAAAAAGCAAGAGTGATCTAGAGCATAGTGACCAAACATTGAAGACAATCTTACAAGATAATGTGGATAAAGTTGGAAAGGTCTTCATACTAATCAAGCATTACTTCCACTTTAGCTTGGTAGTTTGGGACATTAAAGATGAAAAAATGACACACTACAATTCCAAACTACCGAGGATACATGGGAATACAGACCAATACTTTGATCATGTTGTACAAGTGGTAAGAACAAAACTATAACTCAATTACAAACCATATTATTATGCTGATAGGAAAAATCAAACTTCCTAATACAATTTCTTTTTTCGTTCTTTTTTTTTTTTTTTTTTTTTTGTTTTGGCAGAGAGACAAAATAGAAGCAATTTACAAAGATTTCAAATGAGACAGCAACCTCACAATAGAAATTCAAAGATGCTTAACTTGTGCACAACAAAAGGACGACTCGTAAGTACAAACAAGAAATTGATCTCTATATTTTTCAATCAAATTTATACATTCATACACATAAGAAGGACCATGAAAATCATATATACAAACACAAGACTCATACTTGAAAAATAGTTTGCAGTTTGCAAAATAATGTCATAAGAAGTTTCAGAAATAATTGATTTTTCACTCTTTACACTTTATGAAACAGTATTACAAATCAACAAAAAATTCATTTCTTTTCAGTAATTATATGTCATCTAACTACAAATATATGGAAGTGAGACACATAAAACAGAAAACAAAATCATTCTAGGAAAATACACTATAAATTTAGACTTTGCAAAATAGTGTCATAATATAGTTTCAGAAATAGTTCCAGTTTGCAAAACAATGTTACGAACAAGAAATAGTTCCATTTTTTCAGTACTTATCTGTGATCCCATTAAATTATATGCAAAATAAAACATAAAAAGATCAAAAAACAAAATCATTATGTGAAAAATATGGTATAAATTTATAGTATACAAAATAGTGTTTTGATCCAGTTTCAGAAATAGTTTCATTTTTCACTTTTAATATGTCATCGAATGTTATAATATGATCTCATTATATGTCATACTTAATTGTTTTTCCAAAAAAAAAATGCAGATTAGATTGTGGCATATTTGTCATTCAATTTGCAAACCAATAGAAGCCACCTTTGAGAAAGAAGAAGTATTTTCCAAGAGCTCAAATTGCAACTACACTTGTGAATCACGAGAATAGTTATGCAAATGGACTGAAGAAGATACTTGAAGACAGAAGACGACAAAATAAACATGGTCAATATGATGACATTCCTGATGAGGATTTTATTACATTAGCATGAGTTTTTAGAAATTACAAAACCCCGAGTTCAGGTGGGCTTGTATGCTGGTGCCCATTCCTTACTTGCGTACGTTTTATAATTTTTGGACCCTAGGGGGCCCAACACCATTACTTATCCAAAGAAACCACATAAAAATGAAAAAGAAGTAAAGTTCAGTATGAAGCCAATCAACTTCACATGCCTTACCCTTTGAGTTATAAGAATGAGAACTATATTAAAACATTTCACATGGTTACATTTTGACACTTCCTTTTCGTTAAAGTTCTCTTTTACTATCCAAAGAATATAGTTACCAATTTAGATAAATTTATGCAAACCAACACTATATCTAAAAAATGAAAATAACAACTATTTATTCTTTCTTTTTTTAATTTTTTTTCAGTGCCAGAGCAGCACCCAAATTTCCCATCCTTCACGCATGATTAACGCCCAGCAAAAATCATCATTTCACACTCTCACACTAACTTCACATTCTTTCCCTAACACAAACTCCCATTTTCACGCACAAATAAGCCATTCACAATGAAGAAACTGCATGCACTATGAAAAAAACCAGAAACCCAGCCCCCAGCACAAATCATCCATCATCATTTTCCGATTTTGTACATCATTCCAGTTCTTTCACAGATGAATTCATGCAAATTTCAACTTCGATGAGCAACTTGGTCGCAGAAATACCCAGAAAATAAACAAAGGTAACAATCTTACAATTTTTCTCAACATATTTCACAAAATCATACGGTTCATTGTTTATATAACTAACATCTACTAGAATCAAGCATATAGAATGACATGCATCAACTTAAACAAAACCCAGATTATACTATTTCCTTAAATTTATTTTGTTATTTACTCTCAGTACGAATCCATCACAGATCCACCCAAAAAAAGACTATTTACTAGCTAATCGTTTAATATATAAACATACATTATGCTATTACACGAACTAGTGTGATTCTCTATTTGTAATTTGTACCTTTCAGTAAAATAGTTCACTATTTTTAAGTTTAATAAATAGTGTTTACGAAATAGTTTACAATTTGCTTCATTTGTAAATAGAATTAAAATGTACGGAAATAGTAAAATCTGGGATCCATTCACGAACAAGTATAAACATATATTACGCTATTACACGAACTAGTGTGATTCTCTGTTAATAATTTGTACATTCAGTAAATAGTTTGTGTTTTTTAAAGTTTAATAAACAGTGTTTACGAAACAGTTTACAATTGCTTCATTTATAAATAGAGTTGCAATTTTTCAAGATCTTACACATAATACACCTCCTATTGTACATTTTTATTTCTAATTTATTTAGTTATATGAATCTTATAAAGATTTATGCAGTTATACAAATGTTTTGTATTTCCATAAATAGTAATTCACCTTGCTATGTTTCAGATATAGTGTACTCATACTGATTTTTATTTGTTTACAATCAAGTTGCATTATAATAAAAACTATATTGACAGATGGTTTCAGTTAGAATAACTGTACAAATGCCAAACTCAACCAAAGCCAATGTCAAAATGATATCGAAAACAACAAAGAGGACGCAACAAAGGAAAATGTTTGGAGAAATAGAAAACATATCAAATACGAAGAATGAGACAATTCATCTACAGATTGAAACCACTACTGAAGAAGAAGTTGAAGAACCAATGCAAAGTGCAAAGAAAAAAGTGCAAAAAAAACAACCACTACAAAGGCAGAGGAAGAGGGAGACACAACCTAAAGAACAGAACAATTGTGAATCAAAGAGGCTGAAGAAAAGATGCCAAAAACTACCACCACCAACAGCAATCAAGAGAAAGAAAAAGGAAAGTGCCAAACCACTTTCAGAATCAAACAAGCAACAAATTGAAGAAGAAATAGTGCAAAAAGAGGCAAAACAACAAACAAATGAGCATGGTGACAGAATTAACACATTGCCGGACAAAAATGTTTCACCAATGGCAAAAGAAAGAGAACAAGAAACAGATATTAAAGCTCTAAAAAAGCAACAATGCTCTCAACAAGAATGATCTGGAAGTCAAAAAGCAAACATTCAGTCAAAAAACAACAAAGCCAACGACAAAAAATAGAAAGAAAGTCTTGGGTGAAATTCCATCATTCAACTTGGATTTAAAAGATGAGCCTTCTTCACAACCGGATGACCTTCCAGCAACAAATCACATAGACAGCAGTGTGAATTGGACACAAATTCAAGTGTACAAGATGCTGAAAACAGATGATAGAAGAAGAATAACTCAATTCTGGTTAACAGACAGCAGGTAAGTAATACAAAACAAAACTCTTAACTGAATTTTTTTTACACACTTCCATAACTTTATAAGCACTAACGAATTATTGTATAACTAATACTTTTGCACTGTCCTGCAGCGATGAATAATGGACGGCTAAAACTACAGATTTCAACTATAACAGAATAATGGTGTTGAAAGAAGACCTGCACAGTTTGATGGCAAATGGACCTACATCAACTCAGATTGTTGATTCTTTCTGCTACCTAAAAAGAGAAAAAGAGAACATCATGAAACAAGTGAACTTCTATGTCTCCACAACAATCTTTGTGAGTAAACAAAACAACTAATATTCTGCAAAAATATTTACATATACATATAAAAATTAGAACAATTAATATGTAATTATCATTTTAGATGATTTTTATTTTCAACAGCACAACATCAATGAACAAAGCATTGAAACAACTGTGCGAAACAAGGAAAGGCTCTACAACCAATTGATGGACCAATATGGAAAAGTATCAAAGATTTTCTTCCTATTGTTTCATTACAACCATTTCTCCTTGGTAGTTTTGGACACAAAAAATGCAGAAATGATTCATTACAATTCTCTTCGACAAAGCACAACAGATGAAGATCTGGACTTTGATTGCTACTAGAAAAATGCAGCAATAGTGGTAAGCAAAAACGCACAACCAAAAACTGTCATATTTATAGAAAACAAGCATCTTATTATTACATTATAATTTTTTGCAAGGCTGTTGTTCAATATTGGCTCGATAAAGCAAGAAAATCAACAAGCAATTCAAATGTTATGGATTCAACTCAAGCCACAATGAAGAAAATCAATTCCATCAAAAGTGACTTTGAATTCCAAGTCAAAGAAGACAGAACCTGTGCACAACAGAAACCAACATCATACGTTAAAAACAATTAAAAGCATTTTAGTTATATATATATATATATATATATATATAGTTTGTGCTTACTGCAGTTTCAGAAACAATATGAATAATTTGATACAGTTATACAAATAGTTTATTTTTTAAACAACTACTCTATAGTCTATACCACACACTTCATTTCATTTTAATACTCATAATCAATACTCATAATCATTCCTTGAATTTCTTTGTAAATCAGATTAGATTGCGGCTTATACATGCTGAGCTTCATTGACCAACTCTCAACTAATCGGAAGCTTCGACGACGTATCAAAGATTATCAAGTAATGAAAGCAAGGAAAGATATCCTCATGGATTTGATGAACCATGATTTCAGCTGGACAAAGGAACAAGAAGCATATATCAAAATCTCACAACAACTGACAAGCATTGGACATTAGAATAAAAAAAATAAAAAATACGCATTATATGTAATTTTGATGTGGATGTACTTTTTAAGGTTCAACCTTACTTTTCCTATGATTTACAAATGTTATTGTCAAACACGTTTGAGACAACTATATATATATATACATATATATATATATGTTTCATGACTTAATCTAAATTTTAATCTGTTTTTATAAATAGTTCAGTTTGCTTTGGTAAAAAAAAGTGTGGTTTTCTAGTTCACTTTGATAAATAGTTCAGTTTAATATATAGTTCAATTTGCTTTGGTAAAAGAGTGGTTTTCTAGTTCAGTTTGCTTTGGTAAAAAATTGTGGTTTTCTAGTTCAATTTGCTTTGGTAAAAAAGTCTGGTAAAAAAGTGTGGTTTTCTAGTTCAATTTGCTAAATAGTTCAATTTGATAAATAGGTCAGTTTACTTTGGTAAAAAATTATGGTTTTCTAGTTCACTTTGATAAATAGTTCAATTTGATATATAGTTTAGTTTGCTTTGATAAAAAAAAAAAGTGTGGTTTTCTAGTTTAATTTGCTAAATAGTTCAGTTTGATAAATAGTTCAGTTTGCTTTGGTAAAAAAGTGTGGTTTTCTAGTTCAGTTTGCTAAATACTTCAGTTTGATAAATAGTTCAGTTTGCTTTGGTAAAAAAGTGGTAAAAAAGTGTGGTTTTCTAGTTCAGTTTGCTAAATAGTTCACTTTGATAAATAGTTCAGTTTGCTTTGGTAAAAAAAGTGTGGTTTTCTAGTTCACTTTGATAAATAGTGTGTTTTTTTTTTCATTTTCTCTTACCTAAAATGGAATATTAACTAGATCAAGAATGAAAACCAACATACTTGCCTCCTACAAAAGGCCTTGCATTCACTTTAAAACTTTAAGTGCAACACACATATACTTACATACAACCTACAAAACAGATATTGAAACCACAAAGCCATAAACTTAGATATGTATTCACTGTTTATCAAACTCAACATACTGTTTCGTAAAACTGGAAATACTAAAACATTGAATTCATATTTATTACTCGAACATAATTCCAAATCAACAATTACATACTCCCAAACACCAATTGAAACAAAATAAAAAAATATCCAAAATGAAAATCAACCGTCTTGTATAACAACTTTGCATGAAACCTTGTTATGTCCTGAACATCCACACTTACTACAAGTGACAGTCTCCTTACTCCCATTGATTTCCTCAGTAGATTTGATCATAGTTTTCTTTGGTCTTCCAAACGGAATTTTTGTAATTGGAGGCCTCACACCATTTATGATAGTATCAACATTCGGCTTTTCCAAATCTGAAAAATGGATGCATGACAAATTGATATGTTTTTCGATAAAAGCTTGCTTTCTAGTAATAAAAAACATCATGATTATCATGTTGCAACACCTGCAAGGCATGAGAACATGGAAAACAATTATGCTGTCATTGCACACAAGAACATGTCCTATCATCCAGACAAACAACAAACCGATTCCACTTCGTCCTAACTTCAAAAACATCTGAATCAGAACAACTAATCATCCAATGCATGCCCTCCTTCAACATCAACTTCATCTCATTTTCTTTCTTTGGACACAAAATCCTATGAATATTCTGACCAAATATTCTCTTCTCAGCCATACTACCCATCAACCGAACTCTAATGTCTTCAAGAAGCTCTATAAGTGGCATACAACAACTATTCGACACCATGGCGTTTAAATATTCTGAAAGTGCATTGCTCATCGATCCCCATCTCTTACCAAGAAAATGGGCAATTGCATAGTTCTCTTTTGGCAAATCACACAAAAAAAATTTCACATGCCCTCACCCATTATCCTTGAATTCCACCATGCAATCATCAAAATCAGATGGAGTACATGCATACGCACAATTTGCCAACAGATTCATCATTTTCTTCTTTAGTCCTTCACCAGCAACCTTTGGAAATAAAGTGCTCACATTCTGTTTCAAATGAACAATACAAAATGAATGTGGACACTTGGGAAAGAATTCTCGACTGCTCTTCAAAATACCATCATGTTTATCCGACATAAATATGATCACCCTCCCTTGAGGCCTCAATATACCAGATAATATTCCCAAGAACCATCTCCAATTTGCTATCGTTTCTGAATCAACAATAGCATAAGTAACCTCAAAAATCTCTGCACAACATAAGTGAAAATGCACTGTCAAATGTCAACTACTTCTGAAACTGTAATTAAACTACTTATTAAACTCTGTTTGAACTACTTCTGTAACTTTTTTCCTTTATTTGAACATAAAATCAAAGACCAATGCACAACAAAAAGAAACATATACAGTCAAGTATCACCTATTTATGAGACTAATTAAACTATTTCTTAAACTGTTCTTCAACTAGTTCTGGATATGTTTCTTTTGCATAGTAAGAAAACAGAAACAACTAATATCCAATATAAAAGTCTGAAATTATTAACTCACCATCGTTGCCATTTTTTGCACAGCAAGACAGAAGTGTTCCCTTGTATTTGCTTTTGATAAAAGTACCATCAATGAATAACATCGGGCGACAAAACATGAAACCTTTTATCCATGCATCATAAGCAATAAACAAACGAAGAAATCTATTGCTCTCATATACAACTTCAAGCTCAAAAACAGATCCAGGATTGCTTGAACGGGCAGATTCAACATACCAAGATAAGAACTTGTAAGCATCAACATCATCATCATTTAACTCAAAAACTGCCATCTGTTTGCCAAAGTATGCAGTAGAATAATCAATATCTAATCCATAAAACTGTTTTAAGTTTGAAATGATCTCCTTCGGTTTAATAAGAGGATTTGACTTAACCTTATCATTGATGAGAGAAGCAACAAACTGTCGTCCAACAACTTTGTTTTTCTTCTTTCGAATCATACCCTTGCATGTATGCAGATTATGCAACTTCCGAATAACAAAAAAGTCATTAATATCACACTTGGATGCATACACACGCCAAAGACAACCATCAGATTCCTTCCTAGAACACTCTGCACTAATGCGATTCTTATCATTCTTCAAAGGGTTTTTATCACAAATGGTCCATGACATTGATCAAACGCATCATTTTGGTCCCTGACATTGAAAATCAATAGAAATGGTCTCTGAGTTAAAAACTCTTTGGGCAATTTTCAAAGCTTTGTAACTCAATCGTATCTTAACCAAATTTGACCCATAATATATCCAAATGAAGATAGGAAAGTGTAGAACAAGATAATACCTATTTGGAAGCCCAATACTTGCCGGAGATGGCCGGAAAATAGCCTCAAATGTGACTGGTCCGCGGAAAAACTGGAAAACTAGCCGGAAACTAGGTAAACTTTAAACGTTCATAACTTCTTCAATAATCAACGAAATCAAGTGATTCAAAATGAAAATCATACTTCTCAACGAGACAAAGAGAATGGTATCTTTATTGAGGGCTAAATCACCGTAGTTTGGCCAAAAAAGGGCTCAAAATTGGATAACCATTTTCGAGTTAGCCAATTTCGAGCTGTTTTCCGGCCAAACTACGGCGAGTTAGCCATCAAGAAAGATACCATTCTCTTCGTCTCATTGAGAAGTATGATTTTCATTTTTGAATCACTCGATTTCGTTGATTATTGAAGAAGTTATGAACGTTTAAAGTTTACCCAGTTTCCGGCGAATTTTCCAGTTTTTCCGCGGACCAGTCACATTTGAGGCTATTTTTCGGCCATCTCCATCAACCATTGGGCTTCCAAATAGCAATAATCTTGTTCTACACTTTCCTATCTTCATTTCGATATATTATGGGTCGAATTTGGTTAAGAAACGATTGAGTTACGAAGCTTTGAAAATTGCCCAAAGAGTTTTTAATGGAAGGACCATTTGTGATGTGTTTGATCAATCTCAGGGACCATTTATATTGATTTTCAATGTCAAGGACCAAAATGATGTGTTTGATCAATGTCAGGGACCATTTGTGATAAAAACCCTTCTTCAAATACTTTAAATCAAAACCAAATTCAACAAAAAACTTCTTCAACTTATCTCGGAAATCAACACAGCCTCCCCTAAAGACTTGCCCCTTAGATTCTATGTAGCTATCCCATTCACATGACATATAATTGTGCACACCATAAGAACCATACTTCGCTAAATGATCATTTTCACTAGTAACAATCATAGAGTCTGATGTACGGCAAGAAGAAGATGTGTTTTCCGTAGGTAACTGAACCATGGAACCATCGCATTTATCCACAACCAATATTTCTACAATGGATTTCCCAACAACATCAAGAACCATAAGCATGTTCAGCACATCGGCATCACATTCTAACACGCAATTAGGATCTTCATTCAAAGCATATCGCAACTTAAAACAACCAACTCTCAAACCCTTAAACCTAGAACAAAGATCAATGCAAATTTGATTGAAGGTAGAATTTGATGAAATAAAACTAACAACGCATAAACCACCATATGTAAACCGAGCTAGTTTACCATTCTCCATAACTATTTATTAATAAATAACAACAACTGTTTATTAATCTGTTGCAAATCTAAATAACACTATTTATAAAAACACAATTTTAAAAGTTCACCTTACTAAATAACATATTTATAAAACACAACGATCACAAAAACAAAGAGTAAACTGAAATATCCACTGTTTCGTAAAAACAGAACACTATTTTCTGAAAAATGTTAAAAACATCAAATGTGATGAACACCTAATAGTTAAACAATATACATATAAAGTGAACAAAAATTACACTATTTATAAAACACAACAATCACAAAAACAAAAAAGTAAACTGAAATATCCACTGTTTCGTAAAAAAAGAACACTATTTCTGAAAAATGTTAAAAACATCAAATGTGATGAACACCTATTAGTTAAACAATATACATATAAAGTGAACAAAAATTACACTATTTATCAAACACAACAATCACAAAAACAAAAAGTAAATTGAAATATCCACTGTTTCGTAAAAAAAGAACATTATTTCTGAAAAATGTTAACAACATCAAATGTGATGAACTTGAATTAATTCATAATAAATTTCTGAAAAATAAAAACAAAATCAAGATGAACAACATACAATATAAACAAAACAAAAAATAAAAAACAAATCAAATCAAAACTTACATGAGATTCTTCGAAATAAGAAACTCCTAACTGAAATTTTCACAAACCGGAATCAATCTGATAATCTGAAAACAAATCAACAACAATATATAAATCAAATAAAAAGCTAAGCATATTACATGCAAAAACGAATTCAAAATCGAATTCGAATTCAAAAAAAAAAAAAATCAAATTCAAAACTGCAAAAACAATGTCGATTACCTCTAAACGAAAATCTAACCAAATATGAAAGACGATCACTCCAGTGAAAATATTCAAGCACAACGAACAACAACGATGACAACGATTCGATAGAAAAATATGCAACCACTGCGAATTTGTTCTGAAACAAAGGTTTATTTCGGAAAAATCCTCCTAACAGGGACGAAGAACAACGGCGATCACGATTTCAAAATGCGCTCTCAACATTCGTCGGCAAGCATTACTCAAACCACTCAACCAGATTCAGAAAAAATTGACGATCTCTCTGAAACTGTTCTGCAAAAATTAAAATTCAATTAGTTTATAAGTGTGACTAACTCCAAACTAACGAATCTAACAGAATAGTTAAGTTAGGTTAACCAAATCCGTTAAGGGTAAAATTGACAAATCACCATGTTATTTTGTTTGGGCTATTTTATTTGGGCTGATATAAAAATGGGTTTTGTACTAACCATTAAATAAACTTCCAATGCGGTTTTTGGTTAAAAATTAAAGTTTTCAAGTCCTTTTGGTTAGTTTTCCTTAAAAAAAAAAAAAAAAAAGAAGTCACAGGTTCTCAAAATGAGGACCTTAGGAGAGTAGCTCTCCTTAAGTTGAATTTGTACGGATGACAAAGATGATATATATATTTTTGTGATACGTTAAATACTTAGTTGTGAATAGTCCATATATGTTTAAAGTGCAAGTCAAAGCTATTGCAATGAGTAGGATGATTTTTGTGACGGTATTTTCTAGTATGCACCATTACTTCGGGAGTCTTGGTCATTTAATCTTTTCGTTTCATTTTGTCATGTGCTTATTAAACGCGGAATAGAACAGCTATCCAGTTTTGTTATGTGTGTACCAAACATAGCACGAAACCTCTTTTCCGTCTCATTTCATCCCATCTCTGTACCAAACGCTCCTTAAATTCTCGTTCAAAATTCTTGGACGTACATAGTTTTGGGTGAAGTGCCAATCTAGTCCCTGAACTATCACTTCAATGAAAATTAGGTACCTGAATTATTTTTTTAGAAAAATAAGTCCCTAAATTCATTAAAATTGCTAATTTCATCCCTACTATTATATTCAAAGCTATTTTATCCAATTTTTTGTCAACGTAAGTCACTTGACATACTTTAGAGTGTCATACCATTATTTTCTCGCCTATAAGCCCTTAACATTTCATATAGGTTACAAATCTAACGTCCAATTTATCCTCCAAAGTTAACTTTATACACAATCTCTTTATGGAAAATTACCAATCTACCCTCCAAGTGTATCACATGCAAGTAACGTGATTTAAATTGATGTGAAATTAAATATAGTAGTTTTGAATCTAATATTAGGGATGTAATTGGCATATTTCTATAATTGAAGGACTGGTTTTTCTGAAAAAAATAGTTTAGGGACCTAATTTTCACTTAGGTGATCATTCAGAGACTAAATTGACACTTCACCCTATAGTTTTTGCATAAAGAGTCCTAGTGCTTGGTACACAAACATTTTTTTGCACAAAAGCCAAAGCCCTTCGAAAGGAGAGAAACTTTCGTATCACATAATGCATACTCTAGGAATTGGATTTTCATAATACCATGCTCACATGGATATTCATAGTACCATGTGATATTCTAAACCACTCTAATCTACGAACAAGTTCGAATTCGAGTACAAGGAAGCAAGCACACTACTTGACCAATCAACTAACCAACATTTACTACTAACCATGCTCAATTGGTAATTTTTTGTTCATTTGATCCTTAAGTTAAGATAAAAAAGTATAAAAAAAAAAAAAAATGCCGGCCAAGCAAAGCTAGCCCAAGTCTAAAGTTAGCGAACAATAATGGAGAAAGTAAGGGCACTATGTTTGTTGACCTATTTCTTATCTTATGCATCATTGAGAACTTGAGACATGTAGGGTGAAGTGAACATGGATGGAGAAGTTGAGTTTTTAAAGTTGTGGAAGGTGAGAGGTGGATGATGTCACCCTCTCGTTAACACAATGATTCCTCCTATATCACTACCATTCTCAAACACAACGTAAACATGATTTATACCCTAATATCAAACTTTAATAAAATAATAAGACGGGTGAAACCGTGAAAGTTGAACGAAACAGCGACAAGGATTTGAACTCGGGTGCGTAGGAGAAACACATCCGCTTTAGATAACATCGACACTTTATGTTTATTTACATCGAAATGTTTAAGTTAAAGAAACAGTTTGAATTGTTATGATGGTCTATGAGCTTAAAAGAGGAGATTGACTTTGAAATGGTAAAGATGGATACCATATTGGTAAAAAGTAGAGCAATTAGGACTCTAAAAAGCTAGTAGTTGTACAGTCTAATCTAACTAAAAGTTGAGTTTCACATGTCTTATATTGGTATCAGAATAGGAACAACCGAAAACCCCTTCTTCAGAGGATTGCCTTTTTCGGATATACACTGGAGGGAATCAAACTCATGACCTATCTTAATCCTAGTTCATTATCCTACCCTCCCTCACCGCTTGGGCCACCCCAAGGGGTTAAAAATTGGGCCCTTTGTTTGGCATCCCTTACCACTTTTCATTTTGAAGTACAGAAGTATACAAGCTTTGACATTCATTCCCAAGTGTCAAACAGAGTTTTCTGTGGCCCTGCAATATGGTATCACCTGAGGAATTAACAGCAGCATTAGGTACAACTATAACTACAATCAAGTCGATTTTTCCATACAAGCGCAAATGAGGCAAACGACAACCCAAATGGTTCTTAATAGAGACATGCGCTTAACCCCAAATCATCTCCTATCAACGTCATAGGTATTGTCAATGAAAATCTACAGTGAAATTCAATATTCACTCTCAGCTAGATGAACTCAATGAAACTACCTGTATCTGATTAGAGATCATAATGTTAAACAAAAAGTTTGCAGACTGCAATGCAATAAAGAGTTAGTACCTAGCCATCTGGGAAACAAATTTATATGTCACGATCACTAATATACAACCAAGGAAGACCAAAGTAGGAACATATGCAACAGTAAGAGTCAAACACACAGCAGAAACTGATAACCTTAGTTCAAGATATTGGTAACCTAAAGCCTATAAGAGCACTAAGCATAACTTTCAGTAGCAAATATCGTTACTTGTCCGATGATCACTCCTTTATATTGCATTCAAATTTTAAAGAATTTCAGAAATGCTGGTCATCCTTCTATCGCATTCAAAGTTCAAAGAATTTCATAAATGAAGCAGGTATAACACGATCAACAATAACATGAATTGAAAAGTAACAACTTTCTTAGAAAGACAAAGAAGTACACAAAAGAAAATACCTCAGTAACAATCAGGAGATCATCATTTCCTGTCCATGCACTCTTCCTTCAAGTTCATTTGCATAAGGAATAACATATAACTCAGCAAACTTCTGTTCAGAGTATTTGCAGATTGTGATCAAATTAGGTGTTTTCCCAAGTAGTCCATAACTCGTAGACGTGGTTTCAGCCTGTGCTCGACACTACAAATAAGCAATTCTGGGCGATTAACTACAAACGAGATATCAAACTTGCCAGTGCTGAGTAGCAACTCTGTAACCTCCTTAATCTTGTTCTCAGATACCGCAAACACCTGAGGTACCCTCCTAAAAACCGCCGAGATATCATCTTCTGAAAGCCCCAAACTCTTGAAAAGCTTCACCTTCCGTTCCCATGTATCCACAGTCAGCGAAGTCATGATCCGAATTGCTGATAGGAACCTCTTGGACTTCATATCAAAACCCATCTCGTCAACCCTTTTAACAACATCCACAATACTCTCCGGCTTATGCACAAAAAACCTTGGAAACTGAAAAATGTATTTGATAATCTGCGGCGATTTTATACCATAACTCTGTAAGACCTCAACATTGGACATCATTGTCTTCTCCAAGTCATATTTAAGAAACCACCCGGGTAACTTTAAAGCCTTGAGCACACGAGCATTCGATCCGAGAATGTTCTTCAGCACCAACAGAGCAGGGGCAAGCCTATTATCGGCACTTCGCCACGGAATCCAGGGGTCAGAGGACACAATATCAACAATGTCGGAATCCGAAAAGCCCAAGTCCTGGAAAACCTTGAATTTGGGTTTGAGGACAGTGTCAAGATTGGAAGTTAGAATCCTGGGGACCCTTTTAATCACATCTTCCAAATGGGTTTTCAAGAAGCCGCTTTCTCTGAGAAACGAAATCACCGAACTAGAATCTGCAGGGCTTTTCAGATAAGCGATTGTTGATGCGGCTTTCAAAGCGGCTTCTGGGGAAAACTGGTGCTGGGTGATTAAGTATTCAGCTACAGATATTTTGGATTTTGATTTCGGCTTTTCGAGTCGGGAGGAAGAGTAGGAACAAGAGTGAGATTGAGTGGCAGAGAGGAGGGGGTTTGTGTAGCTCGACCGAGGTTAGTGAGACTTAGATTAGCTTTTTTTTAATCTAGGTTATCATATTTTGGGGGATTTTAGTGAGGTTTTTTTTAGAAGTGATTTGCATATGAAATACAGAGAAGTTGGAATTGAAATATAAACTTGCCTGGGATTCGTACCAAGTGGTGATGCCAAGAATCATGCTCCGTGTCTCTGGCCAACTCCCGCTTGTTAGGGTTGTTGGAAAATAGTTATTTATTTTGGATTTGGATTTGGGCTTAGCTCATTTGAAATAGGTTTTCATTTTATTAGGAACTATGATTAGTTTATTATAAATAGAGAGCTTTGTTATTCAGAGATAATAAGGTAGTCAAAATGTAGCATCTTTGGTTCATGTAGTCTTCTTGGCAATTTCATTTAATAAAGTTTTATATTCAATTAATTCGTTTGTTCGTTGCGTACTCTGATATTCAAATAGGGTTTCGTTCTTCCTGTATACATAAATTTGGCCCATACTCTTCATTTTCCTAAACCCTAAGCCCTGATTTTTGTAAGAATTTTTTTAAAGAAATTTTATTTGAACTCATATAACATTTTTCTACACTCAACTTACTCTCTTCACTTATATTAATTTTTATTAAAGAATTAATATATCTTTAAACCCAATTTTATTACCTAAACTACCCTCTCAAACCTAATTCAAAGTGTAAAGTTATCTTTACACTCATTCCTTTATAAAATAACATATCTCTAATTGAATGTTTTTTTTTTCTTTTTAAAGAGGCGTCATTTGCATTTTTCATGGCTGCATTTTTTCTTTCTGCTACCAGACCCAGATATTTGCTTTTTTTTCTTTATGCTGGTGCGCATAAGCAACAAATCAAACAATTGATCCCCTTTCATTTATCAACAAGTAATCAAGTTTATAACCTAAGAACATTTGTAAGAAGTTTGTCCTTGGAATTTTTCCAATTACGAGGCTTGTAGTAGTGTTTCTGGCCAAGTTCGAGTCAGCTGATGCTAACAAATAAATAATGTCATTGGCAATCTATCCACCTATATCATTGCTAATACTCTGTGACGGCACATTCATTTGCTTGAAGTTCAGATGAGCTTTGTCAATCATCACATATATTTCGTCAGTAGTAATCATATTAATGTTGTAATGCATAAAAATAGTAATTTTAAAATGTTAGCAGCAATCTAGGTGGTGGTCCAGTGTTAAGGTGTAAAGATTATTAAGGTCCTTGCAATGTCTGCAAGTTTGCAAGTCCTTGCAAATTCTTGTATAAGTCGAAAAATTGAAAGAACAAAAATCTTGGTGCTTGAAGTTTTGCATCTTTCCAATCATCACAAAAGTAGTATAGTTTCCTTTTATTTTGAGGTTTTATCGCGAAAAGAATCTCAAAGAAAGAAAAAAAATCTCATGAACAGATGCCACCCACTTGTTAGTGGTTAAGGTTGATGAGGTTGGGCAATCTTTATCTGCACCAATAATGAAGTTATATGTCTTTGCAGTATTAATCAAAAGTCCTTGCAATGGTGTTTTGGTGCACAAACAGACACCGAAAGAGAAAAAAACAAATACAATATAATATAAAAAATATGAAAATTGATCCCAAAAAGAAGCAAATGAACAAAATATCCATAAATCGAGTCATACCTTAGTTGGAGGATTCCAAACTTCAAAATCACTATCTATCAATAGAAAAGCTTGTTTTTCTCTGTGAGAGCTATTATAGTTTTAGCAGGAATAAATGTAGGATAAACAAAGGATGATGCTAGGGTTTAATTATAATGTGTGGGTTTATTGATAAATTTGAGTTTTATTATTAATTTTATTTTGTACTTAATAGTAATTACACAATAGGGTAAAATAGACAATTAACATTTAAAATTTAAGTTGGATGTAGAAAAAAGTTACATGAGTTTAAATAAAATTTCTTTTTTTATAGATTATATATACTCGCCGAAAAATAGATGGACTACAACAGAATTGGTCTTTTACGACGCACAAAGAGTGCCGTAAATGGTTATTCACGGCGTAAGCCCCCAAACAGTAAAAGCTTATGTCGTAAAAGATGTTTTGTCAAATACGACGTTCTCTAGTAGCCATGAATAATTTAAGCAAAACACATCGTAAATGCTATTTAAGGCGTGCCTTGCGCACCTTGATTGGTATTAGATACGATGTTAATGAATTGTCGAAATACTGCAAAAGCAATTTGATACGGCGCTTGTTGATTGTCGTAATACTATGAAAGCAATTACGGCACATGTTGTACATCGTAAAGAAAGACTACCATCAACAATTACTACTAATTTTGCAGCCGTAATTTACATTTATTTTTATTTACTTTTATTTTTAACAATTCATTTTAGACAAACGTAACTTCATAACATCTAAATTAATATTGTGAGGAACACAATAGAAAGAAACAACAATCACTACAAACGCATTAAACTCCAAATACTTAAATTAATTAGTAGAAATTGTCAATTACAGTACAATTGGAAGTTTTGACACAAACTAAAAATGTTTTGTTCCTCTTTACAACTGATGCACATCCTAAAGTTGACAGAGGAAACTAATCATGATTACAAAGCAGCATCACCCCCAAAAAAGCAATCTCCCAAGCTCATCCTTCATGTCCATTGCCCATAGAGCATCCAATTTGATCACAAAAGAGCACCATACCAACAAAAAACAAGCAATTCCTTAAGAAGTGCTGGGCTAATTCTCAACTATGTATGACCAAAATATATAACATAGTAAGTGATAGAAAAACAAGAAATATCTAAAGTGGAAATTGATATAAATTTAGTGAACCATCACGACCAAAGTTAGTACCTTTCAGTCAAGAGCTCGTCAAATGAGATGGATTCGAGTCTTATATCTTATTATGCAGTCTCTTGTTAATGTTATACTTCAGCAAGCCAACTGTTTGCAGATCTCCATCTTCCAAATCTTTGAGGACATCTGCATAATACAAAATAAACAATTTCTTTTACAAGCTAGAAATAAACAAGATTACCAATATACTTGACAAAACTTGAAAAACAACAAATTGTTTCTATTTCCTTGCTTCCTTCGATCAATTCAATGATCCAAAATCACAACAATTTGGATATGAGACGGTCACTTAACTAAATTAATCATCCATGTCTTAAGTTGTTAAGACAACCTGCATAAGAAGATTTCCATTGACATTAAGGCTACAACTTACATATCCAAATCATCATCACTACCAATGAAGGGCAAATTGATATCATTACCAATGAAGGGTAAATTGATATTCACAAAAACTACTACCAAATATTAATAGGTAATTGAAAATTAATACCAATATGGATTAATCAAACATTCAAATTGCCCAAATGCAGAAGGCCTAGAAACAAAACAAAAAAAGTCGATCATTAATTTCTGCATTTCAAACTTATGCAAAATGATAGCTTAAGCAATGTATAACTCAAATCTCACAAGGAAACAGAATGTAGCAAAAAAAGAAGATTTTTTTTCAAGTTTCTATGCAAAGGTTATTAATTGTTGTTCTTTTTTTATAGGCCAAAGCCATTACTACACATATATACATTTATTTGTTGCTAGAGACTAGTGAGGTGTGTGCTCGCTTGTGATAAATCCTTCCAAAACAATTGATGCATAGATTGATTTAAGTTATAGGTTGATAGGACATATTTATTTGAGCAATTTCAATATTTTCACAAATTTAGAAACAAAAAAACAAAGAAAGCATTGCAATAGCATATTGATTTCAAGCTTGCATACCTTTACTCATTGAAAACCCCAAAATCTGCAATGAATGTAAACTTGCAGGTTCAAAAAACACATAACAAACAGGAAAGTGCTATAAAAAAAACCTCTTCTCTGTATATGCATAGTCAAGCAAGAAACATAGTTAAAAAAGAAACCTAGAAACAAACTCATAATCCCCCCTCCTGAAAAATAACCTGTCAAAACCTCCAAATTCAGTTCCATAATCTAAAAAATAGAACATCTTATAGAATCCCAATGATATTACCCAATGTCATATTAATAGAGAAAAATCTAAAATTCAAACTGAAAACCCGATGTTACCCAAATCAGCTACTGGGAGGGTAGAAGGCTGCCATTGCTAGTGCGCTACCTTATGAATTCCAACACCTGCAAATTTAAACAAATAAACATATTAAAGAATCAAAATGGATAAAAGAATTGAACTTTTTGTACAGGGTAGATTTGTGGGTGTGGGGGATTTTTGGCTTTGGGCTAGGTCAAGAGAGTGATGTAACCTGCAAGTCGAAAACCAAATCAAAGTAATCAAAGAAAGGTTTTGAAATAAACGTTTGGATGAGAAGTTTTGGTGTGCGTGTGGTAAATCTAGGTTGTGGAATTGCGTTATGAGAGATTTGTTGGTGGCGCAATAGAGGGAAGGGAAGGCGCTGCATATAGAATCGTAGAGAGATATATGGGCTTCAGTCTTAGCATGCCAAAAAGAAGAGATTGGAGCTGGATTTTGTTTTGTTTTGTTTTGTTTTGTTTTGTAAAATATAAGAGTTTGGATTTTGACAAGAATATGCTGTCCTTTCGAAATGTCCGCTTCAACCATTAGTTTTCTTTTTAAATGTTTATTAAGTGACCCCGCAATTCGTCACCCTTTAGCTGCTTATAAGACCCCTTTACAAATGTCGTCACATAAAAAATTTCACTAGAGCGTCATCTTTTCCCGCTTAGATTTAATATAAAATCCCTGAAAAATTTTAGGGTTAATCTCTGTTTACTACTATCATGTTTTATGATTTTCAATATTTAGTACATCAAGTTTTTTTTGTCCTAGAGTTATACCTAAAGTGTAAATTTTGGGACAGTCTCATCCATCCGTTAGTCAAACTGTTAACTCTGTCGTTAAATGATGACGTGGCGCTCACATAGACATGACTGGGCGCCACGTGTCGATATCGGGCCCACGTAAATATTAAAAAAAATTAAAAACTAAAAACTTTAAAACTTTAAAACTTTAAAAAAACAATTTTAAAAAATTTAAAATCTGGGCGACTCCTACCATCCTCCCTCCTTCTCCCTCCCTTCTCTTCCTCTGTATCTCGCCCTTTCTGAAAACCAAAACCCCAAATCAAAATCAAAATCCAAAACTTCCGAATTCGATTCAACAGAGATATAGCGTGTGAGCGACGGCGTTCGACATAGATGGCGCTGACGGCTCTGATCTGGAAGAAGAGGTGGCTGTGGGTGAGTGCACACCCACCCATTCCCCTCTACAGAGGATAGAAGAGACGAAGCTAGGGTTTCGTGGCGGAGAAGAGGAGGGAGACCCAGTCCGAAGTGGGAGAGTACGCATTGGGGATAAGATCGTGCAATACGGATCCCGATCCGGATTGGATGTCATTGGACGAGCCTCGAGCTTCTTGGGACGAGTATTGGGGTCCGATTGCAAGGCTGCAGCAGAGGGTTGCGGCGGAGATCAGGCAGAGGCCTGGGGTTCTGATGTGGGAGTTCAGGAGGTCGAAGGCGGCGATGGAGGAGATGAGGGAGGATCTGGAGATGAGTGGACCACAAGGGGTGGTGGAGTGAGGATGGCGACGGCGGGATTTTTGGGATGGGAGAAGGGGGTGGGCTCGGGTGGCGACGGCGGGATTTTTGGGATGGATGATGGGGGATGGGAGAAGAGAAGGTGGGATGGAGGTGCAATGGGGAGGGAAGTGGTTGAGGGTGATGGGGGTGGGAGGGTAGACACGGGGGGATTTGGGGAAGACGATATGGGTTTTGTTTGTTTTTTTAATTATTTTTTATAACTTTTTTTTAAATAAATATTTTTTAAAAATTTTTAAATTCCATGTGGACCTTTTAATGACACGTGGCGTCCAGTCATTGTTCACATAGGCGCCACGTCATCAGTTAACAGTTTGACTAACAGATGTATGAGACTATCCCAAAATTACCAATTTAGGTATGACTATGGGACGAAAAAAACTTGATGTACTAAATGTTGAAAACAATGAAACATGAGAATAGTAAACAGAGATTAACCCAAAATTTTACAGGGTGAGTCTGGCGTAAAGGGAAGAGAAGAGAGGGAATTTCTGGGGATTTTTTTTTGAAAAGAGTAGAGTGAAGAGAGTGGGATTGGGTTGGTAGCCAATTAAGCGCCTTTTTTAAATCTTTTTTACCGAAAGCGTCAATTGTTTTAAATTTTCGTTTAGCGCCGATTTTTTTAGCTTTTTTGGGGGACTCGTAGAAGAACTTTGCAATTGTTAATGCCTGCACACATCTCTTTGCAAATATGAAAGATTTTAAAAGAAAGAAAAATATATGGAAGAGGGAGAAGTTTGAGAAAAATGTTAGGTGTGGAGTGGGAAAGTTTAGGTGTGAAGCTAGAAGCCATTATTTACAATGTGTCATTCGTGTCATAAAAGGTAAGGACTTAAATATATAGAAAAGTCACTTTACAACATAACACGATGCCTTAAAAAAGAAGGAAAGTGCGTCGTGTAAATTGTTAAATACGACACATAACGCTTAAGCCATAAATAGTTTTATTTAACAACTTGCACAAAAGTTATGCCGTGAATGCTAGATTATGTGTAAGTATTACGACATGAACTTTACGAATGTCGTGAATAATATCATTTAACGCATGCCAGTACTGTACGACGTATATTTCAAGTCGTAAAAGACCTAAACTGTTGTAGTGATGTAAGGCTAGACTAAAAAGAAAATTAATGAAAAACGCTTCAAATCTTTACATTTTAATAAATAAAAAAATCATCTAATAATTTTATTTGAGGACAAAAGAATAAAAAGTAAAAAAAAATAAACATAAACATAAAAAACATATACCATCAGCCCACCCACATCCCCTCCTCCTTCCTCTCCCGTCGCCTGCACCGTTTCCCCAACCCTTGCTAAGAAATTTGGTTTTAATATTTCCCATGAAAACATATAAAATTATGAAATTAATGAAACTATTGGTTGGAGAGGAAGAGGACTCAGACGAGACCAAGGTGGAGATGGGAGAAGATAGACGAACACCATTACAAAAAATCATCCAGTCCTCTTTCTGGAAAGCAACGCTGGGGAGAAGGGGAAGAAAGAATTTAGGGATGTGAAACAGTGAGAAAAATGGTTGGTGTCTTGTTTTGCTCATGACATCAAGATATAATTTCAACATCTACGATTAATTGATCCCGAGGATCCGCAGAAAACTGATCCAGAGAGGATCTTTGTCTCCCTCTACACCTCTTTTTTTCTCCCGTTGTCAGTTATCATTAAGAGATTTTTTTTTTCTTAGAATAAGAAAAAAACTTTAAATTAAATTATTATTTATGAAATTGGATAAAAAAAACTACTCTTTATGAAACATGACCAAGAACTAGACATTATTTATGAAAGTGACCAATAACTAGACACTATTTATAAAATTGAACTAAGAAAGGGTCACTATTTATGAAACTAGACCCAATAACTAAGCACTATTTATGAAACATGACCAAGAACTAGGCACTATTTATGAAAGTGGACCAAAAACTAGTATAGTACTGTTCAGTTTCATACATAATGTTTAGTTTTATAAACAATGTATGTGATGGACACACCGGTCCCTCAATTCAAATATTTTTTGTAACTTTTTTTATATTAAAATAGGTCTTTTTCATTAAAATTTTAGTTCTTTTGTCATTTTATTAAAATTTAAGAGTTTTTCATTAATATTTAATTCTTTTCATTAAATAAAGTTATAGTATGATTTTTTTGTTAAAATAAACTTAGTCCAAGCCCTTTTCATGAAAGTTCTCTTTATTATTTACTATAGTTGGTTTTGGTATAGTGCAAATGGCACAGTCATATGATGTTTACATTGTTAGGACTCTGGTTTATTAGGTAGTGAGGGGTTTATCTTATGGTAATATGGTCCTTTGAATTGTTAAAATGTTGGCTTCATCCAATAGTCTGAATAAAGTTATAGTATGGTTTTTGGTTAAGATAAATTTAGCCCAAGCCAATTTCATGAAAGCTCCCTTTATTATTTGCTATAGTTGGTTTTGGTATAGTGCAAATGGCATGGTCATATGATGTTTACATAGTTAGGACTCTGGTTTATTAGGTAGTGAGGGGTTTATCTTATGGCAATATAGTCCTTTGAATTGTTAAAATGTTGGCTTCATCTAACGGTCTGAGAATGGTAATGTCTCCTAATCGTGCACACTCTTACCCTAGGGTTGTATAAGAACCAACTTTCACCATTTGGGAATGTATGAATGAAATCAAAATGTTTTTCTTTTACTTTTTCATGTTTCTTCCTTCGATTTGCTTCCTTACCGATTGGTCCATATCATTTGGTATCCAAAGCTAGGTGTTGCTTTTATGGGCAAGAGCAAGGCCTCCGTGGTAATGGCCGACGTCACGGAGGCCGACCTAGAGTTGGAATACCAACAACACCAAATTCTTGGGCAACTTAATGGATTTCACGATTTCGTCTCCCTGTTAGCCACTTGTTAGGAAATTTTCTAGTCTCATCTGATGGACATCCAAGATTCCACATCAGCCTCGTTCAATCCCATTTGATGGAGGAACTCCGTTCGTCCAGTCCGCCGCCACCGCTACACACCTAGGTTTCCCATATTATGATTGGCTTAATCTAGATATCGATTACACCGGTGACCACTCCACAAACCCACCCATCCACCGTTATCCCTCCTCCTACATAGGGCTCTCAGTTTTCGAGATGTTCAACCATACCTTACTTCCTGCCACCAGTTACAGGCTACCAGCAAGACTCACCACAACTCTCGACATCCACCACCACCCTCTGCCCCCACCCATCGCCCACATCGTTTCCTCTTAATCAACTACCTTCCACCTCCATAGGTCCTGTAATACTTTGAAAAAATTTAATATATGAATTTGATATTCATAATATGAATATGTGGAGAAAATCGAAAATAAATCGATTTATTGTTATGAATTTCGAATGGGAAAAATGTGAAATTCCGCTTCCGAATTTTATTGTTATTTATGTTGTATAATTTTTCATTAAGTGGAAAATAACGAAAATGCCCCTAGTTGATTAACGTAATTATACGATGACGTATTTTTATCCTCATATATTTTATCGTAATTCTTGGCATCTTGGATAGAGCTTGATTTAGCGAATGCGTAGGCGCAAACCGTGTGTGAAACGGAGGTCAAATGAAAGAGTTATAAACAAACGAAGGTAGGGACAAAATAGTCATTTTGCTAGGAATCTGGAACGCTCCAGATTTGTGGGAGCCTTGTTTTGGTAAAAGGAGGCCACGTGAGTGGCTGAAAGAAATGAAAAAAAAGAAAGGAAAAAAGAAAGGAGGAGGAGTTTGAGGGGGGAAGAAAGGGGGGCTCGGCGAATGGGGATAGGAGAGAAAGGGAAGGCCCAATCAGAAAAGGGGGAAGTAGGGGACGGGAGAGAGATAGCAACACGGGATCATGGATCCCTTCCCGGTTCCTTGCGACCTGACCCGTGGATGGGTGATACCCGACGAATTCCTCCGGCTCCTCCGGCCAAATTAATGCGATTTAAGCCAAGCCAACACCTGGAAATCACTCCACGACCTTCCCTCAACCCATTCGACCCTAAAATTTGGCCTTGAAATTGTGAAGAACCGTCCGTGGGTGCGACGGTTTCGTGTCAAGATTCATCAAATTTTGAATCGTTTTCCTCCAATTACCACCACCATTAGACTCCCCTTGAGGCCTGGAACAAAGCCCATGCATTGGTTGGGGCGTCGGAGCTGTTTTGAAGTTGAATCAAGTACACCCAAATTCAAGGGTTTTCGGCGGTTCGAGGGCGATTTGAGATGTTTTCAGGCCGAATTGGACTTCGGCCCAGGTATGAAAGTTGTTCCTCTCATTGAACTCTACGTGCCTGTAAAATTTGGTAATTTTTAGAGTTAGTCGGAAAATTGGGTTTCCATTCGCCGGAAACCGTCACCGGCGGAGGCGCCTGCGGTGGCGCTTGGCCAGTAGGCCGATATTGCCTTTTTACATAGAATTTGATATTTTAAATCTGTAATTAGTATCTATTCAATGTGATTCGATGGTTAAAGTTCAACATTGAATATTTCCGCCACTTGAATATTTTCGAAAATGGACTAGAGATGAATTGTGAACTACGAAAGGTAGTCTAACAGGGTTAGATGCAACCTTAAATAATTAAGATTAATCGTTTGTTGGGAATTTGAATTAAGAAAAGAAACTTGGTGATTAATTGAAAAATTAAATCTTATGCTTTGGTAGTTAAATTTTGGTTATAGATTTTGTGAGTGATCAATAAATTTAGATAAAGAATTATGGTTAATGGTAGTTAAATAAACAAGAGTTTAATTTGGCCTATCACGATAATTATATCCCGAAACAAATGTTTCGGGGCGGGGCGTTACAGGTCCTAAATACATCAAAATTGATTTACCCTAATTTTTCGATGACGATCCGTACAGCTGGTTGATGTACAAGGAATATTTGGACTACCATGGGGTTAACACCAACAACTGAGTCACTGTTGCAGGTCTTCATTTTACGGACGGTGGGATTTTGTGGTTTAAGTGGTATAAGTTACATGTTGGGTCAGCGTTATATGGGCCACTTTCACATAATATCTTCTACAATGATTTGCGTTGGGCGACCAATTGGACTTTAACATGTCTTTCTCTCATGTTTCCCAAAATAGACCTATCGAGGTCTACATTAACGACTTCATTCACTTATCTTGTCAGGCCTAGGGTTGGAGCAATGCATAACTCTTAGGGGTGTTTCTTGGTAGGCTTAAGATGAAACTCCAAGATGATGTTTTAGCCCAAGGCCCTCGTCCATTGGCTCGTGCCATTGAACTTGCACGCATCTACAATCATAAACAGCAACGTCGACGGAGCACTTTTTACCTTTACCCTCCTCGTCCTTCTGCAACTTCCCTTTGACAATTGTCGCATACCTCTCCTATTCCTCATTTTAAGTCGGCTCAACCACCCTTGCGCCTATCTTCAGCAGAGATCTGTGAGCATCGTTCTCGAGGCCAATGCCTATATTGCCTAGAGAAATACTTTCTTGGCCACACTTGTGTGACCTCTCATTTGTTATTATTAGATGTGATAGCCGTCTCTGAAGTTGCCTCCGACCTGACTCCTGATGATTCCCCGCTGGCACTGGACGAGCCCTTGGTAGACGAGATTGTCCCAATCACTCTCAATGCCCTAACCTTTCCCAAACGCACGTAAAGGCGTGCTATGCGCCTTGTTGGTTACATTGACACCCTGTTTATTCAGGTATTTGTGGATTCCGGCGTTGACCTCAATTTTCTCAACCGCTCTGTAGCGATTCATCTCAACCGCTGGATTGATCGTTCCTTCGTTGAACCGGTAGCTGTGGTTAATGGTTGTCTCTGCTATACTCTAAGACTCGCTTACTATTTCACAGTGAACTTATAGGGGTATAAGTTTTCCTATGATATTCACCTCCTACCGGTAATGGGCTGTGATTTGGTTCTCGAGGCCGACTGGTTAGAAACCTTAGGTTTCATTGGCTAGCACTTCAAAAACAAGGCAATGGAGTTCCAAATTGAGGGCCATAATTATTGTTTGGTGTGACTCTAATCATCTGATCCTCCTTCCACCCTGTTTTCCACAACTTACGCCTCTTCCCTGTCGGATATTAAATCCCTACTAGCATCTATATTGAGTGTCATTTCCACTTCTGAGGCAGTTTACTTTATTCCCCCACCACTCACCTTCTTTATGGACGACTATTTGGACCTCTTCGCTACTCCAACATGCCTTCTTCCTAAACAAGCAATCGACCACAGAATTACCTTGTTGCCGGGCACTTAACCGGTGAAATTGCACCCTTATCGTTATGCCCATGTTCAGAAGAAGGAAATGGAAAAAAAAAGGTTGATGAAATGCTTGTTGCTGGCATAATTCGCCCAAGTTCAAGTCCCTTTTCTTCCCCTGCATTCTTGGTTCACAAAGACGACACAGCTTGGCGTTTTTGTGTGGATTACAAGGGCCTAAATCTAGTGACTGTCAAATTTCCTTTTTCGATTTCAATTATTGATAAGCTACTTGGCGAACCATGTGAGGCTAAGATCTTTTCCAAATTAGATCTCCGATCCGGGTTTCATCAAATCCGTATGCATGAACCTGACATTCCAAAAACGGCTTTTCGCACACATGATGGGCATTTTGAATTGTGGTCATACCCTTTGGACTTTGCAATGGCCCTTCCACATTGCAGGCACTAATTAATGAACTCCATCTTCAAGCCATTTTTATGTAAGTTTGTCTTGATTTTTTTTCCAATGATATACTCATCTTCAACCCGGATTTACCTACCCACCTTAATCATTTAACATTTGTCTTTGATGTTCTGCGAGCGAATGAATTAAAGGTGAAGGTGTCTAAATGCTCTTTTGGACAACCCACTGTGGCGTACCTTGGTTATATCATTTCTGCAGAGGGTGTCATCAACAATTCTCAGAAAGCGCAATGTATCATGGAGTGGCCTCAACCGTGTACACTCAAAGCTTTACGTGGATTCTTAGGTTTAGCCGACTATTATCAGAAATTTGTGCGTAACTTTGGTCTTCTTGCTCGGCCTTTAGTTGATCTTCTGAAAATGGATAACTTTAAACGGACTCTAGCAGCGGCCTAAGCATTTGTGGTTCTTAAGCAGGATCTATCTTTTACCTCTGTCTTGGCCTTCTCGGACTTTTCTAGGCCATTTACATTGCAGTGTGATGCCTCCAACATGGGCATTGGTGTTGTGCTTTCTCTGGACCATCATCCAATCGCCTTCCTGAGCAAGTCACTATTCAACAAACGTAAGGCTTTATCTGTTTATGGTAAAGAAATGATGGCCATTGTCTTTGCTATCCAGAAATGATGACCCTACCTGCTTGGGCATCCTTCAAGATTCTTACGGACCACCAAACCTTGAAACATTTTCTCAATCAGCGTATCTCCACGCCTACTCAACAAAAATGGCTTCTTAAATTGTCAGGCTATAATTATACTCTTGAGTACCGTCCAGGTTCCGCGAATACCGTAGCTGATGCTTTGTCAAGGCAACATGAATGTTTGAAGATGAGTTATAGAATTGACTGATAATATAGGTCCCGACCACTGACTACTTGAGATAAAAGATCTTTTCAAATTGGAAAGTATGAATGAAATCAAAATGTTTTTCTTTTACTTTTTCCTCTTTCTTCTTTCGATTTGCTTCCTTACTGATTGGTCCCTGTCATACGCCAATGGCAGAGGAGACAAACAAGGTTGTTGATGCTAAGCATGGAAGGGAGGAGGTTGCAACAAGAGCCGTCGGTGGGAAGAAAGGACAACATTTATGGAGATATTCAAGTTTGACGGTGGTGTACTAGGTGAGAGCTGCAAGTGGAGTTGTCGACGAGAAAGATAGAGGCATAAAGGTACCTAGTGCAACAACACTTGCCATTTTTACTCGGTGGTGGTGATTTAGTGGCAATAGGCTCGAAATTGTAGGGTTCCTGGGCACTGTTCATCCACGGAAACAGACTATCTCGTCCTGCATTCCCATCTTGACAAAGACATAAACCCCAAGATCAAGGTTATTCAAGAATCGGGCTTTTCAAAATCTCTGACATTGCCGAAATTATATGCCATAATCCCTGGATTTTTTATGGCGAAGCGCCGATCGTTGGATTGCCCATTCTCTTCTGGTGTTGAGGATATTTTTTGGTTCTAAGAAATTGATGTTGTATGGGTGGTATCTCAGACATGATGTGGTGAAGATTTTGATGTCCAATATTAAGTTTCTAAAGAGTTTGGGTATAAGCTCTAAATCGTATTTCCAAAATTATGTCCACTTTCGGAGATTTGTTCTGTTTAAGAAGAAAAAGATTATGGAATTTGTTAGAAGGGTTGACGGGATTAGGTGTGGTAGGAACTCCAGAAGCTACATATATAGAATTCAGGCCATGAGTTCGACGAAAGTGGAGACCTGGGAACAGAAGATGAAGACTTTCCGGTGTTTGGGGTTTTCGGATAATGACAATGTGTACGCAAACTAACCTAACTCACATCTGCTGCAAATGATCATCGTTCAAATGTTACTCATTGTCAAATAAATTTGGTTCGACAATAATACTACGAAATAAATTCTATTGAAACTAGAAATAATATGTCAAATATGAGAGATTTTTTAGTGTAACCGTCACACGAGGCAATACACAACGTGTCCTTATATAAATGGTGGGATATGTGTGTGAAAAGGTTAATAACTTAAAAATTAAAATTTTTCACCATATACACAAAAACACGTGATGTACCATTCGTGTTCCCGTCACAACTAAAAATTTCTCGTCAAATAGAACGTCAGCGACGTGTAATTTTGTTATGAGTGAATTATCTCGTTGTAATAATAGCTCCGTTAATTGTTCGGAATTTAACAACAAAAAACAGGATTTCATTCCCTCATAATATTAGCAGGTACAAAGTCAGAAAACCATGGCAACACAAAATACAGAGAGAATGTACACAAAACAAGTGAAGTAAATGCAAATACATTTTTACCATTTACCATGGTTAACTAAAAAGAGTTCATTTCCAGTAAATAACGCTTGGCCTTGAGCAGCTCCACTACGACCTCCCCGTACATCCCATCATTCCCAAACGCCTCCATCGCCAAATCCCCGTCCTCCACGTCATCCCCCAAACTCGGCCTCACCACAACAAGTGTGGCCCCCTCCACCGATACCCCGCCCTTCAGCTCCACCCTCGCCACGTGCCTCATCCTCATCCTCACGCTCGGCACCTTGCTCCTCCCTCTATCCCATCCCTCTTCCTCCTCCAGCTCCTCCGCCTCCCCACACGCGTCCTCCCTCCTGCACTCTCTCAGCCCCTCCTTCCTCATCACCACCGTGCCTTCTCCTTCTCTGTCCCTCAGAACCAGCGATTCCAGCCCTCTCTGCTCCCTCACCACCTCCTTCAGCAGGTAGTGCCTCGCCGACGCGGCGATCAGCGCGCTAATCGTCCACACCACCCTCACCTTCAGACCTCCGGCGAAGTCCGCTTCCTCTCCGGCCAGAGGATTGTCCCCGCTGGAGACGACGGATCGGAACCCTAGGATCACGCACGTCTTCAGAGTTTTCCCGAATTCAGCTCGCCATTTCAGCACCGTCCCCTTCTCTAACCGGAGATCGCCCGACGGGAGCTCGATCGAGAGGATTCGGACGCGGTGGAAGGAGCGGAGGATCTGGGCGGGGGAATTCTGAGAGCGGGTCTGGGTCGGGTCGGGCTTGGCCGAGACTAGGTCCTGGAGCGATTTGAGGATGGATTTGAGGAAGGCGACGAGGAGGTGCGAAACGTCGTCGCTTTCCGGGCCGGAGTCTGAATCGGAGGATATGACGCGGTCGACGGTTAGGATGAGGGAGTCTGTGTGGGGGACGAGCGAGTTGAATCGCTTGGAAACGGCGCGGCAGCGGATGAGGGTCTTGATGTCGGAGACCGAGTCGAAGATCTGGAGGATGAGCGAGTCGGGGAGGCGATCGAAACCGTCCATTTGCAGGATCGGAGAGTCGTCGTTCGGATGGCCTCTCAGGGCACAGAGACAGAGTCTAGTGGATTTTGCTGGATTTGGGTTTGGGAGAAACGAGGAGCGACTGCGTTCGTCTGAGAAGAAATCGAGCGTGATATTTGACCAATTTGAGGGGGGTATGGAGGGCCCCACGCTCCCTTGCTTAACGCCGGCTCCGGTCTTCGTTGGAGATATTTTATTTTCCCTTAAGATAAAACTTTACAAAGAGAAACCTGGATTACAAGTGAAAATTTCTCATTAGCATTGGGGTCCCTTAGTAGCTAATGTCCTTTTCTTTTTGTAAAATGGAGTAATCCCTTACGCTTATCCTTAAAAAAATTAGAATTGGAGATTAAAAAGTTCAATGGTGATGCCCGAATACAACACTTGTTTAATTAAAACAAGCGGGACAAAATGTAAAGAATTTTAGTTCCTTTTTTTTTATTCCTCTTTCAGTAATTTCAATTAATTTAAAATAAAATAAAGAATGAAAATTTGTCTAACATAGTCGACGTTTTGGAGGAAATACCACGACAACCCACTACCAAAGTTCAAAGAAAACTGCTGAGTCTGCATCCGTAAACGACAGTCAAAACGCTCTCCGCCATCATGCCCCCACTATAGTGACTTGGGGCGGCATCAAGACTTGGTGTACAACCAGATCAGTAGCGGATCCCGGAAAAATTATTTGGAGTTCATGTCAAAAAATTCACAAATATTTTTTTGACAAATAAATAGCCTTATAAATTAAATCATGACCCATTGTTCATAATTCATGAAATAAATAATTACAAATTACAATTGTTCATAACAAAGAGACAATTGTTCACTACTCGATTTCATACTTGAAAATGTTGAATTTTTATTTCATTATCAATAAAAGAAAAATTAGAATTTTAAAGATTTGGAATTTGGGTTGAAATTTGGTAAAATTTAAGATTTTATATATGTCTAGACCGCTCATGCCCTTTGGTGAATCCGCCCCCACACAACACAAGAGCTAAGTTTGATAGCTCAAGTTCAACCGCTAAGGCCATCTCCAACCGAAAGAGGGCTAGAATGCTCGTTTTGGCCCTATAGCCCTCCAAAAAATTAATATTTTAATAAACAGTGTCATGCCATATTTCTTATCATCTCCAACCGAGGGGCCAGAGGGCTATATGCCAAACATAACCTTGTGACAAAAAACCATCTCCAAGTAAGGGACCAAAGGGCCATATGGCCAAACATAATTTATTATTTTAATTTAAAAACTATAACAACTTAAATTTTAAAACTACAACTTAAAATTTAAAACTACAACTTAAATTTAAAAACTACAAGCATTGGATGATAGTCATTGTTCATAGAGCTAAATTTCTGTCTTTTATGGTAACCTAAATATTTGAGTTTGGGTCCAAGCATTGGAGTTGGTATAATCAAATATCGTTTGTATAACCATCGTTTTGAGGGATTCAGTTTTTCAAAAGCGGCATTTTTAGAAGCATGTCAATATTTTAATCAAAATGCACGATATTTTAATCAAAATGCAATGTTTTTTTTCTTTCTTTCTAAAAGCACTTAATTGCTTTTGGCACAAGATCACTTTTAACTTTTTCTTCCAAATATTATTAGAAACACTTTTAAGATGCGTTTGTTGTATCGGATTACGTCGGATTGGACTGGCCTTGGAACTAAGCTAATCTGATTTAATGAAGCGTTTGGTGCAATGTCGGACTAAAAAAAAAAATAGTAACAAATTCAAATATTATATTATTAAAGTCATATTTATTAATATTTTATTAATACTTATGTTTTTCTATTCATTCTAGAACGGGTTTTTATCACAAATGGTCCCTGACATTGATCAAACACATCATTTTGGTCCCTGACATTGAAAATCAATAGAAATGGTCCCTGAGATTGTCCACCATCCCTCATTTTGGTCTTTCCGTTAAAAACTTCGTTAAGTGTCCTGGAGCTCTTGGCCGGAAGTTTGGGCAATTTTCAAAGCTTTGTAACTCAATCGTTTCTTAACCAAATTCGACCCATAATATATCAAAATGAAGATAGGAAAGTTTAGAATAAGATTATAGCATTTGGAAGTCCAATGGTTGCCAGAGATGGCCGAAAAATAGCCTCAAAGTTGACTGGTCCGAGTGAAAACTTGAAAACTCGCCGGAAACTGGGTAAACTTTAAACGTTCATAACTTCTTTAATACTTAACGAAATCAAGTGATTCAAAAACAAAAATCATACTTCTCGACGAGAAGAAGAGAATGGTACCTTTTTCGACGGCTAACTCTCTCTTGTTTGGACGGAAAACGGCTCGAAAGTTGCTAACTCAAGACCAAGACAACCACTTTCGAGCCGTTTTTCGGCCAAAATAGGGTGAGTTAGCCATCGAAAAAGGTACCATTCTCTTCATCTCGTCGAGAAGTATGATTTTTGTTTTTGAATCAGTTGATTTCGTTTAGTATTGAAGAAGTTATGAAAGTTTAAAGTTTACCCAGTTTCCGACGAGTTTTCAAATTTTCACTCGGACCAGTCAACTTTGAGGTTATTTTTCGGCTTCTCCGGAAACCATTGGACTTCCAAATAGGTATAATCTTATTCTACACTTTCCTATCTTCATTTTGATATATTATGGGTTGAATTTGGTTAAGAAACGATTGAGTTACGAAGCTTTAAAAATTGCCCAAACTTCCGGCCAAGAGCTCCAGGACACTTAACGGAGTTTTTAATAGAAGGACCAAAATGATGGATGGTGGACAATCTCAGGGACCATTTCTATTGATTTTCAATGTCAGGGACCAAAATGATGTGTTTGATCAATGTCAGGGACCATTTGTGATTAAAACCCTTTTAGAACACCACTTCTTCCTAGTTTTCTTGTCCACCTCCCTCATTTTCTTCCTGGACTAGCTTCCATCCCTTTGCTTCTTTGCCTTCTTGATTTCAAATCACGAAAAAGGAAAAACCTTTCCTTTCTATTTTTCTTCGTCCATCTCTTTCTTTTTCTTCCTGAACTAGCTTTCGTTCCTCTCCCTCTATTTCTCCCTTCTCCCTATGTGCCTTCTAGATCTCAAATCACAAAAAAGGGAAAAAGCATGCTTTGTTCTGCTGCAACAAGAAAAGAGCTTCTCCATCGAATCACCAACGGGATAACATAGTAGCATGGAGGAACTTGAGACTTGGAAAGAAAAAGAAAAAGAATTATAAAGGAGGTTAATTTTAAAGAAAGAAAAAGAAAATACCTGATGTTGTTATGGAGTGGTGGAGCCGATTTTTGTCTGTTTGGTTGCTGAGAAGCAAGAGGAGGGCTGGTTGGCTGATCTTGGCCAGCCAGCTGACCTGTTTTGAGATTTTTGGCCAGGTGGGGTCCACAAGCCCTTTGGTCTAACCTTCGGTTGGAGACAATTTTCGTGTCAAAACGGGCTATTTTTAGCCCTATAGCCCTTTGGCCAGATCGGTTGGAGATGACCTAAGAATAGAAAAGAAGAGCACGTAACACGCAGGGCCGGCCCTGAGAATTTGGGGGCCCTAGGCGAGTCTTCGAAGTGGGGTCCTAAAATTCTCTAATCTCCGGTTTCTTGTATATTGATTTGTATAAAAAAAAATTCACTAAATAGATAAAAAGTTCTATTTTCACATCAAATTTTATTAAAAATTAATATCAAAAGAAGATAAATATACAAACATTATTTAAACATTACACGATTCACATTTTTAGACACAAATGTACTAAATGTTTGCAGTCAAGAGTCTAAGATTGAGAGTGAAGAACAATAAAACTTGATTGACGATTATAATAAATTCAACGCCAATTGTTTCCTTGTATTTTTTTTCCTTCTAAAATCAACATCACACTAACGAATTGAATATTAAAATAATCCATTGAATCAAAAGTTATTGAAAAGAAAAATATAAATTCAAAGTTTTGATTACCTTAAAGTACAATCTTCAAAACCATATGATATTTGGTTTAAACATTCGATAGAAATGGAGAGAATGAGAAGTTGGTTTAAACATTCGATAAAAATTGAGAGAATGAGAAGTTCAAAGAAAAAATATTGCAAAGAGACTTGAGTTTTATAACTTTATATGCATTTGGACGGATGGATTGTAGTTGGACAGATGGATTGGCAATAAATTTGAAAAACAAGAAAAATCTAATGACTGAAAGGCAACTTCGTGTTTCAAACTCAACACCCCAAAAGAAAAATTAAGCCAACATTTCCACTGCACTAACAAATGAATTATGATATTTTTACTTTTTTTTTGTATTTATATGTTAATTACAGGATATAAATTTTTTTTTTGGGCCCTTCCGAAGTGGGGGCCCTAGGCGGGCGCCTACTTGGGCTACCCTCAGGGCCGGCCTTGGTAACACGTGTTTTTTTCTTCTCACTGTCTTTTCCATAAACACACAATTGAAAAAACAATAAGATTCATATGGTATCATATGAAGATCTCACCTCCCCATTTTTTAAGTTAATGCCCAAGCCTAACAAATTGGAATAGTCAAGCCTTTTAACCAGCTGGACATTTGAATGCTTCCTTCAACACAGAAAGTTGGAAACAGATCTTTCATCCACGAAATTAAGTTTTTTGGTCCCTTTTCTGCTTCCTACTGAAACTTCTTGATCTTTATAACAACGAATCCCTCGAAACTCTCCACTATTAATGCAGAACAAAAAAAATTTCATTGTGCTAGTTAAAGTAAAAGAATCAAATTTAAGATGAATATTAAAGGTACGCAGAGACATAAAATACGGAAAAAAGGGCAACTCCTCTTTGAGGCATTTTATCAAGCAATTGGAGGGCATGTATGAAGACCAACTCCAACTTTCAAAGGGGCAGTACTCAAGTTATTCATGGAGATTCATCGAAGTCCGTACGGTTAGTTGACCCCCCTTGCCCCTTAATGCGTCCGCCCCTATGTACATTACATATTGTTTGAAAATTCTCCTATTTTTTAACTAGAGGTTATTGGAGCTATAGTCTCTGAATTGTAGCTCAATTAGAGTTTTGGTATCTAAACTAAAATTTTGTGAGTATTGTTTTCTAAACTTGTTATAATATGAATCAATTGTCTTTTGGGCTAAATCTGATAGAACTTCCATCCAAAATAAAAGATTTAAAAAGACAAAAAATGGATGAAAGTTGTTATGGAGTTAGCCAACATGACTATTGGTCCACATTATCACTACTCAGAGACCAACACTCGAGAAAATTTAGTTCAAAAACTAAAAATCCAATTGGATCAAAGTTCTAGAACTGTTGCTTTAATTTTCTATTTTAACAAATAGTTTCAGTTGATTTGATTTAAACAAAATTATTGATGGAAATCGGGAAGCACAATCTACAGCATACAAATCGCAAGTTGCAATCTTTGTATTGACTTGACTAATTCACCAATTTTATTTATTTTTTATTTTTTATTTTCCCCATCATATCAGGTTAAAGGGTTGTTGAATTTTGTATTCAAGTAATTAATAGTATTTTCTAATCCAGTTGTTGACCAAGTTTGGGATATTGTAAAATTCAATGGATTGTCCTCTGATAAAAATTGCAATAAAATTTTGAAACTGTGTGCGCAGAGAAAGGGGTTGGGTGTCAATAGATAATTTGAAAAGCTCTGGGTAAGGCCTTCTGGCCCAGTGCTTATTTGTTTGGCCCATTGGCTTCTGTCGTAACTATATGTGCTCATGTAAAACGCAATAAGAAGGCATATGGAATTACTTGCAAGATTTCTTAAGCATGTGTGTGTAGTTTTTGTAGAATCATCCTTGTACTTGTGTTTTCCCTCTTCATAATTGAATGCACGAAACTCTCAAATGTTGAGCCTTTAAGAGTATTCATACTGATAAACTAACGAATGATGCGTGAGGAATTTGATTGTGCTAGCTAGATCAGTCACATGGTTATGGTGGACAGTAGATTCGGTTATGCAGCTTCTCTTTTTCCTTTGAGAGACAAATATGATCAGTGGGACTTATGAGCGAACATGAGATAGCCGAAACCCTAAGGGCTTGATGCCAACTCAAAATTTAACAAGCAAAATTTACAATAGCATGTGACGATGTACAAGTTTAAGACTAAGACAAGCGTATCAATTAATAGTTGTTACGTGTGATTAGTGCATGGAGAGTATTCCCTTGTATACTCAAGAGCTCTTCATGTCATGACCTGAGCCGAGTATTTTCTTTTGTGAATTAGGCATTTGTAGCTGAACTCATTAGTTTACGGTTAAATTGACAAAGAATAAAAAGTTGATCGTAAAGACTAAAATTTTGCTAAGCAAGTGATGATTAGAGTAAAATCTACTAGATGCTCGTATTTCCTTATTTAGGGAGAGCCAGAAATCGTCATGAATAATCCTTAAGTGAGTATTAGGAGATGTAAATTGACCTAGTAAACCTCTAATAATAGCCTTAATTTGGACAAAAACCTCACTTTTGCATGCAAATTGCAAACCCTTCCTTAGTTTGCTTCTCTCCCACCTCACAGCCTCCCATTTGTCCCATGCAATCCACGTCCCCTTCTTCTCCAATTGCGCTTACACACCACCTTCCATCTCCTCCCCACCGCTCCCCATCTTCCCATGGCGGAGCGGTCCCCATCTGATCTCCCCGGCAATAAAAACCACTCTCCTCCTTCTGTCCTTCTTGCAATTCCCGAATACCCCCAATTCCCACCTCCAACACTGCCCCCGTAGACGTCCCGACAGTTGGTCATCTCCCAACCCCAAAATCCTTCCGTCGCCACCTTCCGTTCAGGTACCTACGTTGTCCAAGTCCCCAAGGACCAAATCTACCACGTGCCCCCGCCCGAAAACGCCTACATTGTCGAATGCCACCAGGACCCGTCCCGCAAAAGAAAGAGGCCGTTGTGTTGCAACCTTTACTGCATTGGCATCTTCGCTTTCATTGTCCTCCTTGTTGTCATGCTCCTAACGATTTTTTCTGTTATGTTCGCCAAGTCCGAAAATCCCAAATTCAGCGTAGAACGTGTTGTTGTACATAGCAAGAGTAATGGACGGCCGGACTACAGCTTGACGTTGAGGGTTCGAAATCCGAATTCGAGAGTGGCAATTGTGTACAATGGTGGTGGTACTAGCCTTCATTTCAAGCAAAAAACAATAGCTAACGGAAAATACCCATCTCTTACGCAAGGGACGGGCAAATCAAAAGAGGTTACTGTCGTCGTCCACGGTGCAAACGTTATTTTGCCCAAAGAGATTAAGAAAAGCTTGGGAGTTAGTGAGAGCAGCAGCAGCACGAAGAAAGTGCAGGTTAGTTTGTCCCTCAACATAAACATTCCGGCGAGGTTGAGAATTGGGACGTTGAAAAGTAGAAGCATGAAATTTCATGTGACGTGTGATATAACGGTGGATAAATTGTCGAAACGGACTAAAGTATTGAAGCAGGAATGCGAAACCCAGCGGAAGTAGCAATCAACGTTGGTGTTGTTGTTGTATGATGATTAGGAACGAGTTTGGAAGCCATGTAGCGGTGGTAGTTGGTGCTAATTCAAACTCATTTGTACTGTATTTTTTGTTCATTAATTATACATATTTATATTTTGCCCTTATGGATCTAGAATTTATACCCATTCGCTTTTTTTTTTCCTTCCTCTGTCTTGCTCGATTTAGTTCTATTAGTTTTAAGCCTGCAGGTGATGAAGGGATCAATGGAGAGTCTGTCATGCATGATATAGGTATGTAGACCAATTTTCAGACTACATTTGCGATTCATGTGATGTATCACAAATAGAAAATTATAAATACGTCAATCAAGACTCCTACAAATATATTCCACATTAGGACAAAAAAGGTCAGTAGAATTTCACTCTAACATATATATTCTAAGTAAGATTTCCAATGAAGTTAGGTCAAGACTCCTACAAATATATATGATGCCTAAACGCACCAATCAACAAACAAGCCTATGACTCATATATAATCCAGTATTTAACTTGTTTATCTTTATTCCAATCAGTGGCGAAGCCGTGAATTGTCAAAAGATGAGAGAAACTTAAGACGAGTGCATCCGTACCTGTTACTGGATCAACAACTTGCACATTTGAGGCATGGAGAGACGCTTCGACAGTGAAAATCCCACCTTCATGACATTGCCATGCTTGATATGTTTCTTTACCTGCAATTACAGAGTAATTGTTCAGCAACAACCAAAATCCACATAATTCATTAGAAGAGCTTCCAACTGTAAAAGATATTTTTAGTAAATAAGCATATTGTCTGGTTAGCCCATCGTGAGATTTAGCCCACCTCCTCCCCTTAATGTAGATAATATCATTTGTTCCAAAAAAAAAAAAAAAAAAAAAAAACTCTCTGCAGAATAGCAACCACATTACACTGGCTAATTCCACTTGCTCAATGGTAAGCGTGAGAAAAGAGCAGAAGCCGAAAAACGTGATCGAACATTTTTGTCGTGATAATCATAGAGACCATCTACAATCTCAATCGGATTGTTGTGACCAGAATAGAACGAATTGTTGGTTGTTAAGGTCTAAACTGATTAATTAATCTTTAATTAGAGTAGTGTTGATGTGGCAAAAGTTTGTTAGAGATTAAGGATTGAGATTGGTCTATTAGCTCTTAGGCTCAGATGTGAGCAAGTGGCAAAGTTTTATAGGGCATTGCTCGTACACCGTTGGATGAGCTCATAGGCTCACTTCTTATCTCTCTAACCTAACGGCTATTTTGTACTGTTGTGAGTGAATGAAATGAAATGCACGATCAGAATGACTTGTGCTCTGTGATCTTTGGATTCTTACCATCATCATTTTTATTTTCTTCTTCCTCTGAGCTAAGTAAAACTACCATAGAATTCATATACAAGTACCATATTCTAACATGGTATCGAGAGCTTAGTTCAAGTATCAACTGGGCGTTGATTTCTATGAAAAATTTGAGAGAAATCCAACGAGAAAACTCCCGGATTTGAATCGATTCAGTTCGAAATGGCTGGATCTTGAGGTCGTGAACTGTGAGCTCCCGTATTTGATGGTATTGAGTTCAAGTTCTGGAAAGCCATGGTCACAATTTTCAAATCATATGGGACTTGGAAACTTGTCGACAAAGGGATAGTGATCCAGAATCTTAGAAGAAGAAAGATAAGGTGTTGATCCTAAAAACTAGCTAGCCTATGTGACGTGCTGGTCGAGTAATTGATAAACTAACTACGTCATTCGGTTACCGAGTTCGGCCGGGGAGTAAAATGTATGTTGATGACACACCCCGACCGAAGTCGAGGCATGCTGGCCGTCACCTGAAGGTGACGTAACCAAAAGTGTGAGTGATGTAAAAATGTGAATAAATTAAAACCGAAACTAGAACTTATTTAAACTAATAAAGTGAGTGCGCAATAGTCATCCCGTAGGATTATTTTAGCATTTCACCATAGTACAACATATCTTACAACGTTATTTAATCATGGCATGATATGCATAAATCAATTCAAAAGCATTTATGGAAATTATAAAGTGTGTGTGTGTGTATATATATATACACACACACATACACACACACACGAAAATAAATGCCCACTCACCGATACGTCGATGGATCATAGCCCCCTAGCCTTACTTGTCCTCGTACGTCCTCATGGTAAGTCTTCCCTATATGCGAAACAACTAATAATAATTAGCTAATAAAGACATACGAAAAAGCTAGGAAAAACCCCCCATAGTTTGCTCAAACGGAAGGTTTGAATATATGAAAACGTTCTACTCGACGTCACGGACTCGTACGTGTCAACCATTCGCCGGTCGGAGGCCTGACACGCCCTCATGTGCCGCCTAACACGGCCACACGCAGGCACGCGCCTGGCAGAGACTAACAAAAGATAGGAATATTCCGTCAGAGTTGACGGAATATTCCGTTAAATAGTTAATAGAACTTAATGGCGTTACCTGATGCTGTTAGAATATTCCGTCAACTTTGACGGAATATTCTTCGTCTTCTACGCCGCCGCCAGCGCTGCCGTCTGGTTCGCCGGTTTATGGGAAAAATTTCAAAATCACATAACTTGCTCATTTCTTAACTATTTTCAATGATCTTTATATGGAAATGAAGCTCTTGAGGAGTAGAGCAAGATTGTACCAAGTCCAAAAAATGGATGGACGTGGCCTGAAAAAGCCTTGAAAGGTTCGGCCTATTTTTCGACTCCTCAAAACTGTGCTTCTACGTGTTGGTTCTTCTTCAAACTTGTACTAAGAGCCTCAAGAAGTTGTGTAGAGGCTTCCCAACGTCCTAAAAAATTGTAACTCGGCTGGGATCATGTCGGAGCAAATTAATTCGAGTCGGAGCTTCCGAGTCGACGAGTCAAAACTTGTCCATTTCGTGATCGGTTGGTACAACTGGGTTCTTGAGGATGAGTGAAGTACGATGGTAGCGTTTTTGAGTTCGATCTGTGAGTTTTGATGAAGGTCCTCGTTGTTGCAGAGATGAGAGAGAGTTACGGGATAAAGAAAGAAGGAAGAAGAAGATGAGAGAGAGAAAGAGAAAGAGCTTTTTCTGAATGGGGGAGAGAAGTGAGAGACATTGTTTCTGATTGGTTGAGTGAGAATGAGGGTGAGTTTGATTGGTGAAAAGGGATTTAGGGAAAAACAAGTGAATGTAAGGGTGTTAGGGGTTGTGATTGGTGAATGTGTGAAGAAATGGGACACGGATCCCATTTTTAAAAGGGAAAAATGATAAGGTTTTCAGATTTGGCACAATAAAAAGTACCCAAAAGATCTGTCCCCTTATCAATAACAATGTTTCCCACACTGATTGATTAATACGCGCACGCACAATTCTACCCGCTGCAACGTACTTTAATTGAGCGTAACTTTTTCGTTACAAATCTGATTCGGGTCTAACTTACGTTCACACGTTCGTAACAACGAGTACTAATTAATTACAATAACGAGAAAAATAATTTAAAGTCGAATAACCACATCCACGTCACTTTGACAACAAGGGCATAAATGTCAATTTACACACTTGGAAAGAAAATTACATAGAAATTTAGGGATGGGTCGTCACAGTTGATGTGGTGTTGGGCACACTGTTGACTTCTGCGTCTTGCGACTACGGCCGAGGAAGGAACTCATCTCGGCTTTTGGGTTTTAGAGCCTGAAGACAAGGCTGCTAGTTTCTTTGAAGTTCACAAATCATCGGCGCCGGGTTTGGTCTCAATAATTATATTTGTGCAAATATAAGTATGCCGAATTGGTACCAGACTGTACGAACATAAATATTCAAAAGAGATAAGTGTTTTGATTGTAAATATGGTTCGGCCGTTTGAATGCCGAACTCAAAATGTACTTGCGAATATCCAATCATAAAATAAACTCGGCTCTCAATGTGCCGAGCTTGGTAATTCTTCACTTCACCGAGAAGGCTGATGAGATGACGTCTTCCAACAAGGACTCGGAAATTCTCGTTGATCGAGACTTGGATATATAACCAGTTGGTCTTGAAGCAGTGCTGTTTATCCAAACTGAAAGTGCTCATTGGTCAACTGATTCTACGGCTCCAGTGCTGTTTATCTAAACTGAAGACGTTGCCAGTTTCCTCCACAGTGTTGTTTATCTAAACTGAAGATATGTTGGTGGGAAAAAGAAAATAAAAATCTCAAGATATTTGAGAGGTTTGCGCATGGCAGTTGTGTGTTGAATTGGAGAGGCTTTGAATGATGCACTCATCTTTCTATTTATAGTAGTAATTTCCCTAATGGTCGAGGTAAAATTTCACTCGGACTAGAATTCCTTAACCCAACCTGACTTGGTTTCAACTAATCCTAACTCCTATAGGATTTTGAACCAAGCTCTTTAATCACTCAGATTCAATCCCTTGATTCTCGGCATCTTTTCTGATTCGAAGCATCCTTAACTTCTGAAGAATCGTTATTGCACTAGGATTTGACCACTTCACCCTTATCCAAGAAAAACCATCTTCTAATAGGATTTGGCCAAACTCTACTGGACTCAGCCCATGACAAAGAATATTCTCGATATTCCTTATTGGACCTAGAACAATTCTAGGCTTGGCCCAAAGTGTTATTTTGGGCCCAAACAGAAGGCTAAATTAAAGAAGAAGGAGGATGAATCTTCGTCTATTGATGATGAAGAAGATGATGGTGAGCATAATGCCTATCTAGAGGAGCAACTCATGTGGAGTGCTGATTCAAGGGAAAATTGAAGTGCCATAATTGTAGTAAGTTTGGGTACTTGATGAGAAATTGTCATAAGCCAAAGACAGGTTAAATGGCAAGTTATGCCAATCAGGTGCAGGACACTGCAATGATGTTTTATGCATGCCATAAAGCTTATGTTCAAGTGAACTATGAGATCTAGTATCTAGATAGTGGTTGCAGCAACCACATGACTAACAGTGAATCACTCCTAATTAACATTGATAGAAGTGTGAAATGCAAAGTGAAGATGGGCACTGGTGATCTTTTGGAGTCGATTGGCAACGGAACCTTGATTATAGAAACCAAGATGGGTACTAGATACATTCATGAGGTTATGATAGTACCTAGGTTAGATGAAAACTTGCTTAATGTAGGGCAAATGGTAAAGCACGACTATTCATCAGAAGAAATATGCATTGAGTTTGCTTGAGAAATCTGGACTGAAGACTTGTAAGCCAGTTCAGTTCCACTGATAAGCTAAGGAATGGATGAAGGCAATGAAGCAGCTGATGATGAATTGTACAGCAAAATTGTTGGCAATAACCTCTTGTATTTCATTGCAACAAGACTTGATGTTATGTTCTCATCTTGCATGCTTGCAAAGTTCATGCATTGTCCTACAACCAAGCATCATGGCACTACAAAGAGGGTTATGAGGTATATTTAGGGTACCATTGACTATGGAATTAACTATAAGAAAGGGGATTCTACACTGCTCATTGGTTTTCTTGACAATGACTAGAGTAGGGATGAAGATGATATGAAATCCACTTTTGGTTATACTTTCACTTTTGGCAATGAAGCATTCTCTTGGGCATCTATAAAACAACAAAGTGTGGCACTTTCCACAGCTGAAGCTGAATACATGAGTGCATCTGAGGCCACAACACAAGCCATTTGACTCAAACATTTTCACCAAGCCTTTGGGAAAGGACAGGTTCTGTTGCTTGAGGAAGCTAGGAGTGATTTCAGTTAAGACTTTAGAAGGGAGTGTTTGTTGTTAAGGTCTAAACTGATTAATTAATCTTTAATTAGAGTGTTGTTGATGTGGCAAAAGTTTGTTAGAGATTAAGGGTTGAGATTGGTATATTAGCCCTTAGGCTCAGATGTGAGCAAGTGACAAAGTCTTATAGGGCATTGCTTGTAGACCATTGGATGAGCTCGTAGGCTCACTCCTCTCTCTAGCCTAATTACTATTTTGTACAGTTGGGAGTGAATGGAATGAAATGCACGATGAGCATGACTTGTGCTCTGTGATCTTTGGATTCTTACCATTATCATTTTCATTTTCTTTTTCCTCTGAGCTCAGTAAAACTACCATAAAATTTATACACAAATACCAGATTCTAACACGAATTTGTAACAAGTTTTCTCAAGAAATAAAATGCTATAATACTGAATGAAACAATATATAAAGGTGCTCAAAGAACTGCAAGACAAAATCAGATAAACCAGAACAGTATACCAAATTACAAATAATAGGGCTAGACTGATACCAGATTTTTGCCTTCCACGATGACACAATTCTGAGAGCGAATGACTCGCTTGATGACACCTGCCTCGCTCTTGTCTTTGCCTCTTGTTATCGTCACCTGCAAATGAGATTAGAAAACTGTTAGTTAATAAATAATAGATAAAGAAAGAGGCACAAAGAAAATGATATACATTCCTGCCTTCCCCCACATTATCTCCTCTGAGAATCTTCCAGTGCCTAATGAGTTTATCAGCGTCTTTCTAACCCAGCTCGAATTAAACTCAGATATATCCTGCAGAAGCTTTACAACAAACATTACAACCAAAATTTGTTGTATTTCAATGGCTGATTAACATCACACTCACATCAAATCTCATAACATAAGAAACAACCCCATTTCCTAAAATCAGCAAGTTGGTTCATCGAATTGTTCCTGATAAATACAAATTTTCATAGAAAAATTTGGATTTACAAATAAAGAAGCAAAGAGCCTAGCCACTCCAACTTGTCAAAACTCTTTGAGACATTTCGTCAGAGGGCGGATTCTCGCTCTTAGGGTCGATTTTCGAAAATCAGAGGTGTGGCCATACCTCCTTGTGCTTTTGTAGCTTCGTAGTGGTTCGAATCACAAACTCAGATTCCCAACTGAGATTTAGGGAGGAGGATGAGCCACAACGTAATTAGCTACTCTCATAGGTGGTTGTTTAATTAGTAGTCAATGAGTATTGGGTTAGCTTAGATCACTCCAGTAACCACAAATATAGGCATGAAGCGCAATGGATCACAAGGAAATATCCTTTATTTTGGACATCTCAATCTTTGTAGCTGCAGTCCTCTGGGCTTTAAGCCTAGCTAGGGTTTGTTAAAGCATGTAGTCATTCTTTGTAAACGAGTCGTTACTTATAATTCTTTTACCATATTCATGAATGAATATTTGAAAGCTTGTGAAAGCTAAAACTTTTTCTCTTCTCTTATATTTCTCTTCACACTCTGCTAAGCATATAAACACCTTGTTTTTTGTTTTTTCTTTTCGTAATTAAGCATATAATTACTTGGAATTTCTTGTGCTACAGTGGATTATAAACACTTGAAATTTCTTGTAAACCCCATTCCTTCAAGAAATACATAAATGTAGCAAAATGCTGTTAGCTCACTCCAGTAAGCATATAAATACACTTACCGCTTCTTGTAATTAAATTTTTTTAGTTAAACTTTTCGAGATAGAGTAACGATTCTTTGTACGGAGTTTGCAATGAAGGTTCTATACTTTATGACTTTAGGGCATGGTTATGTAGAAACTAAGCCCTATATGTATGATGCATACTATTCAGAGCATATATTTCCTCCTGCCTTCCAATGGATTGGACCTCATTTACACTTGCCTCTTGGGTCTGCCAAGGGGTCGTGTTACCTGCACCTCACAATTTGCTACTCATCTCCATTTAAATCAAGTTTTGATCTAGTTTTTGAAAGAGGATCATTTTCAGATCCTCTTTGTGAGAATCCCGAAAATCCTCCAATCATGTCCGTTCATCATACATCGTGCGGCCAGTTTTCGTCAGGTACTATTTATATTCAAATTTAAATAAAAAAATTTTAAAAAATTACAGACTGCACAATATACGATGAATGGATACGATTAGAAGATCTCTAGAATTCTCATAAAGAAGATCTGGAGAGAATCATCATTCCTAGTTTTATATAAAGAAAACTAACGAAAAGTTCAAAAAAACTTTAGTTTTAATGAAAAATGACAAATAAAGGTGTAGTGACTAGTACCAGTAAAAGGTAAAAATGTGGTTTTTCGTTAAAAATGAATAGTACCGGAAGTGTTTATTTAAAACTCCCTTTTATATATGGGAAGAGGATCCGGTCCGGATCTCTCCCATCAAAGGCCCATGATCAAGTGATCCGAGCTGTTGAAATTTGATCAAACGGCTACAATTATTATAACTTTTAGAGGGACCTCCTGTTTGTAGTTGTTAGATCAAATTTCAACGGTCCGGATCACTTGATCCTGGACCTTTGATGGGAGAGATCCAGACCGGATCCTCTTCGTTATATATGTTCATAGAGAAAGCCAACTTTGTGCTAAGGCGCGACCTTGCTGAGTTTTGGGCCACTCTAGCCTTTTTTTCTCTTTTAGCTTTGGATTGGCGATCTTGGTTAGGGTTTACGAAGGGGTTACAAAGCTTGAGCTATTTATAACCCAAACTAAATGATCATTCAGATCTTGATTAAACAAGGTCATGAGTAGTCTAAAGCCTATGAGCCTTAATACCGGTAGCAACTAGCACGGATTGGTGGAGTGACCCAATTTCGAATGTGATCATGTAATAGAAGAAGATGAATTTTATTTTTAGTTAATGAAAAAAATGATGAATAAAATGGTGGGAGCTTAGAACTCCACTGGTGCAGTGTCTGTTCTCCCACACCTATTAATCAGATTTCAATTGTTAATTTACCTTCATCAGTAATGCCTCTATCATCCCCATCATCACCATTCATTGTCCTCATCATCTTTTATTTCTTTAACTTTTATCCTTTTTGAATAATTTTGATAAAATTTTGATCAAAGAATAGCGCCAAATAGCACCGTATTTTTCCGCATATCTTAGACGTACGTAACACAAATCGTCTTCCTTGTAACAAAAAAGATGTAATAATTAAATTAATGATCAATCACGAGCCTGATGTCCCGGCCCAAGTGCCTCAGCTATATTTTGATTCTTCCTCCAAACCCAGCTCTTAGTCCATGATTAAGTATTATTATGTGGATTAAATTATAATTATTAGCACAAACACTCGATGAATTAGGTCCAAGCTACCTCCTATGTGAACACCTTATGCATCTGCTCCCTCTACCAAGATCATTTAGCTAATCACATGGGCAATAAAAAAAGATCAATTTGTCCAAATCTTGAACACATGCTTGCATATACTTAGATTTACTGGCCAAATATATGTCGACAATTATATTGCGCCACCCTCTATGGAGGAGGGGAGAAGGGACCAGTTTTCCTAAAGGCTAGAGCTGACACGTTCATATACATATACCGTAGTCAAATACCCAACGCCACAAACCATGTTAAAAACTCAAAAAAAAAAAAAAAACACAAAAAAAAAAAAGACAGCCCTTTTGGCACCAATAATTTCAATTTTTAGAGATCCCTTTTTATTCTTCTTTTTTCTTTTGAAGACTTTGTCTAACCACATGGAGACCTCCCACCACTTGCAAACTCTGTTCACATAACACGTAGACACTTCTTTCGAGTACACTTTTTATTGAGGTTTGGTCTTTGTACTTTAATTTTTTTTATACTTTTAGCATTCATTTTTAATTCACCCCAGGTGTTGTTTGTTGCCACTCTAGAAGCTTCACTTTATAAAATTAGTTGTTCATTAAAATTATTCTTTTTGTTCTTTATTATTTGGGTAAATTACATTTTACCCTCTCAGGTTTGTGATTGATTTCAATTCCTTACAACATCTTTAAAACATTTCACTTTCATACCTCACATACTATTTTATTTCAATATAATACATCTGTTACATTTTCCATCCATTGGCCCGTAAAGAGTTGATGTGGCTGCCACATTTGTGTTGATGTGGTTGCCACATTTGTGCTGATGTGGCTGCCACGTGGTAAAAAAAAAATTTATACATTAAAAATATTATAATATTAACCCTATTTAAAAATATAAAAAAACTAGAAAAAACCCAAACCCAGATCCCCTTCCTTCCCCCTCACCTTTCTGCAACTCCCATTTACAAAATCCACCACTCAGCCCACGGTTCATCCACATTAAAGCACTTCCATACCTAATTCTACCCACCAACCAACCCATTTACAAAATCCCCACTCCGAAACTCTAATAACCTAACCCCCAAACCCGTAGAGAGTCCTGCCCAGGCCATCGAAAAAGTTAGAGTCGATGGAGAGGCTCCAGAGGTGGGCAGCAGTGGCGGTGGAGCCGGAAGAAGCGGTGGGCTTGGGGGTCGAGGAGAAGGGGTTGGGTGGTTGGCCCCCCGAGGAGTCGTCGGACTTGAGAAACATGGCAGGAGGTTGGGGGAGGTGAGGCATGAGAGGTCGAGGTCGGAAGGGTCGAAGAGGAGGAGGTCGTCGAAGTTGGGGGTGTGGAAGAATGTGTCGGAATGAGCCCGGCAGTGGTGGGACCCGCGCTGAGTGGTGCTCGGGTGGAGGGGATGGAAGGGTGGAGGGATGGATGGATGAGTTGAGGGGATGGACGGACAGGAAGGAAGAGATGGGTAAGAGGTGGGGGTGGGATGTGGGGTTGCAGGGAAGGGTTTCTGGTTTTTATTTTTTTATTTTTTTTAATAGGGTTAATATTATAATATTTTTAATGAATAAAAAATTATTATTTTTGCCAAGTGGCAGCCACATCAGCACAAATGTGACAGCCATGTCAGCTCTTAACTGACCAATGAATAGAAAATGTAACAGATGTATTATATTGAACTAAAATAGTAGGTGAGGTATGAAAGTAAAATGTTTTAAAGATGTTGTAAGGAATGGAAATCGATCCCAAACCTGAGAGGGTAAAATGTAATTTACCCTTATTATTTTGAACAAATTGAACAACGAGAATCCTCAAAGAATCTTTACAGACATATAATTATCACACATATATCTTATAATTGTGAATGCCAAACATAATTATGGTTATATAGATCTTAAGCACATATATCTTATAATTGTGAATGCCAAACATACATAATTATGGTTATATAGACCTTAAGTTCAATTATTGAATCGACTGTCACGTTAGTTATATAAAAATTTAAATAAACTACATAGAAGTTTTTTTTGTTAGAGATACATCATATATTATATCATGGATGATGATTTGAGTGAAATGAAATGTAAAAGCTGCAGGAGCTAAGTGTGATACAGGGAGTTTTAGTTGGTTGAAACGTCCTCGATGAAGCTTTTTCCTAATTCCACCAATAATTGGGGACTCTAGCCTACATAAATATAGAGGGCTTATACTTTTTAAATTTCTGTTTAAGGAGCCAATAATGGGTTGAAGTTAAATCTAAGTGGGAACCTTGCTTTACACGTCTGAAAAGAAACTTAGGTTTTTCATGGCTTGGAAGCAAGCTTGGTGTCCCAATAGAAACTTAAATAAAACCCCATGGCTTCTGCAAATATATCAAGCATTTTAAGTGGATGCCGACTCCTCTTCAACCATATTAGGATCCCCCTAGGCCACCTAGGTCTTTAAGTTAAACTTATACATATACATAGCTAGTGGGTTTCCCTCTCATCACCTAATTCGATGAAAATAACACATTAATATTCCAATGAAAAATTGGATCCATTAAAATACTACTTTCTATGATTCTTCCAATAATCTTTTGATGTGGGCTCTCCCAAATCCTGGTGCCCAATAGCTTAGGTCTTTCTTTCGAAAGCCAATGCGCTCATCTTCCCTCATTTAAACCCTTCATAATATCATAAACTAGTTAGGAACTAGCTACTTGGAGTTGGATCTTTTACCCTTATATTTGTTTTATAAGGATAACATATAGATATATTTGTTTTTAAGGATCATATACATATATATGTGTGTGTGTGTGTATATATATATATATCTATTATATAATCCGTCACCCGAATGAACCTATTATTTTGTGCGATCGGTTTAAAAAGCAAAGGCTCTTTAATTTTCTTTAGCTGCCTAAAGTTGCATAAAAAAAATACGGTGGTAAATACTGTGCCTTTGCACCCTAATAGTGGCGCATCCATATCTCTTTTAGAAATTAATTAAACTTAAAAATATGATCTCTCGTGCGTGCCTCTTCCATGATCTCTTGTCTGAGACAAGGATGAAGAAGAAATGGTATCTGTGAAAGGAAGCAAACAACATGGCGCTAGCTAAAAGATTTAGTAGTTGGCTAGCTAGCTACAAACACATCAATTATTTTGTGTTATTTAAAACACATCAATGACCAGGATAACTTCATTCTTCTTTTAATCGCCTCAATTATTGGTAACTTGATCATGTACTGGATGAAAAGTTTTCTTTGCACGCTGTAATGGATAAAATGTTTACTTTTAGGTCGGATAGGTAAAATATTTGCTAGATTTGTATCATGCGCGCATGGTTGTTAGCCCTTGCACAAATAACTTTATTACATAATATGGGATCATGATGGAGAGGGACTTTATAACAGCATAGATAAACATCTATCATATGCCTACCAGTAATATTATTTAGATATGGAAAACCGACATATTGCTGAAACTCTCTCGTGTATGGATGAATCTCACATACAATAGTATATCCACTTGTATTAGAGACAATATTGGTCATGAAATTATTATGTGTTTCTAAATAACATTATTTTACACATATTATTTAGCTATATATGCTAATAGGAATTGTTTTTTTTTTTTTTTGGATCAAACGATAAATTTTGTTAGATTAGCCACCGACGGAGTTCGAACCCACACCGGCATGTAGGGGCTCAAAACCTTTCTACCACCATGATAAATGGACACTTGCTGCTAACAAGAATTGTTGATTAAGCACAATTGTTCTACATCAGAGAATTTATGTCTATCAAGGAGTATACTAATTGGTAATTTTCTCTAAATTACAGCGAGATCTTTTGAAATGAAACATTTTATCTATCTGATCACGACACGTTAGTGGACCTAAGTGGTGAGGTAACTAATTGACTTACACCCGAGTAAAGATAATGTGTTTTGACACGCCTTAATCCCGATGTCCGAAGGACAACGGGATGGCCACGTGTTGGCCGACATCCGAGGTGACACAAGCCATTTTATGAATGCATATGCTGAGAACATGTGAAACATGCATATAAATTTCACACATAACTGCGCAATATAATATTCTAATACAACCTTAACAAAATAATATAATAAGTTCAACTGCCAACAAAATAATAGTGATAATGCATGACATGTTCAGAGCATAGTACTAATTCAGAATACAAGCGGAAGGTGTAAAAGAAAGTTCTATTACAAGAATGTTCAAGCAGAGAGAAGGACACAAAGTCACTGGTATGGGAAAGCCTCGTAGCTCGGATCGTATGCCTCGTTCCTAGGTCCTGAAGGGGCGCAAAACAAAACATACGTGGACTAAGTTGTTATATAAGTAATATTGAAACAGTTATTCATGAACGTACTAACCCCCAAAGATTAGGAAAACTCAATAGTATAATATGTAATCGGTTTTCCGAAAACCCTAGCGTGCCATAAAACCTTTCATAAAATATATATCATATAAAGTGTGCTTAATAGTGGTATCAAAATCGCCCGAAGGCAGTATCCTTCACCCGTAGGCCCTACATCACCTGATCGAAGCCATATAAGGATGTCAATCACCTGTAGGAAGGACTAAATCTTCATTCGCCAGAAGGCAGTATCATGGTTGTAGGCAGTATCATTCGCTCGTAGGCATATCGTATGAGTAACCACTAAATAAGCACAATAAAAACATGAACATAATATTTCCAAAATATATGCATATATCTCAACGGAGCTCAATAGCTCAAACATCATATCTTAAATCATATTTGTGAATATCTCAATAAGCATAAATCCAGTGAAGCATGATATTTCATAAAGCGTAAAACCAATTTGCTCATAAACTTTTCATAAAACGTAGCCATTAAATCATGCATTTTGGAAGGGGTCCACTCACAGATACTCCGTAGTCGAAGAACTGTGTGAACTAGGGAGGACGGAAACGCCACTAATAAATGCACCTAAGCTCATAAAGGGACCAATTAATAAAACTATACTAAAACGATTGAATTTCAAGAAATAGATGTCATAAACGGACTCAGGACGTCGAAAAACCTATAGGGGAACCTCGGGTACCCCCACTCGTCGCCGCACGTTGCCACGAGCCGAGTTGGGTGGCCGGAAAGTTGGTTGAAAAAGTCAACGGTGCCGCTGTGGACGGTTGCGGAGGACAATACCTCTGGTAGAGGCACATGTGCTCCACGCGCCAGCCAAGATAGGCGCCCACGCGCTGACTGGAATATAGGTTGGGCTTGGTTTCTGGGCTTGGGCCAAGGGTTTGGGTTTTGGGCTTGGGTAGCATAGCTGGGTTGGGTTGGATTTGGGTTTGGATCTAGGTTTAGGGAAATCAGGTTGACCCGGTTTCAGGTTGTGGGTTGGCCGATTTCTGGGTAGAACTTCAAACGCTCATAACTTCTTCATTACTCAACCAAATTGAGTGATTTAAAAAATGAAAATCATAGTTCTCAATGAGATGAAGAGAATGGTACTTGCACGACGGCTAACTCACAGTGGTTTGGCTGAAAAATACCTCGAAAGTGGTGGTGCTTGTTGGAAAACTGGGAAAAGCTTACTCCAAGTTATTTCTGCGTTTAACACGTGTGTACAACTTAAAACAAGCTTCGATATTACCTTACAACACATCCCAAGGGTTTCTAGAAGCTTACCTAAATTGATGAAGTCACGAAAGTCGTCGGAGATCATCGGGGGAGGGTGGATCGTGGCTGTCACAGTTTAAGTATCGAGTTTGGCCTTGGGTTTCGAGGTCCAACGTCCAAGCCTTAAGTTTTAGGGTTGTTGTTGTTGTTGTGAGAGTGAACGTAGAGAGATCAGGGTTGTTGTTATTGTGAGAGTGAACTCAGAGAGAGGAGAGAGATATCGCAAAGAGAGGGCACGGGAGAGCTTTAAGAAAGAAAGAGAGAAAGTGATGGGGAGAGTGAGAAATAGTTTTATAAAAGGAAATAGGAAAATCTAGAAAGGTGGGGAGGGGGTATCCGGATAGGGTAAGGTTAAAGGGACAAGAATCCCAAATGGGTCCCCTTGGTTCGTAATTTAAGAATGCATAAGATGAAACACAAAATATCCGAAAACGTTTGACGTTTCGAACGTAGAATCTTCGTTATACATCCGATTTTGAATCCGTTCTTGCCTACGCATTTGAGACGATGAGTACGATACGAATAAATTAATTAAATTAAGACTACGTGTTTCGACGAGACAATCAACCAAAGTCAACTCAAGGGTACAATGGTAATTTCATAAATTCGATAGTATAAAATACGATAAATCGAGGACGGGGTTTCACAATCTACCCCCTTAAAAGAATTTCATCCCCGAAATTGACAACCTCAAATAAACAAGTACGGATACTGACTCATCATCAGTTCTTCCGTTTCCCTCGTCCCTTCCTCGACTGCGTGGTTTCTCCATAACACCTTTACTAATGGAATGACTTTGTTTCTTAGCGTTTCATCTTGTCTGTCGATGATCGCCACTGGTTCTTTAACATAACTCATGTCCTGACTCACTTTTAATGAATCCGACTGAATAACGTGAGAGGGATCCAGTACATACTTTCGAAGCATGGAAACATGAAACACGTCGTGTATCTGCGACAATTCTGGTGGTAGCTGCAATCTATAAGCAACCGTGCCAATTCTTTCTGTGATATGGTAGGGACCAACATATTGAGGACTCAACTTCCCTTGCTTACCAAAACGAACCACACCCTTCCAGGGCGATAACTTCAGGAAGACAAAATCACCAATCTCATACTCACGATCCTTGGAATGTCGGTCCGCGATGCTTTTTTGTTGATCTTGCGCCGTCTTCAAATTCTTCTTAATCAACTGGATGTTAGTATTAGTGGTGTCGACAACTTCTGGCCCCACTAACACCCGCTCATCGACCTCAGTCTAACACAACGGCGTCCGACACGCCTTCCTATATCATACCTCGAACGGTGCCATGCTGATATTGGAGTGGTAACTGTTGTTGTAGGCAAACTCGATTAATGGCAAATAGCTATCCCAACTACCCTTCCACTGGAGAACATACACCCTCAATATGTCATCCAAAGTCTAAATCGCCATCTCAGACTGACTATCGGTCTGTGGATGATAGGCAGTGCTGTACAACAGCTGAGTATTCATGGCCTCATGGAATGCTTTCCAAAATTTGGAGGTGAATCTTAGATCTTTGTTCGAAACAATAGTGACGGGTACACCGTGGAGTTCAACAATATTATCGATAAACAACTGTGCTAACTTCTCCAGTGTGTAAGTCTGTCGAACCGGTAAGAAATGAGCAGTCTTAGTGAGTCGGTCCATAATCACCCAGATGCCATCAAATCTTGACTGCGTGCTCGGAAAACCATACACAAAATCCATGGTAATATCTTCCCACTTCCAAGCTGGTATACGGAGATTCTGCATTAGCCCTTCAAGTCTCTACCTGTCTGCCTTCACCTGCTGGCAAATCATACATCTCTTCACATAGTCTGCCACATCCCGTTTCATCCCATACCACAATTTAGTACTCCCTAGATGCATGGCATACACCGAAATATGGGCTTTATCCAGAATTTCCTTCTTCACCACTTCATTGTCCTTAGGCACAAACAACCTGTTTCCTATCATCAAGGCTTTGTCTCTCTAGATCTTCAAATCTCGCCTCGTACCATTCTGCACCTGTTCCTTTAGGTCTGCACACTGCTGAGTAAGCTCCTTAGCTTTTCGAACCAAATCCACCAAAACAGGACTAATTTGGAAGTGTTCCAACAATGCTCCCTGTGAGTCTAGCGTCACTGTAACGCCGATTTCTTGAAGAGAAAACAGTAGCGGAACATGGATAGCTCGAAGGGAGGCAAGCTGTCCATCAGATTTTTGGCTAAGTGTGTCCACTATGACGTTGGCGTGACCAGGATGGTACTCAATAGTGCAATCATAGTCACTAATAAGTTTCATCCACCTTTTCTGCCTTAAATTCAACTCCTTCTAGGTGAATACATGCTTCAAACTCTTGTGATTTGTAAAGATGCGGCACTTCTCGTTGTATAAGTAATGTTGCCAAATTTTTAGAGCAAAGACTACTGCTCCGAGTTCCAGATCATGAGTGGGGTAGTTTCTTTCGTGAGTTTTGAGTTACCTGGAAGCATAGACGATGACTTTCCCATGCTGCATCAGAACACAACCCAAACCTGATAAGGATGCATCACTGTAGATTTCAAACTCACCGCCATCGTTTGGAAGAGCAAGGATGGGGGCATGAGTAAGACGATGTTTAAGCTTCTGAAAACTCTGTTCATAATTCTCATCTTAGTCGAATTTGATCCCCTTCCGGGTCAATTTAGTAAGAGGCAGGGCAATCACTGAGAAGTCCTACATAAAACGTCGGTAATAGCCATCCAGTCCTAGAAAACTCCTCACTTCTATAACATTCCTCGACTGTTCCCACATAGACATTGCATAAATCTTCTGAGGGTCCACACAAATTCCTTTAGTGGAAACCACATACCCGAGGAAACTGATCTGGTCCAGCTAAAACTGACACTTACTAAACTTTGTATATAGCTGATGCTTCCTCAATCTCTCCAACACTAACTTCAAATGTTTCATATGCTCAGCATTACTCTTGGAGTAGATCAAGATGTCATCAATGAACACAATCACAAGCTGGTCAAGATATGGTCTGAAAACTCTATTCATGAAATCCACGAAAGCTGCAGGTGCATTCGTTAACCCAAAAAGCATGACACGAAATTCATAATGTTCATACCTAGTGCGAAAAACAGTCTTCAGTACATCTTCGTCTAGGATTAGCAGCTGATGGTAACCCGAACAAAGATCAATCTTAGAGAACACCTGAGCACCCCTCAGTTGATCAAACAAGTCATCAATCTGAGGCAAGGGATAACAATTCTTCACCGTTACCCAATTAAGCTGCCTATAGTTGATGCAGAGTCTCATCGACCCATCTTTCTTCCTGACAAACAGTATATTTGTGCCCTAGGGAGACATGCTGGGTTGGATATAACCTTTGTCCACAAGTTCCTGAAGTTGAATCTTCAATTCCTTTAACTCAGCTGGTGCCATTCGGTATGGTGCCAAGGAAATAGGGTTGGTACCTGAAAGTAAATCAATGGTGAATTCGATTTCCCTCGCAGATGGTAACCTTAGAAAATCCCCAAGAAATACATCAGTGAATTCATTCATCACTGGCATATCTCCAACACACAGTGAAGGTTCACCCTGCGTGACCACGTGAGCTAAGAATCCTACACAACCATTTTGTAGTAACTTCGTTGTCCGGATGGCAGAAATAATACTATTATGAAGGATTCGTTGCTCACCCTGAAACGTGATCGCTGGTCGTCCAGGCCGATCAAATGTTACCAGTTTCTCTCTACATCTGACATAAGCGTTGTGCATAGATAGCCAATCCATTCCCAGAATGATATCGAACTCCACAAGTTTGATGGGAATTAAATTGGCCTCCAAAAGTTCTCCCTCGACAATAACTGGGCAATCCCTAAACTCCCACTGTGCACAAAATAAATCTCCATGAGGTAATTGTATAAACATATTATACCCAATTGATGTAGGTTGCGGGTTCACCACCCGCGCAAATTGTGTAGACATGAAAGAATAAGTAGCACCCGGATCTATCAGAACATTAGCCCAATGACAAAAAACAAGTAACGTACCAATGATAACTCTGGGATCCTGCTCTGCCTCTTGCTGAGTCGTGGCATTGATACGTCCATGGGCCTGACGTCTCGAACCATCGCTACGGGCTCCACGAGTCCTAGCACCCTGGCTACTGCGGCTACCTCTGAGCAGAAAACTGAATACTCAGATTGCTACTCCCATCGTAACCCGAACCAGAAACATAATCATCAGATGAACGCACACTAGCGCAACTACGAGCTATATGTCCAGAGCCTCCACACCTGAAACATATGGCTGGACCAGCAATGCAATCTCCCCAATGACGCTTACCACAATGTGCACAAGCCTCAACTGTTGGATTAGAATTGGTGAAAGACTGCCTCGACATCTCACTGCCTGAGCCATCACTAGATGATACCGAACCCTGACTTTGTCGTTTGAACGACTGAGAGTGTCTAGGGCTGAAGGAAGAAGAAGAAGTAGAATGCTCCCTCATGCTCCGGGATTAGAATTCATGACCCCGTTGATTCTGGTTCCGAGGCTGGATCTGGTTTCAGTGCTGGTTCTGGTTAAGTCAGTTTCACCATGACTACTTGACTCTCAAAGCCGCCTCAATCATTTTCTCGTAGGAGGCATAAGTCTGTGGTACCAAAAGCTCACAAATGTCATCATTCATAGCAATCTCCAATTGTACCATCATCTCCCGAGGGTTATCATAAACCAAGGTGTAGTGTCTCGCCAACCGACAAAATGTTTTATTAAACTCCGTGATAGTCAAGTTGCCTTGGCGAAAATCTTCAAGTTTCCTGAATGCCATCCTAGTCGTCAAAGAGTTACGTGGGCAAGAGTCCTTCACTGACTCCCACCAAAATCTTGCGTTACCCTGAAGGAAGTAACCAGTGGTATTCGCCAACTTAGCCGCTAGGCACTTCATACCCTCCAGTGTATCCTCCATCTTCTCTAGCTAATCCTCAGCCTCTTCACAGGCTCCAACTACACACAGTTCGGTAACACCGTGACTCCGAGCAATCTCCATGTAGGTACGAATCTGCCAGCTATTCCTAGGGAACACATGTCGCAGAGCGGATGTCAACTGCTGAATTTTACCCATTAAACCAGAACGAGGTTGCAGAGGTACATTCCCACCAGGAGGATCCATGATTCTGATAAGAGACAAGCAAGATTTAGAAGGACGAAAAACTATGGCCACAAGAAAGCTTATGATTACCAAATGGAAGAATAAAGTCATAAGCATACTCAATACCAATATGTCATGCCCCGATCCCGATATTCGAAGGACAACGGGATGGCCACGTGCTGGCTGACACCTGAGGTGACTCAAGCCATTTTATGAAAGCATATGCCAATAACATGCGAAATATGCATATAAATTTCGCGCATAACTACTTGATGTAATATTCAAATACAACCTTAACAAAATAATATAATAAGTTCAACTGCCAACAAAATAATAGTGATAATGCATGACATGTTCAGAGCATACTACTAATTTAGAATACAAGCGGAAGGTGTAAAAGAAAGTTCTATTACAAGAATGTCCAAGCGGAGGGAAGGACACAAAGTCACTAGTATGGGAATGCCTTGTAGCTCGGATCGTATGCCTCGTTCCTAGGTCCTGAGGGGGCGCAAAACAAAACATGAGTGGACCAAGTTGATATATAAGTAATACTAAAATAGTTATTCATCAACGTACTAACCCTCGAAGTTCATGAAAACTCAATAGTATAATATGTAATAAGCTTTTTGAAAACCTTAGCGTGCCATAAAACCTTTCATAAAACATATATTATATAAAGTGTGCTTAGTAGTGGTATCAAAATCGCCCGAAGGCAGTGTCCTTCACTCGTAGGCTCTATATCACCTAACCGAAGCCATATAAGGATATCAATTGCCAGTAGGCAGAACTAAATCTTCATTCGTCTAAAGGCAGTATCACACCCGTAGGCAGATTGTATGAGTAACCACTAAATAAGCACAATAAAAACATGAACATAATATTTCCAAAATATATGTATATATCTCAACGGAGCTCAATAGCTCAAACATCACATCTTAAATCATATTCGTGAATATCTCAATATGCATAAATCTGGTGAAGCATGATATTTCATAAAGCGTAAAACCAATTTACTCATAAACATTTGATAAAACATAGCCATTAAATCATGTTTTTCATGTATGCATTTCTAGTAATTAAATCATGCATTTTGGAAATGGTCCACTCTCACATACTCCGTAGTCGAAAGAGCCGTGCGAAATAAGGAAGATGAAAGGCCACTAACAAAGGCACCTAAGCACATAAAGGGACCAATTAATAAAACTATACTAAAACGATTGAATTTTAGGAAACGGAGGTCATAAACGGATTCAGTACGTCGAAAAACCTAAGGGGGAACCTCGGGTACCCCTACGCACCGAGTTAGGTCGCTGGAAAATTGGCCGAAAAAGTCGCCGATGCCGCTGTGGATGGTGACAGAGCACAATACCTCCGGGGGATGCGTGTGTGCTCTAGGCCCCTGCCAAGACAAGTGCCCACTCGCAGGCCCATGCACGGACCTAAGCGTTGATTGGAATCTGGGTTGGGCTTGATTTCCGGGCTTGGGCTAAGGGTTTGGGTTCTAGGCTTGGGTAATATAGCTGGGCTGGGTTGCATTTAGGTTTGGATCCAGGTTTAGGGAAATCGGGTCAGGTCGACCCGGTTTCAGGCCGTGGGTTGGCCAGTTTCTAGGCAGAACTTCAAATGCTTATAACTTCTTCATTACTTAACCAAGTCGAGTGATTCAAAAACAAAAATCATAGTTCTCAATGAGATGAAGAGAATGGTACCTCACATTATGGCTAACTCACCGTGGTTTGGCCAGAAAACACCTCGAAAGTGGTGGTGCTCGTCGAAAAACTAGGAAAAGCTTACTCCGAGCTATTTATGCGTTTAACACGTGTGTACAACTTAAAACAAGCTTCGATCTAACCTTAAAACACATCCCATGGGTTTCTAGAAGCACATACTTCGAAAAAGTCACAACAGTCGTCAGAGTTCGTTAGGGAATGGTGCACCGTGATTGTCACAGTTGAAGTATCGAGTTTGGCCTGGGGTTTCGAGGTCCAACGTCCAAGCCTTGAGTCTTGGGGTTGCTGTTGTTGTGAGAGTTCAGAGAGAGGAAAATGAGATTGCAGAGAGTGGGCATGGGAGAACATTAAGAGAGAAAACGAGAAAGTGATGGGGAGAGAGAGAGAGAGAGAGAGAGAGAGAGAGAGTGTTATAAAAGGAAATAGGAAAATCCGGAAAGGTGGGGATGGGGTATCCAGATAGGGTAAGGTTAAAGGGTAAGGTTAAAGGGACAAGAATCCCAAGTGGGTCCCCTTGGTTCGTAATTTAAGAATGCATAAAACGAAACACAAAATATCCGAAAACGTTCGACGGTTCGAACGTAGAATCTTCGTTATACATCCGAATTCGAATCCGTTCGTGCCTATGCGTTCGTGACGATGAGTACAATATGAATAAATTAATTAAATTAAGACTACGCGTTTCGACGAGATGGTCAACGAAAGTCAACTCAAGGGTACAAAGGTAATTTCATTAATCCGATAGTATAAAATATGATAAATCGAGGACGGGGTTTTACATGTTTAATTTCTATTTTCTCAATATTGCTTATTAAATTAATTATCAACTAAAACACTGTACGAAACAAAACTCTTGGTTTTTTTTAGAATAAAACTAAAGCATTTCCTTTAAATTAAGGAAGTTTTACCTGTAGAGACAAAAACACAAAATGCAATTTATAAAATTCAACTAGTTTTGAATCATTTTAAAAAAGAGAGACGAAAGTTCAAAACTCAACAAACCTAAAGCAAACCAAATTTTAAAGTTCCAGCCATGCTCCCAATAGACTTGTTACTTAACTAAGTCAACACTACAAACTGACACCATCTATAAAAAGTTCAAACTGATTTAGAAAAATTAATTTATGCACTTTTGCAAGATCAGTTTCAAAACTTTCTGCACTTCTATAAGATCAGTTTCAAAATTTCTCTATTTCTGCAAGATCAGTTTCAAAGTTTTTTGCACTTCTGCATGATTAGTTTCAAAATTCCAGCACTTCTGCAATATCAATTAAATTTTTTTTAGCACTCCTGCAAGACCAGTTTCAAAATTCCAGCACTTCTGCATGGTCGATTTCAAAATTTCAGTACTGCCGCAAAATCAGTTTCAAACTTTTCAGCACTTTTGCAAGATTAGTTTCAAAATTTTCATCACTTATGCAAGATAATTCAAAAGTCCAACTCTTCTACAAAATCAGTTTTAAAACTTTTAGCACTTCTGCAAGAGAAGTTTTAAAATTTCAGCATTTCTACAAGATTAGTTTCAAAATTCTAGTACTTTTGCAAGTTCAATTTCAAAATTCTTGCACATGTAAGATCAATTCCAAAATTCATGCATCCATATAATCAAAACCTCAAAAATCAAATACTTTCTAAAAATATTAAAATAAAAAAAGTAAAAAAAATCCCATTTGTTTTCATAAAAGAGAAAAACTCATAAATTTAGGGAACAATGTGAAGAAGAAGAGGAAGAGAAAGAGAAGTACAAATAAGAAGTAGGAGAGAGAGAAAGACAAAGATAATGTAACAAAAAAACAATAATTTGAAGTTTAACTGTATCTATGTTACATTATATTTTTTTTAATCTTTATTTTGGTTACAATTGAAAAGTCAACTGACTATTAATCTAGTAGTATTTTTCACTGCTTGGTTTAAAGATATCCATGTTCGAATACTCCTCTTTGAATAATATAGGAAACTTCATTCTAATCCTTGGTAAAGATGACTTTTAGACTAAAATCATAAGTAAGTTCAAAATCTAATTTTAGTCCCTTGATACAATAGACCATCTCCAAAGGATATGTCAAAATTGCCAAATAGACATATAACAGTAACAAATGACATACTATTTACTCCAATCGAGATGTCAAAGCTAACATGAAATAAAAGGCTAAGCTGAGATGGACAAAGAGATGTCAAATTTGAAGCTGCCTTCAAATATGGTTTTTTCTATTTCCAAAGCCATTCCACTTGCCTTACCTTAAATGCTAGCATATTTAAGTATTATTATTATTATTTTTGAACAAATGATATTATCTACACTAAGGGGGAGGGGGTGGGCTTAGCCTCACAATGGGCTAGCAAGAATGTGGTTCAAATTTTCCTTTGGTGAGAATCGAACCGAAGACTTTTCACTTACAAGTGAAGAGGAATATCACTAGACCGTAGTACTAAGTGTCATTATTTTATTTTTTTTAAGCCAACAACCCAACTTTTATTATTTTTGTTAAAAAAAAAAACATAAATGGCATATCGGGTGGAAGGAAAATATTGACAATATGTCAAATTGACAAGTCAGCCATCAAATTTAAATTTGAAGTTAATGTAACAAATAAGAAGTAGGAGAGAGAGAAAGACGAAGATAATGTAACAAAAAAACAATAATTTGAAGTTTAACTGTATCTCTGTTGCATTATATTTTTTTAAATCTTTATCTTGGTTACAAATGAAAAGTCAACTGACTGTTAATCTAGTAGTATTTTTTTGCGCTTGGTTTAAAGATATCCATGTTCGAATACTCCTCTTTGAATAATATAGGAAACTTCATTCTAATCCTTGGTAAAGATGACTTTTAGACTAAAACCATAAGTAAGTTCAAAATCTAATTTTAGTCCCTTGATATAATAGACCATCTTCGAAGGATATGTCAAAATTGCCAAATAGACATATAACAGTAACAAATGACATACTATTTACTCCAACTGAGATGTCAAAGCTGACATGAAATTGCCTTACCTTAAATGCTAGCATATTTAGGTATTTTTTTTTTTGAACAAACAATATTATCTACACTAAGGGGGAGGGGGTGGGCTTAGCCTCACAATGGTGTGGTTCAAATTCGCCTTTGGTGATGATCGAATCTAAAACTTTTCACTTACAAGTGAAGAGGAATTCCACTAGACCGTAGTATTAAGTGGTGTTATTTTATTATTTTTAATCCAACAACAACCCAACTTTTATTATTTTTGTTAAAAAAAAAAACATAAATGGCAAATCAGGTGGAAGGAAAATATTGACAATATGTCAAATTGACAAGTCAGCCATCAAATTTAAATTTGATGTTTTGAATTTGACGTCTCATTTGGAGATGCTCTTCATCACCTCATTTATTAAATTTCCCTTTTTCTTCCTAATTTTAATCATTTCATTCATCATAATATATTTTGTTGTAACCATTTAGATAAACTAATTTTTGTTATACAATATATTTCAATATACTTTGTCTTCTTCATTTAGGTACATTCATCCATTTAATATATTTTAGTATATCCATTTCGGTACACACATTTAGGTACATTAATTCGATGTAATACATTTCGGTACATACATTTCGGTACTAACATTTAGGTACTAATATTTAGGTGTATTAGTTCAATATAATATATTCCGGTACTAACATTTAGGTACATTATTTGAGTCTTTAAAGTTTGAAAAATGTTAAATAAATTTAATAAATTTAAAAAACTTTTTTGGGTCAAAAAAATAAATTAAAATGTGTCTAAGTTCAAATATTTACTTGGAGACATTGAATAAAATACTCATTAATTAATTTGAATTAAGGATACATCAAAGGACTATAATCAATATGTAATCTCACACCAGGTTTTTATTAAAATTCAATCTTTTTCAAGGATTAAACTTAAGGGTATTAATAAGTTCAAATACTTAATTGGAGACATTGAATAAAATACTCATTAATTAATTTGAATTAAGGATACATCAAAGGACTATAATCAATGTGTAATCTCACACCAAGTTTTTATTAAAATTCAATCTTTTTCAAAGATTAAACTTAAAAAAAAACCCCAAAAAAATGTAAAATAAAATCTACCTTGCTAAATTAGATTTTAGTTTAAGCTTAATGATTGATGCACAAATTCATTTTAGAAATCATTAAATTAAAGATGTGATAATTGGAAATGATTTTAACGGTAAACTCACAGTACCATGTTTTTTTTTAGTACATCGATATTTTTATATTAGGGGAGGGGGAGTTCGGCTAAGCCACACAATGGACAGTCTAATTTGGTATCGAATTCGCCATTCACGAGATTCAAACCTAAGACCTCTCATTTTGAAGCGAAGAAGAATACCATCAGACGGTAGTACTAAGTGGCTCATAGTACATGTTAAATCAAAGTTTATGCAATAATGATTACCATAATTTAGGATTTTCTTTAGGACCATATGAGTCCTTATAACAACCTAGAGGGTCACCAGCATCTATCTTTTGATCGTGCCAATTGGGTCTCATATTCCTTTCTCATACAATCGTGCATAGAGCCATAGACTGATGGATGAAGACAAAATGATTAATACTAATGGAAAACCCATATGAAAATGGTAATCTATTGGGACTTTCCATGTTTTGGTTTGGATTATGTTTTGTGATATATGCCAACTTTGCCAAATTAAGAAGATACTTAACGGCTTGTTTGTGTATAGCGATGATGAATATAATCCTGCTAATTATATAGGAAAACTATGTCAATTTAGCAGCAATGAACAATGCCATTGACTGGTGCAGGTACATCCTCTCAACCCAAGACTTAAAATAATGAATATGGCAGGGATCAAAATATGTAACCATCGTCAACTTACATATTTTGGGCAATGGACGCAGTAATTCGTATAAACATAAATTAGAGAATTCATTGGGTTCTTTGATTATAAAATTATTAGAAAGTCCAAACTTAATTCTAGAAAAAGTGTTTGTATTTTATGCATTCTGCCTAACTATTTGCGCATTTTGCCAACTGTAAATAGATGCTTCCTATTATTGAGGTTTTAACATTGAGTTTTGTGTGGACAGAAGTCACCCAATAACATTGGTGGTTTGAAACACACAGTTCAAGAATTCGTATTGTGCCTTTTGACTGCTGCATGCATATTTTTCCATGCTTTGTTTAGGTTAATTAGTAATAAGTATAAGTATTAACAACAAAATAAATTAAACACCACCCCCATGGATGTCCATGAGGGTCTCAGAGCACTGCTTCCAACACCACGTTAGTATTCAATACCATATATAATTATCAACATATTATATATAGAGTCTAGGCAACGTGCACAAAACTTGGTCCCCAAGTTCTCTTGGATTCCTAGTGCACGCAAGATAGCTTATATATAGGCTGCCATTTTCGAAAATTAAAAGGAAACATCCATAAAAAAATTAGCAGAGATAAAAGTAAAATTTTGGAACATGTAACTCAATAATGCTCATCTTCATTTACATAATCATACATGTAGATTCTCCCTTTCAATTGTTATTGGAACAAAATAAGTAAGACAATAGTTAAGCTCAAAGGTCCCCAATTATTATATATGGTACCGGAGTAGGGTCTAATAATCAGTAGTGCCCCTCTAAAGAGACATGTCATGGTTCCATAATACAACTGGAACCAAGTTAATTCTACAGGATGTTATGCTTAAAAAAAAGAAGTAAAAATAATTGAAAAGCACAAGCAAATGGCTCAATGCCGGTATACCTGTACCATGCAAGTCATTTTCGTAAAAATAATGATGGTTGCATGCGTGTGGAAAGTTGACTCCAAGTATATAACTGCCGTGATTGTTCTTTGTTTTTCTTTGCAAATGTACTTGGCTTGGAGACGAAAATAATTGCCTAAATTTCTTTTATCATATGTATAATGGGAAAAAACAAATTTTACATTATATGACCAAATGATAAAAAAGTGACTATGGGACAAAATTATAACCTTTAGACATCTGAATTAAATTCGAATTCCTCAATTGTACAAAATTTCTTGTGTTTACATCCATGTATTCAAGTTTCACTTTTAAGTCCTTATTTTTTGAAGTAAACTCTATATTGAGAATGTGAAGCATTGTGTTACAGTGCTATGTAATGTCATGGGTTTTTTTTGTTTTAGTTTGGATGCTCTACTATTTGGCCGATTACTTATTGTTGTTATGACAGTGATCGGAATTGGTAACATTCAAATGAGAAACCAATTACTTAACTCATCTGCCAATGTACCCTAAAGGGCTAGGGAAATACTGCTTTTATTTGCGTTTGGTCCTAATGCATATTTAATTGGGGTTTGAAAGTTTATTATTTGTTTAATTGTGAAAGTCGGTTTTCAGTTTGAAAAACACAACTGGAAGAGTGTACTCATACTGCATCATGATTAATTAAACAATGGCCATGCAAATACATGTGGTTGATGAAACAAATAGACCGCAAGACAATGAGAGATCTTGAGAGGGACCATTATATACAATTTCCATAATTAATTATCCATAATTAATAATCACTTAACAATAAATTAAACTTCATATTTCAATCCACCCTTGACAAAATTTTGGGGTGGGTTTCAGTCAATTGTGCGCTCCCCATCCTCTACTGGTCGACCTAGCTAGTTACTTTGCTGGTTTGACAATCTTTTCCATTTCACCAAACGCCGCAAAAAATTCTTAACCTGTAAAAGTAATGCAATAATATGAAACTTTATGGTAAAAACCAAAGAAAATATAAGATACACACACACACACACACACACACACACATATATATATATATATCGAATAGCATGAATTCCATTGAATAATATTGTTCTTACCTCTGCTGGTTCTTGTAAAGTGTAAGACGCATTTGTTTCTTTTGGAACTTTAGAAACTAGAATACCAAATCCTTGTCCTCTATCGCGTAGCACCTGATCATTTTTAAGATGTGAAAACATGTCAAAGACTTGTAAGAAAATATCGATACTTTTAGCAAATTAAGGAAATGTAGGGAGGGCATTTCATACCTTGAAGGCGTCCTCGTCTGTTCGATCATCTCCAATATAGACTGGTAGTACTTCGTTTGAGTTCGCATATCCTAAAGAGACAATAATTCAACATCTTCAGAAAATTTATTTTGAATAACATATGATTTTGCTAATCAGGAACAATCGCCGACACGTGCATAGATACTTGTGAACATTAATTAATGTGAGTTCTACTTTAGGAACTGCACCATTCAGACTGACTCACGGTAACATTTCTTCAAATATAAATCATAAACTTTAGAAGAAAATATTTGACTCCAAGACTCACCTAATGACTCTAGCAGGAATTCAAGAGCTTTGCCTTTGTCCCATTTGATGGTTGGGCGGATCTCTAATACCTGTTTAAAACGAGCAACCACTGTTAGGCATGCAGTTGCTAATGTACAAAATATAACCATGGCCATGGAAAAAATTCACTGAAAATTTTAAAGATATAGACATGATGAGTTACCTTCCTCCCTTGAGTCAACCTGAGCTTCGGATACTCATTGAGAACAATTCTAACTTGCTCTGCTAAAGCTGCCCAACTCTGCCAAATTAACAAAAATACAAAACAAAAAAAATTGTTATTCTAAATAAATGTGTTATTTATCAGATTACATGACTAAAACATGATAAAATTAAGAAAAATAAATGAAAACTAATAGGTGGGACTTGTTTGCTTACCTTCTCATCAACACAACGGAAGTGTACAGATAAGCAAAACTTATTATCTTCCACCCTAGCTCCTGAGATGGATCTGGTTTTCTCCAATAAAATTTTGTACACCTATTAAAAGATTTACACAAATTTAATTAGTCCTCCAAACACACTTTTTAATATTCTCAATTTTCTTGTTCTTAAAATTGATATCAGTGAACAAACCTCATCAATCATTGGTACAAACTCACTGGCCGGTTGGAAGACAACTGCTTGATTACCCTAAATAATTCAACCATGAAAAATATTATATTAGTCATAACAAAAAGTGATACAGTAATAAAATAAAAACAAAGATAAAGAACTTTTTATTGTGGTATCACACTAGAGCTCACATTCTTATATTTGCTACTTTTGGATGGTCCCTTGATGTCCATCCCATGGCTGCCTGCATAATAAAGCTCTCCTAATTTTACAAAGCTGTAAACCTGCAAATTTACCAGAAACAAAATTACCACTATTTATATAATTCCACTAATCATGAAGTAGAAGAAGAAAAACAAAAAGAAACTTATAATTATTTAAATTTTTTTGTATAGAAAGAAAACTGTACCTTGTCTCTGCACCTCCCGCTAACTATTGCTGTAGGAAAGTATCTAGCAGCGTCCCTCACTGCCTTTCTCATCTGACCAAAATTACCACAGTAATTCAAAATCTTAGAAAGGCATATACACATACATATACGTATATATGGATACGGTGTACAGTATAAATATAGATTTTCCGAAGAAAGTTGAGCAGAATCAGATGGGAGAAAGAATAAACCTCATTGGACATGAAAGCACGATCTGGGTCTTCCACAATTGGGGAGAGGGTGCCATCGTAGTCAAGAAACATTACAATCTGCTTGCCCTTTGAAGCATTTGTTATCTGCTCGAACATGCTCATAGCTGATGGATGGCGACTCTATATATTTAACCCGAAAAAAAAAAGATTACTCTAAATTTAATATTAAAACACCCATAATGATTGATTTAAGTTATTGTTTAGGGCAATGCTTACACTCCAAGAGTTATTATCCACGGTTTCAGAAAGAGACTGAGGAGTGGCGGCGGATTTGACACGAGGCGGAGAAGAAGCTCTCAAGGAGTCAACCCAAGCATTGACTCGGGCTGCTCCCCCTTCTGTGTCAACATTCAAAACCTTGATGTTCATGGGAATGGTGAAGCATCCTCCTCCTCCTCTTCCTGCCTCAGTCATCGGTTTTGGCACCGATTGTGAAAACATATTCTGCTTTGCAGCAACCGTGACTGTAATAGCCACGCCTTTGGCATCAGAAACAACCACATTTTGGTTGGTCATTTTTCTGCCTGCACATACAAGAAAACACCACAAACTTTCACACTCTAAACACATCAAAGCATGCAAAATTTGTTCAATGGGTTGAAACGAGAAAACCCATTTGAAGGATTGTGATTATACCTCGAAGGTTTCGAAGAGTTTGAGGAAGAGAAAAAACAGAGGAAGAGAAGAACAGAGGAGGTTTGTGGGTTGTTTGGGGGATGATGAAACAGAAGGCAGGGAGGGAGGGTTTAAATAGAAACAAAAAACCTGAGGGAAAGAGAGAAGAAGTCGAGAATCGAACCACACGGGCAGTCGACTCGGCTGCTCGCTCGCTTACAAGTATTTTCAAACGGGGTCGCTTGTCAATTTAGGGAAAGACCAATGCTAAGTAGAATACATTTTTAAAACAAATAATGTATTACAAATAAAAAATAATCACGTTAATTAAAGCTTAAGTAATAATCTAATTATCAATAACTACATCATTTATTTTACAAGATTTAATTTTAAATTTTGATCTCTTTAATATTACCATCACTTTATAATAGTGATTCCACAGCACACAAGGCGACGAAATTATCACTCTTGTTCTTGCCTGTACTTTTCGGCCTCAATATTGTAATAGAATTAGGAGGGACGTCTCACTGTGACCCCAATGCACCCAATAATAACACCCTTCAGACCTTGTCAATAGTTGATCAACCGAAAGAAAAAAAAAGAAAATAGTCATAATGTTAACTGCGAAATCGACAAATTGAGAAGATTTTCGGACACATTTTTTCATCCATATATACTCACCTTTGATCATTTATAATATTTGAATTGGATAAACCAGAGCGAAATGAAGAGACAAAAATAAACACAACTATACAAAAGAAGAAAAGAATATGCGTGAATTAGTTTCTCTCGTTAATTTTCATAAGATACTAAATAAAACAACTAAAATTATATAGTTGTAGTCATAGAGTGTTTATTTGATACGTTGCCCAAAGATTTGCTGCTTTAATATTTTTACGGACCACCTAACTTATTATTTAGTAGTATTTTCTCCCTCAATATTGAAAGAGATATCAAATTTGACTCATCTTCCTTCAAGAGATTTATAAATAAAAAAGGCTTTTTAGCCAAAATGGTCCCTAAGATTTGCATCACACATCACTTTGATCCTTGAAATTTGAAATCAATAGATGTGGTCCATGAGATTGTCCACCATCAATCATTTTAGTCATTCTGTGCAAAATTATGTTAAATAAGGATTGAAATGACAAATATACCCTCATTTTAATAAATACGATTTGACAAAAATTAAGGATATTTTGGTCATTCTATTCTTATTTAATGGAGTTTTTTTAAGGAATGACCAAAATGATTGATGGTGGACAAACTCATGGACTAATTCTATTGATTTCAAATCTCAGGGACCAAAGTGAGGAGTTATACAAATCTCAGGGACCAAAGTGAGGAGTTATACAAATCTCAATGACCATTTTAGCTAAAAAGGTATAAAAAAATTGAAAAAAAAATGAAATCATGTGGGATACTCTTATTACGTTTGACTGTCAAAGATTTAGGAGCATCTTCAATTTAATTCTTTTTGTAAGATGCATGTCCTAATGGCTATCGGTAGTCATGCTTTGAAATCTTCAGTAGAGATTCTCAGCGGATCAAGCCCCTTTGCAAATTAGATTTTCATTGGTGCGATCACAAGTAAAAATATTGCTATCCCCCTTTAATTAGAATAATAAGCACTATAAATTAAGCTTTACAAAAGAAATCCTATTTAGCAGTAGCCCATCGAATTCTCTGAATATTAAGGAACTCATTGGTAAGAAAAATAACTTTAATTGTAATTTGTTCTTAATTTCGGTAAACAACAAAATTTTGATAGTTCCAAATTTGCCAACAAAGAATTAAAAAATATAAAATTGGCAAAAGAATTAAAAATTATAAAACTGGCAATTCCATTTTTCTTAATTCCGGAAAGAAATGGAGGAAGAGTCGGATTCTAGTCGTAAGTATATGAGATTAAGGTACTCAACCACTAAAACTATAAGCCTCTGCTTCATCAAGTACTCTCAGTAGTGAGCAAACAATCCTTCTACCATAATCTAGGATATGCCAATTCCATCCTTCATCAAACAAAATTTTAAACTTTAGACACTTCATTGGGTTTCTACATCTTATTGAGAAATGTGTCTTCAATTTTTCTATCAGAAGCATAACTCCAGATAAATTCAGGTTCTACATCCGGAAAAGTGCTCGGAATATTTTGGCACACCACCCTCAAGTGATGGTGATGTTCACTCTTTATTATTACTGTTAGATAAGTTTAAATTTCAAGATTTGTGTAATGGATAGACACAATTTAAAATTTAAAGTCATCCAATGATAATAAGTAAGGTGGTGAACATTACTACCACTTAAAGGCGGTGACCTTTTGCAGTTGCCAATACAAGTTTGTTATACATATCGTCTTATGACAATTTTGTATGGGTGGCGTGCAAAGTTTTCGTATATGTGGTAGCCGTCTAGGTTTACTATTGTTGTCTTGGTTGTGCAAATTCACCTCTAGTCATTTTCTTGGTTACTGAAGTTTGAAGTTTGATACCCAATTGACACTTATGTATTGTTTGAGATGATTAATGAAATACCAATCTATCATTGCTTATAAAAAAAAGGTGGTGAGCAAAAATGTACCAATAAATTCAAAAAAGAAAAAGTGCCAAATGAAGGACGTGTAATATAGTGAATGCATTAGTAGTTTAGCACATAAAGGTAGAGATTATTTTTACCAAGCAATGCTCTCAGGAGTCACATTATTGCATGCATATAAAACACATTATTATGCAAAATTTGAGTAGAAGGGGTCCACTATGTGGCCCCATTATAGTAAAACGTTTTCGCGATTGATGCAAGAAAAAAGACACTATGTTATAGCACTATCTTGGAGCACTGATCAGAAAATGGCGAAGGACCACCTTCATGTCCAATAATCTCCACGTTTTACTTTCAATAGTGAACTAGAAGTAATCGAAGTGCACATTAAGAAATAATGGTGCTTCTTGCAAGGTAAAAAATATACATAAATCATGTACAAACACAATTTACACATTGATTTTTACATAATGCATTTATTATTATATGATCAATGAATTAATTTTGAATCCAAAAATGCCAAACTAACATGTTTTTTTAGGTTAGTGCTGTCTACACATCCATTTTTATTCTTCAAACACTTGGTTCCTCTCAAATTTTGGTAGTCTGATCGATTGAAGAAGATCAATAACAAAAAATTAATAAGGGTGGATGAGAGATAAAAATGAGTATGTGGATAGCACTATCCGTGTAATTTTATTTGGTAAGCAATGCAATATGAAGTATCGAAACTTTAGGAATGCAATGGTGCTAGTTATAACTTGTGACTTGTTTTGAGTACAAGTGACACTACTATACTAAATTACAGATTATGGAAAATTGGAGAGTTTGAATCCAAAACATAATGGGATGATAAAAATGACCCTCACTACCAGGTCAAATCATCACTTGCAACTTTGTGACTTGTTAGCAATGAAATGATATATGGCAAGTCAGTTATGATGCGACTCATGTTTCTAAAGTTTCAAACTTTTGATAGGTGATCTAAGTAAGAAAGATACCTAAATCTATAAAAAAAAAACAACAAAAATTACAAAAATATTATTTACTTTTTCTCAAAGAAAAACTTCAAAACTAATATTAATTCCAGTTTACATTTTTGCCATCAAAATTTGTTTTTCTATAAACCAACTCTCCAACCGGGTTTATACTTCTTTAATTTATGGGGATATGCTTATTGAGGGAAAAGGATCATCGCTGGATCCTTTTCATGGGGATTCCATGATTGTGATTGTTCATCGTACAACGTGTAGTCAGAAATCATTTTAAATATAAAATTTAAAATTAAATATCGATAGTATCTAACGAAAACTGACCGCACGATATACGATAGATGGTCACGATCGCGGAATCCTCAGAAAAAGGATCCGGTGACGATCCTTTTCCCTTATTGAGGACACGAACGAGCTATTGAAACAGGTCGGTGGACGCTTTGGCATCAAGCTAATTCCATATCACATCATTTGACTCGTTTTGCTTCGCATATTGGGGTGTCTCGTTCTCGGTTTGAAGAGACACTTGACTTCATTCTTCATGTACTAGCTTCAGGATTTGGTACTCTTTCATAAATGACACTATTTAGGGTATGTTAACCTCCTCCACCCAATTGTAATCTCATACCTTGACTTTTCAAGTATGAGACCCAAATTAATACATTTATTTTTACCATTCCTTGATTAGTAAACACATGAATATGAATCGCTCTCATTCCTTTTAAATCATTGGTTTTTAGTTAACAAAGAATGTGAATTATAGTTAGTTCTCTGGAAGCCTTTGTCTTGTATTAATCTCTTTTATTTCCAGAATATATCATTTCTTATACCAAGCCAAAAAGAGTTGTGGATATTGTATGAACATCGAATGTTGGCTATCTTAGTGATACTCATTCTTTATAAATTTATTTCTTTTAAGTAAACATGCCCTTAGTTTGGTAATTTTTTTCTTTCGTCGGGGTTGAAAGTTCCAACAAAATTTTAATGAAGTCACGTTTATGCACCTTTTCTCCTGTATGATTGCCTATAAGTAATTAATCTTGCACATTTTCTCCACAAAAAGTAAAGAACTATATGATGGAGCATCAAAGAAAACTAAATTGAATAATTAGGAGAAAATAAAGATTCAAGTGGAATATAAATCATGTGAAAAAATTCTTTTGTTTCATAAACACGTGAAGAACAAGCAACACTAAATACAACTTGTTTACACATAAAATAACTACACAAATCCTAAATATTTGATGCAATGTGTCTACCTAAGCCTGACAATTTTTGCCACGATTCGTTAACCAAATACGAAATGACACGAAATTAGTAGGTTATCAGGTGGACAAGATAACGAATTCGGCTGTTATCGGGTAACCCGATAAGCACCTGTTAAGATAACGGGTTGGTCCGGATATACACGTGGGTAACCCGATACACGATAAACAAAATATTAATTTAATAATTTTATACTCCTAAAAATACTATAATAATTATATATATATATATATATGATAATATTTAATAATTTTATACCCCCTTGAATACTCTATTATATTTATATATGATTACATATAATAATATAATAATTATATATATATTAAATTAAATTTAGAAAATTTGGAAAAGGAGGGAATATATTTTTAGATGGTATAGTACTATTGTTTTATTTCTTTTCATAATTATTTGGTAAACTTCTCATAATTTGAATGGTTTATAATGTTTGGTTTTTCTATATCTAGTTTATGCGGAAGAGAGTTCTAATGTGGAAAACTTTACTAAAAACATCATCAACATAACTCTTGAACGCAATAGATCAAGCCAAAGTTCTATTACAATTTCCCCATGACGATCGATGAAAATTGGACGATTTTGTATAAGGAGTAACATGCAAGCTTTGAGTTTCATTGGCAAGGTTTTAACTTCTGAGCAAGGCTTCACATCCTTGAAAAGAAAAACTTCTTCGTTTTGCATATCCTTGCACATTTGATATTTTGTAGTAGACTAGTAGTGTATTGGTGCTTTTTTATTAGGCTCTTATTTTGGAGTGTGGATATAGTACTCAACGACAAATGTGTTTTTATATTTTGAAGTAATATTTATACGGCAATGTGGTATGTGCAAATTTAAGGACAAAAAATATTTTTCTTAAGAGATCATAACAGGTTGGGTCATTTTACCTGTTGGGTAAAGTGACCTAACCTGTTAATGACCCGTTAAGATAACAGGTGTGACACGGCACGACCTATTAAAATAACAGATGTTACACAAAAATGACACGAAACACGGCAAACACGACTCATTTGCTAGGCCTATGTCTACCTACGACAACACAATAGAACTTGTACATAAGTTCTTTTCACATATAATGCATATGCAATGAAAATAATAATTAAATGTGTAAAGTGTAGTGTGTATATATATATATATATATATATATATATATATATATTTTAATTTATATATATTTTTTCTTTGGAAATATCGTAATTTACATAAATAAAAAGGCAGAAAAGTTATGAAGAATGTAGAACATGCATGAACCTGCCTCAAAACAGTGCATTAGGAAAATAATTAGAGAATCGACAAGGATGCCGTTGACGGTATTTATTTTGACGCAACAAGGAAAAGGTTAATTTCAAACTTGGAAAACAAGAAAGACCTGCTTAATTTTGATTAATTTAGGATATACACCTGAGAAAGAGAAAGCATCAATTCTACTACTTGATTCCACACTGCGCCCCTTGTAAGCTAAATCAGTGCACTTGTTTGTACTAAACTGAAAAAAAACAACCAGCCGCTCCAACCAAAACCTGCGTATGTTGTTTGAATCTAAACCATTTGCTACGTACCTGTATAACCTTTAATTTATAATTGTCCTCCTTACTTTGATGGGGATGCGCTTCCTTTTTTCTACATTACAGAACATCACCTTTTGGATTTTTCAATGGATCTTGCATTTCATACATGTAATTGTCTCCAAATGGAAGCTATGATTTTATTTAGTTAACATGTTTTTTTTCCTATCATTTTCTTAACAATTTATTTAATTAGATGCATGAAGTGGTTGGATTGTTTCCAACTTGTTATTTTCATATAGGAAAAGCATCTATGCTGCCTGGTTCATAAATTAAGATCAAGGTAAGGTCGACAATGTTGAATTTGTTAGTACATTCTGCATTCATATATAAAGAGTGAGATGTATATTATATGGTTGCACTTTCGGCTTTTGAAAGTTAAGCCTTTTGTTTTGGCCTGAAAGTTTGAAAACTAAGACTTTTTGTTCCTCTTTATTCCTCTCTGTGATTAGATTTTGTTGGAAAATATGCTTGATCAGCTGCAGAATGAAAGATGGTGGAAGTTTCCTAACAATTGTTCTGCTATACAAGTACTACTTTACTTTCATTAATATTTCTTGGACAAATTTTTGCACGGGGACTTACAAATGCATACCGCAAGAAGTGACGTGAGCCCTTAATTTGACTAAGTCACTGTGTTTAATTTGTATTTGAATGATATTCTAATTTCTGAACTACAAACAATAGAATTTAAACTTTTTTTTTAAACAAAAAATAGTATCTAACTATCTGCACTAACGGAGAGAGGGTGGACTTAGCCTTACAATGGACTAACAACAATGTGGTCCAAATTCTCTTTTGGCGAGAATCGAACATAAGATCTCTCACTTACAAGTGAAGAGGAATACCACTAGACCATAGTACTAAGTACACGACATAAAAAAGCAGTAAAGTCCCAATTGAAGAGATTTTTTTTTTTTTCTTAATTCACATAAAAGAGGCGAGGGCTATACTCAAGTGTCATGTGTACTTAGGTTATAAACTAAATAATAAATTACCAATTAGCTATTAGCTATTTGTCAAGTGATATTTCTTCTCTTACGACTTCACTCACTTATATTCTCAGCAAAGAATTTGATATCAAGGACTTGGATCCACTACATTGCTTTTAGGCATTGAAATTTGTCACAATTATTTACCCAAAAAAACTTTTATCACATTATTTGGTCATATAAAATTGATAAACATTTTATGCTGGTATCTATAACATGTCGTTAATTTATAAATGTCTTTATATTCGGTTCCTGAAAAATGAAGTTGTCCTCTTATTCACTAATTTCGCTTGATGACTTTTAAGAATGCAGTGATTATTCATGCATGGTATTGAGATCTCAATCAAATGGTTCAACCTTCCTTGTCGCAAATAGAAAATAGAACCTTCATTGTCTTTTTCGATACTTAGTTCTTTTGTACCACAAAAAGAAAGAGGATCTCATGATTTAAAAATGCTATAGCTAGATCTTTCTGATTCTGTCTACGAACTTGTTTTCATGGCCATTTGTATGTCATTAGTCAAAGTCGGTGGCAGAGATGATTCGAAGTTTGAAGCCGAACGTGATAGAAAAGTATAGCAAAATTCTGGTAGCTACAGAGAGATTGTCAAAAAGAGAGAGTTAGGCAAGCAAAAGGAAGATTAAAGCCATAAAAACTTTGAATTAGGCCCCTTAAAAACGGAATAACGTTTTGATTAAGCAAGTCCCTTCACTAACATTGATTACTTCTCTATTCCTCTAAAATATATTCTAATTCTGATTTGCGTAATTAAGGAACAATAATAATGCAAGGAATAATATCCTATTGCTAAATTCCTGCCCGTGTTCACGAAGAAAATGAGATTCCATACATGTATTATGTATGATATTATTATTTTTTGACAAATGAATGATAGATAAGATTCTACAAAGATTATTTCAGCAAAATATATATATATATATATATTATTCAACCTGAGACTTCCTTTCAATAAAATGAAGACAAATACCACTAAACTAGAGGCTAATCTTCATATGATATTATTCGCATGCAATTGTTTTAGTCGATTACAAAATCATTCAATACTTTTATATTTTGGGTGGAAGACTATTTGGATACTTGTAATGCAACCTACGTGCCATATTACCTTAACATAAACGTGTGGTTTCATTAGTATTAAAAATCAGTTTAGTTTATCAGTTAGAAGTAATGATGGAATATGCAAAGTGGTAAACCTAGAGTTTTATTCCAATTCCACCCACATTCATCTGGATTTGAGTCATTTTTCTAGCCTGATTCTGGGATAAGAATCTTCTTTTGGTATCATTGCTTTGTTTTTCCTTTGGGTTAATTATAATTTTACCCCTGAATTTTCAGAATTATTTCACTTTGGTTCTTAACTTTTATTTCATAAGTTGGTCCCAAACGTTTTAAAAAGTATTAATAAAGAGAACAGTGACACTTGTTAAACAAAATGGTAGAAGATATCACATGCTTGACATGTAACTAGGGTTGGGGGCAATGTAGGTTGACTATTGAGCTTTGGGTGAAACTGCACTTCGTATCCACCTATAGGTTTAAGCATTCTCCAAAACCACAACCAGCGAATGCGCATACTGCACCAAACCACACCAGAACCAGCTAGAGTTTATTTGGTTTTGGTCGACTTTTTATTGACGACAACGACGAGACGACCAAGGGAGTTGTGCTTATACAAACTAATGGAAAGAAAAAATCTTGGTTGTCATTTAAAAAGTCATCATGTGTCATGTGCGTGACTACTTCTGTCAATTTGTTTAAGGTGTCACTGGTTCCCTGATTAAAATTAATACTTTCAAAGTTCTAGGACAATTATTGGTATATAAAATTGAAAGTTTTAAGGAGCAAAGTGAATAACCATCCAAATTTTAGTGGATAAATTTATTTTTAACTCGTTTTTTAATTACATTTTGAGTACATCAAGACTGAATTACACATTTATCACTTACCTTTCAATTGATAGATATTAACCCTAATGCTTTGAAAACTATAACATTGTCAAGCATGATCGCGTAGATAAACAGAGAACACTAAAAGAAAAAAATGTTGTACTTTTATGTAAAGGAGGAAGCGAATTTTAACAAAGTATCAAATATTAATGTTGTACGCGAAAATGAAGAAACAATCTCAAAATAAGAACATGTGTAGGACAAGAAAATAGGTTATTTCACATGCAATAAATTAAAAGAAGGAAGTGACGAGCAATGAAGAAAAGTGATCGGAGAATTAGTAATTCACTTGTGTTGACTCTAAAAATTACACAGCCTACGTGGCGTTTTGACCGAAGTAACTAAGAGTTAGCTACATCCTTCGAGAGCTTGAATGCTGAGTTGGCGTGCCAATTTGCTGCTTACTCCTGAACTGAGCAACTTCAGCCAAGGAAGGAACACTCTAGACTTTGAGTTCTAAAACAAGAACACAAGGTTATGCAAATCATTGTGAAGTTCTGGGTCTTTTGCATCAGGTTCAGCAACCTCAACAATATTAATGAGAATATAGCTCCGTCGAATCGGTTACAAGCTATATGGACAAAGATAGTCAAATGAGATGAGAGACGTTTATGTAAAAGTGGTTTGACTGTCTGTAGATCGAACTCTGAATGTGACATGTGAGTAAGCAATCATAAAACACTTCACTTCACCGAGAAAGCTAATGAAATGATCTCTTTAGGCGAAAGAATCAAATATTCTTCCTGACTGAGACTTAAGATAAATAATCAGTTGCACTTGAGTAAACCCCAATTTAACTAGATGGCCAGGACTCAAACTGATTCTATAACTCTAGCTCCGTCTATCCAGTTGATTGTCATCGTTGACTGCAAACCCAAACTCTTTTATCTAGTCAGAATTTGTGTTGACGGATAGTGAACAAGTTAGTTTTCTCTATAGGATGAAAGGTTTCACAAAGCGTTAATTTGTGTGTTGAGTTAAAGGTCCCTTCTACGTTGCAAATCATCTTGTATTTATAGGAACAAATTCCTTGATGCCCAAGTTTGAGTTATAGAATTTTAATAGTACTGAAACTCTTCGACACATCCCCATACTGATCATCACAGTCTACTTTGTGCAGGACTCGACCGAACCATAACGAAAAAGGAAGCACGAGCCAAGAAACCTTAAACTTTCTGCCCATGCAGGCCGGTCGAAACACCACCGAATGTTCGCTACTGCCAGAAAATCCCCATGATGCTTCTCTGCTTCTTCCGATCAATTGTTCGGTCGATCGCCACTTCCAGATTCGTATCCAACATTCTAATTATAAGCCATAAATCACAATAAGAAAAGCAACAAAATAAAAGAACAAAACACAATAATTTGGGAATCACAAAATTTATCGTTTGACCAAAAAAAAAAAAAACACAATAATTTGAGAGAACAGTTATTGGCATTCTAAAAATCTGATTGTGCATTCCTCCTTAAGAGTATTTTTTTTTCTTTCTAATATAAAAATTTTAGAGTGTCAATAACAATTCTCTAATTTAAAGGGTAGTTGGTCTTCACCCTATTTTATCTTTTTTTCTCTGTCGATGTGGCCATGAAATAAGGGTTAGTGTGGCCATATAAACAAAAACCATCAGAGATAACAACTGAAATCTAGGAAAGTTCATTTTACATGTTTTCACATGTTTTTTTCTTTGCAGTGTGCAAAGGGTAATTCACCTAAACTGTTTTAAACTTTTTTTAGGGTCAAGTGATTTACCTGTTTGGAAGCTAGTGCAGTACAATAATTACTACAGGAAATAATCGAGTTGGAGCCATAGCTATGAGTGCTATTTCTCAAGGTTTCTGTTTCTCTATTTTAAGGAATTTGGCTCACATATTCCCACCTTTCGCATTCGCATGGGACTCAATTAAGGAACAGTGAAAGATACTTCCACTCAGTGACCGAAAAATATATATGAAAGAAGTTCCACTCACAAAGCTCCCCTTTACTACTTGGCCACTTGTCCAAGTTATTATCTTTGTTAGAGTCCCACATGTGTTTATGTTGCTTTACTAAGAATATAAACCAAAGTTTCTATCACTCTTGGTTAGCTAATGTCTACAATTGGAATTTTGGTCAAAGAATGAAAACTACGATAGCAAGAAGTTGACGGAATCTATCTATTCGACCAAAGCCACAATTGGGTTCTATATAATCTTGAGTCCTATCTTTATATTTTGTGCATTTACTCGCATTTTGTCAAATGTACACAACTACACTATTACGGGTTCTTATTTACAATACAGAAGATTTTAAGCCTAAATAGGACGCACGACTGGTATTTTTTTTTGGGCACAAATCTTCAGTACAGAAGATTTTAAGCCTAATTAATGTTGTGGCTAGAGATCTAATTTATTATATAGTATATTTTTTTCTAATTTTATGGTAGTTGGCTCCTTTAATAAAATAATAATAAAATTTATTTACTGCAAATAAAAAGAAAGAAACTTTAACGAAAAACTCACAGTACTGTTCATTTTAACGAAAAACCACATTTTTACACTAAAAAGTCAATCATGGTACTATTCACTTTACCCTTTATTTTATCGTTATCGTTAAAACTCAAATTTTTCAAATCTTTTTTTATTAGTTTTTCTTAAAAAGCACAACACCTTTATAATCTTTTTTTTGTAGGTATCACCTTTAGTTAATTATTTGTAAGTGCTAGACACTATTTTAAACTTCCGCCTTTTCTTTTAGGTTCGGCTCTATCATTTAGTGATACAGATTTTATGTAAGATTTAACTGTTGCAAAAATCTATTGAATTCATATATGCAAGATCTAATTATTAATTTTACGGACCAGTCAGTAATACGTACCACTATTAGAAAATTGGCTATAAGCCACCCTTTTCATTGGTGGCTATTGGCATGTGTTGCCACTCACATTGGTGGCAAACCTCTATGGCCACCAAGCACCCACTAAACTAGGAGTGTGGCCTATGTAGATGACTCTATTGTAACAATGGCTACCAATATTGCATTGGTGGGTATGTGAATAGTACAACATTTTTATATTTTTTAATTATTTGTAAAATTCAAAATATGTCATTGTCTCTCTTATTAGTGGCTAGATTTGAGACTAACATTGGTGGCTTTCATACTCATACACCCACCAATCCTATGTGTCTCTATTAGGATTAGTGGCTTTTAAAGTATAGGCACCAACAATGGTGTGAATCTATAGCATTCCAAATGGCCTTTATGTTCGAATTGTATTACATGGCTGTTAAATCATAGCTCTATATTATATTAAAACTCATCTTCTTAATATAAACTTCACATTGATTTTAAATTTGCAAAAGGATTCACATTGACAACCAACCACACTTTATATCCCATACGGAATCAATAACAAGGTTTGTCCCTTTTAAAGAAAGCATATTACATTCTGATTTGATGTCCAACACATCCAACTACCCAAGGGTGATGAGGTTACATTTTATAACACCAACAGTACATATGCACATCCACCAACAGCAAACTGAACTAACAAAATCCACCCAATTGGATTTATGCCTTCCCTATGGCATTTGTACTATATACATCAAGCAAAATTCACAGAAATGATCACAGTTAGCTTATCACTTACTGAAGCCAGTGACATTCACCATGCATGGACGATAGACCATCTCATCATCCGTGCCATTATTCTGCAGAAAAACAATGTCGGCATCCTTAACTTCTCCACTTGCCTGGATCTCCAAACCAGTCCCTTGTTCAATTCTATTCACAGAAAAGCATAGTTAACAAATGATTATTCACAGAAAAGCATTTTTACCAAATATTCAGGCAAGCATTTGAATTGTATTCATTCTAACAACAACTAAAACAAAAGTTAAAATTCATCAACAAATAGATAAGCTTACGCACTACATCACATAATTTCCATGAAGCTTATAAAATTATGTGCCCAAGAATTTGGGGAGAGAAGGAGATGCAGGAACCTTTAAGTGGAGTTGATGAAGCGTTAAATTGGATTCGGAACCTCGAAACCCAGGCATGGTAGAACAACATTGTGTAGATACAGAGAGAAAAATGTACAACAACCAAACGCAATTCACCAAAAGGAAAAAAACATTCTGGGTTATGTCTACTTAAATTTTAAAAAACATGTTTAAATCCATTTTTCAGATTCTGAAGAAAAAAAAATGGAGAACTACACAGCTAGGAAAATTCAAAAACAAAACCATTGGATCTGAAACTATTGCCTGGTTGTTCCGTGAATGTTCGAACTAAAACAATAAAGCCCAAATTAAATATTCAAAAATTGATTGAAAAGTCCTTACCTTGAGGAGGAAGACAAATGCCAACAACCGGAGAAGCAAATTGGGGAAGGAAGGATATAGAAAGAGAAAATGACTGCCCCCACCCTCTCTCTCTCTCTCCCTGTAATAGTGCACCCAAACCCTATGGAAAATACAACAGTCAGAAAAGGAATTGAATGGCAAATCCAACAGTGAGATAAGGTATTGTAACCTATATTCATATTAGACATAAGCAACAATATAGGAAAAGATTTAGAAGATTTTATAAAAGTGTAGAGAAATGAGAACCTATGCATGTATAGCACATTTTCTTGAAATGGTTGAAGAACCATTTCAATCAAAATAGAAAGGTACTAGAAAAATTGCCCGCGCTTCGCTGCAGGTTTTGAAACTATTATCCATAATGGGCGTGAATAATTTGCACAGGAAGATGCATTACAAAGGCAACACAAATGGAGTCGCATCCTAAAATGAACCAATGCAGATGAACAAATTCCACCTGAGTAAATCCAACAAAATCACAAATCAATACAGGCATCTTAAAGAATTCAAATAACCAAGAGATGGGTGAAGTGAGCTGATAAGAAACCAAACAGTGTGCAAAATTCAAATTCAGCCTCAGCACAACACACACACCAAATTCAGATTTGGAAAAACCCAGAATTCCCAAAAAAGCCACCACATTTTGAGATCAACTTCCAAAATTCAAAAACACACTCAACATGCAATCAGTGAAATCAATCAATCTGGTTCAAAGAACCGCTTCCCATAACCACTTCGAAAATCAGCAAAATGAAAAAAAAAAATTTAAAGCTATGTCTCAAAACATTAACTCCAAAAGTTATACAACTTCACTCTTCATAAGTTTTAAGAATTGAGGATTGCAAATGCTAGAGTAAGTTGCTGATCCTTAATTAACAAAAATTGTAATAGCTCTCGGCAGCTATTCTTACCCTTTTGCAGCAGCCTTCTGTAGTACTCTCATTTTTTCTCAAGCATTTCGAGCATCTAGCAAACATTTATCAAAACTGATTCAGATATAAATTTAATTGTATCAACCAACTCAAAGAAAACATAAAAGAACTACACAACGAAGAAACATTTCAACTTCCACCACAGCCTCTCAAACTAAATTCTAAACCACCCACAAACCTGAAAAGAATCATCAAGATACCGAAATTTTGAAACACAGTAAACTTGGCAAATTTCCAAAACCCATATCTATATCAGTCTTTGCATGCACACAAATCAGGTGAGAACATGCGAAGACTATATATTTCAATTAAGTTTATCTATATGGAGCAAAACAAAACAACCGAAATTGGTGAGCACATGAGTGGAGAAAACAGAAAATATCACAATCCATTTATATGAAGGGTTGGAAGATTTAGTACAGGGAACAGTTGGACAGCAGGTCATAGAGTCCATGAATACAATTAGAGCCCTTTGAATTTCTTTGCAAGAGAAGATTTATGTGGAAAAACAACATGAAATATACAAATATAAAGGAAATTTGAGGTTTGTAGTTCTTCTAATCAATCAATTTTTTACTACCGAAACAATTGAATAGTTAGAGAGCTTTAGATAATACCATACAGTATTTATAAGGAAACGATCTTCCACAATCTACAACTGCATCTCATTGCAGGACTATAGAAGAATATTTTAAAAACCTTAATGGGGCATGTACCTATTATAGACATCTGGGTTCAACACAATTCAAAATTATTGTAAGGACTATCAATAGTAAAGCAGAACTCAATCGTCAAGACAGAACGGAGACAGAGAAAATACGCCAAAACAAATAAAGAAAGTAAGTGCAAAGCTTACAGAAGGGGACTTGAATGATCTTTATGAACCACAATTTGTAAAATCCTTAAAGCTTATCACTGGAAGATGGGAATTGTTCTCCATTGGACCTAAGGATCATACACCCAACACCAAACACCTCATTGTGATCAAACCAAACTAAACTTTCATTCAATTAAGTCTCAAACACTTTAATTAAGTTAAAAAAAGAATAGTCCAATTCTACCAAAACTATATACAGAAACCCAGAAAAACGGAACGAACAGTTGTGCAAAGGAGTATAATGACACTAAATCTTCAAATGAAATAAAAAAAAAATACCCAAACCAATATAAAAGGCAAAGTCATCCCTAGCAACTGTAAAATAACAATTAAAAAACGAAACCCATGTAAGTTCACGACAAATTAAAACGCCTAGATCAACATTAACATAAAATTAGCCACAAACCTAGAGAAACCAACACTAAATTAGACTAAACTAATAAGACATAAGCTTCAAATCAAATTCCAAATAAAAAATTTGGATAAAACCAACAACAAAACCACACCTTGTTCCTGTTCTGTCTCCCTTCTTGTCTCTTTTGCCTACTCCCCACATTAAGCCTTTTTATCCTCATTTTTTCTCTTTTGGCTGCTCACTTAAACCCCATTTTTCTTTTCTCTTCACTTTCCTCGATTTCCAGTCCCCCTTTCTTCCACATCTAATTTTTTTTCCTCATTTTTTCCATCACTACTCTTGACACTAATTCTCCATTCTTTTTCATCTCTTAATTATTTCACTCAATCAAAACATGGGATCACATTTTCTCAAGCAGCCCCAAAAAACTGACCAACCCAAAATCAGAAAAACATCCAAACTAGAACATACAATCACCAGTGTCCAGCAGCAAACAATAAATTAGAAATACAAAACAAAGGGAAAAAAAAACAGAAACCGCAAAAACCCAAATGCAAAAAGAAAAAAAGGGTGTTGCTTTGAATGTAAACGGGAAAATACCTGAGCATCAGAAGAAGATGACTTATCTTTTTCTTCATTTGGAAGCGACATGACTCTGCTCAATGGGATTATAAACCTACCCATAATACAAAAAAATTATTAGAATTCATCGCCAAACAAAAGAAGAAATCATTTTTCAAAAGCAAATTTGATATTAAATAAAGAATTTAAGAGTATATGTATATCAGCTCAGAATTTATAAGTATACATATCGTGTAATTGAATTGATTGAACTGAGAGAGGGAGGGAGAGAGGGAGAGGGAGAGAGAGAGAGATGGGGACTTACTGATTGTTTCAAAGGGAAAGAGGGAAGTGATCAGAAGCTTATGTCATCGGCAAACTGGAAAAGGGCAAGCTCTAGATCTGATTTGTAGCACGGCATTCAGTCAAAACTTGATGCAAAACATCAGCAGAGATAACGAAAATGATAAAAACTTTAAAAAAATTTAAACAAAATTTTAAAACTTTAACTTACAGGAAGCTCTGTGACCAGTTGCACTGGTTGCCCAGTTCACAATTGTGAAGTCTGAAGAGAACCCAAAACTTGAACACTGGAATCTTGAGTTTTCTCAGACAATGGCAGATTTTCCATGCTGATTTCAGTAACCCTAATTCAATTTAAAAAAAAAAAGATTTAAATTCCAAATTGGGAATGAAATTACTTGCCTTGAGTGGGGAGAGTTTAACAAAACGCCGCCTTCGGAGACCCAGCCTTTGAGCGGCTGCGGCGCCTGGTGTGGCGGTGCGAGACACAAAAAGAGTTTGAGAAGCAGAAATTAATTTTTTGGATGAGAGAAACGGAATGAAGCAGAAGACTCGAGAAGAGGCATCTTCAACGATGATGAATGCTCTACAAACAAAATCCCCAAAATCACAAAAAGGAAATTTGAACACAAAATCCATTTTTAACTCTAAAATCACAAAAAAGAAATTCAAACAAAACAAAAAGGAAATTAAGAGAGAAACGGAGAAGAGAGAGTGAGAGATCGGAGTACCGTTAGTTAAAGAGTGGACGGCGTCGGTTCTCCTAGCACTGTAATCCCTGAAGATCTCTTCCGCTGTTGGAGGACTCGAGCCCATCTCCCTGCTCCTCTCCTTCATCTCACCGAAGCTCTCGAGTTACATAAATGAAGGCCAGTTTGTGTGGTTTTGGTTTTAGGAAGCAGGAGCCGATGCTATTCCAGAGATGGAGTTGTGGCTGCTAGGGTTTGAGGTGGACAGAAACAGGAAGAGTGAGAGATGAGAGAGGGCTCCTCTAGAATAGGATTATTAAATGAAAAAAAAAAATTTGGAAAAAAAAAGGAGGAGAAGACTGAAAAAGAAATTAAAAAAAACAGGTCCCAAAGTTGAAAAAACATGTAAAAGGTCTTTGGTGTAATTTTAAGAAATAAAATTACTTAACAGACACCAACATTGGTGGCTGAGTTTTTCAGGCCACTGATATCAGTGGCAATCCACTATAAAGCCACCAAAAAATAGTAAGAGTAGCAACTTTATATCTATGGCCACCAATTGCAAAGGGTGGGAAAAAAATGGTGGCCTATGAGCCAAATTCTAGTAGTGTACCATGGAAGAAAATTCGGTTTCTTTTCTTCTTTCTCCACCAATGTGGTCTCATGATTATAGAACCATCCCTTATATTTTCATTCTTCGAAGGTCATTCATACAAATTTAGCCATTGAGTTACCTGACTAAATGATTTTCTATTAGATTTTATGTTGATAAAGTCAAAAAGTGACATACAAACTGAAACGGTTGAAAAGAATACCTTTAGATAGCTTGATCATACATCAGATTGCGTAGTGAGAAAATAAATAAGGTACAAACTAAATTTATAGAGAAGGATAGTGGCTAAAGATTTTTGGTATTCAATGTTAAAACAAAAACGATAAATGTGACTAAATCACTTAGTTCTCATTAGCTTAAAAAAAAATATATTAGATTCAAGAAAAATATGTCAAACAACGCCTAACATTCATTTACTCTACAGTTTTTTCACAGGAGGAAATGAGCTTTAATTTTACCTTTGAAAAAACTTTAATATTCTTCATAGTTATATTCCTCGATCGACCTTATGGTTCAAACATTGTATTATTGAAGCCAAATTCACCAGAAACATTGTATTATTGAAAACGATGGGTCAAAGATTCTTTTAAACATTGAAAATGATCATGTGTGGAGACATATGTTTGTTGTGGTATCTTCGATAATAAAGCCATCGGTGAACATCTTAGGCTGTGACAACAAGATATCAGATGGACCAAACATTGGATTGTGACCAAAACATTTTACTTAAAGATTAAGAAAGCTTAAAGCTCTCTTCAAAAATAAGAAAAAAAGCTTAAAGCTTAGTTTTTACTTTTTTGTTGTCATGGGTAAAGGAAACTAGGTATGTTTTAAAGGTGAAAATATTGTTTAACAAACCGACGTACGTACTCTTTTTCGTTCCTGTTGTTTATATCTGTATAGGTAAAGGAAGCTGGCATTTGCACATCTTTGTGATTCCTGGCCAATTAATATTTACGTTAATGAGATGACGATTTGTTAACCAAAACAAAATCACATGAATATTTGGTTATTATATAACCATCATTTGAGCCAATGTAGGGGTGTAAAATGAAAAATATATTTATTTACGTTTATAAGCAAGCTAGAGAGGAAAAAATAAACCGGAAAGAAGAAACCCTCATACATGTAATGCATATATGAGAATTGTGGATGCAAATTTCTTGCCAAAGTTAGAATTGTGAGGGAAAAGTGTTTGAAGAATTTTGTAGAATTTTACTAGAGAATTGGAAGTGAACTTTGAGGAGAATGATGGGGTTTAAATAGGAGAGTGGCTAGTCTCCTTGGGTGAGAGAGGACCGGCCACCTATCTCCCCTTGTGGGCTAGGTTCTTGATTTGTGTTAAATTGGGAGTTATGGAATAATTACCTAATCGATTAGCTAATTAATAGAATAATTACCTAATTGATTAGCTAATCAATATAATAAAAAATGGAAGATTTGGGAGTTACCTTGTGGAGAAGATTGGATGAGGATGGATGAAATAGGTTTTGAATTATTACCTATTTTGGGCACTTTTGACTTGGTTGAGGGATGATTGCCTATTGCTCGCGCGTAGGAATCCCGGTGTGCTTCGAGAGTAATTTTGTCCTTTTCACCCAAAAATCCATGCGTCGCCTTGTGATTATTTTTGGCTCCACAAATGTCCCCACACCTGCTAGGCTGCTCACAGGGAAGGGCATCAGGTGTAGAGATCTCCAACTTTGATGCAGATTCTCACTTGGACTTGGAATTAGATTCTTCTAGGAAAGGGAAATAAATCGCCTCCAAAGCCTATTTAAGCCTACCTTAAGTAGGGGATTAAATCAACTTCGGAGGGACATTATTTATCCCTACAAGAAAGAGAGAAAACTAGAGGATATTTTTCCCCCTTCCCTAACACTCTTCTTTGCCTGTCCATGCAAAGAACCGTCTTTCGCTGATTTCTTTATCTTCTCCGGGCCGCACTGATGTAAGAAATACTTAATTTTTCTTGTCTTCTTCTTGGGTGGTGTTGCCACGGGGCAGCCATCGGGGTGGTGAGGCACATCGGCTGGCAGGGGTCAGCTTAGCATGGGCCAATGAGGTGGTCTGGTAGGGGTCATTGCTTGTGTTGGTCGGCTTGATTACAGCCCAGGATTGGCTCGGTATGGGCCGAGGAAATGGTGTGGCATGGGCAACGGTTTGGCTGCCATGTTTGGGCTGCTTTCCAAAAATGAAAAAACTGCTTGAGTTTGATTTCTCAGCTGCCGTAGATGGAGCAGTCAAGGATGGAGCTGCCAAGATCAGAGCTGCTGAAGATGAAGTGTCAGATGAGTGAACTGTTAAGTGCAAAAGTGGCTGCTACCCCCTGACCATTTGATGCCTAGTTGATCTTCAAGCATTCGATCTTTTGAGCTATGTGGCCTTCTCGCACTAGAGAGCTTACCCAGATGGGTGTCGGGAAATTAGTTTACCCTTTCGCACTGGAGAGCAATTATTTTACCCTCTCGCACTGGAGAGTAATTAGTTTACCCTCTTGCACTGGAGAGCAATTGGTTTACCCTCTCGTACCGCAGAGCAATTAGTTTAACCTCTCGCACTGGAGAGCAGACCCTTTTAGGTGTCGTGGAATTGGTTTACCCTCTTGCACTAGAGAGCAATTAGTTTGTCCTCTCGCACTGGAGAGCCGACCCAGATGGGTGTCGGGATATTGGTTTACCATCTCGCACTGGAGAGCAATTAGTTTACCCTATCGCACTGAAAAGCTTACCCATATGGGTGTCGGGGGATTAGTTTACCCTCTCGCACTGGAAAACAATTAGTTTACCCTCTCGCACTGGAGAACATGAAAGTCGTTGTCGTGAGTGTAGCTGAGGAAAGCTGGATTGCTGGACAACTGAAATAATCCTCAGCCAACGAGGTCTTGTTTGGCGAACTGCTTGAAACTTCGAACTGCTTGTGGAACCCACGTAAAGGTGTAAGTGCAGTGAACTGCTCCCAAAGTTATTGCGTCATCATTAGGTGTTTTGTTGTGTGCTCTTTTGAGGCTTGGTTAGCTCGAGCCACAGGGCACGATCGGCACGGCTGGGAGCCGTGGTGCAAGATTAACACAGTTATAAGCCCTGGTGATAGATCAATGACTGCCGGGAGCTATGGTACAGGTAGTCACGGCTGTGAAAGCAGAGTTAAGGCTGTGATGTGTTGCTTCAGTATTGAATCATCTGGAGTGTTGAGAACAAGCTCTGCCCCCGGTTCTTGGTAGTTAGGCTGGTGTGTCATTCTGGTACTCGTCTACCCCCGGCGCGCCATTAGGCTGACCTACTACCTTTGTTGAAACAAAAGTAATCTTTGAATTCAACAATCTATGTAAGATAGTCTCGTCTGCTCAATCTTGTTATTGAAAGGTGACCTGCTTATATTGGTCATGTCTCATTGGAGCGCCTTGTCAGTAGCTTCATTGCGCTGGAAATCGCGCAATCGCTTGGTCGTGAGCCTCTTTACTTCTTCCTGAATTTTCCTTTGTTGGGGCAGCAGAGCTCTCAGCTGCCCCTGGTCGTGACTTGCTGGTCTAGGTTACTCTTCTATGTGTTTGGCTCATTTATGTCGCGGCTGTGGTGCATGTGATATGTTCCTAGCAGGTAAGCGAGTAACTCGCAGGCTATTGGTTGAACTTAAGCCGGATTGAGTGACTGATTCTCTCATTCCGCTGTGATGCCTACTCCGATGTGAGGTGGATGATACTTTTTGTGGGCCTTGCTGCGAATGAACACTTCGCCTGGAAGGCTGCTCATGTTGATTATCGGAGTATGGCCTTAACCGTGAGTGTATACTTATCCTCGAGCCTAGTCGAGAGTGCACACTCATTCGCGCACTAAGACGGGAGTATACGCTATCTTGGGGGCCCAATTGGGAATGTACATTACCTCAACGCTCGGCTCTTGGCTACTTGCCGGGACGCTACTGGAAAGGTTCGTCTACCCTTGTCCTTCTTCGGGACACCTCGTCTATGGCACGTTGGATCTCGGTGCGTTGCAAAAGTTGATTCACCAAGGTCGTTTATTATGTAAGGGCCCTCGTCAACTCTATGACTTGTCGAGACAAGTGTTGTTTGCCATTTGGATTGGAAAAGCTTGGAAGGAATGTGCCTCCTTGAGCAGTGGAAGTATGGTAGGCTCTAGGCGCGAGATTTGAATTGGGAAATGTTAAATTCGAGGAGAAACGTGGTGAAAATGCCTTCGGTTCGATCGTAGGTCCTGAAACTTGAAGTCGAGAAGGTTGTGTTACTCTTGGGCCACTTTAGGCTGCTTGGGAAACCACAAGAACATGCTGGGCCGCGGGAGCAGGCTGGGCCACGGGAGCAGGCTGGGTCATGGGAGCAGGTTGGGCCACGGGCGTGGGCTGCTCAGCGCTTGATGCATGCGAGTGCGAGGCTTGGGCTCAGCTTGGCAATGCGTTGGGTTTGGAGTGACATGGCTTGGGTCGTGGCTTTGGTATCGTGGGCCTTGGATGACACGAATAATGCTTGGGCCCGTGCAAGCTTGGATGGCACGGCTCGGGCCTTGGTAGTGGTGCCATGGACCTCACCACGGGTGGTTGCCGTGGCGGTCACCATGGTGGTTGCCATGGTGGAGCCTTGTAGTGGTGGTGCCACTCCACTTATTGTCATATTTAGCCTTGTGGATCACCGCGGTCCCATCTTTTGAATATTGGAATTCTCACTTGTTGAATTTTCTAAATTTCTAGCCATTGTATTTCTCTTTTACTTTTTATCAAAGAATTTTTGCAAATAAAAAATTCTAATAATAAGAACGTACGAAAAATCTACAAATGGACAAGAAAAAAAAAAACCTTTGATGCGAGAGTCTTTTATGAGCGTGTGACTCTTCTCTCAATGAAAGCACCAATTTATGGATGCAAATTTCTTCCTCCTTGATCTTGGACAAAATTACACCTACAAAACAAATCACACCTTAGGTCAAGGCCAAAAGCCTCACGCACCCACAATGAATTGGGGAGGGGGGGCTTTGGCCGAAGAACCTCTGATGCCAAAGTTAAAATTTTGAGGGAAAAGTGTTTAGAGAATTTTATAGAATTTTACCAGAGAATTGGAAGTGAACTTTGAGGAGAATGATGGGGTTTAAATAGGAGAGTGGTCGGCCCCCTTTGGGTGAGAGAGGACTGGCCACCTAGCTCCCCTTGTGGGCCAGGTTCTTGATTTGTGTTAAATTAGGAGTTAAGGAATAATTACCTAATCAATTAGCTAATTAATAGAATAATTACCTAATTGATTAGCTAATCAATATAATAAAAAAAGAGAAGATTTGGGAGTTACCTTGTGGAGAAGATTGGATGATGATGGATGAAATAGGTTTTGAATTATTACCTATTTTGGGCACTTTTGACTTGGTTGAGGGATGATTGCCCACTGCTCGCGCGTAGGAATCCTGGTGTGATTCGAGGGTAATTTTGTCATTTTAACCCAAAAATCCACGTGTCGCCTTGTGATTATTTTTGGCTCCACAAGAATGCCATTATTTTATTTTTTTTATGATTGATCTGCCCCCATTGACAACTTAAAATGCCAATTGTATCCCGAGAAAATGGGAAATGACCCTTTTTCTGAGCTCATAAATTTGGACTCACCATTTTAAAATCCTTACAAATTTTCCCTTTTGTAGGTGTAAAAGTACTTAATTTGTCCTTCATAACTAATTTTTTTAATAAACGATATCATCTACTCTAAAGGGCGTGAGACACTCACAGTGGGTTAGCAATAATGTGGTTCAAATCTGCATTTGGCGAGAATCGAACCTAAAACCTCTCACTTATAAATAAAGAAGAATATTATTAGACCGTAATACTAAGTGGCGGCCATCATAACTATTTAGCCTAAACATAAATTCAAGTTTTTAAATTCTTTTATTCAAGATTTGCCTTATAATTGCTACTTAGTACTATGGTCTAGTGGTATTTCTCTTCACTTGTAAGTGAGAGGTCTTAGGTTCGATTCTCGCTAAAGGCGAATTTGAATCACATTATTGTTAGCCCATTGTGAGCCTAAGCTCATTCTCTCCCCCTTAGCATAGATAATATCTTTTGTTCAAAAGAAAAAAAGAAAAGAAAAATGTTTGCCTTATAATTTGAAGCTTTCATTATGAACAACATGATGGTTTGAAAAGCTCAGAATGCCTGACAAAATAAATAAATAAATAAATAAACAACGTAAACACACTACCAGAAAATATAATTGGCCCGCCTAACTTTTGCTCGACAAATCATATTAAATCGGGTCAAGTTAGTTTACCCGAAAATATATTTGAATCACATTATTGTTAGTCCATTGTGAGCCTAAGCTCATTCTCTCCCCCTTAGCATAGATAATATCTTTTGTTCAAAAGAAAAAAAAAAAAGAAAAATGTTTGCCTTATAATTTGAAGCTTTCATTATGAACAACATGATGGTTTGAAAAGCTCAGAATGCCTGACAAAATAAATAAATAAATAAACAAACAACGTAAACACACTACCAGAAAATATAATTGGCCCGCCTAACTTTTGCCCGACAAATCATATTAAATCGGGTCAAGTTAGTTTACCCGAAAATATACATTGGCCGAGTAAAGGTGGTCAACATTTAGAATTTTACCAAAGGCTTTGCGTGATGAAAATATTTCAAAGGGCAAGATAAAATTTGTCGGGCAAACTTTTGGCACCAAGAAAAAAATATGGCGCGTATTGTGTAAAGGTTTGGCCGACGAAAACTCAATTCCTCGACTTAAGGACTTTTGCCCTCGTCCGGTCAAGTGTCTACACCGCTAGGCAAAGGTCAACAATGACTTGTCAAAAAATAACATCGACAAACTTTTGCTCGACGTCTTGCTTATATTTTCTGTCGTCAAGTCCAATGCCTACACCTTTGGGCAAAGGTCCACAATGACATGTCCAAAAAATCACCGACAAAACTTGTGCTCGATGTCTTGCTTATATTTACCAACGAAAATATTTGCCCGATGAAATAGTTAGTCTATGTCAGAGCAATTTTGACATCAACCTGGAAGTGTTGGGTATGTCTGACTACATAACCCGGTTGTGGAATGATCGGTTCAAGGAGTGTAAGTACGAGCTGTGCAGCCACAATAGGACTTTAGAAACATATGATGAAGCTCTGACCCATCTGCCCTATGGTTTTGAGCATAGGATGGACAAGTGGCACTGCTTTACGGTTATGTTTTGAATTTATAATTCCTGGAAACAGACGTCTTCCAGGATGAAACAGTTGGACGAGTGAAGCAGTCTCCCATCGATATAAATTTGTTTTTGAATTTAAATATAATTGTACAAACATTTTGGTTTTAAAAATAAAATAAAATTTTAAATATTATGATATTAATATAATAAAAATTAATTAAACATAACTTTTTAATACTGAAGAACGTTTGCCCGACGAAGTAAGTCGTAGAGTAAGAACTTTATGTTTTTAATCTTTTTGTTTATGAAGATTACCCAATGAAATTTTCATCGCTTTAAATATAGTTTATCATTTTTTTCGTAAATTTAAACTTTGCCTGATGAAGAACTTTGGTCAGGCATGTGTAGTTCTTCGAGCGTAGTTTGTCAAAGCTATTTTGCGCAACGAATAGTCGTCGAAAACTCTGTCGGGCAAAATACAGTTGCCTGATGGTGGCTAAGTTTTGTCAGGTAAACCTTTGAGTGACCTACTTTGCTCGATGGAGTTTCATTGGTTAAAAGTTTAGGTGACGTAATCGTATTTTGATTGACAAATATTTCGTTTGTCAAGGGATTTTTTTTTTTTTTACAATGACAAATTAGGCTGAGGTGCGGATATCTCGCTCACTTTAAGGAGATCCAAGCCCACTGCGGTTTGATAAGTCCAAACCGGTGCAACAATATATCTCTTGACTTATCCCCTCCATGGTACAACAGCCCAATTAAATCGTTGTGTGACTTAAACCTATCTACAGAAAAGGAAGAGACCAAAGCTCTACCACACAAACACACTTGTTTGGCCAGTAAGTAAAAATAGAAAAAAAAAATAGAGGAAATGGAGAGAATAACAGTTGTAGAAGAGATTAGGTAGTGAATAATGAATAAAAGAATGATGGAGAAAATGCTATTGATTATAGGTTTCTTATCACCATAATTGAACAGGGTAATACACAGAAAATAACAAGAAAAGAGTTGCAACAGTTACATAAGAAAAAGGTTAAAAGACTCCATCTTAATTTCCACTAACAAAAGATAATGACAACCATTTGAATTTCTCCCTAACACCCAATAATTAATGTATTCAATATTGAAAATGCATCAACATTCCCCACTCATTTTTAATATTAATTGAAAAGAAAAGAAGAAAAATTAAGATTGGCAAAAGACGAATCGTTATGCATCATGAAGGAGTGACTCTGCATTAAACCTCCATTGGTGAAACAATAATTCCTACTCCAAAGTTGATAGTGGTCTCAAACTAGAAATACAACTGCCACATATAGTAATTCAGGTGTTAATTTGAGCTTTAATAGCTAGCACATTATCGGCTTGTGCTAATCCCGGTTTTCATGAGTATATTTGAGAACAAGCAATATTCTTAGAGAAAGCAGTCCCATTTTCACACTCGTATAGGTAAAATCTATCAAGGATGCTCCTGTAATTGTGACATCCCACTAAAAAACGAGCTACATATTTTATTAAGAGTTTAAATAAACTCAACCTCCAAAAACATTAAAGGATAAATGCACTTACACCATAGAGATGAGAAAAACTAGTAGTGCATCTCTTGTAGACATTTTATGATTCGTTTTTCCCTTTGAAACCAGTTCTTATGATATCTAATTACTAGGTTGGGCGTCCTTATATATAGCTCATGATTGTAAGAGCTTTAATTCCATCCCCCTCGATGTACTCCATACACTTTCTCTTGTCAAGGCCTTGGTTGATGGATCTGTAAGATTGCCACCAGATTTAATATAATTCATATTAATAGTACCATTGCTCAAATGAGATCTCATAACATTATGTTTTCTTCTTATGCATCTCATTTACCGTTGTAATAACGATTTTTCACCATATCGATAGCAGCAGTACTATCACATAGGTGGAATAGTTTTTCACAAAGTGGGATCTGATATAAAAAATCTCTCAACCATTCTACTTCTTGAGTGGCTAATGTCAAAGCAATAAGTTCAGCCTCCATGATTGAATTAGCAATAAATTGTTTCTTTTTCCAACAAAATCAGGACCACCTAATGTAAAAATAAAACCGGTAGTAGAAAGAGAATCAGCTAACATATGTTCCAATCAGCATTACTTAAACCCTCAAATACTGCAGGATTTTTTTTAATAAAATAAACCATGATTCTTTGTGCAAAGTCAATATTTGATTACTCTTTCTATGGCATGCCAATGCTCTTTACATGGCTTACTGGTAAACTTGATAAGTACTCCAACTGCATATGCAATTTCAGGCCTTACACAGTCAGTCGCATATCTCACTACCAATTATGCTAGCATATTTCTTTTGATTAATCACATCATTTTCTCTTTGGCTTTTTAGCCAAAATGGCCCCTAATATTGGCATAACTTTTCATTTTGGTCACTGAGATTGAAAATTGATAGAAGTGGTATTTGAGTTTGTCCAACGTGAATCATTTTTGTCCTTACGTGAAAAAAAAATTGACAACATCATCGTCAAATTGTTACATGAGCGACCACGTGACTACCTTTTTAAGGGTATTTTTGCCAAACCAACCTCTTTTAGCCAAAATGGTCATTGAGATTGACATAACTCTTCATTTTGGTCTCTGACAATGAAATTGACAGAAGTGGTCCCTCGGTTTGTCCAACTAAATCATTTTGATCCTTCCGTGAAAAATCTATCAATATCCTCATTAAATTGTCACGTGAGCAACCGTGTGACTAATTATTTAAGAGTATCTTTGTCAAATCAACCCCTCCACTTAACGAGGATATTGACATATTTTCTTAATAAAACTGTTTAATTTGTTCCTTCCATGAAAAATTGTCAATATCCTCGTTAAGTTGAGAGGCTGATTTGACAAAAATAATCTTAAAAAGGTGGTCAGACGGTCGCTCATTTGATTATTTGACGAGAATATTGACGTATTTTTCTTGGAATGACCAAAATGATTTACAATGGAGAAACTTAGGGACCACTTCTATCAATTTTCATTGTCATGGACCAAAGTGAAGAGTTATGTTAATTTCAGGGATCATATTAGCTAAAAGGGTTTGGTTTGACAAAAATACCCTTAAAGAGGTAGTCACGTCGTCGCTAACGCAACACTTAACAATGATATTAACAATTTTTGTATGGATTGACCATAATGATTTACAATGGACAAACCAGGGACAATTTCCATTGATTTTCAGTCTCAGAGACTAAAGTGAGGAGTTATGCCAATCTTAGGGACCATTTTACCTAAAAAGTCTTTTCTTTTTTGTTTGGAGATAAGTGAACACTTGCATCAAATGGAGTGGAAACGTGCTTGCAATCAATGAAATTACATCTGCTCATAATTTTTATCGATATAGTGTGACTGATCAAGAAAAATACCATCACATGTTTTTGTTATTTTCATGCACAAAATAAAATTAGCCTCACCAATATCTTTCAGGTCAAAATGGCTCTTAAAGATATTTATTGTTTCATTAATCACAAATAGATTTGAGCCAAAAATTAATAAATCATCATCATAGAGGCCAATAATAACAAGTGAATCATTCCATGATTTATAATATATGTGTTTTTCACTCTCATTACTTTTATAACCATTGTTAGTCATGTAGGAATCAAAATTTTCATACCACTGTTTAAGTGACTGCTTTAAACCATAAAGAGATTTAGTAAACTTACTGTTATAACCAAATCTGTGCACCTCCATGAGCGGTGGTTGAGCACAAATTCATGTAATCCTGAGAAACCTGCACAACAGTGAAACAACCGTAAGGAAACCTTAGGCTGGAGAGGTGTGTGCCAGCCAAAGACTCTCCGATGGTCAAGTTAGTGAATGGTTTGAGACTCAAGTAATGGGCAAAAGAATTCAAGTGAATAGATTATGCCACCGTAGATGAACTCTAGATGGGTGTATTTATACCGTGGGAGAAAGACCTTTTTAGGATAGAATTCTCGTTCTAAGCCGGGAGAATTCTACAAGATGTCTAATAAATAGATATTGCATCCTCTTAGGAGTTATGATTACTTGCATCGCCTTATCGCTAGATTGTAAAGACTCCAAGACCTATATGATCTGATTATGTTCATATCTGGATCAGATCGCATGTTCTGCGGAACAAGCATGGTCATCTAGTGAAGTCGATAGGATTTCGCCTATAGCCCCAGAGTAAAGTGATGGTGGCACCCTACTCGGTCTGATATTGTGATACAGCTCCGCACGGAGCTGGTGAATCCATGACTGGACTTTTGAGGTAACAATATTCAAATCAGTCTTACTCCGGCCTTGGAAAATCATGGTCCCACAATTGTCCCTAACTATCCGTCTGAGAGGCATCCCGTTCCCCTTGAGGATCGATTGTTATCCAAAGACCATACCTTTCGGAGTAAGCTGAAATACATACCGCTTAGTCTTCAAACTATTTGCAGTTAGGTCCAGCTGGGTAGTCGATTCGCTTCGATTTTCCATTGCATAATCTTTAGAATCGCGAAAAAAAGATCAACTGCCATGATGACGAACGCCTCCATTTCACACGGTTGCCTTTTCCACACGTTTTATTAATTAACCTCAATCTTCGTATATGTCAATCTCGAGATGCGCGTCCCTTCACTTTTAACCGTGAGATCTTGTGGTGATCTTCCTTGAAATAGGCTTACCAGGTCATAGTTTTCTTTAATCTCTTCTCATTTTCCGCCATAACTCCCGTGTCTTTCTTGCTTAAATCTAATCTTTTTCTGAGTCTTTTGTCGAGAAATGATTAACTCCTAAAAAACAGCATCGTCTGCCGTAAATCAAAAATGTTTTCCTTTTATTTTGCACTGAGTTGATCTCATTTGAGACTTTCATGATAGATATGTGATTTTGTAAAGATTTTTCCATCTTATACATCTTTTTCATGTGAAATTCTCAATCCGATAAATGTTTCCAAAGTAAACAAACTTTAAAGAATAGAATAAGCAACGGAGCAGAATGTGAGTAAGTTTGTAGGCACGAGACAGAGTTTTTTGTGAAAAACCCCCTCGGTAATATTGATTCGGAGAAATATTACCTCCCAAACTTAGCATTCGTAAAAGATTATCATTGTGATAGCTGGATTACCACCTTACTCCGACACCAAAATGCAAGCATTTAAACCCATGAGGAATCCCTTGCTTTGAGCTCATTCGTGGATTTATCTGACTTGAGACGACTGCATTGTTCTTGAAATAACCTGCAAGAAATAAGATAGCAAAAGATTTGTTCAATATTTTGCCCCGCTTCTGAATTAAGATCTTTAATACACGCAATGTAGTTCGGGAGTGATTTTCCCAGACTAGATTGTATGTTTGCTCCTAGTGAATCTCAAACGAAAATTCTTTGGGGGCATGATCGTTAGCATGTAGGTCGAAAACACTTGTTGAATCCTTTTGTCTGACTCTTTGCTTTGGACCTTAGCGTTTCCGATCAGACTACTTTGGTTTGTTTGACCAAAGCATTTCCGTGTATCGAATTCCTCTTGGGGATTACCTAGTCTGGATGCCTCATTCGAAACTTCTAACACCCGGTGTTGCAGAGCTTACTTATCTTAGTAAGTTCGTCAGGGATAGAAGTAGTCATACTCAAGGTTAGATTTCAGAGCCACATTCGGAGGAGTTCAGGATCGCTTTTATGACTATTCCCACGAATGGCGTAGAGCCTGGGTTTGAATGTTATAAGCCACAACCTTGTTGGTTACATAAACTTTCCAGAGGCCGGATGGTGCATTGAACTTCCAGGTCAAGGCACCATGTAGCTCACCAATCGTTACCATGCTTATTACAATTTGACTATCCTAATTTCCTAACCATTCTAGACAGATTGGGCTAAATAAGGCTCATTTGACATTATAACTTTGAACGTTTTTAAACTTGCATTGCTGTGAATTTTTCAAAGTTTAGGCCCTGTTTTGAATGAGTAGGGTACTCCCTGTATCACCGAAAAAATGAAAAAAAGAACACATATTTAAGACAAACATATGCTCTTTATTGATCATGATCCAAGTAAAGTTGATTTACAAGAGGGTGTGATTGAATCTGAGAAGGATTGCCTATATATCTTCGGGACGGAGAATCAAATCACTAGTATAGTTACATCAGAAATCACTTTTGACAGTAGGCCTACGGTGCGGCGTTAAGAGATGATTTCTCCATGGACTTGTCTTAGCGCAGACGGCGGCATAACGATTGGGTCCGGAGATGACTACCTACATATTCTGGGAAGGGAATCAAATCATGTGTAGTTTGCATGGTGCTTCTATGGATAATACTTTATGAGGTTAGCAATGTTCCACTTTTTGATGATCGAGATTTCGTCTATGTGTTCCAAGTGGTAGGTTCTAGTACCTCATACTCTGGCAACCTTGTATAGATTTTTCCACTTTGCTCGAGTTTACCTTCTCTTAGGATTTTAGTGTTTTTGAAGACTTCTCTTAAGACTAAGGAGCTTGTAGACTTCTGGGCCTGACGCCCTTGTTGTTATATGATCAGATTTTCTACTGGTATGCTAACTTGAGCACATTCTCGCCATTCTTCTGTGAAATCGAGATCCATTTTCAGGATCCCTGTGTTTTCCAAGGCTGTCATTTCTTTAGTATGTAAGTTTGGCATAGTTGTGACTTGAACAGGGGTGACAGCCTCAGTTCCATTAGCCGTGCAGAACGAGTGATAAGCCCAAAACATTCCGGGCAATTGCTCTTGCCATTTGCTTTTCTTTTCGAGTCTTTTCTTCAAACATTGCAAGATGGTTTTGTTTGAAGCATATGCTTGCCATTTCCTTGCGGATATCTGGGTGTGGAAGTGAGGTGGCGAATCTTGAGTTCTTTGTACCAATCCGTGACTTTGAAGCTGGTAAACTGCAGTTCATTGTCTGCCATTATTGTATAGGGGATCCCAAATTGGCAGATGATGTTCTTCCAAACAAAGGAATTTACGGCCATAAAAATGATTTTCGTTAGAGGTTCGGCATCTATCCACTTAGAGAAGTAGTCTGTCGCCACTATCAGGTATTGCCTATTTCCTGTAGCTTTTTTAAGGTGTCTAACCAAATTGATGCCTCATTGCATAAAAGGCCATGAACCTGTTAGAGTATTCGGTTTTGCATGTTGATGGTTCATAGGGGCATACCCTTGAACTTGTCTCAACTTTGAGTGCAGCTGGTTGCATCTACTCTCATGTTAGGCCACAGTAGCTAGCAATTATTGCTTTCTGGTCCAACGATCTTCCTCCTGCATGGTTCCTGCACACCCCGGAGTAGATGTCATTCAGAATTTGCAGGCCAACTTATGGTGTAACACACAAGTTATGTTGTCCAGAATAGGAACGTCGATAAAGTTTTCTGCATATTACTATATATCTTGATGCCTTTTGAAGTAATTTTCTGGCCAGGTTACGATCTTCTGGTAGTTTTCCGTCCCACATGTAGTTAATGATTTCATCTATCCAGTTTTCTCGAACGTCAATAACAGCGACTACCGCCGGTTCCATTTCGTGAAAGCTGGAGACCTTCAAGTATTCGAAGGGAATTGTTCGTCACAGGGAGTAATCTACATTCGAAGTTATCCTAGTGAGTGCGTTGGCATGGTTGTTCTCTCCTCTTGGTATTTACATGATCTTATATCTTTTGAATTTCTTGAGCAGTGTCTTTGCCTTGTTTAGGTAGACCCTCATGGTAGGGTGATGAACGGCATAGACTCTTATGATCTGGTTAACTATGAGCATGGAATTGCAGTGAATTAGCAATTCTTTTACCTGGAGTTCTTCCGCGATTCTAAGTCCTGCTAGTAGGGTTTCATACTCAGCTTCGTTATTGCTTGTTTTGAATCCCAGCTTAAGGGCTTGTTTAAGTATAGAGCCATCTGGTGTTTGCAGTACAATTCCCGTGCTGGCTACGTGTATGTTAGATACTCTGTCTACGTAAAGCTTCTAGAGACTAGGATTTTCTAGGGGGTTTTGAGAACTGATTGCCTCATTAACACTTTGTGCCGCAAGGGTGAACTCCACTGCGAAATCTGCCAAGGCTTGGGCTTTGATTGATGTTCTGGGATGGTATACTATTTCATGTTACCCCAGTTCGATAGCCCATTTTGTAACTCTGAATGAAGCATCAAGGCTGTGTAAGATAGATCTCAAGGGGTATCTCGTGATGTAGACTACTCTGAATGACTGGAAATATGGTCGAAGTTTACTTGCTATTATTACTAGTGCTAAGATGAGTTTTTCCATATTCTGATATCTTGTTTCTGGTTCAAAAAAGCTTTTGATATGTAGTATACAAATTGATGCTCCCTCGAGTATTCTCGGATTAGAGTTGCACTTACTGGGTTGTCCGATACAGCCAGATAGAGGTATAGATCCTCTCCGTCGATGGGTTTGGACAGCAGCGGAGGTTTGGAGAGGTACTCTTTAAGTTTTGTGAAAGCCTCTTCGAATTTGTCTGTCCATAGGAGGCCCTTGTTTCTTTATTGCCGTAAAGAATGGTTTGTTCTTGTGGGTGGACCTTGAAAGGAATATAATGAAAGCTGCTAGGGGTGGGTTCGGTTCCGTTCGTTTCAGTTTTTGGCCGAAATCGAAATTACGATTTGGTTCAATTTTTTTTGTTCGATTCAAGTTTGATTTCAGCTTTTTTCGGTTCGGTTTGGGTTTTTTTTAACCAAATTTTTTTTTTACTTACAAAAAAAAAATAAAAATTGAAAATTGAGAGTGTTAGAGAAAGGTGGTTAAGCTTGAATGATATATATATATATATATATATATATATATATATATATATATATATATATGCACATGAGATAGGTAGGCTTCTTTGCACCCTCTATTAGCGGACAAAGGTAGAAATGCGGTGGAGGTTCAGAAGCCCGTAACCATAATACCCTACCCCTAGGTTCCAATTCCCAATAGCATCTTGCATGGACCATCATTATGCATTTGTGACACTGCAGGAACAGGTTGTTTCCCATGACACTTATGAGGATGATGGAAGAGATGGCCGATAGGTTTTCTTCTTTGTTTTTAGACTTTTTTACTTGGGCTTGAAATTGGGCTATGATTATGTTAAATTAGAATAATACTTTACTTTGAATTGGGCTTGAAAATTTAATATCCAATATAAATAAAAATATAAACTAATATATATATATATATATATATATATATATATATATATATATATATATATTAATTTGGTTCGGTTCAATTCGGTTTGGTTTGGTTTTTGAACCACTAAAAACTGAAATTGAACCAAAGAATCTTGGTGCGGTTCCATTTTTTTTTTTTTTTTTTTTTTTCAGGCTTAGGGGTGGGGCTGCTGCTCGTTTGGTCAAACTTTGTGCTTCCTTCATGGTTTGGGGTAACCTCATTTCCATGATGGCCTTGATTTGTCTGGGTTGGCTTCAATTCCTCACTTAGTCACCATGTACCCAAGGAATTTTCCCGACACTACTTCGAAGGTGCATTTCTCCGAATTCAGCTTTATGTTATATTTCCAGAGTAGGTCAAATGCTTATTAGAGATGCATCATATGGTCATTCTTTTCTTTGCTCTTGACAACCATATCATCTATGTAAACCTCTATTACGTCTTTAATTTTTTCTTTCAAGATTCGATTGATGAGTCGTTGGTACATTGCCCCTGCGTTTTTTAGTCTGAAAGGCATAACGTTGTAACAGTAAGTACCTCAATCGATGACAAAAGATGTCGCTTTCATGTCTGGCATGTATATCTTTATTTGGTTGTACTCGGAATAGGCATCCATGAAGCTTAGGAGTTCATGTCCTGCCGTGGAGTCTACTAGTAGGTCAATTCGTGGAAAAGGGTATGGATTTTTTGGACATGGCTTATTTAAGTTCGTAAAGTCCACGTACACTCTCCATTTTATGTTTTTCTTTTATACTAACATAACATTTGCCAGCCAACCCAGATGGTGTACTTCGACGATGAATTGGGCGTCCTTGAGTTTGTCTATTTCTGCCTCTATGATCTTACTACAATATGTTCTGCAGTTCTGTTTGCACTGGATAACTGGTCTGCTAGTTGGGTCTAAGTAAAGATGATGACAGATTATTGGGGGGTTAATCCCAGGCATATCTTTTGCTGACCATGCAAACACGACTCTGTTCACTTGCAAAAAGTTGGTAGATAGTTCATTTTCTAGGTTGGTCAGTTTCGAGCCAATCCCAGCTTTTCGTTCTGGTTTGTCCAATTCGAGACTGATGTAGATGGCATCTAAGTCTGCTTTGGACTCCGAGGTGATGTCGTTCTGGGGGTAAAGATTCAAGTCAAATTCTTTGTAACTTGTCTATGGACCCCATAGTTGTGATTGTTATATTGACTCGTTCGCGTGTATGTTGGAACATCGTTCTCATTTCCATATCATGTTTATACGTTCGACGGAGCAATAACGTGTCGCCGACTGGTCTTCTCTTATCTCTTTTACTTCACCGGGTGTCGAGTAACAGAGTAACTGGTGATAATTTGAAATCACGGCCTTCATCTTGTGTAACCAGTTTAGGGTAAGGATGGCATTATGAAGGGTTGGGAAATCTATCACGTGGAAGGTTACCAAATGGTGGTAGGGTTTGGCCTGGATAACCAGCTTGATGGTTCCTAGGGACTGCATTGGTGCCTCGTTAAAGGTGTGAAGGGTCGTCTTCCCTTTGTTGATGCTGCTGAGAATCCTAATCTTTTCAGCCCCATCTTTGAAGAAGACGATAACTTCTGAACCATCATCAACTAAGACGTGGCTAACTAGGGCGTTCAAGATTTAGACCTTAACAACAAGGGCATCGTCGTGAGGGACAAATGCATCATCATGAGGGACGAGGGCATCGTCCTGAGGCGAATGGACGTCTTCCAAATCTCGATCAGACAACATCAAGATGTTGGAGTCGATGGCAAGCAGCTTATTAATGTTGGCCATCAGTCTTGGTTCTCTTGCAAGTAACCTTCCTTTCTTTTCTGGTGTTTCCCAGGTATTCTTATTGCCCATATATGCAGTTAATCTCATAGAGCGATTGGACTGGGCAAAGCCATGTGAGCCTTCTAGATTTCCTGTGATGTTTTTCTAGAAAAGAACGTCGGAATGTCTCTCCAGAGGTCAGATTCATCCTTCAAGTAGCTAATTTCTTAAAGCGGGAAACTGCTTCATGAAGATATTTGATGTGGGCCATTATATCAGTGAGTCAGGCATGTTGTTTAGCCAATGAATTGTGACAAACAACCTCCAAGCATAGACAAATTTTCATGACATCTTTTCACATCTCATCAATGACAGTGATGCCATTGTGCCCCTAATGTGTGTCGTCTGGGGAGATGGTTGGATTTTTGTTGTTGATTGAGCTCTCTGACATATAAGAGGGTGGAGTGGTCTGGTCAAGAGGAATATGGGTTCTTTCTTAATGAAAGCACCAATTGTTGGAACCAAATCTAAGTACCTTCATGAGCTGTGGTTGATCACAAATCTAAGTAATCCTGAGCAATCTGCAAAACAGTCAAAACAACCATAAGCAAACTTAGGCCGGAAGGTATGCCGGCCAAAGGCTCTCTGACGATCAAGTTAGTGAATGGTTTAAGACTCAAGCAGTGGGCAAGAGAATTCAAGTGAATAGATTGCATTATCGTAGATGAACAATAGAATGGTGTATTTATACCGTGAGGGAAAGACCTTTTTAGGATAGAATCCTTGTTCTAAGCCGGAAGATTACTAGAAGATATCTAGTAAGTAGATATTGCATCTAGGAGTTTTGATTACTTGCGGTGCACGCCTATCTCTAAATTGTAGGGACTTCAAGACTTATAGGAATTGATTGTGTCCATATCCGGATCAGATCGCGTGTCCTGCTAAACAAACATAGTTATCCAGCGAAGTCGCTAGGACTCTGCCTATTGCCCTAGAGTAGAGTGATGGTGACACTATACTCTGTCTGATATAGCTCCGCCCGAAGTTGGTGAGTCCATGACCAGACTTCTTAGGTAACAATATTTGGATCAGTCTTACTCCAACCTTGGAAATTCATGGTCCCACACTTACATACTTTGCTCTTTTGGCTAGGTTCGACAAAACCTTCGAGTTGGTCTATATAGATTTTGTTATACCAATAATCCGCCGTCTTCATTCTTAACGAATTTGTACTTATAAAAAAATTAACACCATTGATCAAAGACCAAAGCCTCATGCGTACATGAGGTAAGAGATGAGGTTTAACCAATAGATCTTCGATGTCTAAGTCAGTATCTCTATAAAGAATGAGTGTTAAGGGCTTTTATGCATATCAAAAGCTTACCATAATTTGGTGGTGATGGAGGTATTTATGGGGAATAGTGGTCACCTAAAGCGTTAGGGTTTTGCCTATACATGGTGGCATCCTATTGGTCACAGTGTGTTATTCGTTGGATGAATGAGAAAATAATATTCTTAAGATATCAATTAGGAGATATTATGAGATTTCTTACTTGATGGAGTTGATCTTCAATTGGGAGTGTATTAAAGATGAGATTTAGTCAATAATCCTATCTTTAATGCCTTTGACTTTTATATGGCACAAGCACGGGAACTTTGAGTAGTCGCGTCAGCTGCTTGGACCTCCAATTATGCTTAGCTGCGTGTGGGAATATTTGAGAACCCTGCCCATTTAATGAGGGCACTTTTGTCTTTCTTAAGAAAAAGTTCTCAATGTCGTCTTCTGTATTTTTGGGATTATTTTTTACTCCACAAATGCTCTAAAACCTATTGGGCTACAAGCAGCAATTAGCAGTAAGTGTAGAAATCCCAAGCTGCATAGGTGAGCAGAAAGTTGTTTCGCAATTTGATGTAGATCTCCACTTTAACTTGGAGATATAGTCCTCTAGGAAAGGGAAACCGATTGCCACCAAAACCTATTAAATCTACCTCAAGTAGAGGGTTACATAAATTCGAAGAGCAACTTTTATCCCAACAAGAAAGAGAGAAAACACTAGAGGATATTGTAAACCCTTCCTAGTTTTTTTCTTTGCTTGCCCTTTCGAAGAGTTGGTTGTTGTTGTTTTTCTTCTTCGTGGCGCACCAAGGTACGAAAAATGTATTTTCCTTCTTCTTTATTTTTCTGGACAGTCGGGGCTTGATGAATTAGTTCGGGAAGGCCGAGGAGGTGAGAAAACGTGGCAGGGCACCCACGAGTTGGTACAGAAAAGTCATAGCTCAGCAAGGAGCTGATGAGCTAGTGCTGCGCGGCTGGCTTCCTAAGGCAATAACCTGGATCGTTTCTGGTTGAGGAGATTGGCACTTTAGGGGGCCGAGCTAGGCGACCCACAAGGCTCAGCCCCTTGGAACTAGGCCTAGGACGGGCCAGGTGTGATGAAGCAGAAGGAAGGCAGGCATGGGCCTGGTCCTGCCTATACGATAGGGTGAATGTGGTTTAGCCAATGAATCTCTAATGCCTAAGCCATTATCTCTTAAAATAGTGAGTGTTTAGGACTTGTATGCGATGCAAAAGCTTACCAAAATTTTGTGGAAATTGAGGTATTTATAGGGAGGAGTGACCAGCCATAAGATTAGGGATTGCCCCACACATGGTGGCATCTGATTGGCCAAGGTGTATCATCTGTTAGATGAATGAGGAAATAATATTCCTAAGATATTAATTAGGAGATAAGATATTGGGATGACAATGGAAGCATCCATGGTTGATTGTAAATTGGAATGTATTAAATATAGGATTTAGGAATTAATCCTATCTTTAATGCCTTTGGCTTTTTCATTACATGAGCATGAGAGCTTTGAGCAGTCGTAGTCAGCTGCTTGAACCTCCAGAGATGTTATGCTACATGTGGGAGTATTTGAGAGCCTTGCCCATTTAATGATGACATTCTTATCTTTCTTGAGAAAAAGTCCACATATCGTATTCTGGATTTTTTAGATTACTTTTGGCTTCACAAATTTCTTCATCTAAATCTCCATTCAAAGAAACTATTTCCCATCCATTTGATGAATGATCTAATCATGAATAGAAGCAATAACAATTAGGGATGTAGTGGATATTACTATAGTAACAGGAGAAAAAGCATCAATGAAATCTAGATTAGTTTTTGGATAAATTACATAAAACTACCTCAAGTATGAGTCGAATCACAATCTTATGCCTCATGTTTTAAACATTGCAATGTCATACCTAGTCCTACGAATTCATTGCAATTCTCCCCCGCAGCCTCCAACTACAAAACCCATCGCCATTATCTCTTCCTGGTCCTTTGAAAACTCTCTTCCTCACTCACTCACTCTCTTCCTCTCCCGGTCCTCAGGGAAACTGTCTTCCTCTCCTGAAACTCCCAATTCACCCATTTCCATTCCCGTCGTTGCCACTTTCTCTTCCCTTTTTGAAAACCCGCCTCTGGCTCAAGATGGGCGCAACAGTTCTACCTGAATGCCTATTAGCCTCTGGCCGAAAATGTACCAGTCGCCGGTGACAAATGTGTTGTGGTAAGTGAGGTCGAAGATCTTCGAAAGGTTCTTTCTAGACCCACCCAAGGATGCACCGCCGCAGAGCGAGTCATTGAAGAAAACGCCATCATCTAGCAGGACGAAGATTCTCTACAGTGCATTTATTGGTGTTTCGAAAAAGCCATTGATGGCGAAGAGGGAACCTCGACAAACTCCAGTTGGTGTTGTCGGAAATGCCTCAGATTCAGGCCGAGTCGGGTCGTTTGTTGTACCTTCTACATGCTCAGATCTGCAAACTCCAGTTAGTGTTGCAGATTTGGCAGATCAAACCTGAAATCGAACCAAAAAAATGGTTCGCCTCGAGCCAGGTGCACAGGTCAACGGAGGTAGAGTTCCAGGTGGTGATATTGTTAGATGCGTTAGACATGGCTTTGTTTCTCTGCAAGTGAGAAACAAAGCTAGGTGGTGTGCTGAGGTTCGGCCATAACTGCCATTTTTGCAAGTAAGAGCAGAGAGAGAATAAGGGAGACAAGTGAGGAGAGACAGTGAGTGAAGAATAGAGTTCTTTTATTTATTTGTTAAATATAAAATAATAATGTATTATTAATTAATTGTTTTTGGAGAAATGGGTGGGCTCCTTTCCTGCCACGTCATCATTTAACAGCTAATTGACAGAAAATTTAAGGAAAATACTTGGTTGCTGAAAGATTCAGCAGCATTTCCTCAACATTATAAACAAAAGAACTCTAGATCAAAATATTTTAAGTTCTAGCTCTTTTTCTGCTTCTTGGTTCAATCTCTATATTTTCTTATTCCCGAAATTAGGAGTAGAAGAATAACATTCATATAAATTATTTTGTTGACCCCCACTACTTTTAGATATAAAAGGGAAAAAAAAATTCATGAAAGATAGCATCACCTAATTCTGTAATCACATTATTTTCAATATCAAGAAATCTGTAAGTTGTACAATTTAAAGCATATCCAAGAAATACACAAGTAGTAGCTTTAGCACTTAATTTAGGCCTTTTTGAATTAGTTAATCTTACAAAGGCTAAAAAACCTCACACTCTTAAATATCCAAATTTGGTTTATGGCTTTTCCATACCTCAAAAGATGTCATTTTTGTTTTCTTGTGTGACATCCTATTCAACACATAACAAGCAGTCAAAACTTCACCCAAAGATTAGAAGGAGCACCTAAATTATTTAGCATAGCATTTGTCAAATCAATCAAAGTTCTATTTTTTCTTCTTCTTTCCACTATGCTATTAGATGCAGGAGAATATGGTGGTTTGGTTTCATGTATTATTCGTAAAGATTGTACAAAGGAATTACACTCGAAGACTTATATTCTCTCCCTTTATCACTTCAAAGTTTTTTTTTATTTTTCTTCCTAGTTGATTTTCAACTTCAATGAGGAACTTTTTAAATTTATTATAAGCATCACTTTTATTTCATCAAATAAACATAAATATATTTGGAATAATCATCAATAAAAGTGATAAGATATATATATTTCCACCACAAGTTAAAATTCTTTCAAATTCACAAATATCAGTATGAATTAATTCCAAAATTTCTTTCAACATTTTTATGAGACTTTTTAGTGATTTTAGCCTTACTACAACTTTCACATTTTTCAAAGTCTTTTTTCACCATTGTAATTAAATTCAAATTGCTCATGATTCCTACATGTTTTCTATTTATATGACATAAATGTGCATGCCAAAAATTTAAAGACGAAAGCATATAAAGTGAAGTAGAATTGTTTATTTTTTATTTATTTATTTTTTTTTTGAAAGCAACGATATTAGTTCATTGATAAAAAGTTCGGTACAAAAGGGTAGGCCGAAGCCAAAACAACAAACAAAGCTAAGACACAGCAAAGCAAAGTTTGGACATTACAATCAGAGATAAGAACATCAATGATAATGTCAGGTGGCTCTTCAAACCACGAATAGTTGATAGAACTAGAAAGAGCATAGCAAGCAAGACGGTGAGTAGCTTCGTTATTCTGGTGACGTGTATCGGCCGCAGTAACTCCAGTGATTGTTGACAAAAATGCCTTTGAGTCTTCCACAATGTTACCGATCAAGGAACCATTAGGAAGACCATTGCATAGAGCCGAGACAATTTGAAGTGCATCATTCTCAATAATGATATCTTGATAACCCCTCTGAATTGTCAGCAATAACCCCTCCCAAACCGCAAGGGCTTTGATATGGAGAGGGGATGAAACAAACTCTTATGCTCGAGCAACCACAAAAAGACCGAGATTGTTTCGATTCACAATACCCATACCTCCAATCTTCTTGGACTCCTTTGATGTGAGAATTACTTGACACTCAAATTAAAACCCTATCGACGTAGTATATGAAAGTAGGGATCGTTTTAGGCCGGGGATTAGAAGGGATGCTAATCTACACAAATTAGACTCTAAAACAATAAACTGGACTTTAAACAATGAAAACAAGTACTAGGGATCAATTTGGACGAATTTTAACTCTAGACACCTTTAAACAACCTAACTTGACTCAAATAACTCAAAACAAACTCAAAACAGCAAATAGAATTCAATTAAACAGTTTCTAGACTCTAAAGACTCAAAACAAGCTAAATAGACCTAAAACACACAAAACAAGTTATCTAGACTCTAAACTAACACCTAAGATTGATTTGAACGAAATTAAGACTCAAATTGACTCAAAAGACTAAAAGACTCAAGATTTGACGAATTTAGACTATCTTAACACAAATTAAGAGCAGGGGATTGGTTTTGAACGAATTTAAACTTAAACAAACTAAATTGTAAAGACAACTTAAAAAGGCACGAAATTGGTGATTTAAATGGGTGAATGGCTAGTTAGAAGGATCCTTATCCACACATAAACATATGCATACAACTTGATTCCCAGTTACTCTTTCGATAAACCATGAATGACAATGTTCCGAATTAATTGTATTGAACTAATCAATTCCCAGATTTCCCTAGATTCATTGAATTGAATGGATAACGCATCACAACCAAATTATTCTTTCTCAAACTCCCTAACTATGGAATACGCATGATAGAGACATTCAACAAAGATCATTAAGTTCAATGGAAATCATGAACATTGACAAGGCATTCATAACTATGGAAGACGCATGTTAATCCAGCCTAGGGTTTACTTAACATGATTGTGACTAGCAACCTTTACTACTTGTGAATATAAGTTCATAACGATTAGGTGAAATTCCCTTATATCCTAGCATCAAATTCATGCATGTAAACTAAGTATGCATCCTTAATCAACACACAAGAACAAGTTCTTAATAAAACAGATAAGTAACCACATTCACAGTTTATGAAATCATAACTGGAGTAAATCAAATCATAAGAAACATATATTCATGGCTTCAAATTCCCCCTCTAACTAATAGGGGTTTAGTTCCTCATGATAGCAATTAAACAAAGAAAACTGAATTGAAACATTGAAAACAAAGATAGACAACACCTAAGAACGCTCCAGCAGTAGTCACGACTTAGAGTGGCACCTTCTCCTTCCTTCCTTGAATAGCTGCGGCACAAGAGGGGTTTTCTGGGTTTGTGTGGATGATATGGCACGGCAGGGGTTGAATTAGGTCAGAAACTATGGAGAATGGTGAAGGAAAGGGGCGGCAGAGAGTGGTGGATGATTTCTGGCGTGAATGATGTATATGGAGGGTGGTGTGTACGGCAAAGGGTTGATTAGTATATATATAGGCACCAAAAACCTTAAGTGAATCAGATTAGGACTTCTAGAAAGCCAAATCCATCCAGAAATAGGCTCAAAACAATCAGATTTCCAATGGGAAAGGGCCTAAGGTGCGGCAGATTTGGATAAGGAGGGATAAGGCTTCTAGAAAGCCTTGCAAGGCAAGGAAATCAGGTTTTCTGGAAAGCTAGGTGCGGCAAGGCTTAGGGTTTCTAGAAACTTAATTTAAATGTCCCCTAATCAGAAAATAAACCCTCATTGTACCAGGAATTGAATTAGAAAAGGATTAGGATAGGATAAGGTTTGTTAAGATAAGATAAGGTTGTTTAAGATAAGATAAGATAAGGTTGTTTGGATAATGTTTTGGATAATCCCCCTTCTTTTGAGCTGATTCCTTATCTTCAATGATTTGAATTTATTTCTCCAACCTTGAAACATATTCCCAACTCCATTTAGACTCCAAATTCGTCCATCTTCATGCCCATTGCTTGTGCTATCCATTCCAAGCCCAGATTTGCTCTAAAATGCTCCAAAATGCATCTTTTTGCCAACTTTGCTTCTTGGACCTAAAAACACACGAAAATGACTCTAAACACTATACTAAGCAACAAATAGCTAAGCAAATGCAAGAAAACACACTAACTAAGTCGCATAAATATGCTCCTATCAAATTCCCCCACACTTAGCTTTTGCTAGTCCTCGAGCAAAACAAAACAAACAAAACGTAACCTAAACCTTCCAACGTTCACCTCAGGGATCTTCAATGATACATAACATGCCAAAGATCATTACTCCCACAGATTTTAGTTATCCCTACCCTTGAGCACATACTTAATCAAAGTTACCACACATTAGCTCGCATTTAATCAATTAAAACAACATTTTGAATGTAGTAACATGCCTTAGAGAATCCCTCAATTCCTTACAAGATATGCACTCAATCTTCACTCAGATTTTCTGACTACACTCCCTACACTAGTTATATGTGAGAAGATTGATGTAAATATGAAACTAATACTCACATATATGTATAACAAGAAAAGTAATTTCTGGAATGCATGTATAGATATGATCTCATGAATGGAATGCTACTACTTAGACGCGAGAACCAGGGACACCATATGCTCATACCAATCCCAAACTCCACATATTGAAACACACAACACTCAAGATTGAAGTATAGGGTTGTAACGGGGCTAGGGGGTATTGGCTAACAAAGAAAGGTAAGGAAAACAAACGTTCTTAAAGCAATAGCAAGCAAAGTAATGAATATGACACTTAGAACTCCCTTTCTTGAATGCAGCCGCACACTTTGAACACAAAGGGGAAGATTACACATACTTAGGGCCAAATTCAACTTTTTGGACCCCTTCTTCAACAATCAACACTTGTGAGCTTTAATCTCACTTATTTTGAACACTTTTCATACTTTTTCACAACTTTTCTTTTTCTTTTCTTTTTTTTTTTTTTTCTTTTTTTTCTACTTCTTCACCCGTGCCCTTGTTTGTCTTGTTGGCACACAATCAGACACATAAATCCCTTCCCCCACACTTGTTTTGCCGCCCAAATAACGAACAAAGGGAATTCATTCTTAGGTCATGCTCACTATGCCTTAAGAACAAGGGTAAGGATGGTCCTAATCTAGGCTAGGTAGGGATATTGTGGGTAAACAAAGAACATAGGCTAAACAAGGCTCAAATGGGTTAAACCTACAATACATATGCAAAGGGTTAGGCTTTTTAGCTCTGGTTTTAAACTAAACAACTTCATCTTGATTATGTGTTATGCTAATCAATTTCATGCTTTGAATGAAACGGGTATGAGTTCTAGTATTTGGAACTAAATGATGAAACGCATTCCAAGTAGCAGCCAAGCAAAGAATAATGAGATCATGCAACGACTTTAGAAAACAAAGAATGCACAGATTTTTAACTCTCCAAAGAACGTTAAAGGCTCAAATCTCTCAGGGTTGTAGCGTTAGTTTGAGTTACTTCCTTCACGCATGTTACAAAAACTGATTTTATCCTTTTTGTGATTACATGTGAATTCATGAATGTCAACTACAACCAAGCATAAACCAAAGAGCAATTCAAACTTCAATCCAAGTTTATAACTTTCTTTAACAATTATGCAATTAAAAACCAAATCCTCATCATTGTGTTGGAAGGTACCCTAAGACACAAACAAACACACAAAAACAACTCTTTTTGGGTTTTTCAAAACAATTTTTCAAATTTTTATGGTATTTTCGGATTTTCTTGTTAAAACACACTAAAAGACTCCAAAACGGCTTTAAAACACTTAAAAACACTGAAAACAACATTCAAAGTGATAGGTGATAAAAACCCACGAATTTCATGCAAAAAACACTTTGTTACCCCCCCACACTTAAACCAAACATTGTCCTCAATGTTTCAAACATAGACTCACAGAAAGCAAACAGCAATCAACACAACTAACGAACATAACAAAATGGCAAAGGAAAAGCAATAAAGAGTAGGGTTCAGAAACGCAAATCTGGTTGTGGAGCCGGAGAGTTCCTAGGTCGTCTTTATTTGCATGGGTTGCCTCCCAAGAAGCGCTTGCTTTAACGCCTTCCAGCCGGACGAACCTTCCCTCTATTCTTCAATGGGGCCCACGGCATTAAAGGATATGTCCTCCGTAATGTGCTCTTCAAAGTGCTCATAATATGGCTTCAATCGATGTCCATTCACTTTGAATTCTTGTTGCGTCCTTAAACTTTGAATTTGGACTGCACCATGAGGAAAAACATTAGTAACCACAAAAGAACCAATCCACTTAGAACGCAACTTACCTGGAAATAGACGAAGGCGAGAATTGAAAAGTAACACTTTCTGCCCTATAGAGAACAGCTTGCTACGAATCATCTTGTCATGGAATGCCTTTGTTTTCTCCTTGTAGATCCGTGCATTCTCATAAGCTTCATTCCTAATTCCTTCTAGCTCATTCAATTGAAGCTTTCTATGAAGACCTGCGGCATCAATGTCCATGTTGAATGTTTTGACAGCCCAATGTGCACGATGTTCTAACTCGACGGGAAGATGACATGGTTTCCCATAGACTAGCCGAAATGGGGACATTCCAATTGGGGTTTTATAGGCAGTGCGATATGCCCACAATGCATCATTCAAACGCAAGCTCCAATCCTTCCGAGTTGGCCCTACAGTTTTCTCCAAAATCTGCTTGATTTCTCTATTTGAAACCTCGGCTTGCCCACTGGTTTGAGGGTGATAAGGTGTTGAAACCTTATGCGTGACATTATACTTCTTGAGCAGCGCCTCAATGGTTCGATTGCAAAAATGGGAACCCCCATCACTGATTAGGACTCTTGGCATTCCAAATCTAGCAAATATGTTAGTTCTAACAAAATCTGCAACCACTTTAGAATCATTAGTTCGGGTGGCTTTTGCTTCCACCCATTTCGACACATAATCCACAGCAAGCAAAATATAAAGGAAACCATGTGAGGAAGGAAAAGGACCCATGAAATCAATACCCCAAACATCAAAGATTTCAACACTAAATATGGGGTGTTGCGGCATTTGTTGTTTAGGACCTATATTGCCCATTCTTTGACATCTATCACAAGTCATACAAAAAGTTCTAGCATCTCTAAAGATAGTAGGCCAATAAAATCCACATTCTAAAACTTTATGTGCTGTTCTTTGAGTACCAAAGTGACCTCCACATGCATAGGTGTGACAGAAAGTTAAAATTGAATTAAACTCAGAATCATGCACACACCTACGTAGAACCTGATCAGGGCAATATTTCCACAAGTATGGGTCATCCCAAACATAAGAACGTGCATCCTTTTTAAGTTTATCACTTTGGTGCTTGTTTAGCTCTCTTGGAATGTGTTTAGACACCAAATAATTTACTACATCAGCATACCATGGCTCACTTACCTTGATGGACAGCAGCTGCTCATCTGGGAATGTCTCTTGGATAGGCACGGCATCCTCCTCATGCACCATACGGCTCAAGTGATCAGCCACCACGTTTTCACTCCCCTTCTTGTCCCGGATTTCAATATCGAACTCTTGGAGAAAAAGCATCCAGCGAATGAGTCTTGGTTTGGCTTCTTTCTTGGTGAACAAATACTTCAAAGCTGCATGGTCAGTGTAAATAATAACTTTAGTACCAAGTAAATAAGAACGAAACTTATCTAAAGCAAACACAACAGCAAGAAGTTCTTTTTCAGTGGTAGAGTAATTCAATTGTGCATCATTCAAGGTCCGAGATGCATAATAGATGACATGGGGCTTCTTGTCCTTCCTTTGTCCCAAAACAGCTCCTAATGCATAATCCGAAGCATCACACATAAGCTCAAAAGAAAGGCTCCAATCTGGTGGGACTATGATGGGGGCCGAAGTTAGCATCTCTTTGAGGTGTTTGAATGCCTTCTCACATTCCTCATCAAACACAAAAGTCACATCCTTCTGGAGGAGACGGCAAAGGGGGGTGGAGATCTTCGAAAAATCCTTGATGAATCGCCTATAGAAACCTGCATGTCCAAGAAAAGAACGAACCTCTCTAACCGAAGTAGGAGAGGGTAAGTAACGCACAAGGTCTATTTTTGATTTATCAACCTCAATTCCCCTTTCTGAAATGATATGACCTAAAACTATGCCTTGTTTTACCATAAAGTGACATTTTTCCCAATTCAAAACAAGGTTAGTTTCAATGCAACGTTTTAGAATCAAAGTGAGATTATCTAAGCACCCATCAAACGAATCCCCAAAAACACTAAAATCATCCATGAATACCTCAATAATCTTCTCCACAAAATCTGAAAAGATACTTACCATGCATCTTTGAAAGGTGGCAGGTGCATTGCATAAACCGAATGGCATGCGACGATAGGCAAAGGTACAAAAGGGGCACGTGAAAGTGGTCTTTTCTTGGTCATCCGGAGCTATAACAATCTGATTATACCCAGAATAACCATCAAGAAAACAATAAAAAGAATGACCGGCTAACCTTTCAAGCATTTGATCAATGAACGGCAAAGGGAAGTGGTCCTTCCTCGTGGTGGCGTTTAGCTTCCTATAGTCAATGCACACTCTCCAACCTGTTTGGATACGTGTGGGCACAAGTTCATTCTCGGCATTCTTCACCACAGTGACTCTGGATTTCTTTGGAACACATTGCACCGGTGAAACCCAACGGCTATCCGAGATTGGATAAATCACTCCACAATCAAGAAGCTTTATAATCTCCTTCTTCACAACTTTCATCATTGGAGGGTTGAGTCGGCGTTGAGCCTCTCGAGTTGGTTTGGCCCCCTTCTCTAGAAGTATGCGATGCATGCATGTTGTAGGGCTAATCCCCCTAATATCGGCCAAGGTCCACCCAATGGCTGTTTTGTGCTCTTTCAACACCCGAATTAACTTTCCTTCCTCTGTTGCCGTGAGTGTGGAGGACACAATGACGGGCAACGTCTCGTTATCTCCCAAAAAGACGTACTTCAAATGATCCGGCAATGGTTTAAGCTCAAGTACAGGTGCCTGAATCACTGAGGGTAACAACTTGTTAGTAGAAATTGGAATTGAAATTGGTTTTGAAGGCTTACCATGGTGCTGCGGTAGTGACTCTAGGGCAGCCACCATCTTGGCCTCTTCTTCACTTCTAGGCATGGCAATATTGGGTTTTTGCCCAATTCCTTGTGCAATTGTTGATTCAAGGGGATCCCTCTCCAAGGAATCAAGGTAATCCTGCGCCAATTCATCGAATATATCAATAGCAAAACAAGAATGATTTTCTTTAGGAAATTTAATAGTTTCAGCAAGATTGAAATCAATAACTTCCCCATCAAATTCCATTGTCAACGTCCCTTTGAACACATCGATCTTGGTGCGGGCTGTTTTCATGAAAGGTCTCCCAAGGAGGATCGGCAATGGGGTGGAATGGGGTGTATCCTCCATGTCAAGCACATAAAAATCCGCTGGAAAAATCAGATTTCCAACCTGCACCAAAACATCTTCCAAAACTCATTTTGGATATGCATTAGAACGATCGGCTAATTGGATTATAACACCATCGTTTTTAAGCTCACCTAAGTTCATAGATGCATAAATAGAGTATGGCATGACATTAATTGAAGCTCCTAAGTCTAACATAGCATGTTCAAACTTAGTACTACCAATAACGCAAGGAATTGTAAAACTACCCGGATCTTTGCATTTAGGGGGTAATTTCCTTTGTAAAACAGCAGAGACATTCTCACTTACTTGAACCACTTCTTTGTTAGAAATCCTTCTCCTTGTTGTACAAAGCTCTTTCAGAAACTTAGCATACCTTGGGACTTGCTTTATTGCATCAAGGAGTGGGATATTGACTTGAACTTTCCGGAATGTCTCTAGAATGTCTTTTTCAGCATCCTCTTTCTTTGATTGCCACAACCTGCCAGGAAAGGGCACAATTAGTGGAGTAGAGCTTGAAGAATTCATATTGGAACTTACCTTGATGGTTGAGGACGGTTTAGAAGTGGGGATTGGCTGCGGCAAGGATTGTGCATTCCTTGCCGTGGGTTTGGGTGATTCATCCTCCTCCAATTGCAGCTTCTTGTCCTCTTCTTGACTTGATCTAGATGGTTGTGAATCAGTTCCAACCTGCTTACCACTTCTCAACGTGATTGCTTGGGCGGTTTCAAATCCTCCCTTAGGATTAACAACGGTTAAACTAGGCAATCTGCCTTGTTCTCGGAATTGGCCCATGAATTCAGCCATTTGCCCCATTTGTTTCTTCAATTCATCCACCACTTTAGCTTGATTTTTTATGCTCTGCACGTCCTGCGTCAAAGAGGTTAGTACTTGAAGAATTTTATCATTATTTAACGACAAACTTGAATTGGTTTGGGCCGAAGTTGGTTGAGGTTGTGGGGCTGCATACGGCCTTGGAAACATCCCAGGGGGCTGTCTAAATCCACTTTGTGGCTGTGCTTGTTGAGAGTCCCTCCACTTGAAGTTTGGATGATCTCTCCATCCTGGATTGTATGTGTTCGAGTATGGGTCGTGTCTTTGTTGGGTTTGGCCTTGGAAACCCACGGCTTGGGCAGTTTCCCACCCCCCATTCTCAATCAATTGAGGGCATTGATCGTTGAGATGTCCCTGCATAGAACACACTCCACATATGGCCGGCCCTTGTGCTTTGGTTCCATCCACAACCTGTGACAAAAGAAGAGTGAGATTAGCCATTTGAGATTGTAATTCTGAAATTGCATTTACCTCATTCACTTGTTGTTGCCGTAGCCCTTCTCTCTGTCTAACTCCTTCGTATTGTTGCGCATTCAAGGCTCGATTTGCATTTAGAGTCTTGGCAGCCACGGGTGTTTTGTCAACCAAAGCTTCTCCCGCTGAAGCATCAAGCATTTGTCTCTCAATGGGGAGAAGTCCTTCATAGAAATATTGAAGGAGAAGCTCTTCCTTCATTTGGTGTTGTGGACAAGAAGCAACAAGCGCCTTGAAACGCTCATAATAGGCTGGAAACGATTCCCCTTGGTTTTGTTGAATGCCACTTATCCTTTTCCTCAAGAGAATGACTCTTGAAGTTGGGAAAAATTTCTCTAAGAATGCGCGCTTCATGCTTTCCCATGAAGTAACGGTTCCAGGTGCTAGTTCGTAGAGCCAATCCTTAGCCTTTTCCAAAAGAGAGAATGGAAAGGCTTTCATCTTCAATATACTCCCATCAACATTGACAGGGGTCATGCTTGAACAAACCACTTCAAATTCCTTCAAGTGCTTGTTCGGATCTTCCATGGACAACCCGTGGAATTTGGGGATGTGGTGCAACAAGCTAGACTTCAATTCAAACTCATCAGTCTTGCCTTGAGCCGCCCTAGGATATTGAATGCATAAAGGGGTCGCATTGTCCAATCCCGAGGCTGAAAGTTCTTTGATTGTTCGGTTATCTGCAGCCATGTCGTGCTCCTCTTCCAAATCCTCTTCAATTTCAACTTTAGATTCGGAATTAGAACTTGAACTAAGTAGATCAGGTTCTGGGTGCTTCCTTTTCCTTCTCAAATCTCGCTCAAAATCGTCGTTAAACTCCAAGATATGTGCGTGAACGGGTTGACAACTTCGAGTCATACACTAGTACCTAAAACAAAGAAAACAAAACAAATCAGAAAATGAAGCAAAACAGAAACAAAAACAAGTTAAAATGCATGGCAGAAACTAGGGAGATTAGCAAGTTTGCTAATCCCCGGCAACGGCGCCAAAATTTGATGTGAGAATTACTTGACACTCAAATTAAAACCCTATCGACGTAGTATATGAAAGTAGGGATCGTTTTGGGCCGGGGATTAGAAGGGATGCTAATCTACACAAATTAGACTCTAAAACAATAAACTGGACTTTAAACAATGAAAACAAGTACTAGGGATCAATTTGGACGAATTTTAACTCTAGACACCTTTAAACAACCTAACTTGACTCAAATAACTCAAAACAAACTCAAAACAGCAAATAGAATTCAATTAAACAGTTTCTAGACTCTAAAGACTCAAAACAAGCTAAATAGACCTAAAACACAAAACAAGTTATCTAGACTCTAAACTAACACCTAAGATTGATTTGAACGAAATTAAGACTCAAATTGACTCAAAAGACTAAAAGACTCAAGATTTGACGAATTTAGACTATCTTAACACAAATTAAGAGCAGGGGATTGGTTTTGAACGAATTTAAACTTAAACAAACTAAATTGTAAAGACAACTTAACAAGGCACGAAATTGGTGATTTAAATGGGTGAATGGCTAGTTAGAAGGATCCTTATCCACACATAAACATATGCATACAACTTGATTCCCAGTTACTCTTTCGATAAACCATGAATGACAATGTTCCGAATTAATTGTATTGAACTAATCAATTCCTTGATTTCCCTAGATTCATTGAATTGAATGGATAATGCATCACATCCAAATTATTCTTTCTCAAACTCCCTAACTATGGAATACGCATGATAGAGACATTCAACAAAGATCATTAAGTTCAATGGAAATCATGAACATTGACAAGGCATTCATAACTATGGAAGACGCATGTTAATCCAGCCTAGGGTTTACTTAACATGATTGTGACTAGCAACCTTTACTACTTGTGAATATAAGTTCATAACGATTAGGTGAAATTCCCTTATATCCTAGCATCAAATTCATGCATGTAAACTAAGTATGCATCCTTAATCAACACACAAGAACAAGTTCTTAATAAAACAGATAAGTAACCACATTCACAGTTTATGAAATCATAACTGGAGTAAATCAAATCATAAGAAACATATATTCATGGCTTCAAATTCCCCCTCTAACTAATAGGGGTTTAGTTCCTCATGATAGCAATTAAACAAAGAAAACTGAATTGAAACATTGAAAACAAAGATAGACAACACCTAAGAACGCTCCAGCAGTAGTCACGACATAGAGTGGCACCTTCTCCTTCCTTCCTTGAATAGCTGCGGCACAAGAGGGGTTTTCTGGGTTTGTGTGGATGATATGGAACGACAGGGGTTGAATTAGGTCAGAAACTATGGAGAATGGTGAAGGAAAGGGGCGGCAGAGAGTGGTGGATGATTTCTGGCGTGAATGATGTATATGGAGGGTGGTGTGTACGGCAAAGGGTTGATTAGTATATATATAGGCACCAAAAACCCTAAGTGAATCAGATTAGGACTTCTAGAAAGCCAAATCCATCCAGAAATAGGCTCAAAACAATCAGATTTCCAATGGGAAAGGGCCTAAGGTGCGGCAGATTTGGATAAGGAGGGATAAGGCTTCTAGAAAGCCTTGCAAGGCAAGGAAATCAGGTTTTCTGGAAAGCTAGGTGCGGCAAGGCTTAGGGTTTCTAGAAACTTAATTTAAATGTCCCCCAATCAGAAAATAAACCCTCATTGTACCAGGAATTGAATTAGAAAAGGATTAGGATAGGATAAGGTTTGTTAAGATAAGATAAGGTTGTTTAAGATAAGATAAGATAAGGTTGTTTGGATAATGTTTTGGATAATCCCCCTTCTTTTGAGCTGATTCCTTATCTTCAATGATTTGAATTTATTTCTCCAACCTTGAAACATATTCCCAACTCCATTTAGACTCCAAATTCGTCCATCTTCATGCCCATTGCTTGTGCTATCCATTCCAAGCCCAGATTTGCTCTAAAATGCTCCAAAATGCATCTTTTTGCCAACTTTGCTTCTTGGACCTAAAAACACACGAAAATGACTTTAAACACTATACTAAGCAACAAATAGCTAAGCAAATGCAAGAAAACACACTAACTAAGTCGCATAAATATGCTCCTATCATCCTTCCAAGCACCATCCACATTAATTTTTAAGAACCCAACCAGGGGTCTGATCCATGAAGAGACAATATGAGAGGAGGAGCAAGAACGCTCCCCTGAGAAAGCTTTCTAGAAATTTAGCCACCAGCTAATTGCTCGGGCAATGATAATATCAGGTCCATCCGACTTGCCTTCCACAATTTGTCATTTTGAGCCCCCAAAATGGCCCCCCATACCATCAAGCAAAGTTTGAAATTGTGTTGGTTAAGTACAGAAACCAAATCCAAGCCCCAATCAACGACCGAAAGAATCTGCACGCTCGAATGAGGCTTACCAAAAATAGTTGACATCCAAGCGCATGATGCGAAGCAACAATCTCCCAACAGGTGAATGGGAGACTCGTCATGCCCATCGCATAACACACACAGCGAGTCAGCAGGAATATGCCTCCTCGGTGTCGTAGTTACATTGCAAAGCTTTCCAAATCTTTTTTGCAGAAGAGTAAGTGGTCTCATAATAATCATAAAAGTATCATGACAATTCAAGAGATAATTTCGGCATTTGTACTCATCTTTTTCATATTGTTGGACTTTTTCTTCTATGGTCATAGAGCTCATCTCCGGTCATGTTCTCATGCCGCCTTTGTTTGGATTTTTGTCGGTGAGAACGTAGGCAGTTTTGAGAAGATTGAGAAAGAAAAGGACTTTCCCCTTCCACCTCTTGAAGTGAGTTCCCTTGAAACGGAATGACTTGTTGGGATCTTCAATATTGTCGAACGACTTCTCAAGTACATGCTCTGTGAATTTGAATCTCCATAAAATTGTTGGGAAAATTACAAGGAAATAATAATATTCTTCTTAGAAGCACATTGACAAGTATGCTGTGCCACAGGTATCTCACTCTCTTTAGGAGATTCAAGCTCACAGCGGCTTGAAAAGTCCATGAACCAGTGCAGCAGTAAATCCATTGACTTGTCCCCTCCAATCAATGGTGGATTCAGGATTTCAAGACCTATGGTCCTAGGATAAAAGATTCGACTTTGTAGATAGACATAGCACTCAAAAAATTTTCTGTATTTTTTAAATGAAACATTTCGTTGAACACATTGCATGTACATGGACGGCCTTGTTTTGTTTTTTAGAGATTAAAAGCCTTGCTAAAATATTTAGTGCCAATTTTTAACTAGTAAATTGATAGTTTTTTTTCCCTAAGATACTAATAACTTGATACAATCCATCTTGTTCTTCTTTGTTAAAAAAAAAAAAAAAAAAAAAAAAATCCATCTTCTTCACTTTGACTTTACCCGGCCGGTTTTGTAACTACAAAATTTAAACTCCGGGGAATGAAACCCAACCGAGGGTGACTCTTATACATACTAGGATACTAATTATTATTTTTCACAATGATTTATCCATTCAGTCCTTCATAAAGCTCCATTTAAGGTTTAGGGTGGTCCTCCGAGGTGCTTCACAAGCCATTCTCCAATCACCGAAGGGTTCAAGGACCACCCTGGTCTCTATATAAATTTGCCCCTGCTACCAGAATATAGCAGCCCAACTGAATCTTTGTGTGACTCAAACCTATTTGCACAAAATGAGGAGTCCAAAACCCATAACACGAACACCTTTCTTTGGCCAATAAGTAAAAACATAAAAAATGAAGAAAATTGAGAGAATAATAGTTGTAGAAGAGATTAGGTAGTGGATGATGAACAAAAGGATGATGGAGAAAATGCTACTAATTATAAGTTTAGGGTAAATTACACAAAACTACTTTAACTATGGATTGAATCACAATCTCATACCTCATGTTTTAAAAATTACAATGTCATACCTCATCATACGAATTTATTGCAATGTTAAACCTCTGTTAAAAAATCTGTTAATTTGTCTGTTAAGTGCTGATGTGGCAATCAAAGGACCCACTGTCTTGCCCAATTGAATTAAAAAATTGAATAAATAATAAAAATTAAATAATTGATTAAATAATAAAAATTAAAAAAACCAATTGAATTAAAAAATTGATTAAATAATAAAAATTAAAAATATTAATTAATATTAAACTATTAAAAAATTAATTAAATATTAAAAATTAAAAATCTCTTCCAATTCTCTCTATCTCCTTTCTTCCAAATCTGTGATATTCCCCCAAACATCGTCGATGTTCTTCCCAATAAATGAACTCGAAGAACAAACTGAAACCTCATCGGAGGTTACTCTTCGGCAGTTTTCCGACGAGTCAAAGAGCAACCCACCACTCGCGGAACCAGATGACGGTGCGATGCCGATCCTGACGACGGCGCCATTCAATACGATCGACATTAATCATTCACAAACACAATCTAAGTCTAACAAATCTGGGAAATAAAAATTGTACGTATGAATTTACTTAGGAATTGGCTAATTTCCTAGACTTAAAATTGTGTCCTCGTTTCATAGATTTAGGCCTAGTTTTTAGGCAAATTAATTTGGGGCACAAGACTTATTCAAATTGAGCAAATCAAAGGTTGACTATGTCTACAAGGTAATTTGCATTTGCATATCATATTAGGAAAACTATATTTTTGTGAATAAGTTTTATTAGGAATGAAATTCATAATAAAATCAATCAGCATAATTGTTTTCCTCTTTTTCACGTTAAAACCAAATTCTACTTTTTCCTACTCTTTTTGGAACATGATTTCTCTTGTTTAAAAAACAAAGCTTGAAGACCTTTGTTACTCACTTCTGCAAAATCTGATTTGAGAGATTTATATTGAGAGAAGCAAAGGTGAGTTCATGGAAAATTAGAATGATAAAGCAACTTTGTGAAGCTTTTTATTTCTAGTTTGCATCTTCATATTTTATATTCCATATTGGAAGCTGTGTGCAATGGAAGTTGTGTGCTAGCATGCTTGTTCGTGAGGATCATCGATTGAAGAGAGTTCAAGCAAGGACCGAGTAAGGCAAGACAAAAGTATTAGGTAGATTCTTGTTTAGAGTTTATCTTCTTGAGTCTTGTAATAGTCCATTCTTAGTGGATTTCTAGAGGTTTTTCCCGGTTGGGTTTTTTCCTCGTACCATTAGGTACAAAAATCCTTGTGTTAATTTACTTCTGCTGCAAGATTTTTTTTGTTTGATTTGGGATTGAAATCCTTGTCCAATCATATTCCAGTTATCTATTTACTCTACCTGAGGCACGATTTCAATTGGTATCAGAACAGGTCTTCAATTGGTATCAGAACGGATCTCTAAGATTTTAGAGAGATCCTAAGAGTTACTCAGGATGGAACGCCATTATGGGTCTTCTTCGCATCCTCCTCAGTTCAACGGTGAAAACTATGGAGAATGGAAAGCTAGGATTCAAACCTATATCTAGGCACAAGGAGATGATATTTGGGATTTGGTTTTGGAAGGATATGCTGCACCTACCAAGATTGAGAGAACTATAGAGAAACGAAAGATTGAGACAAAAGATGGTGTAGAAGAGAAAGATGTTGTGGTTAGTGACTTTCAAATTCCTAAGCCTAAGATAGAATAGACTGCTAAAGAAAAGGCTATGAGTGTTTATAATCAGAATGGCATACATGCCATATTTGCTGCCATATTTGCTGCTGTATCTTCCGAACAGTTTGCACATATCAGAAATTGCAAGACGTCAAAGGAAGCATGGGATAACCTTATGATTGTTCATGAAGGGAATAACAAGGTCAGAAAGTCAAAGCTGCAAAGACTTATATCACAATTTGAAAAACTCGAAATGGGAGAGGAAGAACCTTATGTTGAATTCTATGAAAAAATTATTGGGATAGTAAATAGTTGTGCAAGCTTGGGAAAAGTTATACCAGAAGTGGAAGTAGTAGAAAAGATTTTGAGATCATTGCATGTCATACTTTATCCAAAGAAGACTGCCATATAAGAGGCAAGACATATAGATACTTTATCTCTTGCTGATCTTAGTGGAGCCTTGCAAACCTATGAGTCAGAGTTACGTCCTGTAAAGAAGGCCAACAAGAATTTAGCATTGATTAAAAATTACAAAAGAAGAAGATGATGATTGTAATGAGATTGATCCAAAGCAACTTGCCTTAATCACCCGTCATTTTCAAAAGCTACTGAAGAAGCAAAATTCTAAAGGAAGTGGTTCAGGTACAAGATCTTTTATAAACAAGACATCAAAAGATGGGTCTCAAAGATTGATACCCAAGTCTGAATGAAGGAAGTGTTATGCATGTTCAGGGTATAGACATGAAGCCAAAGAATGTGCAAACACTATCTCCAAACAAAAAGATGAGAAGAAAGCCTTAAAAGCCTCTTATAATTCTTGGAGTGACAGTGAGTCAGATATGTCTAAGGTTGAGGAGGAAGAGATTGCTTTTGTTGTGCTTGAAAACAATGATGAATCTGATGATTCAGATGAGGAGGATGTAGATATTGAACAAACCAAAGAAAGGTACAAGGAATTGTATCTTAACTTTGACAAAGTGAAGAAACAAAATGATGGACTTAAGATCAAAGTGCAAAAAAATGAGGATGAGTGGCAAATGACTGAAACATCTCTTCGATCCCAAGTCAACAACTTACTTGCTGAGAGAGACTTGTTGAAGGAATAACTCAAGGAAGCTAAGGAGAAATTGCACAGATTGATCATAGGAGCTGAAAAACTTGACAGAATGATTGAAATGGGTAAGCCAAATGGTGATAAAACAGGTATAGGCTTCAAACCTTCATCTTCAATTAATTCTGTGACTAAATTTGTTTAACCTATTATTAACTCTAATATTGTTGCTTCTGATATTGCCCCTAAAAATAGGAATGCAATTGCTTTACATGATAATGTTATGACTAGTTTTGTGCCAAAGAGGTTTAATCAAGTTTGTCGTGGTTGTGGTGAAACAGGTCATATTAGGCCAAGATGTCAAAATAGAGTTAAAAAGTTTAACAAGTTTACTGCAGAAAATCTTCAAAATCAAATTTCAGAGTTAGCAAAAGAAGTTAGCAAATTGTCAGCTTTAATGCAATTTGGAACAATGAAGCAGAAATGGATATGGAAGAAAAATGAACAAGCTGGATCAAGAAAAGAAAAAGTTCAAGAGAACTTACTACATTCCTTAGCTATCACTTCTAACATAGATGAAACTAATGTTGTTTGTATGGTTGCCTTTACAGCTCTAAGTGCACGTCTCAAAGACAAATGGTACTTTGATAGTGGTTGTTCTAGACATATGACAGGTGACAAAATTGGTTTGAATCTTTCTTCGATATGAAGGTAAGTGGCTCTGTAACCTTTGGTGACGGTAAGAAAGCTTGCATTTTAGGTAAAGGTATTGTCAAGATTTTTGGCTTACCTCCCTTAAATGATGTTATACTTGTTGATGGACTAACTACTAATCTCATGAGTATTAGTCAGTTATGTGATGAGTTTGGAGAAGTTAAATTCAACACCAAAAATTGCATAGTTAGTGATCTAAGTGGCAAACAAGTTATATGTGCACCAAGATCAAAAGAGAATTGTTATTGCACTAACACTGACAATTCAAATTTGTGTTTCAGGGTAGCGGATGATCAAGTGGAGTTATGGCACAAAAGATTAGGACATGTGAATTATCGAGATTTGCTCAAGTTGTCAAAGAAGTCTTACGTTCATGGACTACCATCACTAAGCGGAAAGCCTGAAGGAGTGTGCGGAAGATGTCAAATTGGGAAGCAAACTAGGACAGCTCACAGTGCAACTAAGTTCATTGGAACCACCAAAATTCTTGAGCTTATACATATGGATTTGGTAGGTCCAATGCCAACTCAAAGCATTGATGGTAAGAAATACATTCTTGTTTTAGTTGATGACTTTTCAAGGTATTCTTGGGTAGACTTTCTTGCTACTAAATCCGATGCATTTGATTCATTTTCTAAAATTTGTTCTAAGATTCAAAATGAGAAAATTGATAAAGTAGTTCGTCTTAGAATAGATCATGGGACTGAATTTGAAAATGCATCATTTCATGATTTTTGCAATACTAATGGAATTGCTCCTGAGTTTTCTGCTCCAATAACACCACAACAAAATGGTGTTGTTGAACGTAAGAATTGAGTACTGATTGAGATGGGAAGAGTTATGCTAAATGCTGCAAATCTAGCCAAGCATTTTTGGGCTGAAGCTATTAGTACAGCATGTTATAACTTAAACAGAGTGTATCTCAGACCAAGTACAAACACCACACCATATGAGCTCTGGAAAGGTAAGAAACCCAATGTAAGTCATCTTCGAATCTTTGGTGGTATTTGCTACATCTATAAGGATAGAGATTTGGTAGGAAAGTTTGATGCCCGTAGTGATACCGGTATTTTTCTTGGTTACTCCTTAAATTCGAGGGCTTATAGAGTTTACAATCATCAAACCAAAATTGTCATGGAATTGATAAATGTTGTTATTGATGACTGTAAGACATATGAACCTTTTGATGAGTGTGTTGATATTACAGTGCCACAAAGTTTATCTAACGTGAAGGAAGCTTCTACAACTGATCACAGTGACATTGACATCCAAGACCACATTTCCACAACCGTTGAGACCAGCAATACAAGTTCACAAGTTCAACGTCCAAGAGTCAAACAGGTTCAATGAGATCATCAGGTTACAGATATCATTGGTGATCCCTATGCTCAAAGAATGACCCGAAGTCAAAAGGCTCAACTTACAAAAGAGATAAGCTATTTAGGCTATGTATCTCATCTCGAACCAAAAAATGTCAAAGAGGCTATTATGGACAATGAATGGATCTTAGCTATGCAAGAGGAGCTCAAACAATTTACCAGAAATGATGTTTGGTCTCTTGTTCCGAGACCAACTAACACCAATATTATTGGTACAAAATGGATCTTCAGAAACATGACAGATAAGAAGGGAAATGTTGTGAGAAATAAGGCAAGACTAGTTGCTCAAGGATATACTCAAGTTGAAGACATGGATTTCGATGAAACATTTGCTCCAGTTGCTCGTTTGGAATCCATTAGATTGTTGCTAGCTATTACTTGTCATCTAAAGTTCAAGTTGTATCAAATGGATGTCAAAAGTGCATTTCTAAATGGCTTGCTCAAGGAAGAAGTGTATGTTGAATAACCTGCAGGATTTAAAGACCTTTTTCATCCTGATCATGTGTATCGGCTTAGAAACGCTTTGTACTGCTTAAAACAAGCTCCTCGAGCTTGGTATGAAAGATTATCCTCTTATTTGTTGTTGAAAGGTTACACCAGGGGTACAATTGACAAAACCTTGTTTGTCAAAAGGGTTAATCATGATCTAATGGTTGCACAAATATATGTAGATGATATTGTTTTTTGTTCAACTTCAAATGCCTTAGTTTCTGAATTTACTGACGTCATGCAAAATGAATTTGAAATGAGTATGAGTGGTCAACTAACTTACTTCCTTGGATTATAGGTACAACAATTAAAAGATGGGATGTTTATATCTCAAACTAAGTATGCGAATGACTTGGTTTCAAAGTTTAGATTGGAAAGTGCAAAGTCAGTCACAAATCCCATAAGCGCCACCACTAAGCTTCATAAAGATCTAACTAGAAAAGATGTTGATCAGACACTTTACAGGAACATGATAGGAAGTTTACTCTACTTAACTGCTAGTAGACCTGATATATCATTTTCTGTTGGTGTTTGTGCACGATTTCAGTCCTGTCCAAAAGAATCTCACTTACTAGCTGTTAAAAGAAACATTAGACATGTAAGTGGTACTCTCAAATATGGAATTTATTACTCATCTGATTCCAACATTGAAATTGCAGGTTATTCAGATGCAGACTGGGCTGGAAATATTGATGAATGAAAAAGCACATGTGGTGGCTGTTTTTATCTTGGACACAATATGGTTTCATGGCATAATAAGAAACAAAACTGTGTATCACTTTCCACAGCTAAAGCTGAGTACATCGCAGCTGGGAGTTGTTGTACTCAAGTTCCGTGGATGAATCAAATGTTGTGTGATTATGGCTTTAATCAAGGTAAGCTAATCATTTTCTGTGATAATCAAAGTTCCATAAATATTTCTAAGAATCCTGTTAAGCATTCCAGAACCAAGCATATTGATATCCAACATCATTTTATTCGTGAGTTGGTTGAAGATGGGGTTCTTCGACTTGATTATGTGAACAGTGACAATCAGCTTGCTGATATTTTTACAAAACCCTTGGATATTACTAGATTTGAACACCTACGAAAGTCCATTGGCATTTGTACTATCTCTTGAACAGCTAGGCTACTGTCACAAATGCATCTCATTGTGTAAAAATTGCATTTTATTTTTATTTAAAAAAAATAAAAATCTTAAAACATTTTCTATATATTTTGTTTTTGTTTTGATTGGTGTTCTTCACGGCTTGTTGGGAAATGAGCTAAGCTCTCTTGCAATTGCTTCGTGTTTCCTTGTTCTTAGCTTGACATCTCTCATTCCAACATGTTTTACAACTGTGAATAATATAAAGATTGAACCTTTGAGATCAGTGGTTAAAATGGTTCTTTTGCTGAGTGCTTAGATTGACAAACCATAAAAATTCTTCTTGCACTCTGTCAATATTCTTGGTGTGTGCCCTTGTGCAGAATTCAGCTGAGACAAAGTGAGACACACATTGTCTTTGTTAGGCCATGCTTCATATGACACTTGGACCAACTCTGTGTGTGTGTAATTACAAAAATAAAAAATAAAAAATTAAGGGGCAGAATTTTTCAAGATGACATGATGTGGAAAAAGCTACATGTAATTCCTATTGCATGGCATATTGAAAATCTGTACACCTCTCACACTTGTTGAGAACTTAAAGCCAGTGGGTTGGAGTGTATAGCTACCATTGAAAGAAGGTGTCCACTGTCCCCTTGTTCAAAACTTAAATTTATGCAGGTCAACTATTCTAGGAAGCAAGGCTACATGATCACACATTGTGGGCTCTCATTAGTCAAAAGCCAGTATTCTTCACAGGTGTAAACTCCTTTGTGCTAACTCACACTACACACTTTTTCATCTTCTTAATTGAATCTAAGCATTTTGCTCTCTAATTTGGCAACCTCAACTCCTGTTCCATGTCTTTGGTTTTTAATCTCTTTATTATTTGCGGTTTATGAACATCCATGTTGAGTATGTCTGAAATGCTATGCTTGTATCACGCCAAATAACTTGTTATGACGCTCTACTTGTTTCCCCCACAAATTTATTTTGCTTGTGTCTTGCTACCCTGTTTATCCGTTCAGCATTCATTTACATTCATTCTTCTGGTTCATTTATTGCATGTGTTTGTATGGGTATGAACGATTTTCATGATTTCTGTGCAAGTGTGCAGAGTTGTCCAGATACAGGTGATGGTCATACATCTTTGGCTTTCCTTTCCAAAAAGGGGGAGACTAGTGTAAACTCTATGTTAATTGATCACTCTGCTATGATTAAGAGGGAGTCTTGTTCTGCTATGATTAAGGGGGAGCCTTGGTTCTGCATAAGTGGTTATATTGAAGGGGAGTACTTGTGGTTGTGATAATCTAACAACTATATGCTATCTAATTTACTTGTGCAAAGTCGAATCCTTGATCAAGTTGAGATTGGGTGGTTTCTTTTTTCCTTGTGTTAGGGTTTTGTCTAGGAAATGCCAAAGGGGGAGATTGTAAGTGTGAATTTACTTAGGAATTGGCTAATTTCCTCGACTTATAATTGTGTCCTCATTTCATAGATTTAGGCCTAGTTTTTAGGCAAATTAATTTGGGGCACAAGACTTATCCAGATTGAGCAGATCAAGGGTTGACTATGTCTACAAGGTAATTTGCATTTGCATATCATAATAGGAAAACTATATTTTTGTGATTAAGTTTTATTAGGAATGAAATTCATAATAAAATCAATCAGCATAATTGTTTTCCTCTTTTTCATGTTAAAACCAAATTCTAATTTTTCCTACTCTTTTTGGAACGTGATTTCTCTTGTTTAAAAACAAAGCTTGAAGACCTTTGTTACTCACTTCTGCAAAACCTTATTTGAGAGATTTATATTAAGAGAAGCAAAGGTGAGTTCATGGAAAATTAGAATGATAAAGCAACTTTGTGAAGCTTTTTATTTCTAGTTTGCATCTTCATATTTCATATTCCATATTGGAAGCTGTGTGCTAGCATGCTTGTTTATGAGGACCATCGATTGGAGAGAGTTCAAGCAAGGACCGAGTAAGGCAAGACAAAAGTATTGGGTAGATTCTTGTTTGGAGTTTATCTTCTTGAGTCTTGTAATAGTCAATTCTTAGTGGATTTCTAGACGTTTTTCCCAGTTGGGTTTTTTCCTCGTACCATTGGGTACAAAAATCCTTGTGCTAATTTACTTCTGCTGCAAGATTTTTTTTAGTTTGATTTGGGATTGAAATCCTTGTCCAGTCATATTCGAGTTATCTATTTACTCTACCAGAGACACGATTTCAAAATTGGATTTGGGATTTCAAAGGGAAAATGGGATCGAACAATCGATCGATGAGCGACGACGGATCTTGAGATTAATTGTCGAGAACACCTTAGATTCGTCGGAGGAGGAGACACATCGTGTTTGTCTTTCAAAAAGGGGGGTACGGATTATAGACAGCAAGTGGTTAGGCAAGCGTGGGTTTGCGATGGGTCGAGCAGCAGCAAGTGCAAATCATGGTGGTTCGGGATTGGCTCGATTCTGGTGACGGTGCAGGTTCTGGGTGGCACAGATCAGGTGCGGCGGCGGTGGGTCATACAAGTGATGAAGGGATGCAAATGGTTCGGCAGTAAACAGGTGCAACGATTTGTAGTTACGAGTCAGCATGTTTTGATGGTCGGGTTGCATGATGTAAATACTAGGTTGATTAGAGCAATGGCAACAGGTTTCAGTTCAGACGTGCTTGACTCGGTCATAGGCTCAGAGCTGGTCAAGTTTCACTCGGTGGCTCGGGGAATAGCTTGGATTGAGAGAAACGAAAAAAGGATAGAGGGAGAGAAAGAACTGAAAGAGATTTTTTTAATATTTAATTAATTTTTTAATCCAATTGGACAAGATAGTGGGTCATTTGCCTACCATGTTAGTAGTTAACAGACAAATTAACAGATTTTTTAACGGAGGTCTAACATTGCAATAAATTCGTAAGATGAGTGAGGTATGACATTGTAATTTTTAAAACATGAGGTATGACATAGTGGTTCGACCCATAATTGAGGTAGTTTTGTGTAATTTACCCATAAGTTTATTATCATCCACAAAAAGAGAGTTACAAGTGTTATATAAAAAGAAGGTTAAAAGACTCCATCTTAATTTCTCACTAACAAATATTGACTACCATCTTAATTTCCTACTTTCAACAAATAATTAGTTTATTTAATATCAAAAATGTACCAATTGGATTTATTTTCATTTATTTAGACCATCTCCAACCCTTAGGCTAAAAGCCAAATTTTTTAGCCCGGAAAATTTGGTTTTTAGCCCAGAAACAGCTTTTCTGCTCCAACCCTTCTGGCCTAAAATTTTAGCCTGGGATTATTAAAGAATGAACTTAGGCTAATTTTTTTCTTAAATCAATTTAAAAAAATAAATAAATATGTAGACTATTGTAAATTAATTTTACGAACATTTTAATCAAAAAAAAAATTAAATTCCGATAAATATTGAAAAATCATTAAATTTTTCACAAAGCAAGCCTTCAACTTTCACCAACCGTTTATCTTTCACCAACCGTTCAACACCAAACTTTCAACTTTCACCAACCGTTCGCCAATCATCCTCTATATAAACACAGGTCCAATATTAGTTGATCACACAATCTTTCAACCTTCAATCATCCTCTATATTCACCAATCTTTCAACTTTCAAAGAGTTTTTGTTTCCTAAAAATCCTTAATATCTCATCAATGGGTGATAGAAGAAGGCGTAGCAGGGTAATGGAGATGGCACAATACCAAGCAAGGCTTGACATTGAGGATGCAGAACTGATCAACGCCGAAGTTGAACTTGTAAACTCGTTTATGCAATATGAGCACCATGGCGACTCTAGCCATCGTGGTTCTGTCACAGGGCGTTCATTCGTGTAGCATGATAGAGAAGAGTGCCATGACCAAATGATGAAAGATTATTTCATTGAGCGGCCAAGATTTCCTGCTCATGATTTTTTGAGGCAATTTTCGGATGAGGATAGAGCTTTTTGAAGGCATCTTGAACGCAGTTGTCAATCATGACCACTACTTTGCAAGGAAGATAGATGTCGTAGGCCGACAAAGTTTATCACTTCATCAGAAGCTCACATCTGCATTTCGAATGCTAGCTAATGGGTGCTTTGCTGACTCAACTGACGAATATTGCCGACTTGCAGAGAGTACTGCTATTGAGAACCTGAAGTGCTTCTGTCAAGCAATTTAAGCCATCTATGGAGCCATATACCTCTGCAAGCCAACTCGTGAAGACTTGAAAAGGCTTCTACGCAAAGCAGTCAAAAGAGACTTCCCTGGCATGATAGGAAGTCTCGATTGTATGCATTGGGAGTGGAAGAATTGTCCTACTGGTTAGGCTGGCCAATTCAAGGGCCGTCATAACAAGCCAACCATCGTGCTGGAGGCTGTGGCATCTTACGACACATGGATTTGGCATGCATTCTTCGGCTCTCCTAGATCAAACAACGATATCAACATTCTTTGGTCTTCTCCTCTATTCGATGAGGTTGTGAATGGGTGGGCACCAGAATTTCGATACAAGGTAAATGGTAATAGGTATGAGCTAGGTTACTACCTAACTGATGGTATTTATCCTAGTTGGTCTACCTTTGTCAAAAGTTTTTCTCATTCCGATAATGCAAAGAAGAAATTATTTTCGCAGAGGCAAGAGTCTTACAAGAAGGATGTGGAGAGAGCGTTTGGGATCTTACAAGCTCGATGGGCCATTGTTAGAGGGCCTACACGATTTTGGCAACCCGAAGACCTCCATTCAATGATGATGACGTGCATAATTTTGCACAATATGATTGTGGAAGATGAGTACATCGAAATTGAAGAAGATTTAGACGAATATGTGGATGATGACCAACCAACACATGCGAGAGCTATTGCAAGAGATGTTGAATATCTCGCTCCAACCACATATGAGACCCGACTGGATAGGGTCACCTTGGGTGAGTATATAAGACATTTAAATAGAATTCAAGCTCCTCAGATTCATGACACACTCCGTAAGGATTTGGTTGAGCATGTATGGCGCCGAGAAGGTGAACGTTGATGACGTTGGTTGAGCATTTATGTAATAATTTTAAGTGTACTATGTTGTTATTCGTCTACTACGTTGGATAATTTATTGAATAGAGGTTGAATTATTGAATGGATGGATTGTGGTAGCAGAAAGAATAATTAATGAAGACATAAATTTAATTATTGAAGACATCTAGATTAAATAGAAACAATAATTAATAAGACATAAATTTAACAAAGTACATAAACCACATAATAAACAACATGAACTTAATACAAACGACAATTAATAAACTTAATTAATAAAGCACATAATTCATACACTACATAAACTTAATAATCACATCCACCATCTTCACTTGGTGATGGACTTCGTGGTTGACTTGGAATATAGGGTTCAGAGGATTCATCATCTTGAAATATACTCCTTGTGGCATTCTTTCGCAAAATTTCCTTTTACTTACCACATAAGAACTTCTTCCTCTCTGGAGTGTTTTTGTTGAGGTCTTCCATCATCAAATTAACTTCAAACCTAGCTTGCTCCCTATCCCCTTCTTCCTTCATTTGCAAACACATTAGGGCTGCTTCTTCTTGGCGAGCGCTATGAGTTTCGTGCAATTTTGTAATTCCGGTAGCAAAGTGTCCACTCGTCAAATCTTGGGACTTCCCCTTTCTCTTTGCTTACTTTTGCTTATCTCTTCCTGGGGGCCTTGCTAAAGAAGGAGATGGGGTCATTTCATCGACACCTTCATTTCTCGGTGCGGCTTCACGTTGAAATAATCTTCCCCATTGTTGGTCTGCATCGGTTACCCACCTCGGACAATCCTTGAGGACGTCCCAAGCATGTTGCAACTTAAAAACTTGATTTTTTGGTGTTACTCTTGTCTTGTAAATTTCCATTGCTTTGTCACCCTATGCAAAAAATATATAAAAATAATTAGTTGCAAAATAATATTATGTACATGACAAATAAAATATCAAGAAAAAAACTCACAATTTCTATGGCGCTCCTTCCACTAGGCATGCCAACCATGGCTCTCTCCAAGCTTCCCTTCCATAAAGTGCATGCTTTGTTGATAGTCTTCCACCGATCATAAACACCACCACCGTCCCGCCCGCTGCCGTTGCAATTTTCTTGATACTTTGTAATGATTTTATCCCACAAAACCTTTTTATTTTGATTTGTGCCAACTGCACCATCTTCGCTAACAGAAACTCATGCCAAGCATAAAGCAACATCTTCCTCACATGTCCAATTACGACCTCTAATATGCTCTCTTGCCATGTTGAACAATTTGGAAATGGAAAGAAATGGTAGAAAGATAAATTGGAAGAATTGTAGGAGAAAATTGAGTTTTGTGTGGATGTTTGAACAAATACATAGGGATTTATAGAGTTTTTGGGTGAATTTTGAGTTAAATAATTTTTTTTAATTATTTTAGCCGTTGGATTTAAATTTGGGCCGTTAGATCTTTTTTTTTTACCGTTAGATTTGATTATATTCAATCTCAACCGTTGGATTCAATGTATTTTAAAATAACATTTTTTTTTTTAAAATGAAATTTGAATCTAGACCGTTGGATCAACCAACGATCCTTAAATGATGGCCGTCAGATTCTGAAAAGAGCCGTTGGGCTCGGGTGAATGGCTGACATGGCCCTGACACTGGGCCCCCTCCTGTCGGGACGACATCACCGCCAGCCCGAGTGGGGCGCGTTCGCGAGTGGGCGGGCCGAGACTGGCCCAACTTGTGGCGAGTCCACGCGTTTGGGGGGGGGGGGAGGAATTTGGCCCAACTTTAGCATTTGGCTTTTAGCCCAATGTTTTAGCTTGGGTTAAGTGGTGTTTGGGAGAAAATTTTGGGAGAAAATTTAGCAAATAGCCTAGGTTTGGAGAAGGTCTTAAGGCTTAGCCCCAGTTTGGGGTTGATGTGATTTTAAAAAAAGCTGCTATGAAAAAAAGCTGTGACAGTTTTTGGTGTTTGGTAAACATTCAGCTTCAGCTTTTTTTCACAGTTTTGGGTGAAAAAAAGCCAAAAACAAGAAGCTGCAAAATCCAGCTTTGAAAAACCGGCTTTTTTTCACATCTGTTTTACATAAAAGTTTACCAAACACTATAATACTACTTTTTTTTTTTCAAAAGCACTTTTACAAAAAAAGTTTACCAAACACTCTGCTGCTTTATTCCACAGCTGCTTATTCTCACAGCACAGCAGAAGCAGCTTTTTTTCAAAGCACAGCAATACCAAACCAGCCCTTAGCCTTCTCAAAGGTAATGCGATGGCATTCAAAATGATTCATTTGATTGACAAGCCATCAAATCATAATTTGATTGACAAGCCATCAAATCATAACAATATCAACATCAAAAGCGGCACACGTGCAAAAGTTGGACTAGCTAGCTTTGTAGCTAGAAGGCACATCAAGCGTGCATATTATTGGACTGAACTTGAAGCACAGTTGAACACACATAGATCCCTCCCTCGGTCTACGACGTACGCCAAATGAGGTATGACTGAGCATAAATTACTTGCTATCAAGCTTGCTCACAGCTATAGGGCACTCATGTCCAAGAGAAACGATGAGGATGCTATTTTAAAAGTGGGTTCTCTATAGATTCATTACCGCTTCATATTTTTGTTGGCACAATATTTTTTATGTTAGCACGAGTATTGATCTTAAACTATAAGTAGCAAAAAGTCCGTAGAGAATCTCACCTTGAGAGTATCCCTAGCATTTATCCATGTCAAAACTAATATCTTATCAGCTTATAGAAGTTGCTCTTGTTAATTAACAGCATATGTAATCTCAACATGTCTTGTACCAAGTCGTTAAACCAACACGTAGATTGCATGCATGAAATGATATGATATTGTGTTAAATGTAGTAGGAACTAATCACGAGACTAATTGTAATGCAATCTGAAGAAATCCTGACAGGTTTTTCATATTGTTTCAAACGGTCTTTTCAACCCATTTGTTTGTACAACAATATGCCCTCGTGTAAATTTTGGTTACACTTGCATGTTGATGAAGTTCGTTGTAAATTTGTAATTAAGAAAATCGTATAAATAAGAATCTCATTTTCAAACCTCTTTTTTTTTGGTTTTTTTTTTTATTTTAGAGATAGGTGATCGGATCTCAGTAGCCTAATTTCACCATTAACGTCCCGATCATCATCAATGCGCGTAGTTATAAGCCTGACTAAGGTGCATTTGATAGCCACTTGTATGTTAAATAGATATTCACTAATGAATCATGATATTGTCCATTTTCAAGTATAACGATGAATATGTAACGTACATTATACAAGCATTTGAATATAAAATGAAATAGATGACAAATCAAGTAAACAATCACAAAAGAGTATTCCAATAGGTAAAGAAACACAACAATAGGTAAATAAAGTTTCGAACAAAACCTAGTATAGGGCGTTGGGTTTCTACTGTTCTTCCCATGCATATCAGGTTCGAAACTCCCCAGTCTCTCCCTTAAATTATTATAATAATTTCGAACTCGCGTCAGATTATAGATACAAGAATTTGTGATTTTTTGTTTTTGTCAAATGATAGCGAAATTATTAAATGCGTAATGAAAATGTTTAGATCCTTAACAAGGGTATTGAAAAGCCATTCAGAGAAAATCAAATCCCTTTTATAGTAACCCCTATTCTTAGACACGAATGAAGTCAATGAGTGCGGTGCTCCGTTACACTATCGCGAGCTTAAGTAAACTAAGTATGAATTTGTCTTAGTAACCTTTTACGTTTAAATAAATGATAGCCAAAACACTTTTATGAAAGACAGTGTGTCTAGTTTGTGAAAACAATATAAGGATGTACGCAGGAACATATATCGTAGCATGACGACCAAACAATATTTATGTCTTTACTCTCCATTATTAAGTTATAAACTACTCTTCCCACCCAAATCAACATAAAATTTTTGAAATTGGAAAAAACAAAATGTAGCGATCTGTTGCTGCTAGCGTCGTGAATCCTTTCCGAAAATTTAGCCAAAAATAGAAATGGCAAGCTAATGGCAACATATAGGATGGGGTAAAGAGCTACAACTGAAAAAACTGCCACCACAAAAGAAAACCCTAATGGTTTTCCAGTTAACAGGATGGGCCTCCACTTAGGAAGAAAAAAACCAGACGCTGCATATTCCTATGATATTAATGGACCCACACCCTTCCTTTTCGTGATGTGCCATGTGGAAGTTGGCCTGGCAATGATTCATCAAAGGTCCCACAAATCATGTTGTAAGTGCTAACCCCACTATTTCCCACCACAACCCACTGAAACCCAAAAAAATTTATTCGTCTACCCCCCCCCCCGCGCCAAGCACCTTGCTGAAATCTGAATATCCTCTCCTCCTTCGTTTCGAGATTTTTATGGACTTCAATATTTTCAAGAGTGGGGCATTAAGAACTGGTAGAGCAGAAGAGATATTTAAATCAAAAGCTAAGCGTTGTTTCTATTTATGACTTTATGACATTGAATCAAGCATTCAGCGGTAGTTAGGATCCGAGCTGCCTAAGGTGTGGCTTTACATCATTACATGTGTATATGTCGAGGTTTGGAGTATTGTACGACGTATATAGGACTTATTAGTAAAAATGTCCGCGCAAGGTTGTGAATTTTAAGACTATTTAAGATGATACTATTGATTTTTATATGTAGCTTCATATTTAACTGATTGCGGATGTCTCCGTCTGCTTCTTCTTCGTCTCTAATGAAAATTTCAATTAAATAGCAAAACTGAAAACTAAATTAAATGACTGAAGACACCCACAATTTTTTTTTTTTCAAATAAATTAAATAACAAACATGAATGTTGCTTGTAAAATTTTAATAATATCTAGAAATTTGACACCTTCATCTACAAATAGTTACTTAAGAATTTATACTGACCGTCCAATAACAAAACTGACGTATAAGATAAAATGATAGTTACATATGAACGATGAAAGAAAGTGAAGTGCAGATGAGCTAACATCATTTTATACGCTGACTTGTTGGGAAAGTGTGTAGAGCAAAAAATAATCAAGAAAATTATAGAGGTGATCGTGGACTTTTGGGTATAAAAGACAAAATTACCCTTAAGGCACATCGGGATTCCCACACGCATGCAACGGACAATAACGGCTCAATAAAGGTCAAAGGAGATCAAAATGGTATTTATTCAAAACCCTCTCATCACTCCTCATCAAATCCTCATCCACAAGGTAACTCCCAATTATTCTTTTCAAATTGGAATTAATTACCAAATTAATTGCAAGATATTATTTGACTTAATATCTTGCAATTACAGCCAAAATTCCACCATAAGTGGACGGTCCCTATTTCTCCAAATAGGGCCGGCCACATCCCTATATATAGCCCCACATTTCTTCAAAAACTTAAGTTAATTCTCTCCCAAAAATTCTCTAAACACTTTCTCTCAAATTCTAACTTTGGCATCAGAGATTCTTCCGCCAAAGCCACCCCCCCCCCCCCCCCCAATTCACCATAGGCGCGTGAGGCTCTTGGCCTTGATCTTAGGTGTTGATTGTTTTGCAGGTGCATTTTTGTCAAAGGAGACGAAGGTGGGAATTTGCATCCACAAATTGGTGCTTTCATTGAGAGTTTGATTCACATGCTCGAAGAAGACTCTCACATTCAAAGTTTCTCATTTCTTGTTCATTTGTAGATTTTTCGTACATTCTTATTCTCAGAATTTTTTTATAAAATTCTTTGAATAAACATAAAAGAACAGTGCAATGACTAGAAATTCGGAAACCGCGACGAAGGGAACTTCCTACGTTCAAAGATCCGGATCAAATAATGGAGGATGAGATGTAGCCCCACCACGACGATCCACAAGGCTCAATACGATGGCAAGAGGAGAGACTTTGCCATCAAGGAGCACCACCACGGCAGCCACGGGAACTACCGTGATACTAGGGAGTGGGCCAGCTCCATGGCAGCAAGCCCATGGTGAGCAGGGGGTAGCGAGACAGTCGAGCCAGGCCCAAGGTGAGCCAGCCTGAGCCACTACCTCAGCAGGGTCTAAGCAGCTGCCGCAAGAGAAGCAGCCTAGTGATCGCGGGACCAAGGCCAGCGCGAGCCTAGCACGCTTCCGAGCAAAGCCCAAGCCCACACCAGCTGCCCGACCTGCTCCGACGATCCGACCTGCTCCCGCGGTCCAATTCGAAGCCCAACCCACTCTAATGGCCCACCAAGCAATCCAAATCGGTCCAAGACCGGTTCAACAATCTTGACTTCAGATTTTTGGACCGACAATTAAACCGTGGGTATTTTCACCCCATTTCTCCGTAAATTTGACATATTCCAACTGAAATCTCGCTTCCAAAGTCCATTACACTTCCACTGCTCAAGGAGACGTATATCGTCCAAGCATTTCCACCCCAAATGGCAAACAACACTTGTCTCGACAAGTCATAGAATTCACAAGCGCTCTCGCGCAAAAGACTACCTTGGTGAATCAGCTATTGTAGCATACCGAGATGCAGCGTACCCCAGACGAGGTGTCCCAAAGTAGGACAAGGGCAGACGACAAACCTCTCTAGCAGTGTCCCGGCAAGCAGCCACTCGACCAGTCACGAATCGAGCGTTCTAGCAGTGTACACTCCCGACTAGGCCCCGAAGATAGCTTATACTCTCGTCTTAGCACGCGAAAGAGTATGCACTCTCTGTTAAGTCCACAGACGAGCATACATTCACGGTTAAGGCCACACTTTGATAATCCACGTGAGTAACTTTCCAAGTAAAGTGTTCATTCGCGACTAGGCCCGCAAGAAGTATCCTTCACCTCACATCGGAGTAGGCAGCACAAAGAGTGGAGAGAAGCAGTTACTCAATCCGGCTCAAGTTCAACCGGCAGTCTGCGAGTAACTCGCTCGTCTGCTAGGAACACATTATATGCATTGCAGTCACGGCATAGACGAGCCGAGCACATGGAAAAAAGGCCTAGACCAACAGGTCACGACCGGGGGTAGCCGAAAGCTCTGCTGCCCCACAAGAAGAAAATTCAAGAAGAAGTTAAAAGGCTTATGACAGAACGGTTGCGCGATTTCCAGCGCAACGAAGCTACTGACGAGACATGACCAACATGAGCGGGTCATCTTTCGTTGGTAAGATCAAGAAGACAGGACTTTCCCACATAGATTGTCGGATACAAATATTACTTCTGCTACAACAAAATGCAGCAGCTCGGCCTAATGGTGCGCCGGGGGCAGACGAGTACCAGAATGACACATCAGCACAATTACCAAGAACTAGGGGCAGGCTTTGTTCTCAACACTCCAAACTATTTAATACTGAAGCAGCACATCACCAGTAGTTGAGCATCAGGGACCTAGTGGTCCAATTCCTCCTGCTGCACACAACGTGGCCCAAGCCAGCCCCAACTCTACACTCACAGTCATGTCTATATGCTCCATGGCCCTCGGTCGCCCTTGATCTGTCACCATGACTCCCAGTCATGCCAATCTTGCACCACGACTCCTAGTCATGTCACCTTATGGCTCCTATCTGCGCCGACCAAGCCCACGGTACTTCAAACTTCAAAGCATCCAACAACGAAGCAGAATATGAGGCCTTACTAGCAATCTCTGCTAGCAAAAGACTTAGCGGTTGAGAAGCTTGCAATCCATTCAGATTTTCAACTAACCACCAACCAAGCCTCAGAAGAACACACGATGAAACATCTAAGGATGGTGCAATACTTGGAGAAGTTCCAAGAATAGCTTACTGTGATTCCCACTTACACCCTTATGCGGGTTTCACAAGCAGTTCGAAGTCTCAAACAGATCGTTGAACAAAACCTTACAGGCTGAGGATTATTTCAGTTGTCCAGTTTTCCTCAATTAAGCTCACGACAACGACTTTCATGCTCTCTAGTGCGATAGGGTAAACCAATTCCCCGACACCCATATGGGTCTGCTCTCCAGTGCGAAATGATAAACTAATTGCTCTTTAGTGCGAGAAGGTAAACTAATTTCCTGACACCCATCTGGGTCTGCTCTCCAGTGCAATAGGATAAACTAATTGCTCTCCAGTGCAATAAGGTAAACCAATTCCCCGACACCCATACGAGTCTACTTTCCAGTGTGAGAGGATAAACTAATTGATTTCCAGTGCGAGAGGATAAACTAATTGCTCTCCAGTGCAAGAGGGTAAACCAATTCCCCAACACCCATATGGGTTTACTCTCCAGTGCAAGAGGATAAACTAATTGCTCTCCAGTGTGAGAAGGTAAACCAATTCCCTGACACCCATATGGGTCTGCTCTCCAGTGTGAGAGGATAAACTAATTGCTCTTTAGTACGATAGGGTAAACCAATTTCCCGACATCCATGTGGGTTTGCTCTCCAATGCGAAAGGATAACCTAATTGCTCTCTAGTGCTAGAGGGTAAACTAATTCCCTAACACCCATCTGGGTCTGATATCCAGTGTGAGAGGATAAACTAATTGCTCTCCAGTGCAAGAGGGTAAACTAATTCCCTGACACCCATCTGGGTTTGCTCTCCAGTGCGAGAGGATAAACTAATTGCTCTCCAGTGTGAGAATGTCACACAGCTCAAAAGATCGAACACTCGAAGACCAGCTAAGCAGCAAATAGTCAGGGGACAGCAGCCATTTTGCACTCAACAGTTCTCTCATTCGACACTTCATCTTCAACAGCTCCGATCTTGGCAGTTCCATCCTTGATTGCTTCATCTATAGCAGCTGAGAAATCAAACTCAAGTAGTTTCCTCATTCTTGGCAAGCAGCCCAGACGTGGCAGACCAAACCATGGCCTATGCCATGCCACTTCCTCGGCCCATATCAAGCCAGCCCTTGGCTTTAATCAAGCCGAGCAGCACAAGCTGCAACCCTTGCCACACTACCTCCTCAACCCATGCCAAGCTGACTCCTGGCCCTTGCAAGCCGATGTGCTGCACCACCTCGACGGCTGCCCTATGGCAGCACCACCCAAGAAGAAGACAAAGAAAATTAAGTTTTTCTTACATTGGTGCGGCGCAGAGAAGACAAAGAAAGCAACGGAAGACGGTTCTTTGCACGGGCAAGCAAAGAAAAGTGCTAGGGGATGGGGAACAAATATCCTCTAGCTTTCTCTCTTTCTTGTAAGGATAAATAATTGCCTTCTGAAGTTGATTTAATCCCCTACTTAAGGTATGCTTAAATAGGCTTTGGAGGCGATTTATTTCCCTTTCGTAGAAGAATCTAATTTCAAGTCCAAGTGAGAATCTGCATTAAAGTTGGAGATCTTTACACCTGCTGCCCTTTCTTGCGAATAGCCCAACAAGTGTGTGGGCATTTGTGGAGCCAAAAATAATCAAGAAAATTATGGAGGCGACACGTGAACTTTTGGGTGAAAAAGACAAAATTACCCTCGAGGCACACCGGGATTCCCGCGCGCATGCAACGGACAATAACGGCTCAATCGAGGTCAAAGGAGATCAAAATGGTATTTATTCAAAACCCTCTTATAACTCCTCATCAAATCCTCACCCACAAGGTAACTCCTAATTATTCTTTTCAAATTGAGATTAATTACCAAATTAATTGATTAATTACCAAATTAATTGCAAGATATTATTTGACATAATATCTTGCAATTACAGCCAAAATTCCACCATAAGTGGCCGGTCCCTATTTCTCCAAATAGGGCCGGCCACACCCCTATATATAGCCCCACATTTCTCCAAAAACTTAAGTTAATTCTCTCCCAAAAATTCTCTAAACACTTTCTCTCAAATTCTAACTATGGAGATTCTTTGGCAAAAGAAACCCCCCCCCCCCCCCCACCCAAATTCATCATGGGTTCTTGGCCTTGATCTTAAATGTTGATTGTTTTGTAGGTACATTTTCGTCAAAATAGAAGAAGGCGGAAATTTGCATCCACGAAGTGCAATCTGAAATCAAAAACTTTAAGGTTCCCATATGCATCCAATACCAAATTTTCTGGTTGCAAGAAAAGCAATGAAAATGAAAATTTATTAACATTTTACTATATTTATATTTGTGATATGAACGTTCTAAGCATAAGTACCTTCAGATCTCTATGATGGACACCTCTGATATGCCAGTAATCAACTGTAATAATAAGCTGTTGAAAATATCTTCGTGCTTCATCTTCTCTTATCCATCTACTGTTTACCTTCATATTAAAAGAAGTTCTCGTGAGAAAATAGAAACTCTCTCCCAAATAAATTGAAAAGAAGTTATGCTAAATGGGAATGTTTGATTGCAGTTTTAATTGCAGTTTGTGATTTACTTTTGTAAATTGATAATAAACCATTTGTAGAATACAACTGGAATAAAATAAGGTCACTAACAATTTTGTCAAATAGCTGCCCTCCTGTTACGAACTCCATAACTATAAATATCTTTGTCTTGCTCGCCATCACCTAAAAATATACAAATTATTAAGGGTAAAGTACAAAAAACTACCTCAACTATTGGTGTCACGACACTTTCATACTTCATCTTTTAAAATTGACAATGTCATACCTCATCTTTAGAATTTGTGCCAATGTTATACCTTCCGTTAGCTTGACCGTTTATTTCTCAGTTAAATGCTGACGTGGCTTGATTCGGGCCCACTTTCTATTAAAAAATTATTAAAAACTAAAAAAAAAATTTAATATTTTTTAAATATTAAAACAAAAGTAAAAAAAAAACACTCACTTCGTCCCTTCCACCCCCCCCCCTCTCTCTTCTCCCCCATCTTCATCTTCCTGCTTAATCTTCAACAAAAAAAATAAAATAAAATAAAATTTGAAAACCCATCAACCCCCCACCTGAAGAAGAAGAAGAAGAAGAAGAACAAAAAAAATAAAAAAATAAAAAAATAAAAAAAAAAAACGCAACCCAGAAAGAAGAAGAAAAAAATAAATAAAATAAAACCAAACGCAGTTCGTTCCCCACCCCCCCCCCCCCCCCCCCCAAAAAAAAAAAACCTAACCCCTGCAACCCAAAAAGAAGAAGGAGGAAGAAGAAGGAAGGAACAAAAAAAAAAAAAAAACCCAAACCAAACCCAGTTCCTCCCCCCCCAAAACCCAACCCCCTGCCAACCCTAAATCCACCACTCCCACCCCATCACGAAGGTTTCCCGATTCCACCTCAATGGGATCTGATCTGGGTTTTTTCCTGGGTGTTTTTTTTTGGGTTGCAGGTAGTGGGTGTGAGGGTGGGTGCGGGCTTAGGGAAGACGGGAGGGGGGAAGAAAGGAAGTGGGGTCGGGGAAAATCGCGAGGAGGGGGGAAGATAAATTGGTTTTCTTTTTCTTCTTCTTTTTTCTGGGTTGAAGGAAGAGCGCTAGAAGGGGGAAGAAGATGAAGATGGGGGAGAAGAGAGAGAAGGGGGGTGGGGAAAGGGGACGTGAGGGTTTTTATTTTTTTTATTTTTTTTACTTTTTTTTATTATTTTAATATTTAAAAATTATTAAATGATTTTTGTTTTAGTTTTTAATAATATTTTATTTATTTTTTAATAGAAAATGGGTCTCGGATCAAGCTACGTCAGCATTTAACTGAGAAATAAACGGCCAAGCTAACGGAAGGTATAACATTGGCACAAATTCTAAAGATGAGGTATGACATTGTCAATTTTAAAAGATGAGGTATGAAAGTGTCGTGACACCAATAATTGAAGTAGTTTTTTGTACTTTACCCAATTATTAATAGAGTTGCATCAAAATATAGCGCCACTTTTAGTGGTATTAAATGAAGTCATCTTTCCCTTATATGACACTTCTACTTGCTTCATATTGACATAAGGAGGGTAGGAATCCACAGAACTAAGGGAATTTGACACCCTACTCATTAAAGTTTAACACATACAACAGAAATTGGTAACCAAAGTCTTGTTAACATTTCAGCTATAAATTATTAACATCTCCTTATAAAGGTACCCGCAACTGTTTTGATGTGGGAGGATATAATTTTACACAATATAGATCATGAACCCAATGGCGGAGCCACCCACAAGGCTTAGATGGGTTGTAGTCCAGGGAGGTTTATGTAATTTCACGTTTTAGTTTCTTAGATGAAGTTGCTTCCACCATAAAATCAATTGGTAATATAAAAAATAGTCCAACTACTTACAAGCACATGCAAGCCCAACTACTTACAAGCACATGCAAGGTCTCTCCTCTTATCAATATGAGATTCATTCTCACAAGGCCCCCTCACGTGTGTGAATTTTCAAGCCTAACACATGGACAACACAACTCGGGTGACGTGGAGCACAGATGGCCGTTGGGCTTCACACGTGGGACAACATGCATTGATACTATAAAGAAAGTTAAGATTTCACCATAAAACCAATTGGTAATATGAAAAGTAACCCAACTACTTTATAAGCACATACAAGGTCCTTTCTCCCATCAATGTGGGATTCATTCTGAACACGTCATTTCATGTGTGGTGGATTTTCAAGCCAAACACATGGACAATACAAATCGGGTGACGTAGAGCATATGTGACCGTTAAGCTTTACACGTAGAACAACCTGCTCCGATATTATTATGAAAATTGAGATTCAACCATAAAATCAATTGGCGATATGGGTAGTAGTCCAACTACTTACAAGCACATGCAAGGCCCCCCTCTATTTAATGTGGGATTGATTCTCAACCATTGCAGAGAAGTTTCTTTGGAGAGTTGTCTAAAGTTGTTTCGAGGATAGGAAGCTAGAATTTATATAAATCAATAAAAAGAAAAAATACTAATAAAATGAAAAGAGGCGGAAGACGGAGAATATTCCCTCACTAATTGTCCTTGCTGCCTCGTATACCTCGCACTTGATTTTTGGTTGATTCATTTTCGACTTAGTAATTCAATATCTGATACTTGCAAATGCGAAGTTGTACTTCGAATAGACCCAGTCACAAAGTTGCTTATCGCTTTCGGTATGCTGTGGCCCCGAAGGGAATTGGTGTAGGGTTCTCGTCCCACAGACCCCATTTCTTGGGCTCGCTAGGCTCTCTAGTATTTTCGATCACAGCTCACAGAATCAGGAAAGAATTCATAGATCAAAATCATCAAGAATTCAACAAAGAAAAGAGGTTACCCAAAGCCAATTTCATGATGCTGTCATCAAGAATAGCGAATCAGACCAAGTCAAACCCGTGTTTTAGACAATTGGGTGTGGAAGCCTTACCCAAATCCAATTTCATGCTGTTGTCACCAAAGCCAACTTGATGTGGGTGATTATGGTGGTGGATAACAATTGCTTACCCGTCGGATTTCTGAAAACTCGCTAGAAAAATTCAAAGGTTAGGGTGTCCTTTGATTCACCTTAAAGTGAACTGAAATTATATATGCAATACCTGAATATTTCTCATGGGAATGAGAAGAGTCGTTCTAGGTAGTGGCAAGGTAAAGTTCACCGGCGATCGGCCGGAACTGCCTTGTCTGAAAATCAGGTTCGAAAATATAACTCTGCTTACTCAAAAATGACTATGAAATTCACAAAACTGGTGTGAACTTTGTTTCGTGGACTATAGTTGCCAGAAACGATGAACTCGTCGCTGACCACAATAGTGAGTCGCAATTGGAGGAGAATGGCAAGAGCTAAAAGAAAGAAGGGAAGGAAGAAAAAGAAATAAAATAAAGAACAAAATATATATATATGTGTGTGTGTGACGGCGTTTTGGGGACATAATCAGCATTAGTGTAAAAATGTGAGGGCAAAATTGAAAGCACACTGTGCTTATGAATAATTAGTTCATTTTAAGATTTGGTTTAGATTGAATTTGGATTCGTATTCACTCATACTTAGTTTCCTCAATCTTTTTCCTTTTTACTTGTTATTATCATAACTTATGTAATACATTACGGAATGAGAAGTGTTATCATGTATTTCCTTAATCGTAAACCCAATAAGCAGTTCTTTTATGCATTATTGGATATACATGACACATCAGCAATTGTCATGTCATCAATGGCTTTAGTCTTAAGTCATGTTTGTATAGAGATGTATAAACAACTTTCCCTCTCTAACATGTGGGATATAATATCATATACTTAAATTGTAATAATTGTTTCCTGTTAGAGAAATACACGAGCTTATCATCTTTCTTCTTCTTCAAGCTTTGTCTTCAAGATTCATTCCTTCTTCTAATATTCAATCTATGCAATTATACATGAATGTTAAGATGGTATCCATGAACCAATCTTGCTTGCGCGATGGGTTCTGACCGCTGCTTCATTCTTTGAGGTTTTGTGTTCTTATCTCTTCTGATTCAAGATATCTGGTAGATTGGAATTTTGGGTTCTTTTTTTTTTCAAATTTAGCTCATTTGTTCTAGATTACAATCTTAGTATGTCTAAATTGAAGGCCGATGCTGAGACAATTTTACTGGTTTGATTGATTTCAGTTGATTTTGTTCTATTTTCTTGAAGGCCGATGCCATTGTTCATGTTTTCTTTGATGAATTAAGGTCGATAACCAGTTCTCCATTAAGATGTGAAAGTGTTGATAGTTCCTATATTTTTGGAATTTTTCCAAGTTTTTTGCATCTGGGTTTTTCTTCAGCAAGTGTTTGTCAAGATCTTAAATTCTTGGTTTGTAGTTTGTTGTTTTTTGTTGAAATATTTCTTGAGTAATCATGTCTGATTCAGTAAAGTTTGAGAATCTTTTTATTGGATATACATGATACATCAGCAATTGTCTTATGTTTCACGTATTTCCAATATACATAAGGTCGCCAATATAATCATGTATATGTTAGGGTTTGGAGTAGTGTGCAATATATGTGGGACTATTTTGGATTCAAATCCACCCATATTATTTAGTCTCATCAAGATTTTTCCTCTATACTTTTGTTGTCATATCTTGTGGGATACATTAACAAATGAGAAGCGTCATCACCTATTCTCTCAAACATAAACCCTAAAAACATTTATACATAAAGTTAGCAATGTTATATATTATGGATTCTTTGAAGCCTAAACGCTAATAACAGCTATTCTATACACAATGTCGGAGACGAAGAGGTTTGGAGTGCAAAAGAAGAGTAATATATAATAGATAGCACAAAATTATGATGTGATTCCAAGTTTATAGTTTGTGTTATGTTTCTCTTAAAGACCTTGAATAAGTGCCTACCAGCACACTTGATTCTGATGTGATAATGAGAAGTTGAAATGAAAAATCGTTATCAATTGATAGCTAGGTTTCCTCTAATATTCTACTGAAAATATCTCCTGGTTTCTCTTTTCATTGATTCTTTTAGTGGAAATCAAATTAAATGTACTTGAAATGAAATGGAAACATCCTAAGACAAATGCATTGCCTCAAAATTATGCAACTTTACAAAGTTAGGCTAGAATAACATATCAATTCCCCTTTACTTGCCAAGATCTTATAGTGCCATTTAATTCTTGATTGTGCTAGTGCCTAGGGCACTAACTAGGATGTTCCAAAGTCGAAATAATTGCCACGCAATATTGTCATAGATGTTACATCTAAATCCATTACTCTTCTTGATAAGCCTCGTTGTCCTAATTAGACTTGTCCGACAAATGAAACTTTCGAAAAACATTCTAATTAGTTTACTAGTTTGAATCTACTGAAATTAAATCTTCTAACATTGTTGATTTCCTTTATTTATTTATTTTTATTTTGATATTTAGCTACCAATTCTACACATGCTATGTATGCAACGGAAAAATGTGAGAGAGAGACGTCATAATATATATGAGTATAATTAATATTTTAGTCTCATTATGTAATTGTCTTTCATTGTAGGTTATGTCACGCCCCAATCCCGACATACGTCTAGGATCGACACGTGGCGTCCTCAAATACCCGTATCTCAACCTAACCTGCCTCCGGAACATGGCAAAACACAACTCGAGAATCGAATCGCATAGTTTATGGCTGCATCTAACCTCCTCGTTAGACTGCCTACGTACCCTAAACAGGGATCAAGCCATTCGTAGTTCATCATTCATTACACCTCGACGTTTAACACAATACGCTCAAATCAAAAAGCATAGCATCCCTCCATCAAATAAATCACTATGTTTTCAACGTGATACCTCCATCCACAGCCTGTAACTTAACCAATAACCAACGAAGCACATTATTATTCTCAAACCACATTGATCACTAAAATAATCATAATAATACAATCATATCCAACGTCATTCCACTGTCCCGTCAATTAATCCATTCATGAATCAAGGATGCATGATCTTAGCATTTAACTACGTTAATCAATCAATACGATAACATATCATTTCATGTATTTAGTTAAAGAACTCTATATAATTTCCCTACTTGGATTATGAGTAACAACATGGCAAATCTAATTTAGATTTACAAGGTCTATGGATAATTCTCATTCACTCGAATCTTGGATTTTAGACTAACCCTTAGGAATGTGCATGAGTAAGGATTCCGGACCACTCAACGGAATCCAACCACACCGGGTTCCGGATCACTCAACGGAACCAAAATATCAAGTATAGCATCATGCTTTATGAAATCATAATCAAGTCGCAGAAAACTCCGAAGGAGTCACCCAGACATCCAACGGCTTCTCTAATTCAAACCACAAGATTCTCAAAAAACCATCGTTCGAATGTACATAAAAAAAAACTAGGGCTAAGGGGACGCAGTTCGGCCGAAGCCTACATAAGTAACCAAACAGGAAGTGGCCCCCAAACGCGGATTAATCAAGTAGAGCCACCCCTAGGAAAGTAACCAAGTAGGCAGTGACCCCCCAATGCGGATTAACCAAGCAGGGTCAAGATAATCAAGTAGGTAGTGACCCCCCAATGCGGATTAACCAAGCAGAGTCACACCTACATAACTGTTAGGCAGTGATCACCCAATGCGGATTAACCAAGCATGATCACCCCTAATTATAAATGGCCATGAGGATCGCCCAACGCGGATTAACCAAGCGCGATCCATATATAGTATGGTCCCCCAATGCGGATTAACCAAGCAGGACCACTAGTGACCCTCCAATGCGGATTAACCAAGCAGGGTCAAGATAATCAAGTAGGTAGTGACCCCCCAATGCGGATTAACCAAGCAGAGTCACACCTACAGAACTGTTAGGCAGTGATCACCCAATGCGGATTAACCAAGCATGATCACCCCTAGTTATAAATGGCCATGAGGATCGCCCAACGCGGATTAACCAAGCGCGATCCATATATAGTATGGTCCCCCAATGCGGATTAACCAAGCAGGACCACTAGTGACCCCCCAATGCGGATTAACCAAGCAGGGTCATAGTCCACTACTAGCCCTCAATTTACAAAACATTTCAATATGCAATTCGAATCACTTTTTCACAAATATTACCCATCCATGAATCAAATCACATTTAATATAACTAGATCGATGGCTAATTATAAGGGAATCACATTTTAACAGAAACACCTTTATAAAACCAAGTCATGTCCACACAGGATAACAATTACAAAAACAAGGTAATCACCAGTATCACATATATTAAAGTCACTCACCCTTTTCATACTAGTAACCATACATATTATTTCTCATCCATGAAATCAACATTTTAAAATTCTACTCCTATGCTTCGTAACCTTCTTTCTCCATCCTTTAATAAACCAACCCAAAGTTAATGGTTTTCAACTTAAAACACCACCCCTTCACTCTTGCCACTACCCCTTTTTGATATGTATATACGGCAAATATATATATATATATATATATATATATATATATATATATATTAAGAGAAACTGGATCGTTTACTAATAATTTGAATATAAATACTAGTAAACAATCAAAACTCTTAAACCCCAACCAAACACACTCAAATAAGCACCAAATTGACAAGGATGTTATTTCAACTAGAATTCCCTTCTAGGTCTAGATGCTTGGTAATGAAAGAAGCATTTCATATAACAGAACTCTGAATCCAGAAGGTAATACCATTTGCTTGTTAATCAATATAACAAAACAGTGGTTTGGTTTAACTCAATTTCATAATCTTATCAATAATAGAACTTAATTAGATCCGCACATCAGATTTTCGATCTGTAAGTTCTCAAAGGTCCAACAACTGACAACTAGGGCGTTCACAAAATTTTACAACAAACCAACAATCGGATTGTCATCAATCACACAAATAAGTGGCGGTCCAATTTAATCACCACACCAAACAATTGAATTTCGGGAAACCGAGCTAGACATAGGTTCACAGGGTCACTAAAAGGTATTTGGTACTTAAACAACACTCGTGGACGGTCCCATGCACCGCCACACACGATACTAGCCATGGAGAAGGGTTTGAAAACCCAAATTTTCAACATTAACTAAATGAGCTCAAATTTACGTGGTAGATAAAGCTCAACAAAGGAAACACTTTTCACAACTACGCCGGCGACCAATTCTAACCGGAAGCCGTTCAATTTCACCGGAGAAAACCGGGTTTCTAGGGTTCTAAACACCCAACTCTAAACGAATGCGAAAGCACAAACCAAGCATACCAACTTGAAGATTATGAAGAGTAGATGAAGTTTCATACCTCACTTGAAGGAAATGGTTGCCGGGATCGCCGGAAAAATGACAAAACCGCCGAAAAACCCATGGGACTTTGCTGCCTCGAACTGGAAAAATGGATAAGAAAATGGAAAATCTAACACTACATAGTTGTAGGGCTCGTCAAGAGCTTTCCATGGACACCAAGATCACCCAAAACGGAGATCGGAGGAAGGAGATACAAGCGGGTCAAGTTTGTGGTGTTATGGGTCGAAAACGCCCTAAAACGGGTCAAAAATATCAGACCCCTCCTTCCTCTTTTTTCAGAAACCTTCCCTCTTTTCTAATTGGTCCCTCCCCCTTTATTAAGCTCACATAACCTTTAACCCACCTGTGGGAATTACATAGTTCCCACAATATATAGCTCACAACTTCAAACGTCCGTAACTATACCGTTATAACTCGGACTCGCAAACGGCTTTCGCCTATGCGCTCGTGGCTTCGAGACCTATTCGAAAACATTACTTGTGACCTCAAAAGGTCAACGAATTTTTAAATAATTATTTTCCAAACTTCACTCTTCATAACTAGTTTAATTAAAATCTAAATCCAAACAATTTCAAATAAATTCTCGAGAAATAATATTAAATCTCAATAGTACAAATACGTAGATTATAATAGTGAAATCCGGGAATAGGATTTCACAGGTTAGGGCAACAAATGAAAGTTAGGGATATGGTCAGTACTCTAAAAAAGAGATTAACAAACTTTCTTTTATTTATGTCACTTGGTAGTATTCTTCATCACTTGTAAGTGAGAGGTCTTAGATTCAAATATCAGGAATAACAAGTTCACCACAAATTTATTCCCTCACCCTCTTAATATAAATAATATCCTTGTAATAAAAAAACCTCTCTTCCCTAAATAATTTTTATTGGGCCAGTTTGTGCAGTAGGCACTGTTCTAAAAATCCCCGCCTAGGCGCTAGGCGGCTGACCACCACCCCAATTAATGCCTAGACGTTTGAAAATTAAGAAAATTAGGTGCCTAGACCTGCTGAAACGCCCGCCCAGTCCTGCCTAGGTTGCGACTCACTTAGACAGAAAATAGATAACTTTCATTTTGTATTTTATTTTTTAAAATAAATTGTAAAAGACTTGTTGAATACTTAAATGAACGTACATTATATGTGTGTTCCCCATGTTTTCATTATGTTTCAATACTTCATAATATATATGTCATTCTATTTTGTAGTTTATGATGAAATTATATATATTTTATGTATAAATAGACACTTATTTACACGAAATATAATAGATTTACTTAAATCCGCCTAGCCGCCTAGACGCTAGGTCCCAGCCCGCCACCCGACTAGCACCTAGTGTCTTTTAGAACCTTGGCAATAGGTCATTATAGTTGCACACACACACATACAGTCATGTACCCATTATAGTTGTACATATATACTCATGTACCATCTGTAGAATTTTGTTAATCACAAATGTTAAGAGATTGTTATTACAAGGACATTATTTCTTTCTTGTATAGACTTAAATTAACCAAATACATGCTCATTGCATCACTTTCTTGTTTATCATATGTATGCACGTAATTTGTTGTTGGCATGATAAAATTTGATCAAGCATGTTACATAAAATTATAATAGTACTCGTAGTTGCATGTCGTCTTCATATGTATGCACCTAATTATTTCTTTCTTGTATAGACTTAAATTCCCTACCTCCATCCATTACTTAATGATTGAGGTTGATGAAAAGAGGTGAAGCTAACAAAGCCAGATTTGATATAAACCAAGCCTTTTTCTCTTTTACATTCAATTAAACAAAACTGGTCAATGGGAATTTGTGGAAACCTTAGGAACTCGAAGTACTGAAAAAAGTATATGACAGTACAATCATTGAACAATTGAACTTCTTATTTTATATTTATGTTGTGTTATCCTTACCTTTATTTGGAGGAATCAAAGGGAGTTCCACTTAACAGAGGTAAATTTTAATTTGATCTCAAATTCACCCATGTATTATGAGATATAATTTGCCCAAAAAATTTGACAAGAACAAGTTAAAGTACAAAATGGATCCCAAAGTTGGATGAGTAGAGTTTTATGTGCTTTTATAAACTAAAAGTATGAATCATATCGTAACGAGAAGAATTTTAGATGTTACGGCACCAAGTTGGATGCCTCTAGTCATGATATTCAGTCATGAAGTAGTTAAAGGTGGTGTTGGAAAATTAGTTTATATTATCATTGGCATTTTACTAGGTTTTATTTGGGGCAAAGGATTATGACTTTTTGTCTGTTAAGTTTAGGGTTTGTTTTCGATTTCTTTTATAAATTGAAGTCTTGTATTTATTATTTCACAACAAGCTGTTATAAGTTGTCTTATGAGTTATGTAGCCTTCTTGGCGAATCATGTAGTGTTTCTTCATGTTTCATAATATTTGTAGTTTTGTAATCCGTTTGTTTGTTCGTCGTTCTATGCACTTTGATTTCTAACTGGTGGCACAAGAAGATCCCTAGGTTCTCTAATCGGGGTCTATCCTTACCGGTAACTTAACCTTTGGTACATTGGTATTACTGTGAAGTATCGTCTTCGAGTTTCACTGTACAATCATCGTATCTCGTATTTTCGAGAACTTATTCTTATTTTTGTTAAATTTTGTATTTTTGGTTAGTTTGTTAAGGTTCAATTTTCCATAGTTAGGCAATAAAAAGTTGTAGACCTTTTGGGATCACCTTTATAATTTTTAGATAGAGTCTGATCTAAAGAGCACGTAAGCGAAAACCGTTTGTAACACGCAGTTATAACGAATGGAGTTATTAGCAAGATAGAGTCTGATCTAAAGAGCACGTAAGCGAAAACCGTTTGTAACACGCAGTTATAACGAATGGAGTTATTAGCAAGCAAAGTCAGGGGCAAATTGATAATTTGCGCCTTTTATATATAAAAGGTGAACCATGCCCAAGTCGAACCTTCTAGTTTAGCAAACCCAGCCCGTGGGTTTACCCGATTATCCCCTCGACTGACAAACTGACCCAGTTCATTAGGTTTTTTTCATCATTGTTTTCAGCGTTTTTTGGCAACTACGACCACTACCACCACCACTACTCGACTTCTCCCTTCAAACTGAGTAAAACCCACCCAAGTTCCACCCTAATGCACCACCGTACGCGGCGAATCACAAATGCAAAATCGGAGGATTTCCACAGTCGACAATCTCCCAGTTATCGTTAAAGATACCATTGACCACTGTGGATGCAAATTTCTTCCTCCTTGATCTTGGACAAAATTGCACCTACAAAACAAATAACACCTTAGGTCAAGGCCATGAGCCTCACGCGTCCATGAGGAATGGGAGGGAGCTTTGGCCGAAGAACCTCTGATGCCAAAGTTAGAATTTTGACGGAAAAGTGTTTGGAGAATTTAGAGAGTTTTGCAAGAGAATTCGAAGTGAGTTTTGGAGAGAATGAGAGGGCTTTTATAGAGGTGTGCTCGGCCTCCTTGGGTGAGAGATGACCGGCCACTTGGCTCTCTTTGTGGGCTAGGTTCTTGATTTGTGTTTAATTGGGCATAAGTGAATAATTAACTAATTAATTAGCCAATTAATATAATAATTGTCTAATTGATTAACTAGTTAATATAATAAAAAGGAAAAGATTTGGGAGTTACCTTGTGGAGAGGATTTGATGAGGATGGATGAAATAGGTTTTGAATTGTTACCTATTTTGGGCACTTTTGACTTGGTTGATGGATGATTGCCCGCTGCTCGCGCGTAGGAATCCTGATATGCCTTAAGGGTATTTTTGTCCTTTTTATCCAAAGATCCACATGTCACCTTGTGATTATTTTTGGCTCCACAAATGCCCTAGGTTCTTGATTTGTGTTTAATTGGGCATAAGTGAATAATTAACTAATTAATTAGCCAATTAATATAATAATTGCCTAATTGATTAGCTAGTTAATATAATAAAAAGGGAAAGATTTGGGAGTTACCTTGTGGAGAGGATTTGATGAGGATGGATGAAATAGGTTTTGAATTGTTACCTATTTTGGGCACTTTTGACTTGGTTGAGTGATGACTGCCCACTGCTCGCGCGCAGGAATCCTGATATGCCTTAAGGGTATTTTTGTCCTTTTAATCCAAAGATCCACGTGTCACCTTGTGATTATTTTTGGCTCCACAAATGCCCCCACACATGTTGGGTTGCTCGTAGGAAAGGGTAGTAGGTGTAGAGATCTTCTTGCTTTAGAAAACTTAGAATTGCTTCCTAGTTTGATGTAGATTCCCTCTTTAATAAGAAATTAGATCCTTCTAGGAAAGGGAAATAAATTTCTCAAAGCCTATTTAAGTCCACCTTAAGTGGGTTATTAAATTAACTTTGGACAGCGATTTATTCTACCCTACAAGAGAGAGAGGGGGGGACAAAAAGCTTAGAGGATATTTATTCCCCATTTTCTAGCAATCTACTACATCTTGCCCGTGCAAATGACCATCTTTCGTTGCTTTCTTCGTCTTCTCAGCGCCACACCGAGGTAAGAAAAATTTAATTTTCCTTGTCTTCTTCTTGGATAGTGAAATCGCGAGGCAGCCGTCGGGGTGGTGCAGCACGTCGACTGGTAGGGGCCAGGAGTCAGCTCGGCATGGGCCTATGAGGTGTTAAAGCAAGGGCCACTACTTGGGCTGCTCGGCTTGGCTAGAGCCAAGGGCAGCTTGCGCGGCTGGGGCCGTGGATTGAGGTGCTAGGGCGCAGTGCTAGGCGAGTTGCTTAGCTCATGTCCTTTGGGCTCTTAGACTTGACGAGGGCTAGGCCAATGATTGAGAGAGATGAAGAGGTCGCGAGCCTCATGAGAGAAAAATGAGGGAAAAGACAATATGGGTTGAGCTCCCCTGCTGAGTACGGTGAATGACGTTGGCTGCTTAGTTCTCTTCACCGAGAGAAAGGTGGGCTCCTCCCAAGAGAGAAGGTAAAGAGGATCAAGGCGGATTCTTTGGCTCGTCTGATCGTTGTTGTGCAGCCTATTGTGAATGAAGGTGGAAAGAAGAGATATTCCCCGCCTGCTCAAGAGATGCTAGTTAAGAAAAAACTAAAGACTTCATCCGCTGCTTGTGAGGGTCCACCCACTGCCGATAAGCCTGTGATTGACATGACTTCTTCCAATGGGATTCCAATGGGAAGAAAAATGAGGCTACTAAATCTGAGCCTGTGGCGCCTGCCATGTCAAAAATGGCTAGTTCGATTGCTAATAGTATAACTCAGTGTAGAGGTCTTGTCATGCCCCTAGTGCCGAAGTCTGTGCCAAGACGTCCGTTGAGAGCTAAGTCTAGTTCTCCTTTGAAGATGCTTGTTATTATGAAGAGCAATAAGGTGGACTCTGCTGCTAAAGTGGCGTTAAGGCCCACTCCCTCTACTGTTGAGACTGATTTGCCTGCTGGGAAAGATGAGACTGCTCACGTGGGCAACTGTGAGAAATCCACTAAGCCTGCTTCTGGGAAGGCTACTGAGATCTATGTGCTTTTAAAACCAGATCTGCTTAAAGACATAGACGTTTCTGCCAAGTTTATCGATGGCGTTAGAAAGGTTGTTTGCCTAAGTTCCTTTGCAAAGCATACGACCCAATATAGAATGACTGATTTACTTGCTATGATGCAAATATAGCAAGGCTGCCAAGGAGGTGGCGAAGAATATGGCAGCTGAAGCTTATTCCTCGGTCGAGGAAATCAAGAGGTTGGATTCTGAGCTCGTTGCTTTGAAATGGTCTAATATTTCTGCCATCACTTCTCTGGAGCTTGAGACCATTTGTCAATAGATCGTTGACTTGAAGACTAGGCTTGACGCGATCCAAGTTAAGTTTGAAAGTACAGAGAATGAGATTGGATGTTACATACCTCATATTCAAGATCTTGAGTTTGCAGTTTCTAATCTTCGTTCCGCAGCTTATGCAAATAATGAAGAGTTGATTGATGCTTATAACCAAGTGATCCACTTCAAGAAGGTGTTGATAGGCTTGAACCCCAAGTGCTAGAACTCCAAGGTGCGCTAAAGATCAACAAAAGTCTGAAGAAGGAAGTGGATGAGCTGCAGCGTGTCCGTGTTGGTCTGCTCGAGGAGAATAAGCAGCTGAAGGGTAAGAAGTATAGGCTCAAGGTTTCGAGACCTTATCTGTTTCTCCAGAAGACTTGCTTACTTTTATTTTTGAGGCTTCTATTGGCGAAGTAGTGGAAAAAGTTGGTGCCCAGGCTGGGGTAGCCGGGGGTGAAGCGCTGGATGATGCTGCTGCTAAGAGCGTCGCGGCTGCTGAAGGTGTGGCCACCGAGTAGTCGTGGGATGTCCAAGCTGGTGTAGTTTTCTAGGTAGCCTTTAGGATTTTCTTTATTTTTCCATGTAGCTCTTATTTTGCTTGAACTCTTTCTGCCTTTGCTAGTTGTTTATAAACATGCTTCCTTCGTTTTTCTTCATCTTCGCTTCTTTTGTTCATGCCCTAACCTTTAGACTTTATAGACCAGTTGTAGGCGTGTTACTTTTCTATAAGCAGATAAGCCCGCGTAGCCTATGCAGCCGTAGGTGTTGGTGTAGAACTTTGCAAAATTGTTAGCCATAGGGTTAGCAGCCGGATGCCTTACTTACAGAAGCAGACAAGTCCGCGTAAACATTAGGCTGATAACCTTGGCTTTCTCCAATTCTGTAGGTTGCGTAGCAAGTATCACAAGACTTTAGGACTTGGTATAGGTTGTTCCGCGCTTGGCAGAGGTGAAGCTTATCGACTGCGTAGCATGTTGATAATAGATAAAGCTTCGTGTATGCACGCTAGCTTGTTTAACCTTTCACAAGAATATGTGGTTGTATAAGTCTAGCATGGCTTTACTGCTCGAAGGGCAAGTCGTAAGCAGTCTTCCGGAAATCGTAGGCTACCTTATTGCACTCTGTAGCAGCTTTAGGGTTCCAGGACAGCCGTCCATCGGATGTACTGCGTAATGTGCCTCATCGGTCTCTAGGGCCCGGTTCCCCATGGATTAGACCAAGAGACCCAAAATCCTTCAGTTAGCTAAGCCTTGAAAAAGACCATTGTGGCTAGTTTTAGGAATCCCGGCGCAAGCCATCGTGCATCTAGTTACACTAGGGTAGCTTGGCTCATCCACGTCTGGAAATTTGGAGTGTAGAGTTTATCCTCCCATCTTGGAGAGTTGACCCATATGTGTGTCAGGGAATTGGTTTAACCTCTCGCATTGGAGAGCAATTAGTTTACCTTCTCGCACTGAAGAGCATGGTTGGTCCCTCGAGGGGTGCAATTTCTGCGATGAGTCCCTAAGAAGGACGTGGTCTTCTTTTGAAGTGCAAGAGTGATCAGTTGTTGTAAGCATGCAACTGAGCCAAGTTGTAGATTACTTTTGAATTCCTCATTGAAAAACGAGTGAAACGAACGAGAACTTAGTTGTAAGGTAGGAACTGCATAACAACTAAATAATCATCGGCTTGTGAGGTGGTGCATGTCGAGCTGCTTGAGTCTTTGGGCTTTGATGTAACGGGAGGTCACACATGGTACTTCATCATATTGTAGGAGTTCCACTACTTTTCGATCTTTTTGTCGTTTCATGGTGGTAAGGGTGTAATTACTCTTGCCGCCTACTCTGCTGATCTTGTATAGACCTTCCCAGATGGCATCCATCTTTTTGGAGCCTTTTCTGCAGCCAGTAATAAAGGTCTTTCTTAGGACTAGATCTCCAGGTTGGAACTGCCGAATCTTGGCCCTTTTATTGTAGCTTAAGAAGAGCTGCTTCTGCTGGTAGGCTGCAATGCGGGTGATGGTCTGCTTGCGCTTCTCCTCTACCAGATCTAAGCTTGTGGTCATCTCCTTACTGTTCTGCTTAATGCTTGGCAGTAGAATGCTGATGCTTGGCACGATGATGTTGGGATGAATGATTATTTCTGAACCAAATGCCAAAGAGAAAAGAGTTTCATCGGTTGCTCGTCTTTTGGTGGTGCGATATACCCATGGACATTCGGGGAATTCGTCTGGCTCCCTTCTTGTCGGTAAGGGATTTCTTGAGGCAGTCGAGGATCATTTTGTTGGATGTTTCAGCCTGCCCATTGCCTTGAGGATATCTCGGCATGGACGTGTGCTGCTTAATGCCATACTTTTGGAATAACTTCGCCAAATCTTTACCCACAAATTGCGAGCCATTGTCGATGACGATGAACTGAGGGATGCCAAATTGGCAAATAATGTTCCTCCATATGAAACGCTCTATCTCCGTCTGAGTCGTGGTCGTCATGGGCTCTGCTTCTACCCATTTAGTGAAGTAGTCGGTTACCACGATCATCATGCCTCTGCCCCTAGTAGCAGGCGGCATAGGTCCTACCGGTCAATTGCCCACTGCATGAACGGCCAATGACTCATCTGCGGGTATAGCTCGCTGGCAGACAGTGCTGGTACCGGCTTGTAGCGTTAGCAGCGGTCGCACTTTTGTACTAACTCATTAGCATCTTGGTGCATCGTAAGCCAATAGTAGCCTGTGTTAAGAGCTTTTTGTGCTAAGGATCGGCATCCAGAGTGATTTCCTCAAACGTCTTCGTGGATTGAACTTAGAGCCTTCAAGTCATCGGGAAGCGTTAGGCAGCAGAGATGTGGTCTGGTGTAGGATCTTCAGATGAGAATGTCATTCCATATGTAGTAGCGTGCTGCTTTTATTTGGAGCTTTCTAGACTCTAACCTTTCTGTGGGGAGTGTGTCGTTGACCAGGTAGTCTATAATAGAACTTTGCTAGTTGGGAGTTATACTAACCTGTGACACTTCGGCTGCCGGCTCCGCTTCTATGCTTGGCTTGTCTAGATACTCCACCAGAATAGAGTGTTTAAGTTAGTGGTTGAGAGCGGAGCCTAAGCCGGCTAGCACATCTACTTGGGTGTTGTCTGCCCGTGGAAGTTGAGTGAGAGTATAAGTCTGAAATGCTTCAAGTTGCTTGCATACCTTCTCTAAGTATTGTGTCATCCTTGGATGTTTTGCCATGTATACCTCAGTAGTCTGGCTGGTGATTAGTTGGGAATCGAAATGAATTGCAAGCTTCTTCACCTCCAAGTCTTTTGCCATTCGGAGGCCTGCTAGTAGGGCATCATACTCTGCTTCGTTGTTGGATGCTTTGAAGCTTAGAGTGATTACATGCTCGAGCATTGAGCCGTTTGGGGTGACAAAGACCATGCCTTTATAGTTAGATGCGCCGTCGACATGCAAATGCCAGAAATCTCCATTGAGGGAGCAGGTGCGGCTAAGGTGTGCTCGACTGCCTCCAAGGCGTCGTTAGCCCGTTCTGTTGCATTGTCTAAGCTAGGCGTGAAGGCGCGATAGGAAGCCGGGGATCTAGGGCCATATTACACGTAGCAGGAGATGTTCAACTGCCGGTATCAAGCCACTCTAGAGCTGAATTATGGAGCAAGGGTCGGTTGGGGCCGTGTGACATGCAGCAGGAGGTAGAGCTCAACTGCCAGTACATGTTGCTCTTATGTAGAATCTTCTGGGAACTTACTTCCGAATGTCCTTCTAGTGTTCGTTTACCCTTGGCGAGCTTTTTGGGCTAAGTTGTTGCGTTCATCAAAAAACTTTGCATCCGCTAGTGTCTACGCCTTTATCGTCGCGCATTTGGATTAGGCGAAATAGTGCGTCATGAGGATGACTACGTGCGTCTGAAGGTAAAAATTGAGCTTCCGGGTTGCAACAACTATCGCCAAAGTTAGCTTTTGAATTTCTGGTAGCTGGTTTCCGCATCGATGAGAGCTTTTAAACTGTGGAATACAGGTAGTCGGGCCCCCAGCTCTTCTCGTATAAGGGTAGAGCTTATTGCTACTTCAGATGCGGCTGCTCGTCCAGTTAGACCTTGAATCTCCTTTAGAGTAGTAGGGGACTTCATATTCAAGATCGCTTGGATTTACCTTGAATGGGCATTAGCGAACTTCGTCCCAAAGTGCATGCTTCTCTGCCAGAGCGAAAGAGTCTGCCAGAGTTAGATCTTCTTTCATGATCAATTCTCCGAACAGCGGGTGGTCTGATGAGAGTCATTTTTGGAAGGCTGCTCTAGCTATCGAGTCGTTGCATCCAACTATCTTTGACTTCTCTACTTTGAACCTCTTCACATAGTCGCGAAGCCACTCTTTTGGATCTTTTCGATGTTGAACAAGTGGTAAGACTTTTTCTTGATCGAGCGATAGGATGAATATTCTTTGGTGAAAACCAAAGAAAATTCGTAGAAACTCCGGATGGATTGTGGCGACAGAGTGTAGAACCAATCTTGCGCCTCACCTTGTAGAGTGGTGGCGAATATCTTGCACATGATATCGTCGTTGTTTCGATAGAGGATCATTGCGCTTCGATAGTGCTTCAAGTGTCTCTCCGAGTCTCCATCTCATTTGAAGAATGTGAAATGTGGCATGCTAAACTCGCGTTGAGGCTCTACCTTCTCAATCTCGTCCATGAAGGGTGACCTGCTTATGTTGGTCATGTTTCGTCATAGTGCCTCATCAGTGACCTCATTGCGTTGGAAATCGTGCAATAGCTCGGTCAAGAGTCTCTCTACTTCTTCCTGAATTTACCTTTGTTAGGGTTGCGGAGCTCTCGGCTGCCCCTAGTCGTCGTGACCTGTTGGTCTAGGCTGTTCTTCTAAGTACTTGGCTCGTTTATGTCGCGGTGCATGCGATTCATTCCTAGCAGGCGAGGGAATTATTAGCAGGCTGCCGGTTAAACTTGTGCCGGATTGAGTGACTGCTTTTCTCCGTCCGTCGTGCTGCCTACTCCGATGTGAGGTGGATAATGCTCCTTGTGGGCCTAGCCGCAAATGAACACTTCACCTAGAAGGTTGTCCTTGTTATTCATTGGAGTGTGGTCCCAACCGTGAGTGTATGCTCGTTTGTGACCGAGAGTGCACATTTCTCCGCGCGCTAAGACGGGAGTATACGCTATCTCTAGGGCCCAGCCGAGAGTATATGCTGGTCGAGTGGCTGCTTACCGGGACGCTGCTGGGGAGGTTCTTCGTCTGCCCTTGTCCTATTTTGGGACACCTCATATGGGGCACGTTGCATCTTGGTGCGCTGCAAAAGCTGATTCACCAAAGTCGTCTGATGTACGAGGGCGCTCATCAACTCTATGACTTGTCTGGACAAGTATTGTTCACCATTCAGATTGGAAGAGCTTGGAATGTGCCTCCTTGAGTAGTGGAAAGGTGGTAGACTCTGGGCGCGAGATTTGAGTTGGGAAATGTCAAATCCACGGAGAAATGTGGTGAAAATGCTCCCGGTTCGATCGTCTGTCTGGAAATTTGGAGCTCGGACAATTGAACTAATCTTGGACCAATTTGGGCTGCTTAGAAGGCCATGGGAGCAAGATGGGCCGTGGGAGCAGGCTAGGCCACGGGAGTGGGCTATTCGACGGGAGCAAGCTGGGCCGTGAGAGTGGGCTGTTCGGCGGGAGCAGGCTGGGCCACAAGAGTGGGCTGCTCGGCGGGAGCAAGCTGGGCCACGGGAATGGGCTGCTCAACGTGTGGCGTACGTGGGTGCGAGGCTAGGGCTTGACTTGGCATTGCATTAGGCTCACGTTGGATTTGAGTGGCACGGGCCGATTTGCCTTGGGCTTGGAGTGACATAGCTTGGGTCGTGGCCTTAGTGCCATAAGCCTTGGATGGCATGGCTTGGGCTTGCTTAGAGGGCACGGCTCGGGCCGTGGTGGTGACACTATGGACCTCGCCACGGATGGCTACTGTGGTGGCCACCACGGTGGTTCCCATGGTGGAACCTCGTGGTGGTGGTGCCGCTCCACTTATTGTCACATTTAGCCTCATGGATCGTCGCGGTTCCATCTCTTGAATATTGGATTTTTCACTTGTTGAATTTTCTAAATTTCTAGCCATTGTACTTCTCTTTTACGTTTTATCAAAGAATTTTTGCAAATAAAAAATTCTAATAATAAAAATGTACCAAAAATCTACAAATGGACAAGAAAATAGAAAAACCTTGGATGCGAGAGTCTTCTACGAGTGTGGGACTCAACTCTCAATGAAAGCACCAATTTGTGGATGCAAATTTCTTCCTCTTTGATCTTGGACAAAATTGCACCTACAAAACAAATAACACCTTAGGTCAAGGCCACAAGCCTCACGCGCCCACGATGAAAGGGGGGGGCTTTGGCCGAAGAACCTCCGATGCCAAAGTTAGAATTTTGAGGGAAAAGTGTTTGGAGAATGTATAGAGTTTTGCAAGAGAATTCAAAGTGAGTTTTGGAGAGAATGAGAGGAATTTTATAGGGGTGTGGCCGGCCTCTTTGGGTGAGAGAGGATCGGCCACTTGGCTATCTTTGTGGGCTAGGTTCTTGATTTGTGTTTAATTGGGCATAATTGAATAATTAACTAATTAATTAGCCAATTAATAGAATAATTGCCTAATTGATTAGCTAGTTAATATAATAAAAAGGGAAAGATTTGGGAGTTACCTTGTGGAGAGGATTTGATGAGGATGGATGAAATAGGTTTTGAATTGTTACCTATTTTGGGTACTTTTGACTTGGTTGAGGGATGATTGTCTGCTACTCGCATGTAGGAATCCCGATATGCCTCGCGCGTAGGAATCCCGATATGCCTCAAGGGTATTTTTGTCCTTTTCATCCAAAGATCCACGTGTCACCTTGTGATTATTTTTGGTTCCACAACCACCACCACACAGAGAAGCCCTCAACGTTAGGAGCAAAATAATACCTTTGGTTCGGCCGTCGGTGCCCACACCATCACAGAGTACCCAAAATATACATGACTTTTCTGGTCACCTAGAGCTTTTCCAACGAACTCTGCCATCTTTTGCCTACCTCTAGACTCTGACAAAGGTATAAGATTTTTTTTATGCTCTAGTATTTTGTAGGAAACATCATTATATTAAAAATTTCATATGAGCGGTTAAAGTTGAACACCCATGACTGTTAATCGATGTCGACCGTTGTTGACTAGTGTTGACCGTTGACCAACGGTAAGGATTTAATCTCACATAAGTGAGATTAAATCCTATGGTTATTGTAGTAAGTTATTTTAGTAGTTTAAAATTACCAAACTAACATTTTTCTTAAAAGGTTACCTAGGGGTAGACCTGTTAAGAACCCGTTACTAACGGGTTCATAATGGGTGACCCATAACGATTCCATTAGTTAACATGTTGGCCCGAAACTCGTTATTTTTGTTTTATGTCAGGTTAATGAGTCATGCAAGAAATTGTCAAATCCACAAGGTTTGAAAAATAAGGATATGATTGGTATTTTGAGAAAGGAAGCGATTTTCATACACATTTTTTAGCCTCTTACACACCCATGTTTAATCTTGATTTTGTTTGATTTATCCGATATGATGGCCATAAATAAAAAGAGATGTGATAAGCTGAAAATTGCGTATGAAAATCACTTCATTTCTCTTTTCTCTTAATAATTCGTATAGATAATATTCAAAATTATTTTATAGATTAACAGGGGGTTGAAACCAAGTTACCAACTAATGTTAATCTTTTAAGGAAGATAACGCTTTATCACAGTGGCGGAAAACAATCATGTTTATGAACCATGGTGCGGGTTCAATCACCACTGATTCTCTCCCCCCTAACAACTAATTATGTAACACGATGATGCTATAGTTTTTTTTTTTTTTGAACAAACGATATTATTTGCACTAAGGTGGAGGGGGTAGGCTAAGTCTCACAATGAGATAGCAATAATGTGATTCAAATTCACTTTTGGCGAAAATCGAACTTAAGACCTCTCACTTACAAATGAAGAGGAATACTAAACCGTAGTACTAAGTGGCCACAACCGCTATAATTTGTTAAAAAATATTAATTTTTTAAGAGAGCCCCTGATTGATTGCAAACCTAAATTGGTCTTGAAATCCAACTATCCAGCCCATAGCCGATATCTATTGAGTTGAGCCTTCCCTCTAAAGCCCAACCCGTTCCAATAATTTTCAAAAGGGCCGATTCTATTTTAGATCCTTCTATGCATTTTAAAAGGTCTAAAAAATTTATAAACGATAAAATAATCCAACACTGATTCACTTACACTGGAAGAAGGGAAGAGATTGAACGAAGGACGCATTAGATTAAAGAATAAGACTTTATCTGTCAGTGCAATTCACCATTTGGTCCATCATGCTCATTCAAATCAACTTTTTTTATAAATCATAACTTATTTGATGATGCTCATAGTAGGATCCATTTTATATCGTATTTTAACAATTCAACCGTCTAATATTTTTAGTTATTTTCAAAAAATTAGTAAAATCTAAAACCATATGACTGCTATTTAAGTGGTCGTCTCAGTATCTTAATAATTTTTAATTTGCCTAATTTTTTTGCAAAAATAATGTATATATTAGAAATTAAAATACAAACCATTTATATGATTCAAATGGAGAGGGCTTGATCCAAATTATTGTACATATATGATAAATTTCGTAGAGAATAAGATGGAGTGGGCTTGATCCAAGCCCAAGCTCAAATTGCAGTTCAACAAAGTTGACCCAGCCGAAGACAAAGAAGCCCAAACCTAAAGTTTCGGGTTTATGCCACCGAATGGGAATTCACCTTTTTCTTACAGCCAACGTAAAATCTAGAGACAAGAATTATGACGTCATTCATTCTCCCGTGGAAAAAATTAAATAAATTAAAAATTAAAAAAAAATATAAAAAATTAAAAAAAATAAATATAAAAAAAAATAAAAAAGCAAATACAAGAAGTTGCAGAAATTCCAGAATCCAAGAAGATCAACTTAGACGCCCCGTTCGTAATTTTTTTCCTTTTTCTTCTTCCAATAAAATTCTGTGTCCCTCTTTTGCTTTGGATTTGGAAGAACGGGGTGTTTAAGTTTTGAAATTCAATAAAAAATCTGCAGATATTATTAGATCAAATCTTAGAGATTATTAACGAGCGAAGAAAATCAAAGTAAAAAAAAATGGAGAATGTAATGAGCAAGCTTCGGAATTTGGATGCTTACCCAAAAATCAACGAAGATTTCTACAGTCGTACACTCTCCGGTGGCGTTATCACTCTCGCTTCCTCCATCGTCATGCTCCTGCTCTTCCTCTCCGAGCTTCGTACGTCTCCTTATTGTTATATATATATATATATGTTTGTGCACGTATGTGTATGGTTGTTTGTGTAATTAGATCTTCGCGATTGTTTGTTAATTTGGGGATGAAGATCTGTTCATTTCTAGGGTTTGTCCTGTAAATTGTGTTTCTTTTTTCAAATGGGTTTAGTTACAGGAAGAACTGAAATGTTTGAATTTCTGAATTCCAAGTCCTGCAAGTCAACGTTCTGTCGATCCTTGTTGATCATCATGGGATTTATTGTTGATATTGTTGTTTATTTTATTTAATTGTGTGAGTGCAGGGTTATATCTCCATGCGGTAACGGAATCAAAGCTTGTGGTAGATACTTCTAGAGGCGAAACCTTACGAATCAATGTAATGTTGTTGTTTTTCCTCTTTAACGACTACCTAGTAGCTTCATATCAATAACCCGTATTTGATATCAAGGGCATTTCTTTGTTCCATTTGTACAAAGATTTTATTACAACTTTTCGGCTTTTGGAAATGTTGTGGTACACTCCCAACTTTTCGGCTAAACTAATGGATGTGTTTGCTTATTGACATTCACAAGTGCAGTTTGATGTAACTTTTGCTGCCCTGCCTTGTTCTATACTAAGTCTCGATGCCATGGACATCAGTGGCGAGCAGCACCTAGATGTAGTATGTATCCCAATTGATCAGTGATGTGCTATAACTTTTTCTCTGAACTCTCTCTCCCTCTACACGGCCACACACAATTGCTCTATGCCCAGCACTTGTTGCCACCTTGTGCTTGTTGTTCAAGTTTGACTTGTGTAAAATTTAATTGTTCTTATGTACTGCAGAAACATGACATTATCAAAAAAAGATTAGACTCCCATGGAAATGTGATAGAATCAAGGCCAGATGTTATTGGTGCACCCAAGGTTAGTAACACAATATTTTTCAAAGTACATTTCTTAGGACCAACTCTTTTCATTAATTTATTATCTGCCTTATATCAGAACATTTATATTTGATACATTACCTGGTTCAAGTATTCTTGGAATTACGTGGTGTATGGAGAAAAAGAAAATCAGCAAGATAGTTATCTCCTTTGATTTTGCAATTTCAATTTCGTAAATGAATCACATGAAGGATCTACATATTATCTCTTTGTAATTACTCATCTTCCCTTCCTTCTGCTCATACTTATTTCTCATTGACACAGATTGACAAGCCCTTACAGAGACATGGTGGAAGGCTTGAGCATAATGAGACATACTGTGGTTCCTGTTATGGTGCAGAAGCGGTACGTTTATTTGTCTGGATCCTTATGCTAGATTTTTGTTGAATATAATGTTGGAAGTTGTTTGTGTGCTGTTAGTATAGTATCTTGGGGAATGCTGAACTAGATAGGTGTCATCAGTGCACCCTGTATTGGATCTATATATTCCAACTATGAAGTAGAAAGATTCTCACCAACATGTGTGTGCATTATAATGGAAGTTACAGGTGGGAAGGGGGGAAATTGGGTCTGGGATAAGCGTGAGGTTTTTGAGAGTAAAAACAGGAAACTGATTGGAAGTTGGGTAGTGTTGTACTTTTATTCGCAAACAGAAGAAAATTGTAACAAAGTACCAAATATCAACATTGTAGGCGAAAGCAAAGAAACAAATAATCCCAAAATGAGAACACAAGAGATTTAACGTGGTTTGGCGTAAAGCCTACGTCCACGGGCGAAGCATGGTGAGGAATTTCACTAAACAAATGGAGATTACAAAGGAGTGTTTAAACTCTCACAACCCAACTCCCACAAATTACAAACCCTAAACCAAACGAGTAGAGAACCCTAAACAAACAGAGAAGATTCTCCAAATTGCTCTCTAACTCACAAACTCACAAATTGACTCTCACCAGATTGCCACACGAATGAGCCACACAAAATAAACTAACCCTAAGGTCCTATTTATAGAGCATAGGACTTAGGTTTACATAGGAATCCTAATAGGAAGTAAATCCAAATCCTAATCAAATAGGTAATTAACAAAATCTCTCCACCAAGCAAGGAAACCAACCAAGAAGTCACAATCCAAACCCAAAGAGGACACTAAAACGAAATAGGTAACACATGCCCAATTTGGAGATGCAAAACCCAACAGGTAGTGTTCGGTTATCATGTTATCCTTGTTTCTTAATCTATTATCAAAGTGTTTATAACATTGGAAATCTATTGGCACCTCATTCTCCTATATGTCCGACAATATAGAGTTTATTTAACAATATAGACATACCAAGTCAGTGCCTTGATAGACTGTTATAGGATATACAAAATAAATGGCCACCGTGTTATAAATTTCGATTTCAGTGTGCTCTATATATAACTTTCTATGACTTGAGCTTTATCAACAACTTCAACTGAATACAATCAGCTTCAATGAGGAAATATAATTCCAAATTACGTTGGCCTCCCCCACTTTTTTAGTTTCTCCTACGTGTTTCAGTTCTCCTGTGATTATAGCTGAAATCTGGTCCATCTCAATTGATTATCATTTTATACAGAGATGTTCTGAGAGGCATTATGAGTTTCTTATTTTTCCAAATTTTATTGTTTGTTTGCTTATTATTTCAGGCTGATGAGGATTGTTGTAATTCATGTGAAGACGTCCGTGAAGCTTACCGAAAGAAAGGTTGGGCAATATCAAATCCAGATTTGATTGACCAGGTGAGTGAGCTTGAGATCTTGAATCCCAAAAAGCTATGGAAAATGATAAATTTCAGTCCAAATTTAATCTTGTGATTAAAGTAGGCCCCTTTTGTTAAACAGAATCCTGGGCAAGTCTCATTTAGAAACAGTGAGGTTTGGTTTTAGATAATCACCTAATTTGAGTCATGTTGTCATCTGAAACCATTTATCCGGAACTTTTCTCTGTTACATGTCTCTGAGTTCCCTTAATCATTATTTCATCCCTCCTCTTGTTCTCTCACCTGTAGATGCTTATTGCAACATGTGATAGTAGTTCTATTCTTTTTACATTTCTAGTGTTCCTTATGTTATGTGTTCCACAACAGTGTAAAAGAGAAGGCTTTCTGCAAAGAATTAAAGATGAAGAAGGTGAAGGGTGCAATATATATGGTTTTTTGGAAGTCAACAAGGTAGCTGGGAACTTCCATTTTGCACCTGGGAAAAGCTTTCAACAATCAAATGTTCATGTGCATGATCTGCTGGCATTTCAAAAGGATAGTTTCAATGTAAGACCTGATCCTTGATCCCTATAAAAAGACTTGAGTGTGATAAAATCATCAAAGTTCCTAGTAAAAAAAACTTTTTAAAACTTTATCCTACATTGTTAGAAAAGCCTTGTAATCAATATTTATCACATGACACAGATTAGTCACACAATCAACAGATTGTCTTTTGGAGACTATTTCCCTGGTGTTGTAAATCCTCTTGATGGGTATGTTTTCCTCTCTCCATCATAAAGTCTAGTCAACCTTGTTATTTCTAAACTTTGCATTCTTCTAGGTTTTTGCTATCCATGACATCATATGTATTGTGATATGCTTATATATTGGTTTTTTAACCTTCAGTGTGCACTGGACACAAGACAACCCAAGTGGGATGTATCAATACTTTATCAAGGTCAGTTTCCTGCAGAATTGTCACTACGGATTTTCTTAACAATATACTGTAGTCTAATGGAAATAAACCATGGCTCTTATATCTTTTATGTTCTTTTCCATGTCATTTACCTGCAGTTTATATACATCATTTCACCATGTCAATACTCTTATAAAAGATTATTATGTCCAATACATATTTATATGTTTATACATAGCAACATTTATGGGCATGTACATGCATGCACACACACACACGTAGACAGTGTAAATGAGTTAGCAGGCAAAAGGGGCAAAACCGTAAAAGGCAAAGAGGAGAAGAAATCTTCTCTTCTAAATGCCATGACTGTTTTTGCTTTAGATTTTTATGTTAGAATTAGTGGATTATAGAAGTGTTGTATTTTTGTGAATAAAAGAAAATTAGTTCTTTTTCCCCTTTATCCTTGCAAACCAGTATAGCATGCTCCAGCAGGAATGTCTTGCATGCTAGTATTAGCATGCTATTGTGAAAAGAAAAAAAAATTAAAAAGTTGAGTTATTTCAGAAGTTACACATATTTGGTGTTGAAATGGCTCTGGTTCACCTTGCTGGCTATCTGCTGATCTCATTCCTTTGGCCCAAAACCTTGTGTTCTCTACTTTGAGTTGAATTATATATGAACTTAATTGGGTATGGGTTTCAAACCTTAATAACCTTTTGTTGCATATCATAGATCTTATCTCGAGTCCCCATTCAATCCTGATTACCTTGCTCTCATATTTACCTGTGCATGGTAATATAGATTTTGTTTAAAACACATTTATTGCATATCTGCAAATACAATAGATCCAAAGATGAACAGCAAGTGCTTTAGTGAACTTATTTACAGCCACTGTTACTCTTCCATCTGAAATAGTTGCCTTTTATCATTGGCCACCTTTACCAGATCATTCTATGTTTCTGTCAAGGAAATCAACCATCCTTTTTGTTTTTTTTCAGGTTGTACCCACTGTGTATACAGATGTGAGTGGGCACACTATCCAGTCAAATCAGGTGCAGTAAATACAAATTAAGAAAAGGATAAAAGGAGCTCAGTTTCTGAGTTTTGCTTTTTAATAGTTGAATATAACATGTTATGTCCTAATAATTGGAATTTGCAGTTCTCTGTAACTGAACATTATAGGGGTACAGAAATGGGCAACCTTCAGTTCCTTCCTGGAGTGTTTTTCTTCTATGATCTTTCTCCCATAAAGGTGGGTTTTGTTTTCTTCCAATCCTTTAAGCGAGTTGAAAAATTAATTTAACGATGTTCATATAGATATCTTTTGTGCTCCTGCTGTTGTTGAACATACATTATTATGGGGTTGACTTGCATGTTGCAGGTAACTTTCACAGAGGAGCATATTTCATTCTTGCACTTCCTGACCAACGTTTGTGCCATAGTAGGAGGTAATTTCTAATTACCGATTTCTCCCTCCATCTTTGATTGATTTTATTGATGAGAGAAATCTCACAGTTTCCATCTTTTTTGGGTTTTTCTGGTTACTTTTAATGTTGGTATGGATTTTGAAGTTATGTCATTTCGTTTGTCAATTATTTATGTGCCTCATTAGCATCCTTGCCACTAATCATCAGTCATCTTGAACTAAACCTATTGCAGATGCTTTTAATCCTATGGCTATAGCTATTATTTAATTATGGTTGTGGGTCTCCTTATCATATTACCGAGTATTGCTCATGTCATTTCTCTCTTGTTTCATTTAGTATTGATGTCATTAATTCAAAGAAAGTTTTGGTTTCAATTACACAGTTATATTGTCAACTAACCGAGTCAGCCTCCTGGAAATATGGACTGCTCTCTCATTTCTCTCTTATTTCTATTCCTGATGGTTGTTATTTTTCCTCAACTGTTTTGATGCAGAAACAATGATCTTTTTTCAATGTTGTTTTCAGGTGTCTTTACAGTTTCAGGAATATTAGATTCGTTTGTATACCATGGTCAGAAGGCAATCAAGAAGAAGATGGAGATCGGCAAATTTAGTTGAGTGGTTCTGTTGGCATACGTTGCTGCTCTATTTGTTGGTCCGCCTGTCAACGGCTTTGTGGGACAGAATCGATCTAGGAAAGAGGAAGCATGTAGTGCACTCTCATCATCATGTGGTTGGGCAGAGACACCATCGTTTAATCAACTGAACTAGGTTTGACATTCCTTAATTTAGACATGCCAAATGGCCACAATGTTAAAAACAGTTTTGTAATCGCTATATCTTGATGTGAATATCTGTTTGAAAGCTAAAGGGGCTTCTTCGTTCCCTCCTTACCGAATTAATCTCGCGTTTTCTTCGTTCCCTCCTTACCGAATTAATCTCTCGTTTTCTTTTCATTTTTCTGAAATGCTACTCTTTTTTTGGGGTCATGGTTTCTTCTTCTCCTCTTTCGTTTGCTACTAAGATTTGGCGGCTATTCTTGCGTAATGATTACTCTTTGTTTGGCCTTGAGCCAATATAAGCCTCTGAATTGTGCCACCGACAATCAATTGTGTATGCGTGTTTAGGTTCTTGGCCCCGAATGTTTCGGGGACTCGTGACCAGGTCTTTCGTTCAGTTCCCTCTGTTGAAAAATACGTTGGGCTAAATGTAATGAAGGAGGGTAGCGAAATCAAAGAAAATTAGTAACTTGTGTTTTTCTCGTACAAGCAATGTGTGGGGAATACAAAATCAAACACAAAATCTCAGATGCATCACAAGCCCTTTATGTTTAGTTAAAGGGGTTCAAATCCACACGATCCAGTTTACAGGATTTTTTAGAATGTTTCGTCAAATGATCATATAGATATAACTGCTAAAATTTTCAAAATATAGAATACTCCGAAGAAAATACAATTTTCGCCCTTTTACCGTCAAATTCCAAAACAAAAGACAAGGACAGAAACCGTGTGGACGCCACGACTGAAAAGGTACCAATAATCTCCATGCATCGGTGCTTTTTGTAATTTTTAATGATTTGTTGAGATTCTTCCACACGGCTTTTCCGCAGAGGCAATAGATAGCCTCACTTACCTAATCTCCTTTATTACACCTTTCACCTTTCACAGCAAAATGGTCAAAATGCCAAAACCATTCCCATTCGGATTTTGGGTACCTAAATCTGGAGTAGGATACTCTCCCCCTTTTTTTCCCCTTCCCTTCCCTCCCTTCCTATTTGAACGGTCTCGATTAAGCCATGTCAACATCTTATATTAATTTTTTATAGCAAGAGAAAGACAAAATAAGAGAATGTGAGAGGAGGGGATGGAAGGGGATGGAAAGAGGAGGGGAGAGAATCCTAGTCCCCTAAATCTTGGTTTTCCCCATGGTCCAAAACGGAATAGGATCCCTCCGGATCCTATTTGTGGGGATTTAAAAATCAATCAATTGTGTCCGTTCATCGTATATCGTGCAATTAGAAATTATTTTAAAATTTGTATTTAAAATTAATTATAAACAATACTGAACAAAAATTGACTGCATGATGTACGATGAACGATCGATATTGATTGATCCTCCGGATCCCCAAAAATTCTCTCCCCTCTTTGTTTCCCTCCCCTTCCCTCCCCTCCTATTTGAACAGTCACGATTAAGCCACGTCAACATCTTATATTAATTTTTTTATAGAAAGAGAAAGACAAAATATAGAATGTGAGAGCAGAAGATGGAAATGGATGGAAAGAGAGTGAGAAAGAATTATAGTACGTCCAAAACAAGCTCTACACTATTTCCACTGCCCCATTCACACCCATTTTCCACCTTCTTCTATTCAATTCTGCTTTTGCTTTGGAATCATTTGTAAAGGTGTTGACCCTAAAAACTATCATGCCTACGTGGCACGCAAGCCGAGTAATTAATAAGCTAACTACGTCCTTCGGTTGTGTGCGGGGTGTGCCAACTCGGCGGCCGACCTCGGCCGAGGAGTAAAATGTGTTGATGTTGCGTCGAGTGCGCTGCTGACTTCTACGTCTTGCGATTGCGGCCAAGGAAGGAACACGTATCGGCCTTTGGGTTCTAGAACCTGAAGACAAGGTTGCCAATTTGCAAAGTTCAATATCAAATTCGGCTTTCAATGTGCCGAATGTAGTAACCTGGTAACACCTCACTTCGCCGAGAAGGCTAATGAGATGATCTCTGCCAATAAGGATTCGAAAATCCTTCTCGACCAAGACTTGGATAGATAACCAGTCGGCCTCGACGCAGTGCTGTTTATCCAAACTGAAGGTGCTTTGCGGTCGGCTGATTCTACGGCAACAGTGTTGTTTATCCAAACTGAAGATGTCGTTGGTTGCCTTCACAGTACTGTTTATCCAAACTGAAGGTGTGTTGGCGAGAAAGGGGGTAAGAATAGCGTTCTCAAGGTTGTTGAGAGGTTTCGCGTAGAGCGAGGGTTTGCACTGGGCAGATTTGTGTGTTGAGTTGGAGGGGGCTTCAATGGTGCACTCACCCCTCTATTTATAGCATCAAATCCTATCTCGATCAAGTTAAAACTACATCCAGATTAGGACTCATTATCCCAATCCAATCTTATCTCGGCCATTCCTACTTCCATTAGAACTTTGAACTTGACCCTCTATCAAGCCGTATTCATCTCCAGGTCTCCGCATCCTGCCGAGACTCCTTATTGCATCAGGATTCAAATACCCCATCCATCTATCTCGCAATGGGACTTGCTCATTTTCCCTTTATCTCGAACATTCCACTTCCCAATAGGGCTCAGCCGGCCTCGGCTAGACAGCCCACAAAGATCCTTGAACAAAGCTTTTAGGCCAAGAACAATTCTAAACTTGGTCCGAACCAATATTTTGGGCCCAAACAAAAGGACACAATTATTATATTGGCCAATTACGTTTACACACATTATGAGTGTTATTATTTCGATTTAAAGAAAATTTGAGGTTTGGTTCATAAATTAAAGATTTATGAAGAGTGGACGTTGAACTTGTACTAATATGGACTTTTTAAGTAACACTGTTAGAACTTCAGTTCAAAATAACATTGTTAGAACTTCAATTCAAAATAAAAGTTTTAAGGGTGAATAACAAACAAAAGTTCTAACAGAGTTGTCCAAAAAGATCACTCCTCTAAATTGTTTTTCTGCCTAAAGCTCAAGAATCAATACTCATATATTTTTAAATTAAGAATCAAAGTTTAAATTGAGTTAAATTCACAGATTAATACTCCAATTTTATCTTGGACTTAAAGTTATTTGACATGACATTCAACCCATGTTTTAAATTTTGTAAGAAATGATTCTAATTCCAAGTACCCCACCGACTCTTTCTTTCTTTGTCTCTTTTTACACTTTTATCTGTGCATTTTTTGACCTTGTAACCTTGTGCAGAATGCACGCTTGGAAGGAAGGATTGGGAGGAAGAATACGAATAAAGATGGATATGGATATGGATATGGATATGGATATGGATATGGTGACACCCAAAGAATAAGAACAGATTGTTTTTCTGCCTAAAGTTTTAAGCAGCAGATATATTTTTAAATTATGGAGGCATCAAACATGATTGTGGATTGTTAATTGTGTTGATCGATTGATCTACATGTAAAATGATCAAAGCTTCTCTCTTTATTTGTTGCTACAGTCAACCCTCATGCAAACATTTGCGTTCATGGGCGAACTAGGGTTTCAAAGTGGACTAAGATGGAGTTACCTTATATACTAATTTCAATATAGTATTACGTGTAATTTACGAATAAAATTTACCATAATTGGAGCTGGCCTATATGGATTCAATCAAAATATTTTGGCTGAAGCACCTACTTCAAGACCGGTCCCAATTATGGTCATTTATGCTTTCAAGCATTCTGTAAGGAGTTAAACTTACATGATAATACACACATATGAGTATGCCACATAAGTGTTGTAGGGTATATTATGCCTTGTCATCCGACGTATAATTAATTTATCCACGTTAGTATCGTACTCATTATGCGATTATTGTGTATGTAATACTCAAACGGATATAAGCACCACAAGACAGTTCGTCAAAACTTTCTCGTACCATAAACACTTAATTGTATACAAGGTTAGTCCAACTAAAAGAAGCTTAATTATTCAAACCCTTATACAGTATTAGCTTTCTAATATAATCATAGTTGAAATGAAGCTTAATTATTCAAACCCTTATACAGTTTGTTGGTATGCTTTAAGAATTAGGAAATACATTATGCGAAATTAAAATTTAAAAAAAAAAATACAAAACTATTGTGAAAAAAGGGGTGCATTGTATTCAAATTTATATTGACTTTGTAAAGTTTTTTATGTGTTCGACTTTTATAGATTTTGTAGACTTTTATAGACTATTGGAAACTATGAAATAATGAATTGTAACCAAGGTATAAAATATCGATGATATCGAAAATATCGGTAGTCTAAAAACACAGAAATTTCGATGGAAATATCAGGATATTATCGATATCGATAAAAATTGAATTAAAACCACGGAAATTGTAAGAAAAACTTGGAAATTTTTATTGAAACTTTGCATGATGTTTATTTAGTCAATTATCTATTAGTTTATCACAAAAAATTGGAAGGAAATGCATTGCATGATGGATTTAATTGATTTAAGTTGATTATAAAGCGAGCTGGCAAACATTGTGAGTGTAGAAAATATGTAGTAATTAATGAAAGAAGTTTAAACACACCATAATCATTTATATATAATGAATTAGTACAATATTTTACACTTTATACATTGCATGGTAAGATACATGAGTGACTTAGTACCATATAGAGTTCCTATGAGGTTCAAAATTTTCACTATCTTCATCATCTCTATGTGTAGAGTAAGTGTATTGTGAAGAGTAGTCATCAAATGATAAATCCCCAAATAGTTTTGCATGTAATTGAGAACATGCCACTCAAAAATCTGTTACAATCATAGACCAAAATCTCAAAATGCCAAAACCAATTATGCCACCCATAAGTCATGTAATTGTCAAAACTCTCCAACACCAATTCCGGCGTTTTCCCAATGAAACGACCGTCGACACCACCCCAAAACAACTCCATGACCTCCCTTCTTAAAGTTACACCTCAAATTTGAGTGAATTTGGCCTTGAAACGGAGAGAAACTTCTGAGGGTGAGTTCGTGGGTATCACGGTGGCGATCCACCATTCGTGCAGCCATCACCGTCGACCACCACCATGGATCAACTCCTCATGAACCCAGGAACAGGTCCCAAGCCTTAGATTGGGCGGCGGAGCACCAAAGGTGGTGGATCGAGGCCACCAAATTTCTAGGGTTGGGGCGGGTTTCGAGACAAATTGGAGCTTTTCCCGGCCAAATTGGACTTGGCTACAGGTATAAAGTTTGCTCTACTCTCTGAGATCTTCATTTATGTAATTTTTGAGAATTTTTAGAAATAGTTGAAATTTTCCGGCTAGTCGGGGCTGCCGACCGCCACCCACGGCGGCACGTGTGGCGGCGAGTGGCCAAAGGGCCGTCAATGCTATTTTTAGCCTAAATTAGATGTCGTGAATTCAGTTTTGATATTCGTATGACGTAGGTTGATCGTTCGAACCTAAATTCACTACGATACGTTACTTGATCGATTTAAGAATCGACGATCCGACCGTTGGATCGTCTCCAAACTTTGAGACATTACAATACGTAATATTTGAGGACCTTAGGAACTTACGGATCGGGAATCCGACGTATGGATCTTCCCGAATTGGATTTTCAAGTTAGTTAATTAAAACGTCGACCGCCACTCGAATGTTGTGATTGGCGGAGATCCGACCGGTCGATCGAAATGAAATTTTAGTATGTTGTTATAGAAGCGTAGATGTGAACTACGAATAGCTTGATCCCTTAGTAGGGTACGTAGGCAGTCTAACGAGAAGGTTAGATGCAGCCATAATAAAATACCTGAGATTAATCTTTTAGTGAAATTTGCTAAGAAAATGAATTTGGGGCCTATCTTAGTAATTAGCTTCCGAATTAGAAATTTCAGGTCGTTGCAGCCACTGCCCCGATTAATGCCTAGGTGTTTGAAAATTAAGAAATGGCACCTAGACCTAATGAGGCACCCACCTAGAGCGCCTAGGCATCCGCCTAGCCTACTTAGGCACCTGCTTAGGTTGCGACTCACTTAGACAGAAAATAGATAACTTTCATTTTGTATTTTTTTTTTAATAAATTGTAAGAGACTTGCTGCATGGTTAAATGAACACATATTATATGTTTGTTCCCCATGTTTTCATTATGTTCCAATACTTCATAATATATATGTCATTCTATTTTGTAGTTTATGATGAAAAATATATATTTTAAGTATAAACAGACACTTATTTACACGAAATATAATAGATTTACTTAAATCTGCCTAGTCCGCCTAGGCGCCCGCCTAGACCCAACTCGCTGCCCGACTAGTGCCTAGCGTCTTTTAGAACTTTGCATTGTAGTACTATAGGTAGATGATGGTTGTGTTGATGGTGGAAGAAAGATGGTTGTAGTACGGTGATGATGAGTATGACAAGGTGGTGGTAGAAGAAGTGATACGATGGTGGTGGCGGCGAAAACAATTGTGATGATGGTAGAAACGGTGGTGGTGATGTCTGCAATAGGGTAGTGGGGAAGGTCATGGTTAGATAGTGGTGTCAACATGGTGTGGTGTGGTGTGGTGGAAGTGAAAATAGTGATCCTCATTACATCATGATGGGTGGTGAGGTATCAAAGTCCATCAAAATCTTAGAGTGAGAGGTTGAATTTGCTATGATAAGAAATATATCATAAAAAGCCTCAAAGTCTATGAAAGTTCATAACTTTTTAAAATCCTTTGAAATCAAATCGATGAACTTTTGAATAAACCAAAACTTTTGTAAACTTGCAAAAGTAATGACTGAATACCACGGGATTTTCATAGACTTTTAAGAAGTCATAAAAGGTTTATTTAATACATGGTGACTTGTATCAACTCCATAAAAGTCTAAGTTGAATATATCTGAATTTGAAAGTCAAGCAAAGTCCATACCCAATACACCCCCGCAAAATGTAAGTGAAACTTCCATGCAACAGTGTATATCGGTTTCTTTTTCCGAATGTCATCTAATGTGAGTTGTCTCGTGAGATGTGTTACCTTTGCATTCTTAACGCTACCTATTGCATGAGAATAGTTAATTTGGTGTCACGAACACGGTTCAGTTACACAAGAGACGCTCATTTTACACAAGTGGTTTAATTTTCTCTACAAAGAGGCATACGTTTTGTGTTCTTTACCCGAAAACAGAGGGTTGAAAAACTTTCCTATCGTTGGATGGTTTACAACCAATGATGTTTTTACTTTTGAGTAAATATGACTAATTATTGTTGTTTTTACTTTCGAGTAAATATGACTAATTATTGTTGTACTTTCACATTTGAGCTTTACCACAAAAACAAAGCTTCAATGATGAAGTTAGTAAGTTACTACCAACTAGTCACCTATTCATATTACTCCTCTTCATTTCACACATAAATTAGGTGTCAAATTCAACATAAACAGTAAATCATCTTCATCATCCATCTGAGCCGAACTAAAATATGACCCTGATGCCTCCCCGTTCATGTTAGTAGTATTTTATGTTTCTTACATCGGTCTTTTACCTGGAACCAAAAGCATTGAAAAACTTCCCTAGCACCCGCGGATTACAAATATGACTAGTAATTAATTTCCCTTGTGGTAAATATGGAAGTAAATATTGATGTTGGATCACAATGGAAACCAAAGCCGAAATGATGAAGTTTACTAGTCACAAATGAGGTTAGGCCCGTGACTCACACACTAGCGAGTGGTCACGACAGCAACCAGACCAAACCCTTTCCAGATTCTTAGCCGCAACGCACCCATCACACAATCTAAAGTTCACACAGCTCCATCTAACTCATGACTGCCTAGTCACTCCAACATCACATGTGCTTCAACTATCTTCCACATTTTGCGCCCACAAAGTCCTTCACGAATCAATTATGCTCAACACAAAATGTACAACTCCAAGCTCCTCCTCAAACACATCACTCCAAGCTCCTCCTCAAACACATCCATCGCGACGTTATCTCAATGAGACCGGAACATAATGAGCCCCGTCCTTTTGTAAGAAGTGCTTTCCACAAAGAACTCTATAATATCGGACAAATCTCACGAGATAATGGCAATTAAATCTTGCCGGATAGTTGCAAGACGTGACAAGATTATAACAAAAGAGATTATGAACACCAAGACATGAAAGTACATAAAGGAGGAATCATACATATATATATTGAATCACTCATGGTCTAGCAAGAAAAAAACCAGCCCACCATGGCGGAGATGTTGTACATCATATTAACATACTAAAACCCCAATTGGACCAACTAAAACCCTAATTCAAATGCAGCTCTGCATATCCCAAAAACTTGATTGCAGTAGCCACTAAAACCCCAATCAACTTAGTTACTTCAAACTAAAACATACCCAATTACAATTAGACATGATTAACAACACTAATTAACTGAAGATCGAATCCCAATCAATCTCGGACGGGTACTTCTCCAACACGGCAGTGCTCTCGGAAGCGCCGCTGCTCTCCCACAGCTCCGTAGAGTCGCCGAAAGTCAGATCGGACAGCGACGAAGACCCGGCAGACCCCTCGCTATCAGTCATCACCGGCGACGAGGTTTCAACCTTGACGGCCAAAGTCTCCGGGGCCGGCTGTCGGCTGGCCGCGGCGGATGACCTCTTGGCTGCCTTCCCTGCCTTGCCCTGTTTCTGAGTTTCGGCCAAGCCTTCGCAGATGGCTTGAAGCTTGGCGTCGACTGAGGCATGCAGAGGCTTGTACTCGCCGAACTCGCCTCCGACGACCGACCCGTTGTGGCGGAGGTGCGGGAAATTGAGCCTGGCGAAGTCGCCTCTGAGCTTGTAAGCTGCCTTGTCGTAGGCCAAAGCGGCTTCCTCCGCCGTGTCGAAAGTTCCTAGCCAGAGCCTGGTACGGTTCTTAGGGAGCCTGATCTCAGCGACCCATTTGCCCCAGTGGCGTTGCCTGACACCCCTGTAAAGCTTGGTGGGTTTCGGCGGCGAACCGGAGGAACCCACATGCTTCATCAGGACGGGTTTGGGGCGGAGGAAGCTGAGAGTATGAGACGACGGCTGAGAAACTTGTTGGTGGTGGTTTTCCCAAGAGATTTGGGTTTGTTGGGGTTGGGATTGGGATTGGGACTGGATCTGGGCTTGGATCTGGTGGATCTGGGAGGGGGTGAGGTGGTTCAGCCCGATTGGCGGCAGTTGCTGGTGGTGCTTCTCAAATAACGCATCTGAAAACAATTGGGTCATGGAGGAGGTGGAGCAACCGTCATCGTAGAAACTGGGCTGGTTTGAGAAAAAGAGGAAGTCGGAGGAGGAGGAGGAGGAGGTAGAAGGGAAAGAGGGAAGGAAAGGGGCGGAGGAAGGAGGAGACGTGGTGGAGATGGGGAGGGAAGGCGGCGGCGGCGATGAAGAAGCACTTTTCATAAAAGGCTCAAGTGCTTCCATCAGCTCACCTCCGAAGGGATCTGATGATGATTGAAGAGCTGCTCTGCTACTGTAGAAATCCATTGTAGTTGCCATGCCTTCAAAACACTCAAATCACGAAAATTTAAAAAATAATAATTAACAAAAGAGAAATTAATTAACCTAGAAATCAACCTGTTTCTTATCAAAATTAAAGAACAGGAAGTGGGTTTTTCAGGAAAGAGATTTCAAATAATCAACCTCTTTTACTCCCAGAAAATCAAACAAAATACCAACCTCGAGGGACCAAAAATTAACCCTCCAAACTGATTTTTTCAGAGGTAAAAAACTAAAATTTAGCTAAAAAATAAAAATATAAAACCTGGATCTCGATTCTGAAAACACCTGGCTTTCGAGAGAAAAATCCTTCTAAGTTTGCTTTTTTTATGTCAATTTAGAAAAACAAACCCAAAAATCATAACTTTTTGAAAGACAGATGATTAACAGAAAGGGATTCAGAGAAGCGGGGATTACAGAGAGGGGGGGATGGGATTAAATACAAAATACACCAGAAGATCAATCGCTCTAAAAAACTCAAAGCTCTCACTGTTTATCTGCTTTTATTTTTTCCACTCCTCACTTTGTTTTTCCTCTGCGGCTGCGCCCCCCTCCTCCCTTATATAGAGGCCCTGGGGGACTAATTATCTTCGTTAATCACGTCGTTAATCCAAATTATCTTACTTTAAGCCCCACTTGCCCTTTTTTTAATTTTTAATTATCTACGTCGCTCTCCAGTTTACCGCGCCTTCTGTTCGTGACGTACGCTCGTTCAATGAATAGAGTCCAGGCCAATGGGTCTCTGCTTGGAGAAGGACACCTGTCCTTCGCTAACTGCCACCTGTCGGTGGACTTGCGGTGGTCTTAGCATAAATGTGTTGCCTAGCTTGTTGACCATATTAGTACGCGTTCACACATTCTCGTGGTTTTGAAAATTTTAAAGCACTGACGAAAAATTAAAAAACAATTCAGCTGAAAAAATAAAGGCTAAATTTTACCTATCAAGTTTGGAATCGATTTTAATTTCTTACAACATCTTTAAAATATTTCACTTTCATACCTTATCTATTATTTTTTTTCAATATCAATATAGTACCTCCGTTACATTTTTCACCTATTGATTAGTTAAGAGCTGACGTGACTATCACAGTTGTGCCATGTGACAAAAAAAATTATTTTTTTATTCATTTAAAAATAATTAAAAGAAACGTTATTATAAATTTAAAAAAAAAAAAATCCTTAACCCATCTTCCTCCCCGACCCCACCTTCCCCTGTAACCTAAACCCTTCTTCCCACCCCATCCCTACCTTCCCCGCAACCCCCCACCTCCGCCGCAACCCCCCCCCCCCCAACCCCACCCCACCCAACCACCCTTGCAGCCGAGCAAGCTGTGGAGAGGGGTTTTTGCGGGGGCCAGAATCATGACCACGCTCGTCACCTACGGCATTCTCCAGGTCCCTAATTCCCTCGCATTTCTCCAATTCATCGAATCGATCTCCATTTTCGCGGTGGAAATGTTGAATCTTTTGCTTCGATTTCTTGCATGAGAAGATCATGAGAGTGCCGTACGGCGACGACAAGGCGTTTTTCAAGTACTCGTTTTTCCTCGTGTTCTGCAACCTCATCACGACGTCGATGGTGTGGAATAGGGTGGAATGGAGGAGGATGAGGGGCTTTGATTTGGACGGGGTGGAATGGAGGGTCTTGATTTGAAGGTTTAGGGTTTGAGCGATGGCGGTGAGGCGATGACGGTGAGGGGATGACGGTGAGGCGATGGCGGTGAGGCGACGGGGGTGTCGTTTTGGTGGGCAGAGTGGGCCACGGTTGCGGCAAGTAGGTGGAGGAGAAGTGTGAGAATGAGAGGGTTGGACATGGTGGCGATGAAAAGCATCGGAGGTGTAGGGGTTTGGGCTCAGTGAATGTGATGGGGATCGGGAGGGGAGGGAGAAGATGGGTTTTCTGGGTTTGTTGGGTTTTTTTTTTTTTTTTTAAATAGGGTAAATATTATAAATACATAAAAAATTATTTTTTTGTCAGGAGGCACAAATTTGATAGCCACGTCCACATAAATGTGGATCCCATATTTACCACGTTATCACTTAACGGTTTACTTAACAGATTTTCTAATGGACGTATGAAATTGAAATAAAATAGTAGATGAGGTATGAAATTGAAATGTTTTAAAAATGTTGTCAGGAATTGAAATCGACCCCAAACCTGATGGGATAAAATGTAATTTACCCAAAAATAAAGTATTATTAAGTGGATTTGTTACTTCTATACACTCTCTGTCACATTATAATTTAATGTTAATTTTCTTATTAATATTATAAAATATTATGTTAAAAATATGAGGCGGATGAGAATCTCACTTTTGAGATAGCCTCTTTAATATTTCTCTTTGAATTAAGGTTTGTAAGCTGCATGCCTATCCCTCTACATGAACAATAAAGCAATAACTATGACCTAAACCTAAAATGCAATATTTTATAAGGACGAAGAAAACTTCTTTATACAAATATGATTTAGGCTAATCGATTAAGATATAGAATCGTTTTTCTACATTTGAATTTGAACAATACCTACTCACAAATTAGAATAATTTTGCATAGGCTTATTGATCAGCTTGTAACTTTTAATTCTCTTTTGATAATTTGATAAAACGGTTAAAAAAGAAAACGTGTTGAGAAAAAGAAGAATCATTTTAGTACATATAAAGTCAATATTGTCCTATACAATGCTAAAAAGTATAATTAACGACCAGTCACTAGGATAGGTTTCAGAATAGGTATCGTTAATCAACGTCTCTCGATATTAGATAAAACAATACTACCCTAAATAATACCCGTATAGGCGATTAGCAACAATTAATTACAAAAAGTTATTAAACATATATCATGAATCCATACAGCAGTATGCATGTTTGACATGGTTACTATGTTATAAAATGTTATCCGCAACCAAAGTGATCAGGAAAGTCGATGGAGGACAAGTGACCGAAATAATTGGATTGACACAATGCCACTAAACCAACTCCTCCCATATTAGGGTTGACAATTTAACAAGTATTATTTAAATTGTATATGTGATGTTGTAGAGTAGTAGTGCAGTTATAATCTGTCTTCATACCATACGTTTCTAATTTTTGACGGATTAAGAAAGCCCACATTCTGCAAATTATGGAGGCCTCTCGATCAAGATATTGATGAATAACTCATCTTATCGACTAAATAAATCATTAATCCTCCCCACCATCTCATCTTCATCCATAATTATTTAATTAATTATCAAAATAATGAAGTCGTATGCGCGTAGCAAATTACCAAACCCTAGTTGGAGTGACACGGACTTAAAGGAGTCATGACAGCCGTTGATGATTGGAAGATCTGACATGCAAAGTGGTCTTTGACGTCATGATTACATATCTGATGGTTGAGAGCCTGTCCCTTTCTATGTCTTCCATCAGGAGGAGCTATCCAAATCGACAATTGTGGCAACGCGGAAAGAATGAAGCTTTGAGTTTTAGAGGTCTTAACTTAACCATGGTACATGATTTGATGTTTGCTAACCATGGTTAGGAAAATTATTATTTTTATTTGCGTCGATGCACAAATTTTACGGTATGTATATATCAATACGAGTTTTAATTCATTGATACCTTCATTTAGATCAAACAAGTTTTCAGTTTTCATAAAAATAAAATTTAAAAAATGAAAACTAATAATTGAAAACTAAAACGTTATTGAGCAAACCTTTAATTCAGCGTGCAAGTAGCTAAAAATAATTGTCAAAATCATTTTCCGTGGTACAAACAATTGTCATGGGTGAGTTTGCTACTTCCAACTGGTGTTGTATGTTACAACAAAAACTCACATGCAACTAAAATGTTGAAGTGATGATATTTCAAACTAAGTCTACTATATTGTGGGTGGCAGGCTTTTGAAAAGTTAAATTTATTCATATTCACCGTGAAGCTAACAGTGTGGCACACCGACTGGATAGCCATGGGAGAGACTGCTTGCAGGAGTTTTTATGGTTCGGGAACCATCCGATGTAATCTAAAATGTTTTATTTGATGATAGTTGTCGATGCAAATTTCCGCTGTCTTTAGTCTTGACAAAAATGCACCTGCAAAACAACCAACACATTTGATTAAAGAGCTAAGCCTCACGCACCCACGAAGTGGGGGTTAGGTTAATGGATCTCCGATGCTTAAGTTAGTTTCTCTGAGAGAGTAAATTGTTTAGGGCTTTTTTAGGATTGCAAAAGCCCGGAAAAATTGATAGAATATGGGGTATTTATAGGGTTAGGGCCGGCCATATAGTGTTTAATGGAGAGATATTTTTTAAATATTCTCAAGATATTTAATAGGAAATAATACCTTGAGATAATTGAGTAATTATCCCGAATTGATTTAAATTAGGATTACTTACTTGATTGGAGTCAATCTTCAATTGGGAATGTATTAAAGATAGGATTTGGGTAATTAATCATTATCTTTAATTCTTTGCCAAGGGCAGGTGAGCTGTGAGCAGCCGTATTTAGCTGCTGAGACCTCCAGGGGTGTGAGCTGCTCATGGGAGAATCTGAGAAGCCTGCTCATTTATTGAAGGCAATCTTGTCTTTCTTGAATAAAAGCACACGTGTCGCCTCTGTAATTTTTATTTTAGGCTTCACAATAGTATGTCTATCTAATTAGTAAAGTGTGTCTTTTTTCCTTGAACTCGGTTGAAAACTCCAACAAAGTTTTTTTTTCTGAAACCTGCTAAATTCTTTTTATCCTCTTGTACTATTTCAATCGTTATTTCAATGAATATTGTATTTCACTTAAAAAAAATACATTATGTCGTGTGAGTAGATTAGAACACCTAACAGCTCATTTTTAATCGCTATTTTAACGTTTCAATCGCATATAAGTCATCTAGAATGTAGTCAGCTCGATTTTATACACCACATACAACATAGAGCGCGCCGCATTACGTGTAAAATAAGCTCAATAATTTTTTCGTAGTTCAAAGTATGGCGGAGAATACGGCGTAGGCCGGAGTGCGAGCCCATCATGTCACGTGCCGCACCATGCGTGTGGGACAGCCTCTTCAATGGCGGCGCCAGACTAGTCTCTAGAAATCCTGACCCACGGGCACCGGCGCGTACCCTTTATAATGTAGAGAAGCTCCCACACCTGTTACTTTCCAGTGGAACGTGAAATCCACGCAACATCAAAGAGCGTGGGAGCAGAACAACGCAGGCGTGTTAATGATCAAAATTGCGGTAGCAATACTAATTATAGTGGAAGGAAACGTTGGTTAAGTTAGTTGACCAAAGTTGGGTTAAGAGAATCGCGAATGCATGTTGCGGCATGTCGGGCGGAGCCTGGAGCCTGGAGGCCCATCTTTTTTCCCATCGTGTTACGATTTTGTTTTCGATGCTTTTGGATCCATCTGACTCATGCCTTTGTCTTCAAGTTTTCCAAATTCTAACGTAAAGCAATGTCTTTCCCTGTTTACTTTTATTTCCATTTTGTATTTTAATTATGTTTAGGGTTTTGTTGGTGGCTGAAAATTGTCTATTTAGCTACAAGATTCATATGTATTTAATACAATTATCTTCTCGACAGTTAAACATTTTTTAACAGACTTTGATTGAGAAATCATTTTCAAGTTTACTTTTGGTGAATATTTGCTATCAAAGAACATAAAACCATTGGCAATACATGTATTGAAAAAATCAAATTCACCACATACTAATGAACTTGAGAAGGGGAAGATAACCACACTCACAATAAAATATCTGAAAATCATCGATTGAGTTTTAAACAATTTGAAATCTTGCGCGATGTCTCCTCTTCCCTTTTCTTTTCTAAACTATTTCACTTGTGCAAACAAACTGCAATAAACGTACAGTTAGTCAATTGATTGTGAAAATTCCAAAAATCCGTTGTAAAGTTGGGGCCTAAACATAAAATTCCACGAAATTGGAATGGGCAAAAAAAGAGAGAAGAAATCGAAACTTGAAGAGAGAAGTGTATTTAGGAAACTTTCACGTGTATTGAACAACCAACTAAGCTCTCTATTATCCCATCGAAATACACCCTTTTCTTTAAAGACATGAACAACCACCAAATGTGTTGGCTTTCTTAATAATCGATTTTTTGGCTTTAAGTTTTGTTTTTTTTTTTTCATTTTTTTTTTGGAGAATTATAAGTTGAAAATAGTTAGCAAACAAGTTTTTTTTTGTTACCAATTTTTAATTTTTAATATTTTATTAGTAACGAATGGATCGAAATTGACATCATATCAATCATTTTTCTGTAAATCTACTCCACTAAATGTTACTTTCCATATGGGACTCTCCATAACATATGACCCCATTCTCCCTCAGCTCGAATGACACACCCCGACCTAGAATGTCCACTTGGACTCCAAATCAAGCTGTGTTGGCCGACACCTAGAAGGTGATGAAGCCATAAAGTGTAGTGTAGTAGAATATGTGAATAAAGTTAAACCTAAAAGTGCCTAATTTTAAGAGTGCGCTTGTGAGCGGGAATGAACCCATTTCACACGTGATACCAGAGCATAAGTAAAGTACAATAAGATAGGATAAGAATTATACCATCAAAGGTAGCCACCTATACCGAGATTTGCCAAGAATCCTCGTCGACACGAAAGCTCAACACTAAAACCTGGAGGGACGAAAAACAAGGGTGAGTGGGCCTGAAAATAAAGCTTTGTAAAAACCTTTTTGAAAACATAATAACCCCTCGCCGTAAAACAAGTATAGTTTCCAAAATATGCATACTACATATAGTAAGAAAATATTTACCATAGCCTGCAATATCTCAAGAATTCAATACGTCACAATATTTCATACGTAAGCACATGACGTTCGTAAACACATAATCTCGCATAGCAAACATATCATATCGATTGCTCATCTACACATGCTGACACACGAGTTTATGCAGAGATATTCTGACATGAACAAGATTGGGTGTAACAGTAATATACGTTCTAGTACTACAATCACGTGAAGACTGGCATCTTACGCAGCATATACGAGTCCTAATTGCCTATAGCAATCTAGGACAGGACTGGCACCTACAATGGATCCAAAAGACATGAACAACCACCAAATGTGTTGGCTTTCTTAATAATCAATTTTTTGGCTTTAAGTTTTTTTTTTTTTTTTCATTTTTTTTGGAGAATTATAAGTTGAAAATAGTTAGCAAACAAGTTTTTTTTTGTTACCAATTTTTAATTTTTAATATTTTATTAGTAACGAATGGATCGAAATTGACATCATATCAATCATTTTTCTGTAAATCTACTCCACTAAATGTTACTTTCCATATGGGACTCTCCATAACATATGACCCAATTCTCCCTCAGCTCGAATGACACACCCCGACCTGGAATGTCCACTTGGACTCTAAATCAAGTTGTGTTGACCGACACCTAGAAGGTGATGAAGCCATAAAGTGTAGTGTAGTAGAATATGTGAATAAAGTTAAACCTAAAAGTGCCTAATTTTAAGAGTGCGCTTGTGAGCGGGAATGAACTCATTTCACACGTGATACCAGAGCATAAGTAAAGTACAATAAGATAGGATAAGAATTATACCATCAAAGGTAGCCACCTATACCGAGATTTGCCAAGAATCCTCGTCGACACGAAAGCTCAACACTAAAACCTGGAGGGGCAAAAAACAAGGGTGAGTGGACCTGAAAATAAAGCTTTGTAAAAACCTTTTCGAAAACATAATAACCCCTCGCCGTAAAACAAGTATAGTTTCCAAAATATGCATACTACATATAGTAAGAAAATATTTACCATAGCCTGCAATATCTCAAGAATTCAATACGTCACAATATTTCATACATAAGCACATGACGTTCGTAAACACATAATCTCGCATAGCAAACATATCATATTGATTGCTCATCTACACATGCTGACACACGATTTTATGCAGAGATATTCTGACATGAACAAGATTGGGTGTAACAGTAATATACGTTCTAGTACTACAATCACGTGAAGACTGGCATCTTACGCAGCATATACGAGTCCTAATTGCCTATAGCAATCTAGGACAGGACTGGCACCTACAATGGATCCAAAGTGAGCGTACAGTGCGATGTGCACATACACATGAAGGACTGGCCCTGGCCCGGGCAAGTACTAACACCGGTGCATCAAACGATGAGCAGATAACATAAATATAGTCATGCCACAGTGATTCGATAATACTAGTCAACATAATATCATTCATAGCGCTAGATATAATTATGGCATCAATAATAATACGTATACATGTGCATCCCATAAGATGTAGCATAACTTCATAATTTCTATCAATGTACTAAGTCTTATAAACATCACGCTAATCTAGACGTATTGTAGAAAACTCTTTATGAAATGTATAAATAGAAACTAACAATTATATATATATATATATATATATATATATATATATATATATATATACACACACTATATAAAAGAAAAGACCCACTCACAGTTACTTGCAATGTCGCAGCCGTTCAAACGTGAGAAGCCGGAGTCTCCAATAGTAATCGCACCTAAGCATAATATTGGGACCCATTAGTAAAACTCAATGTTCTAAAAATTGGCATAGGCGGCCGCCTAGGCGCTGGGCGGCGGAGCCTGCCCCGATTTTGGGCAAGGCGTCATGAAAAATCGGCTAGAAGCTAGGCGGCTAGGCCTTTTTTTTTTTTTTTTTTTTTTTTTATATTCCAACTTAAGTGCCCTCGTTCCCCCGTGTCCAATCCCATGTTTAACCTAATTTTCTATCTCGGTATCTCCTCGTCTTCGACTCTTCGGCCGTCTCGCTCTCGAATGATCGAATCCTTTGTTGGGCATCATCTATCGACTTCTTTACTGGGCAAATCATCTTGCCTCTCCAGATTTCCATGGTCCACCTCTCTCATTTGAGTCATTTCCACGATCTCCACCTCTTGCAGCAGTTGCAGACTTGCAGGTTAGCATTTCCCATATTTTATTCGAAAATCTAATTGATATTTGATGCTAATTACGATGATTTGCTGCTCTCTGCAATCTGCATTGATGATTTGATATATAATATTGAGTCTCTGCAAGGAATCGAGATGCCCAGTTGTGGGTTATTAATACTTTTTTACCTTAGGGTTGAGCAAAATAAATAAGCAGAATTGCTTGTTGGAATAATGTGCTATGTTCATCTTCTTTATCCTTTGTTTTATATAAAGGCTTATGAGATTCTTTTTTATTTTTTATTTCTCTGTAAGACACACATTTCACCTTCCATTTGCTGATTTTCTGATCTTTGATCAAGTTTCTGTTTCATCTTTCGTCTATTTTCACTTGATGCAACACCAGCAGCCCAAGTGAATCTCACTAGTTTTTTAGATTTTTTTTATGCAAGATTCTGTAATCTGGGACTGTGAGTAAATTCTAATAATATAGACATTATATTGTGGTGAACCATGAACTGATTCATGAATCAGATTCATACCAGAATCCAGATTAATACAATTAGACTACATTTAGTATTTGCCCCTGATTGATTGATTGGATTTCTGGTTTTTTTTTTACTTTCTTTATTTAGTTTTGGGTCTTATTTTTTCTTTTGATTGTGTTAGTTTTCTCAATGGGGTGTGTGGATTGAGTGGTTGCATTAAACACTGTTTAATTGTGTAGTCATATGTTTCGATTATCAGCACAGCATAGCAGTAAACATTGTTCAATTGTGTAGTCATAGTTTAGACTGTTTAGTTAAGAGAAGGATTAGAGTAGCCAATTTGATTTGAATGAGTTGCATACCATACATCAATGTGTAAATTTATAATACATGAGGATTACATCAGTAAGAGTCAATCCCTATTCATTATAGTAGGGTGATAAGTTGTCTTGCTCATGCACTCAGAACTATCTCACGGTTTGGTGGAAATTGCAGATATGTAGTTCTACTTCTAAGCGACCTAACATTTGGTGGTACTTTACATTAGAGTAGAAATTAGAACTGAGTCAATGGCATGCAGTTTGAGATTTAGGCAAAATGAGCAAAGTACATTCATTTCATGCAAAGATTTTGTTCTTCTTTTGTGTTGTGCAGCTTGTGCTTTAATTCTGCTTCTCGTAGGATTAATATATTTAATTTCTACAAACTCTATGATTCTATTCTTCTCGATGGGGGGCCTTCTTTTCATGTACTTATAATTAAAAGATTTTCTGCTTTTTTAGATGGCGGGCACTGTATCATCTGGAGCATCTAATCCAATGTCGTCCACCCAATCTGATAATCCATTAAAGCGTGCTTCAGACAATATGGGATGGGAATATGGGGTGTTGGCGGATCCTTCAAACTCAGATAAGGTGAAATGTAACTTGTGTAAAAAAATACTCAGTTGTGGCATTTATAGAATGAAACAACGCATAGCCCATGTCAAGGGAAATGTAGCTGGATGCAAAAAGTCTTCGGATGAAGATAAAGCAAAATGTAAAGCTGCATTAGATGAAGCAAAAAAGAAGAAGAAAGAAAGAAACATGCACTATGAGGAAGTGAGGGAAGAGGTTCAACTTCCACATATTGAAGAAGATGAAGATATTGAAATTGTTGGGTCAAGGAAAAGGTCGCGAACTCTTGGGCCTATTGATAGGTTTGCATCCTCCATCAATCCCGGTTCTTCAAAATCAAATGATGGAAGCAAGAGCAAGCAACAACAAAATCTCCATGATGCAATTTGGAAGGATAGAACACATCAGGTGGATCAATATCTGGCTCGATAGGTCTACGAAGCTGGTATTCCTTTTTATGCCATTGATAATGACAGCTTCAAACGCTTTGTGGAAGTAGTTGGTCAATTTGGCCCGAGATACCAACCTCCAAGTCAATATGATTTGAGAGAGCCTTTATTGAAAGAAGAGGTGGAGAGGATAAAACAATCTCTTAAGAAGCATGAAGAAGAATGGGCTTTGAATGGTTGCTCAATTATGACCGATGCTTGGAGCGACCGAAAAATAAGAAGTATAATGAATTTGTGTGTGAATTGCAAAGAAGGCACAATATTTCTCTCTTCCAAGGAATGCTTTAGTGAAGCACACATCGGGGAATACATCTTTGAATATGTTGACAAGTGTATCGAAGAAGTTGGTCCACAAAATGTTGTTCAAGTGGTAACTGATAATGCTTCTAATAATATGGCGGCGGCAACTAAGATGTTGGAAAAGAGGCCACACATGTTTTGGACATCATGTGCCACTCACACGTTGAACCTTATGCTTCAAGGAATTGGTAACCTACCTAGGTTCAAAGGAGTGATTGAAAAGGCAAAGGCTTTTACTATCTTCATTTATGCTCATCATAAAACATTAGCATTGATGAGAAAGTATACAAAGAAAAGAGACATAGTGAGGCCCGGAGTCACAAGATTTGCAACTTCTTTCCTAACTTTGCAAAGCTTGGTTGATAAGAAAAAAGACTTGAGGATTATGGTTGCTAGTGATGAATGGGAACAGTGCAAACATTCCAAGAGTACAAAGGGGAAAGCGGCATATGCTACCATGGTGAGTGCATAATTTTGGAATGGGATCTCACTGTGCTTGAGAGTGTTTGAACCGTTGTTTAAGGTTCTTCGACTTGTGGGTGGGGATAAAAAGCCATCAATGGGGTTTTTATACGGGGAGCTACAAAAAACGAGGAATGAGATCAAAGAGGCATTGAAAAATAATGAGGCCCATTATAGACCAATCATACAAATTATTGATGAAAAGGCTCATGATCGGCTTGATGGTACATTACATTTGGCGGCCTACTTCTTGAATCCTTATTACTTCTTCAAAGATCCAAGCATTCAACATGATTCATTAGTCATGGACGCCATGTTTACTTGTGTTGAGAAGTTCTTCCCCGACGACTTTGAAGTCCAAAACCGAGTTATTAATATAGAGATGCCAAAGTACAAGAAAAAAGATGGTGGATTTTGAAGACATTTGGTGGAGATTGGATGCATTGAGAATGATGACAACTATGATCCGGGTATGATTCTAAATCTGTAGGATAGCTGAGAATGTCATAAGTAAGTAGTGCCACTTTTATGGAAAGAGCACACACACGGACATGTATATATATTGTTAGTATAAATGTAATAAAAAAAATTGGCTTCCCCATTAACAGTGAATAAGCTATCCACTATTAGCTAGCTTTTCTTACAAAACAATGACATGCATGGTTCAGTTCGGTGACATGTCAAAATCGACTTGTGCAAAACAAACATGCGAAACAAACAATTTACTACTGAATGCAAATTTTATTATTGCTTCAAGTTTAAACTTTATGAAACTAGAAAGTTCTTTTTTATTTCAAGACTTCCCTACATGGAATGCCAAAACTCATTGAAATCAATCAGTGCAAGCACGCACATTATATAATGTTCTAATTGAGTTATTCTAGTTGTTTTTATTTACTAGTCTAATTGTAATTGTTTTTCTTTACTAATCTAGTTCTAATTATTTTTCTTTACTAGTCTAATTCAAATTGTGTACTTTGTACTTTTTTAGCTTCATGGTGGTCTACTTATGGCAATGGTGTGCCTAATTTGCAAGAATTGCTATCAAAATTCTCTCATTGACTACAAGTTCATCGGGGTGTGAGAGAAATTAGAGCACTTTTGAGGGAATACATACAAAGAAAAGGAATAGACTAGGTACTACAAGGTTGAATAATTTGGTCTATGTCCAATTCAATGCGAGGATCATGAACAAGAAGAAAAGAGAGAAAGAGAAGAAAGTGGATATACTACTCGCTAGTGAAGCTAGTACGGCACAAGGATGGATTGTGGAGGGTGTTGATGAAGAAACTGAGCTTGGTTCAGGAATGGATGGAGAGCAATTAGAGGTGGATAGTTCCCTAGAGCCTAGGAGGAGTTCTAGAAATGTTGAAGTAAGAGAGCTTCATGAAGAAGATTTTGTATCGGATGACGACACGGAAGAAGAAGGAGATGATGAAGAAGAAATTGAGTTTGAGTCCGACACGGAAAGAGTCTTGGAAGGATGTGGAGAAGAAGAGAATCAAGAGATTGAGGCCTAACTTTAAAACTTTGCAAGTATCTTATATCCTTATCCCTTTCATTTTGCATTTTATGTGTAATGTGTTTAAACTTTAAATTGTGAACTTGTTGGATACATGTATTATCCAAGAACACTCATTTTGATTATATGCTTAATGTGCTTTTAATTTGTAAGTTTGTTGGATACTTAGGAAAACAACTTTCATGTGCTTTTAATTTGTAAGTTTGTTGGATACTCAGGGAAAGAACTCTCATTTTGATTATATGCTCAATGACAATGTGCTTTTAAATTGGAAGTTTGTTGGATGCTTATTGCATACAGGTATTATCCAAGAACATTCATTTTGATTGTAAGCTTGATGGATACTTGTTGCCTTGTTGGATACATATATCAATATCATCCAAAAACACCTCAAATTGATTACATGGTTAATGTGTTTTCAAATTGTAAGCTTGTTGGACACATGTACTTTATGTAATCTCTACTTATTTACATGATATACAATAAATTTACCTAAATCTGCCTAGGCCACCTAGGCCCCGCCTAGCCGCCTAGGCGCTAGGCCTCTGCCCGCCGCCCAATTAGCACCTAGCAATTTTTAGAACCTTGGTAAAACTCAATTAAAACACTTGAATTTGGAGAAACAGACGGCTGATTCAGAATCGGCACATCAAAATACGCTAAGGAGGGTCCAGGACAATTTTCGTAAAAAGTCAACGGTCACCCTAAAATGTCAACCAAGACGCCCCGGTGGTCAACCACATTAAAACTTTGGAATTTCACTAAATGGATGTCAAAAATGGACTCGGAACATCGAAATTAGCCTAGGAGGGTTTCCGAGAAAATTCTAAAAAAGTCAACATGAATAGAATATTCAAAGAATATTTCAAAGAATATTCCAGAAATATTCCAGAGAATATTCCCAAAATATTCTGAGCCTAATTTGGAACCGAGCTGGGCTGGAACATCAGCCCAAGGGTTTGGGCCGGTTGGGCTAAGGATTTGGGCCAAGATTTTGGACCGGGTTTTGGGCCTAAAGCCCTTTTTTTTTCTCTCTTCTTCTCCGGTCGGTTGTCGCTACAACCGCTAGATAAAGCCCAGCTCTGACCACCTAATTTCTTCACTAAACTTAGCCTTCCAATGTATCAAATTGAAGCTCGAAGAACAAGGAACCGAAATATACCTTTCATTTCCTCAGCCGTGGCTGGAGTTGGCCGAAAAAGGGACTTGAAGCTGCCGGATTTCCGTCGGAATTTGGGAAAAATCCGTTCTTGTTGTTTATGCTTCCCAAACTCGCCAAAATGAGCATGTCAACCTAGAAATTGAAGTAAACATAAAAAAGGAAGAGAAACGAGGAACCTCAAAGCTTACTTAGGTCGTGAAAGATAGAAACTCGCCGAGATATCATTGAACAGTGCAGCAACATTATGCAATGCACGGCTTTGTGTTTTGGTTTGATTTCGTGGTCTACGTTCCTAGGTTTTAGGAGGAGATAGAAGATTGGGGAACGGTGGTGGAGTTGGAACTCGCCAGCTGGGTTGGTTGTTTGGTTCGCCCGAGAGACGGCGAGTGTGTTATCTGGTCCTCGACGTGGTTGTATAAAGAGGGTAGAGAGGTTTTTTTTTTTTTTTTTTTTTTTTTTTAAAATGAAGGTGAGGGATGAAAGAGAAGGTGAGGGATGAAAGAGGTAAGGGAATCCGAGAGAGAGAATGGGAAGAAGTGACACGGGGACAAACGCAATAGGAGACCCACAAGGGTGGGTCCGACCATGCAGAAAAATCTATGTATACAAAATATTAAAATATTAAAGGGAGTAGTTTATCTAGAATAATGAATTTACCAAAATGCCCTTGGACTTCGTAAGTCCGTAAAATCTCTATCGTAGCTCCAAATTCGATTATGCTTGCGCCTACGCTTCGTACCATCAAGTACTTCGAGAATACGGTAAAATAGTAGCTCGTACGTGTCACGAAATGACGGTCAACGAAAGTCAACAGTCTCGTCACTAGGGGTATTTTCATCAATTCACACACATAAAATTACTAAAATTGTAAAATTAGGGACGGGTTATCGCATCGAATAACACAAACTCACTCCAAATATTTTCCCCGCATTCAGTTATTGGTTTAATTCCTAAACAAAAAAAAAGGAAAAAACGTGAAGAGTGAGGACAAATCGGTGGTGTAACTAAAAAGAGAGACGCATGAAAGTTGTAGGCCCCTCCTCACTGGGAGCGTTTTTTACGCGGTTTCACCTTGGCTCTTCTCTCACACACAACGTTTCTTGCTCGTGCTTTGAATGCACCAGCCGTCAACTTTTCCGACGTTTTATTTAGACTTATTTTTAGTTAACTGAAACTTTATTTTGATTTTATTTTGTCTTTTATAATTCAAAAAATCACTACATTACTTTTTAAAATTTAAAATTTATTTCATTTTGACTTGTGGACTCAGCTCCCAATACGATATGCGTTAACATTTAACAATCGTGTATTAAATTTTTTTTTTAAATTAAGAGATAAAAGTAATTGATTAGCCGAGTGCACACAAATCAAACTACATAAGAAATTAACAAAAAGATAATATGGAGCGAATTTTGATTTTCATATAAATGACTTTCAAGTTCAAGGCCAAAATGCGATTAAAATTGAGTTTCAGAAGGCAAAATGGAGTGAACTTTGAGTTTCAAAGTGTAAAGTGACGACTCTTGAGTTACAGGAAGCAAAATGAAATTAAAATCGAGTTCTAGAAGCCGTAACTAAAAATAAGCTTAATAAATTTATGGTTGCATGTGAGTGAGGAAGGAAATGACAAGTTTTTTGTGTAAATTATTTTAACGTCCATAATTTTTTGAATATTTATTTTAATTGTGCATGAAAGAATATAATAATATTTTCATCAGTTTTTTTTGGTTGAAATGAAAAATATTAATATTCAAAGTTTAGTGGAGCGCCGTTTCTTCAATAAAATTCGTGCCAAATTTCGGTTAAGCAAAGGATTCATGAAATGTCCCATGCAGCTCACGTGATACTAGATAACACGGTTTTGGAGATAAGATGCACGTTATTAACCTTCTTATTTTAACATTCTCTTTTAACCTTTTACCATACTTCGTAATGTTACATGATAATCAGAAGCTTCTTCTTTTTTTTGAAGTATTTTTTAAAAATTATTTATACAAAAAATCAACTAAATTTGACTCATTTAGCTATCTAATTGTTATCAAACAAATAGACGAACCAAGTTTTCTAGTAGACAATAGAATTTTGTCAACGGTAATTGAATGGTTAACTAATTTTCGACTTGGTTGATTTTCTATAGAGTCAGTCTTTCAAGGTGACATAAAAAAATAAATGATTCTGGTCATCACATAACATTATAAATTTATAAAGTACAGTAATTTTTGTAAGAAAATTAGAAGGCGAATGTCCATGGAAGAAAGTAGCATCCTTGTAAGAAAATGATGTTTTTCCTCTTCTCCATCTTCTTATTTTCATATTTTATAAACTTATTTACAATTTTTGTAGAAAAAAAAAATTATGATGGTGCTACCCACACATTTATTTTTACCTCTCACACACATTTCTTAATTTTAAGCTGTCAGATCAAATGAATTGAAAAAGATAATGAACAAAATTTAACAAAATGCGAGAGAAATAAAGATGAATGTAACAAAAAAAAAAATTGAACCAAAAACAGCTTATTCGTTGTTTTCACAAGAAGGGTTATTTGATTACTTGAAGTAATAACTAAAGATTAATAAAATGAGAGTTTGTGCTTGCAATTGCATGTAACCAAATTCCAATTGGAGAAGAGATGTTTCTTTCGAGTTCAAAAAGATTCTTCACATTTCGTGACAATAATTTGTCGATTTCTTTTTATTTTAACGTAATTCCTTATTAGGCAATTTCTTTGTCTGTAAAAGTTGAACAATTTCGTCACCCAATCTCATCCAATAAGGAAAAACCTTAGTCGACAAGAATTAGCCAACTGTGTTTAAATCTAATATTCTGTTACTACTGTACACAAATTTATTAATTACGAAATTTCTGGTTATTCATTCCAAATTTCACATAACTAACATAAACTTGTGGGTTCCACACACTTTAATATGAGCGGTGTCCGTATTACGCGTCTTCCGTAAGTCAAGTTTCGTTGTTGTTTACATCTAAAAGCTACTAGAAGAAGACCTTGAGACAATTAACCAAAAAGAAAAACTTACTCGGGACGTCCAAATCTATTGACCTTATTCAAAATAAGCTGCCTAGAAATAGCATGAAATTTAAGGTTTCAATTTGGCCACCTGAGCCGCAAGCAATACTAACAAAAGATTTGGTTCACACTTACACAACTTTACACCACCTTAAGTCTTAAAGAAGTACAAGTGCAACCACCACCTTTTGTCACAAGGTTCAACCAAATCAAACTAATTAAAGCTTCTCCTTGAAATTTCATGTACCATGCATGATATATATATATATATGTGTGTGTGTGTGTGTATGTATATATGTGTATATATATATATGTATATATGTATATGTATATATATGTGTGTGTGTCTATATATGGGATAGGATTAAGGGACAAATATTTTTACACTCTTTTTAAGCCTATTGATTACATGAAATCCAATGGTTCTTATTTATTCATTAAATGAAATAGATGCTTATGTGGATTTTATCTAATATTAAAGATAAAATAAAACTAAAAAAAAACATAAAATCTGGATAATTAAAAATATAATTAAAAAAAAAAGATAATTTAACTGAAATTGGTTCTTCCATTCCCATTTTGATCAAGACTTGGATTCAGACTTTGAACCCTAATAAAAAAAATCATGAAACTTCTTCTCTGCGGATGAGGAAGCTTGATGGAATCTCTTCTTTCATTTTTTCAAAAATAAACCCTAATAATAACAAAACAACATACTATTTAAATTTAAAAAACTTGATATAAGGGAGTCGGTGAGGCGGTGGAAGTTGGAAAGCCGGGAGCTTAAAGCATTGGTCGACGACATGACGGACACAGAGAGGGAGGATGGAGAGGCCAAATAGTGGTGTAATTCAATGTCACTCTTTCTCGCTGTCTCTGGTTTTTGGATAGGGTGGACCTCTTCGATACCTACCTCAATGCACCAAACAAAACTTTGGTAATTTTATTTATTTTAGTTTTAATTTTCTTCTAGATTTTATGTTCTTTTAATTTTATTTTTATTTTTAATAATAGTTAAAATCCACATAAGTATCCAAGTCATTTAATGTATAAATAGGAACCTTGAATGTTATAAAATCTAAAGACTACAAAGAAGTGTAATAATATTTGTAAAAATATTTGTCCCTTGATCCTATTCTATATATAAATTCCATCCTATTCCATATATAAATTTCATTTGGGGATGGAAAGTAATTATTAGAGAAGGCATGTCATTGATGTTTGACAATTGTTCACGCGTATAATTTGATCGTAATTATTCATTTATGTGAACTAAAATTATAGGTGAACTAGAATTATAGTTTAATGATATTATTTTTCACTTATAAGTGAAAAGTTTTAAATTTAAAAATCGTAAAAATGACAAACCTTAACGTAGGTTTGATTTCATTAAAGCTAGAAGCCTAGAAGAATGGGGAAGGGCAATGAGGGCTATTAAATTTGAATTTGTTTTGCGACTAAGCAAAGTTTTTATTTTTATTTTTTTTAATAAATAATATTATATACAGTAAGAGAGAGAAGATAGACTTAACCTATAATGGACTAGTAATAATAGGATTCCAATTGCCTTTGCCACTAAGCAAAGTTATATGTTGTCATTTTCAAAGTGGTATTATGTCATTATAGCGAAAGATATTTGAAAGGATTTGGTGGGTGTCCTCCAACTCCAATCTAACTTTTTCACGACACTGCTCGATCATGACTTTTGACTCCTCCTCCGACATGGCTTATTTCTTAAGGATTTGGATCCTTTTCGAGGCAATTGGTTGGGATCTTTCTGATCAGTGTTTGTGGACTGTTGAATTTTTATCCAACGATTAGAATTATTATAATTTTTAGAGGATCTCCTATTTGTAGCCGTTGGATAAAAATCAAACGGTCCACTAACACTTGTCAGGAGAATCCCGACCAGTTGTCTCAGAAAGGATCCCGACCAGTTGCCTCGAAAAGGATCCAAATCCATTTCTTGAAACTTCTTTTTTCCTACACATGCTTTTTAAGTGCTACTCGACCCTGAGGTACAATTCAAGAGATTTTCATGGTGTAGCGGAGTATAGAATATTTTAAAGTTTAATTGCTAATTTTTTTTCAAAAATATATAAATCAAGATCGAATTGTAAGGAAAAAAAAAAAGAAATACTCTGTAGCACCATAAAGATTTTTACGAGACAACTAAATTTGAATACATGACCAATTATGACACACCCCATCCCAATGAGGGCGTGCTAGCCGTCACGTGAGAGTAACGTAAACATGTGCACAACGCGGAAGCTAATAAGATAAATTTAAATACACATTCAGAGCAAAAGGAACGTCTAGTTGCAGTCAAGGACAATTGCTAAAATATAACACCCGAAGGTGAATCCTACTTTTGTGAATTCTGTCAGAACTCCACTGCATCCCTCGTGGGCACCAAAACTCTGCTACTTAGAACCTGGAGGGGCGAAAAACAAAGTTGAGTGGGTCAGAAACAAATCCTTTTCAAAACATTTTCTTTTCTCAAAAGTTATAACCCTTTGCCGTAAAACCTGTAATAATTTCCTAGAAATATATAATACGTATATACTTATCTCAAAACCATGTTCAGAAGTAGTGATATGCAAGGTATATGCCATGCCAAATATATCTCATCAAATTATATATCTATATCAGGTGAAAACTCATTATATCTCATAATATGTTCACCGAGTGATCAGCTCAGCTGCACTATAACGCATAATCAATCTCATCATCACATATAAAAATATATCCTACACATGAGTCGGAACCACCTCACGTGGTCTCACCGACAAGACTGGGTGTAAATAAATACGCTCTAGTGCTACGATCACGTGAAGACTGAGCGCTAATCGCGGGTCACCTACGAGTCGAACCCACCTATAATGGTCTATTCGACAAGACTGAGCACCTAACTTGGATCTAAGGTGAGCGTACGGTGCGAGAGGTGAACATCACGTGAAGGACTGAGCCCTGGCCCTGGGCGGGAGCACTAACACCGTGGTGCAGGTTTATGAGCTTTCAATACATCTCACATAATCATCAAATCATATAATCATTCTCTATCATCAATATATACTCACATGATACTTACCTGTGCGTCCACAGCACCAATTACCATTATATGCAACTACTAATGCATGAATAAATAGATATATATACTTTGCATGGCATATCATATCGCATTTCATATCACATTTTGCTTAATTGATTTTCTGGGAAAAATCTCATTTATATAGGTATATACGGAAAACAACTGCCCACTCATAGATATATTGAAGCGTCGTAACCCCCGAGCCTCGATTGATGGCGTTCGTCCTCAGGATAGGCCTCACCTAAATGTGTAATAACCGAAAAACGTTATTTAACGCACATAACCAACAATAGGTAATAACTTCTCATATATTGCTCAATTTGGGTATATGAATATACCACAGTGATTTACACAATCTCAGGATCATCCCGGTAATTTTAAAATAATTTTTTGACCCCTCACACACGGCCACGCGCCGGCAAGTGCACGGCCACACGCGCGGCCACGTCCAGGGAACCCTGACGGAAACAGTAAACGGCGTTAGGAATATTCCGTTAAAATTAACAGTGGTACCTGACACCGTTAGGAATATTCCGTCAACTCTAACGGAATATTCTCTCTTCTTCTCCAGTGGACCTCGCCGCTGTCTGAACTTCGAATTCTCGCCGGTTTTTGGAAAATTTTCAAATCTTCATATCTTCTTCATTTCTCAACCAAAATTCATGAAATTTATACCAAAATGAAGATCTCACAAAGATGAACACAACCATACCTGACTCGACCCCTAACTCGCCGGGGATTCGACGGAAAAAGCCTCGATAATTCTGGCAAATTTTCAAACTTGTCGATCTCCACTTTCCCACGTCCAAATCACTTGGTTTTTCTTCTCTGAGCTTAGTAAGGATGATCTAAAGCTTCCTATGGCTTTAGAATCTTCTAAAAACCTCGCATTTACGTGTGCATGAACAGTGCCTCAAATTCTGGGTTACGGGTTCTAGGGTTTTCGAAGGTCTCAGGTTCTGAAAATGGTACCAATCGACTCATGAGGTCACAAGGAACAAGATGGTGACCTTTAATCCTTCGATTTGTGAAGATTAGGCTTAGTTTTGGTGTTGTCCGTACGGTTGTACGGAAAATGAGAGAGATCGAGAGAGAGAGAAGGCACAGGAGAGAGAGGGGAGAGTTTGTGTGTGTGTGTGTGTGGTCCACGTGGGTCACCAACCAAAACACATCATTCAACGTCTAAGGGTATTTCCGTCTTTTCACATCCACTGTACAAATTTTTCGGGACGGGCTATTACAAATTAACCTATCAAAAGTAACGTTAGACTATGAAAAGTTTTGGTACCTTGGTTGGAATGTTGCTTAAAAGTGAGCATATAGAATTCCCCAAAAATCTTCTATTTTCTTCATGCTTTGCTCTCTCTCTCTTCCTCTTCTTCACTTTTCCCTTCACCTTACTTGGACTTGAATTTGAAGTCAGCATGGCGTGCAATACAATACAGGAGAATATATAGTACTAAATTATTAATTTTTTTTTATCAAATGACATATGAATGCGAACGCATATACATATCAATAACTTAAATATCAAATTATATATATAATTATATGATTTATAGTAGTCCGAATTTGAATAAACGAAATATTGTTATATATCGTTACACATTGAACAAGTTTGGTAGCTATAGAGGCACTATTCTACAAAGATTGTCCACGATCTTATACGTTAGGGAGTGAATACTAAGTTACCAACTAAGTTACATTTTCCGGAACAAAATTCTTCTTCTTGTACGGTTTTCCCCTTCACGAGTTTGGATGAGTAGATTATTAATTACACCTCTTGATCGTGTTTTAATATCATACAATAATTTGTTGTTAGATTTAGAGTGTTGTTATGCACACTTACATACAATAAATTTGTGCTGTTAAAATAGATCACTATACACCACTTGACTTGAGTGCTCTTCAGTACCATACTCTAGCGGATCATTGCACGTGTTTGAAAACAGAAAGATGATAAAATACACACACATCATTAAGTTTTTCAAATATTTCTTTTTATTTATGACCATCAGATTGAATAAATTAAAAATAATGAACAAACATAATCAAACATGATGTGTATACCCTTGAGGATTCGATTGACACTTTACCCCCCCCCCCCCCCCCCCCCCAGGTTTATCCTATGAGGATATATTTATATACTGTTTTGGATTAGGGGATTCGCCTTTGTGTCCACTTTTTTACTAAGCACTCATTACACATCAACTTAATGAATTTTTTTAAAAAAAAAAAAAAAACCCATTAATCCATGTTCTCTTCAAGCATCTAGGGTCAGCATTTAGGTTTTTCACTCCATTTTTAATTAGAAAAACATAAGAAGTTTAAAGAGATAACCAACCATCAATTGTCACATAATGTGACCTAACATTTTGTTTATTTATTATCTCCTATGCGTGGTGAATTTCTCATTTATTTTTATTTGTGTTTAGTTTGATGACATCTCTCATATGTTTTATTTGGTATCTGACTCTTTATTTTGTTGCAACTCTTTTAGTCACGACATTGATTCTCAACACACTGTATTCTGAGTTTAAATCTTTTCTCTTGACTTGATTTTTTTTTAAAATTTTCTTTTATGCTTTTATAGTCCAATTTACTTTTACAAAAACAAAAAGGGACCAGACTATTGGCCCAACTAAATTAAAATCCACTTTAGCGACGCTTCTCTTCCACACCATCGGCCCATATTATGCCCTCTCTACTGCTCCAGAAAACCGCAAGAAAGGCCTTTTGTTCGCCAAACAGAAAAATTCTAGTCCTACATGACTAGCAAAATTGTCTTTCACAACATTCTTAAATTTAGAGCTTATTTGAGAGTCGAAAAAATTCACAGAGACGTTTCAACATTCTCATGACCACCACCTATCAAAAGTAATGTTATACTATGAAAAGTTTTAATGCCTTGGTATGAATGTTACCTGAAAGTGAGCATATAGAATTCCCCACAAGTCTTCTATTTTATTCATGTTTTTCTCTCTATTTTCTTCTTCATTTTTCCTTTCACCCTACTTGGACTTGAAATTTGAAATCAGCATGGCGTGCAATACACGAGAATATATAGCACTAAATTATTAAATTTGTTTATCAAATGATGTAAGAATATGAACGCATATACGTATTAATAACTTAAATTTCAAATTATATAAAAAATTAAATGATTTATAGTTAGTCCGAATTTGAATAAACGAAATATTGCTACGCATTGAACAAGTTTGGTAGCTCTAGCAGGTTTGAAGGGGCATTATTCTATAAAGATTGTCCACGACCTTACACGTTAGGGAGTGAATACCAAGTTACCAAGTTACATTTTCAGGAACAAAATTCTTCTTCTTGTATAGTTTTTCCCTTTATGAGAGATGAGTAGATTATTAATATCATACAATAATTTTTCGTTAGATCAAGAGTGTTGTTATGCACACTCACGTAGCAAACGATAAATTTGTGCTGCTGAAATAGATCACTATACACCACTTGAGTGCTCTTCAGTACCATACTCAAGTGGATCACTGCACGTGTTTGAAAATAGAGAGATGATAACACACATCATTAAGCTTTTTACATATTTTTATTTATTTATGACCATCATATTAAATAAATTAAAAAAAAAAACCGAACATGATTAAACATTGATGTGTATACCTTGAGGTTTGATTTGACACATTACCCCCTTAGGTTTATCTTATAAGGATATATTTAAATACTGTTTTAGATTAGGGGATTCGCCTTTGCGTCCACTTTTTTACTACGCACTCATTACATATCAACTTAATGAAACTAAAAAAAACCCACTAGCCCATGTTCTCTTCAAGCATCTAGGGTCAGCATTTAGGGTTTTCACTTCAGTTTTTAATTGGAAAAAAAAGAAAGTTTAAGATAATCAGTCATCAATTATCACATCATATGCTCTACAATATTCTAAAAACATGATTTTCCTAGCATTTTGTTTATTTGTTTATCTCCTACGCGTGGCGTGGTGCATTTATCTTTTTTTTTTAGTTTGATGACATCTCTCATATGTTTTATTTGTTATCTATTGTTGCAACTCTAGTAGTCAGGACATTGATTCTCGAGTAAATTGTAGTAATGGTCCCTTAATTTTAATCAAATTGGAACCATGGTCCCTTAACTAAAAATCTATTACCATTGGTCCCTCAACTTATCAAAATGTGTAGTTATGGTCATTTTTATGAACTTCGTTAGAATTTTGTCAAAATAAGTTATGCTTGAAGGACTATTGCTACAATTGGGGTCCCTTAACTCATCAAAACGTGTAGCTATAGTCATTTTCGTCAACTTTGTCAAAATTTTGTCAAAATGAGTTATGTTGGAAGGACCACTACTACAATTGGATTAAAGTTGAGAGACTATTTCTGCAGTTGGATTAAAGTTGAGGGACCAATAGTAATAGATTTTTAGTTGAAGGACCATAGATGCACATTTTGATGAGTTAAGGGACCAATGATAATGGATTTTTAGTTGAGGGACCATTGCTCCAATTGAATTAAAGTTAAAAGACAATTGCTACAATTTACTCTTGATTCTCAACACACTGCATTTTGAGTTTAAATCTTAGGAGTTTTAACGAAACACTCCCGGTACTGTTCACTTTTAACGAAAATGACATTTTTACTTTAAAAAGTCACTCTTGGTACTATTCACTTACAACACATTTTTGTCAATTTGATTAAAACTCAAAGTTTTCAAGCTCTTTTTATTAGTTTTCCTTCCTCTTGATTTGATTTTTTTTTAAAAATATTTTCTTTTATGCTTTTGTAGTCCAATTTACTTTTACGAAAAATCAGGCCAGACTTTTGGCCCAACTAAAATAAAAACCACTTTAGGGATGCTTCTGTTTATTGTCATCGGCCCATATTATGCTATCTCTACTGCTCCACAGAACCGCAAGAAAGGCAAGTAGTCATTTACGAGTTCGTTTGGAAGTGCTTTTAAAATAACTGAATGCGCTTTTTGTGAAAATATTTTTGGAAACAATCCTTAGTAAAAATGCTAGTAAATCCTAGAAAAACACTTAAAATGCTTCCTAGAAGAAGCACATAACTGGTGCTTCTTATAGAAAGCACTTCACGTGTGTTTGGAACCCCAATACATTTCTCTTAAAACGCTTTCAGTCATTTTAAAAGTACATCCAAACGTGCCCTACCACAGTGGTAGAAATGAGTTGAGTCCTTGCATGACGTCATGGGTTCGAATCCTGTCGGTGGCTAATCTAACATCTAATCTAACAAAATTTATTGTTTGATTGATAAATAAAACAAAAGAGAACCGCAAGAAAATCCTGTTCGTCGCCAAACAAAAACTTCTAGTCCTACGTGACAAGCAAAATTGTCTTTCACAAACATTTCTTATCGAAAATATTGAACTTACAGCTTACTTTGAATTTATTATCTATTTCTGAATAAGGATCAAACCTTTTAAAAAATATTATTTCTTCGGAATATAGGATGACTAGAATTGCTTTTAGATACTCAAAATCACTTATTAAAGTGTTTTACATGCACAAAATTTAAAGTACTAATATGTTATAGCACTAGAACTGCTTTTAGTTAACCAAAATCACTTCTTGCAACTTCTTGCTACGAGCAAAAGTTGCTTAAAATCACTTCAAGACGGGCCCATTTGGATCCTTTTGTAACAAAAGGAAAATGAAGCTCAATAGTTGTATGAGTGTATCATCTAAATCCACTACATATTCATTCAACATTTTACACCACTTCCATTTTACTCTTACCAACCGCTCCAAAATCCAACTACCTTCCTACTGTCCTTAAACTAAAGCGAACTTTCAAACCTACTACTCAAGATAAATCAATTCACATAAAATTTGTTTCAAACCGACAACTGATTTTTTATTAAATTTGTGGGGCACTACACTTACCATCAGATAATTCGCTTGTTATGAAACTTTCGTAGATCTTGTTGGTATCACACTCAAAGTTTTCGGCTCACTGTAAAAAATTTACGAGCATGAGATTGACGAGGCAACTCTTAATGAAAACAGTACGTATGTCTGGATTGAGCTGCACGCAACTGCATCCGAAACATTCTCAGGAAGGTCCTTTTCATCAAAGTTTTAATTTAAATGATATATATAACACATTCCAACTAGTCAAACTTTATCTCTTATCAATTTCTACACCAAACGTGACCCACCGTAGAAAGACTGAAACTTCAATTCAAATCTCATGCATGATAGATAATCAATTCAAATCCAAACATGCTCTAAATTGTCGCTACGTTATTGTGTAGCGAAAATTTAGTGCAGGTAGATAATCATTTCGTTTTTAATTTTAACTTTTTTAAACTAAAACTTGTTTAGTAACTACTTTTTGTTTTTTTTTTTAAAAAAAAAACTATAAAACAAAATTTTAAAACTCAAGAAAGTTGTTTTCACATTTTGGTTATCAAAAAGGTTTTCAACTTTCAAATAAAAACGAACAAAACCTGAAAAATGAAAAATGAAAACGAAATGATTATCTAACAAGTAGCTTCTTTCTCTTCGGCTTTGCTCTCATATAACCGAAAACAAAAAAATATACAACACTTGAGATCAGTCGCCCAAGAATTTATAAGAACGAAAGATTAAACAAACTAGAGCTGTTTATAAATATACACACTTGAGACTGATTTGTGCTTTACAAACCCAAAAAGTAAATTTTCTTCCATTTCTGCTTGCTCAAAGAACATCTTCACAGAAAAAGCCACCCAAAACGCCATAACCTATATATTTATATATATATATATATGTGTGTGTGTGTGTGTGTATATGTAGAGTATTTGCAGTAGAGACATGAGGGTATGAACATGGAGGCACTGTACTAGAAGACTGCTTCGAGATATGGGTTATGATGCCTCTTGTTGAACTCTAACACGCTACCATACGTCCGATCAGCGACCCCAACAAACAGAGCTTCTGTGTCGGGGCTAAACGATATTCCGGCGATTTCACCAAACAGGTCAATCTCTTGTTCCTTGATGTACCCAGACTGGGTGTCTAGGATGTGGACAAAGTCCGCCGGCTCAGCCATGGCCATAAACTGACCATCCGAAGTGAACTTTATGGCCCGTATGGCTCCCATTCTTCCCTTCAACACGGCTAGCGACTCTGAGAGGTTCCTTATGTCCCATAACCTGCAAGTGGTGTCTTGATTCCCGGTAGCCAAAATTTGTCCGTTCGGATGCCATGCTGAGGAAAAGCAATAGTCCAAATGACCTTTGAGGCTTCCGACAGCCTATGCCAAGTTATGCCAAGTAGGTAGGTAAATCATCAGATCTTTGCATAGGATTTGCATAAACGAAATAAACACGCCGCACCGCAATAATGCTACTTACTTTTCCAGACTGAGCATCAGCAATCAAGCAGTCCGCACTATCTCCGAGTATTGCAACCAGCTTACCATCTGGACTGACAGAGGTGTTCTGCCAAGAACCATAAACAAGAAAATCTAAGACGAGACATATAAAAATGACAAATCGCTCGTAACGGTTTCAGTAGAGGGTACCCACATTCACGGACCAATCAAACGAGAAGCGATTGAGGCAAGTGAAATTTTGGACATCAAAAACTCTAACTTGAGCATCATTGTTTGCAGTCATTACCCTCATTGAGCCACTGCAGAAAGAAAGTTCAGTAATAGGTCTTCAAGTGAAGCAACCTACTTCAGTTAAAGGCGGATGACTTACGAAGGGTTTTGGAAAATTTCCACTGCATTTGTGATGGCATTGTCATCTGTTGTTAATTTTGAGCAGAAAGCAACTCCAGGTTGATTAATGTGCTGGGCACATAGACGAAAAACGTTAGAATAGAGAGACAATGGCTATGATGGATTCAGTAGTCACAAAGGAACATGTATTTGAGCAATACCTTGCAGATTAGTTCACCTTGGAATCCCCCAGCAACCAATAAATTTTCCTTCACAGCCATAGTGCTTATTTGCACTCTAGAGAGTGGACGAACCAACAACCCAGGTCGTTTCTGAAAGAATGTACCAACTCAAAATCAGACTGGTCTTTTAGCCAGGATTTCAACAAACCCGATTTCATCAATCAAATCTTTACATACCTCAGTAGGGACAACTGGTTTTGATACGTTCAATACTTCTTTGCCTCTCCTGAGTAGGGAAGACCAATGCATTACTGAAAAGTTCTGCATAAGGTATACATCGTGCTTTGATGTGGCCCATAACAGATTCCTCAGCTGCACAGGGAGAAGCAAACCAAGTTGACGGGCACCTTAGTAACAACATTCAACAATCCAAAAAAACCAGATATGATCATCACAACAATTATGCCTGTTTATGCCAGATGTGAACTAACAGTTAAAACGCTACGACAGATACAAAAGTTTTAACCAGCCATAAGACAATAGAGAAGTATAAAACCAAAATCATTCAGGACAGTGACCAGTATATAAAAACCATGCAATGCAGCCGTTTCTTTTCATGGACCCGAAAAACCACCAACCAAGAAATCCAAAATGAATAATGTTTCGTTGCAGATCGTTACAAGAGGATTTTATGAAAAATTGGATGCACAAGGAATGAAAAAGTTGACTATAGACCCTGAAGTGACGAGGAGATATTTATGCTATGCATTTTTTTAGATATGTGACAAAGGAATTTGTTCAGTATTCCACTTTAGCTAATAAGAGTAAGGCACATAAATATGGAGATTAAAATGATAATGCATCAATACAAGACAAATGCATCCAACCAGGAATAAAGCACATGTAAATGGAACAAAATGACCACTCTTCGATGTTCAAAGCGAAGACATGCACAAAATAGGGCTGAACAACAAAATGATCATGACCAATCCAATGGCATTTCAAGGTCACAAAAAGACGCAAAGTCTCTTGCTTGAAAAGTACTAATCCAAATTATCATGAACAAATATCTACAGGAGTATGAGCAGATAGTATGTAACCACAACATATACTTCGGATGACAGTTAAAGAACTATATAAAAGATGTGCAAATTTGAAGTCCCCGGATGCCTACAAAATTCTAGGGAAAATTTGAAGTCTAAGAAAGCAAGAACTGTGTTAGTCGGGCCCCTCATGAACAGAACGCATTGACTTATTAAGAGGCCTCTTAATGCTCAAATATTTTCCTACCATACCATATTAACAATGTCGCGCCAGCAGCTCTAACTTCCACCCTGCTGTAAAAGCTGAAATAAAGAGAGAAATAGCAATCCTAAATGCAACAGATGGGTTAAAGTTATATATTATAGTCAACAGTCAACAGAAGCAATATATTTACCACCACAAATCAAAATGCAAGGACCAGTGACAACATTCAAAAGTAAAAATGACTGCGATATGCAAAAGAAATGGCATGCTGAAAAATTCAGAAGGTACAAAAGTGAACTGATTAAAAATATTTGAATATTATGTGTAACCCATGGTTAACTATTAAGATCCAACAATTTAAGAGGTCTAGTTTATCTAAAGCTCGAACACAAGCCCCAAGATGTATGCGACTTGTAAGTTCAGGTGTTCACGACTACTCTTAATCTTACACAAATGCACACTTTGTTAAGGTTTAGTTATTGATTTACTGTTATTCTAACTCCTTTACTACCAAAAGTTAAAACCGGTAAAATACAACTTAATTTCAATTATAGTGGCTGCCTAATGAGAAAATCTATGACGCCCGTAAATGCAAAAATGCAGCAAATTTGTGACAAGATGGCCGCCTATTGTCTACAGTCAAAGTGGGAACCTTAATTAACTATGGGTTAGGCAAATAAGTTCATTATTACAATTTACTTCTCAATAATACACACGATCTACAATACAAGCCAACAAAGAGAGAACCATTATGAACTCCATACCTTCCTGTGAATGGTTGAGGGACATAACCACAATCATAAAATAAGACACCCTTCATAAAGCATAAAACATATTTTTATAAGACCTGCAAAACTACAACAGAAGCTTATATCTAGCAGCAAGGCACAAAGTTCAAACGTAACATAAGCTTTATGAACATGACACGCCATCTATGATCAGTGAAAAAATGGGTAAATTATCTTGATGAACAATACCCTAAGAAAAACGAATGAACTACATGAAAGGATGAATATTTATGTGCATATATGATTGCGAACTGAGTACGAAGATGACAGTTATGCAAATGTTACAACAGTACAAGTGGATGAAGTTTTGAAAAAAGAAAAGCAAGGGGATTGAAAAATTAAGCAAACTCAACAACAAAAGACTCTTATGTTCCTGGCATCCAATAAACTCACAAACAAATTTCTTGTAAAACATTTTCCAAATAGTTTAGAGAAGCAAGAACAAAATCTCTACCTGGAAATGCACAATTGTGGACTTGACAATCCTTGTATTGTAGTGAAATTCATAGAAGGTCTTCCCCATCTCTACTGGCAAGCACTCCTGTCAAGGCAGAAGATTCACAAACAAGTTACAAAACAAAGAAAACAAATCTGGGGCAGCCCTAAAATCACCCCTCTTAAGAATTACATAACAAACATGAATGGAAGCATCAAAACATAAGTACAGATGAATTCTTTAAGACCAACAAGGCACTTTTCGATATATATCCAAGCGATATTAATCTAATACAAGGAGCACGCTAATCTAGCCAACTTGGTACCGCCATTCTGCACCAGCAAAGCAATTCTAAAGCCCATTAATCAGAACCTATAGCAAAAACATAAAGAGCAGGATTCATGCTATGATGGGTAAAAATCATTTTGCTACATATTGCAAAAGAAGTAGCCTTTAAGACCAACAAGGCATTTTTTTTAATATTTATTCGAGCGATCTTCTAATTAGTCTAATTGGAAGCACGCTGCTCTAACCAACTTGGTTACGCCCGGTGCAGACCGGCAATGAAATCCTAAAGCCAATCAGTCATTTCTAAATCGTATTAAAACAGTGCACATATGCAGACTCCACAAAAAATAGAGTGAAGAAGGGTATAAAATGGACACCTTTTCGAGGTCCTGGCGAGGCAGAGAGAGGCTTTCGTAGTTCTTGTACTGCTTCAATCGGGTCTCACGGTACCTATCTCTGGTGAAGTTAAGCCTCTCCCACGGAATCCCCTGTATGTCCTTCCCATTTCGAGCTTCCACTGCCGAAGTATCAGTCTTCACCTTGCTCTGCAAAAAACCCCAATTATTAAAAATTCTTCTAAAAAAACACAAAAATCCAAAATTCGACACACGAAAGTAACAGTGCAGCGACCTCAGCGAAGTCGTCGTCGTCGTCGTCGTCAAAGTCCGAGTCTGCGCCGTGGCTTCCCCGTAGCTGGTTACCGGCAAAAGCGTCAGTGTCCTCGAAGTCGGCGATGTCGAAGTAGTCGTCAACGACGTACTCCAGCTCGTCGTTCTGAAACTGCGCCATTTTCGACTGCGGAAAAATTCAGGGATTAACTAAAATTCACATTGGCCATTAAATAGAAACCGAAAGTGGGAGAAGTTGCGAAGGAATTTACCTGGAATTTGTTTCCGGGGGCCGGAATTCAGCTGGCGGGTTGAGAAAAACAGAGTGTGTAGAATTTTCCCAAGAAACAAACAGAAAAAGTGAGCGTCTTTTTTAGGTGGGTGAAAGAAAACGCTCACCCACGGTGCTCTACTTATAGACTTTGGCTAGAGAGAGAGAGAGAGAGAGAGATTACTGGAAAGTGACAGCCACTCCATTATTTACCCGCTTGAATGGAGGATTTCTTTCCCATTTTAATTATATTTCATATTTGTTTTGGTAATTAATATGAATGCATGAATGCCACGTTTATTGATTTCATTTTAAAACGAAGATTTTCTCATAAAATTTCCTTTTTAAAGCGTAAATAACATCTTTTTTTTTTTATTAAGAGTTCAAATTTAAATATGGAACGAATGGAAAACTTATTTATTATCAGCAATTCAAGACATTCATCTTTTATAAATTCTTTTAGTAACAATATGACTACATTAAGAATGAAGAATAAATTAATTGTGAACTCTTTATTTAGAGTAAATTGTGACAACGGTCTTTAATTTTAATTCAATTAGAGTAATGGTCCTTTAACTAAAAATCTATTACCATTGGTCACTCAACTCATCAAAATGTGCAAGTATGATTCTTCAACTAAAAATCCATTACAATTGGTCCCTCAACTCATCAAAATGTGCAAGTATGGTCCTTCAACTAAAAATTCATTACTATTGCTTCCTCAACTTTAATCCAACTGGAGAAATGATCTCTTAACTTTAACCCAATTGGAGCAATGGTCCCCCAAACTTTAACCAAATTGTAGCAATGACTCTTCCAACATAATTCATTTTGACAAAACTCTAACGAAGTTGATAAAAAGGACCATAGCTATACGTTTTGATGAGTTGATGGATCAATAGTAATGAATTTTTAGTTGATGGACCATTGCTCCAGTTTAATTAAAGTTGAAGGATCATTACTGCAACTTACTTTTTTATTTAAGATGTTCAAACATAAATTTTTTTTCGTAAGTGAAGAAAATATCAATCCCGTAGTACTAAAGGACTACGGTTAATCTTTCTCAATTCTTGTCCTCAGTTTCTTTTAGTTTTTTTTTAATTTAATGGTTAAAAAATCAAATTTTAAAAGATGAAAGAAAATGAAAAAACTGAGTCGGAGAAATTGAATTACTTGTTCAGCGGTAAAAACTAAAAACCGCGGTAACAAAGCAACAAAAACCAAAAAGACATAACAGAATTTTCACTGACCGTTTGTCCGAGACTCACAAGGACCTGACAGCTGTCAGTTAATCTCCATGGACCCCACGGTATTAAAAAATTCATGTGGGTCCCGGCACCAATGCAAACAAAATGAGGTGCACTCCACCAGGTAATATATGGGGAGTCGACGTGGTGAGCTCCTAGTGCGAGCTTGACACACTTGGCAAACGCTGGTCCCAACACGTGGCTTACGCAAGCTGGCCCTTACCTCGGATTCCGCGACACATGCGACAAAGTCCTCTAACGCCGTTGCCATAATGGTGTTGTATTGTTCATCATGGTTGGTTGATAGGTTTGGAATTTGCTTTCTTTTGTTTCGATTCAAATGGGCCCACCATGGGATCTTTCCAAGGTCGGTAAGGTGAACAAGCACTAGATTCAAAGGCTCAAAAGTGCCATATCCGTTGGATAAATTTTCTAGTGTTTTCATGGGAATCTCTTCCCCCGAATCCCTACTATTATGAGAGAGAGTTTTCTGCATCTAAAAATTTATGTGACATTTTTATATCTTTGATTGTATTGAGTATGTCTTGGAACTCAGGACTTGAAGCTTGATTTGATTGGGTGTGACTGTTGACATGCTCAATAAAATCAAAGACACAGAGATGTCACATGAGTTTTTGGATGCAGAAGATTTGGACTCTCCTATTACCGTCTGCTTCTCTCCCTCTCCCCGCACTATATTTTTGCCTTTTTTTACGAAAATGTTATTTTTACATTTATTTGTAACATTATTTGTAGTATTTGTTTAATAAAGACGGAATCCATATATATTTGTGGATCTTATTTCTATTAGAGAGATATGACAAATAATAATATAAATGGATGATAAATGTAACACTACTTTTTTTAATATATTTAGAACAAAATACTGACATGGCTTAATTGTAACAATTTATATTAGAAGAGAGGGAAGGAAAAAGAGATTAAAAAGAAAGAATCTTACTCCGGTTTCATGACCTTCCTTTACAAAGGATGGGTAAGAAATTGGATTGTTTTGTTTTGTTTTCTTTGGTAAGTTTATCTTAAATAAACAACCATTTATCACGAAATGGAAACAAAGACCATGACGTAGTTAACATCAGTCCCCTTCTATTCAGACAAATATTAGAGATATCTTTGTGGAGTTCATTTTGTAACATTATACAATAATCCAAACAGATTATATTCAATTTTTTTTTATATCGTAATATTTTTTAATGATCCAAACTGTTTATATTTTAACTTTATATATATATATATATATTTACAAAAAATTAGGCCATCTAAAATTATTAAAACATTTGTTCAAAAGAAAAAAAATTATTAAAACATTATTATTGTAGTGAACAAAATAAGCAAATAAGGTGTCTAAAAAAAAAACTAAAATGACCATCATTTAATATAACACTCATATGATTTATGATTTGAGTGACTTTTTTAAAATGAGCTTCAAGAAAGGAAAATATCAATTGGGATTTAATTGATAAGGTCTAATAAAATTTTTTTTTTTAACATATATGGTTACAAAATTATTAGGTTCATTATAGCACCTTCGCTTAGTGAACGTTTACATCAGTAGGACACCCAAACCATTAGGGGTGAGTAGCTTATCATTCCAACTGACCTAATTACGATGATTAGTTATTTAATTGAAAACTTATTACCAATAGGACGATGACTCGATGACCAGATAAGCTGTAGTCGTCGCAGGGAAAGGCTTCAATGTCAAACTTTAGCCACCCAGCCAATGAAAGGCCAGCGTATAGCATTAGCCCATGAAAAAAGTAAACTAAATTTTTTTCTTTTGACAATCGATTGCATTAGATGGATAAATTGTTAGTTGTTAAGGGGGAAGATGGGTGAGGATTGAATGCGTATCAGAATGCATGGGTATCATTGCTTTCTGCTAAATGTCATCTACCAGTAAAGAGCTATAACAGCTAGTTTTTTTATATTATTGAGTATATTGATTTAAGTGATTATCCTGAAAATTAATTACTTGGTCCGTAATTTCTCTATTGAAAGGATGGTCGTAACTGTATTTCTCTGCAGGTGAAAGTCGTACTGTTTCTTCGATCTTATCATAAAACAAAGTGGTTCGAAAAGAAGAGAAAACGAGGTGTTGCTCCCGATCAAACTTAATTATGTTAGTTAGGGTTTGTGGTGGTTCAATATGTCCTCTACAGTCTTTTCACACAATTAAAAAGTTATAGAGAAAATCCTAGTTTAAGCAGGTAATTTATGAGAAAATCCTATTGGGACTATGATTCAAGTTTCCTTGTCCAGTATTAGGTCTATCAGAAAACCCTAAATAAAAACTGTCTGTCTGTCTCAAAGGGTTTTGCTGAGTAATTAGGGGGGGATTGCTGTGTTTCTAGTTCCTTGGATCTCTATTATCTCTACTTGGAGTTGGAACCGATCCGTGTAATCTGTCGTACGTGCCCAGGCCAAAGACAAACCTTTAGTATTGCAGCACCGTAACTTAAAAAAGGACTCACCCAGGCGAAGGGTGAATATTTTACTTTTTATTTAAAACTTTTGTTTTTGTTTACAATGCATAACTTTTTAATTTATGGATTGTTGTAATGCTAGATTTTGAACTTGGAACACGAAAAATAGAACATATTTATTGGTTTTCATGTGTGCATAGATCATTGTTTTATATATATGTAAATTGTTCCTTTCTCGAAATTGTACTTAAATGAATTATTAGATCGTTGGTTCTTCATCACCTATGAAGCGCATATACAGATACGGCCAATAGATATGGCAATTAAAATTATATAGTAATATACAAAAATAAAAATATATAATTTAGAACATATTTTGATAACGCAAGAATTAGATTTCATCATTCAAATTCAAGTTCATTTGATTTGTTGGAGAAGAAAAGTTGGAAATCTAATTCCCTTATGTATAGAAGAAGCGTGACAGTCGTATCGTATTCATAGTTTCAATTAGAACAAGTAGAGGCCAAAACATTTGCACCTATTAGTTTAAAATAGGGGCAAATAATGAGGTTTTTTGCACCTAATAGTTAGGAGTGGCGGATATTAGATTTGCACCTAAAAATGGCGTTGCCATTAGTAAATAGGGGCAAATAAGTACTTATTTCCGCCCCTAATACATTTTCTGCCACGTAAGCCAATCTACCGTGGAAAACATATTAGGTGCGGATGTTTATAGAATTAGGGGCGATTAATAATGCCCCTCCTTTATTATTTACATTTAAATATATCATTTAATTATATTTGATTTTTTACAATTTGGTGTACATTTATTCGCTCCAAATAAAATTTAAATTAATAAAAAATCAATATTATTTATAATTGATTTTAATTACAAAATTTACATTCCTAATTTTAATAACCAAATTCGAATTCATATTATTAAAGCTAAATGCATTATTATTGAAATTTTAAAATTAAATATTATACATAAAACAAAGGTATCAAACTTGTCTCATAATACATAACGCAAATGTTTCAATAAAGCGTACATAATACAATATAAAAGTATCAAATTTGTCCCAACAAGTTAATAAAAACATATTCAAGTACCACAAAATAGTACGAAACCAAAAGCATCAACTGTGATTTGTAGGAACCCTCTCATGTGGAGACATGACCTGCTGCAAAAAGTCTGTGTCATTAAGCATTCCAGTCAACTCTCCAGGATGGTGAGGCACGGGATGGAACAACGATGGCTGGTACGGCTGGGGACGATAAAATTGTGTTGATGGTGGATATGGATACGGAGGAAAGTGTTGATAAAGTATATTCTGACGAGATAACGAAGTATGTTGGGAAGCTGATTCGCGCTGGGAGAATGATTGTTGCGAAGAAGGAGACTGACGCTCAGAGGGAGATTGTTGTTGTGAAGAAGACTCATGTCGTGAGTGTGGAAGAAGACGTTGCTCTAATGAAGAGATAACTTGCTTCAAATTCTGAACCTCATTTCGATCTTGTTGAAACTCTTCACGTTGTTGCGCATAGTTTGCTTGAAGCTGTAAAAATTGAGATTCCAAAAGAGCATAATCTCGTCCCTTACGTGATTGACGATGTGATGAAGATGCTGGTTGAGTTTGTACAACCCAAGGTACCATATCCGGTGTTACCCCGGCTCCATAACCACGAACTCTGTCACGTCTATCAAATCTCATCGCCGTTACATAAGCTTTTTGTCTTAACTCTGGTGTCTCTTCACCATTGGCAGCAACTAATTGTGTTAATTCCTGAGATATCTTCCCCTGAAAAAATGTAAGGTTATAATTACACATAATAAAAACCTATCAATCTAACATCAAGTAATGTTTAAGAAAAATAATAAAAGAATGGATTTATGTGGTATATTTGTTTTTTTTTTTCCGTGAAAAATCCCAATCTAATAGCAACTGATCATTAAATTTTCTACTAGTAGCTAGCTACCATATTCTGTAAAATATAAGGGAATACTTTGTTGAACCAACAAGGACATATACTGCAGTTTTTTTTGGAGTAAGCATGTTTATTTTTTCAGCCGCATGCAACAAACATAAAACATATAACATATAGGCGCATGCAGCAACTCGAGTAGAATTAAGAAAAAAACAGAAAAGTTAAATATATATCATTCCTACTAAAGAAATTGAATTTAAAACTTACCGCCGTTTGCTCCGATGCATTATCAACCCAACTCTTTTTCTTATCACGTCGACGGATCAGGCTTTCGACCATGTTTTTTCTCCTAACATTATAATGCATCAAATAAGTAATAATATTGAAGATGAAATCCTACCTAATATAAATAGTTTCATTTCCTTTTCATTAGTTTTGAATCGAATGTGGTTTCCTAAAAGAAAATTAAAAAAAAAAACATAATATCAGAGATAGCCACCTAAAATAAATAGATGGTTTCATATAGTTAAGTTGTCAAATATATTAAGCCTTTGAATCTAAACTAGTATAATTTTGTAGCTAATATGCATTTGGTTCTCACATGTCCACAAAATGATGACCTTAGGAGAGCATGACCCTATACAGGTAACAGGAGGAGATTAAGATGGAAGTGTGTGAACTAAACGCAGATTTAATAAAGTCCACTTAAACACGGTTGGTTCAACAAATTCTCTCCTTATTATATCTAAAAATAAAACATTGTAAAATGCAGTTCACTCCCAAGTATCAAATAAGTAATAATACCAACAGATTTAATAAAACGCCTCTAGATTATAAAATAAAAATGGTGACGTGATAAGAAATGTGAGTGTGTGTGTGTGTGCGCGCGAGTTCTTCTTGTGAGCATATAAAATAACACTATGAGAAATAGGCGAGCATGACGGCGTTGAGTGTGTTTTATGTGACCCCTCAAATATATGGGATGCTCCGTGTCGTCCTCGCAATCTCCATGGGCCACGGCCGACCATCATTATTCAAAATGCATACAACAATACATACAGCAAGAAAAAGACATAAATGCATACACAATTCATATAATCACATCTTGTTTATATTTCAACAAACTAAATAAGATTAAGCAATACTTACAAAATCCGCTATGTGTCGTGCAAAGCTCTTTGTGCCACCAGTGTGATTAATCTTTTGCTTCTTGCGATTGGTAACATTCACTTCAACCCTAATCTGTTATTAAAAAAGTAACACATGTTTATATATCATACGATTAATATAGGATTAGGATTTCCATAACCTATTAATGTATTATTTAGAGAAAATAGTACTTACTTTATTTTTTGGATCGTTGTCCCAGTAATCAACCACAGCCTTCCATTGGACCGGGTCTACACGGTTATCTCCACACATGAAACGTTCTGGCATGCCAACATATGGAGTGTAGTACTTTTCTTTTAATGTGGCCTTGTAATTTCTCCACCTTGTGGCCACTTTATTCAACAAGTTAAGGCAAATAATAGGAATATTAATAATATATTCCGGTCGCCAATCAATAGAATCCTACAACAAAAAGTAGTGTTATAATAGGTATTTGCATTAATTATTCCATTTAAGTAGTGTTACTTACATGTATGATCCTCCACACTTCCTCTATAGTATTATCCTTATTGTCAAGCACGCGCCAATCATGAGGCTTGAGCGGAAGCAAGTTTGAAGTTCTTGCCAAGCTATCTAAGAATCTGGATAACTTGGCATCCTTGGGCACGAGGCATAATCCATCTTTTGTGAACTCAATGTACTCCTTACCTGATTTGCCCCAAGTAGGCTTATCATAACCACGACCCTTTTTCTCTTTAACTTGACCTGCAGAATTAGTGCATATAAAGTACACATAATAATTTGTCCAAAAATGTACACATAATAAGAACAATAAGGAACTTAACACAAATGAGTTCACAAACTCAATAGAAACACATACCGTTTTCATCATCTGCTTCTATGCTGTCGTCTGAGCTATAATCCTCATTCAAATTAGAATGCTCCTCATGGGGCCTCATCTAAATAGTTAAACCAACATAAAGTACCAAAAAGTTACATTATGATTCAATTCCATTTTAAAATATGAAAAGTAATTTCAATAAATCCCACAAAATACAATTAATAAAATTTCAAATACGAAAGCTAGAAATTTATTTCATCTTCACTATCCTCATCCGAATCATCTTCAATGTCTTCATCGTCTTCCTCGAGCTCAACCTCATCAACTATAGAGTCATCTTCAACAAGCAACGGTAGTTGTTTGTTGACTGTGGTCCCACGAATATCGATCCGAATTTGAACTTCTTCATTGTCTAATGATGGGTCATCAAGATTTGGTGGAGTATAATAATCATCTACTGGGTTTGACATACTTGAAGATTCGTCATCATCTTCCATCACATCAAAGAAATCCCTTGGAGGTGTTTTAACCACCACATTCCAATCTTTTTCTTTTGGATCAGGAACATAAAACACTTGGATCGCTTGCGAAGCTAGCATAAACTTATCTTTAGTACGTGACAACCGATTGAAATTCACTAAGGTGAAACCATATTGATCAACCTTTTTTCCAGAATTGCTGACCCAGTCACAATCAAATAAAACTACGTTACAAGCATTAGCATCAGATTCTCCAAGAAAACGATAATCAAGTTTGTAAACATTCGTTAAGACACCGTAGTAGTTAACATCACCTGAAATTGGATTAGGGTCTCTTTGGCTAGAATAACTCGGCGTTTGTGCAGACACAAATACACCACAGTTTTGATTTTTTTTGTTGCCATCAACGAGTTTTATTCGAAACTGACAACCATTACCTAAATAGCCTCTATATTGCTGCACAGTTATATCTGGACCATATGCTAGCCGACGTAAATCTTGTGATATCGATGCATCACCCTTTGCATACAATTCATTTACATGATTCCTAAACCAAGATGGGAGTTCTTGATTTCTCAAATTCTCCAACTCTCGAATGGTTTTTCGTCGATTGGCTGGTTGTTTCCGTAACTCTTGCATGCTTTTTCTGTTGAAGTGAAAGAACTAGTCAAATGAGAAAACTCACTTATTAACGAACACCCAAAAAATGAACTTTAAGTTGAATAAATCAACTTACTCTAAAAAAGGTGACACTTCAGGGCAATTGAACAAAACATACAGGTGACATTGTTCCCAAACATCTCTTTGAAGATCTACACGTCTGCCTTTACCCATACAATGACCAGATGATGCAAAGATTGATAGACCACCAAGGATATCACGAGGCGTAGAAATGTCAGCATTACGACCAAGCCGAGTACGACGATTATCAATATCCGATAGGTACATTGAGCAAAACGATACAGCCTCATCAGCCAGATACCTCACACAAATGCTTCATTCGGGGTAATTCTTATTTCGAACGTATCTTTTCAACGTTTGTAAGTATCTTGAGTGAAAGTAAGATTAAAATGAGTTAACGAAGCATTTACAATGGGGAAGCAAACTCAGTGACAAAATGTATTTACCTTTCAATAGGATACATCCAACGATACTGAATTGGTCCAGCAATTGCAGCCTCATGAGCTAGATGAACGAGTAGGTGAACAGTTATATCAAAGAACGAAAGAGGAAGCATTTTCTCCATTTGACAAAGAGCTAATACGACCCTATTTTCCAACTGCTTGAAAGATGCTTCAGATTCTTTTTTACTACATAACCTTCTTAAAATAGCACTCAACTCAAGGAAAACAAGGGTAATAGGTCTTGGTAATATCCTTCGTATCGCAAGCGGGAGTAAATGTTGCACTATAACATGATGGTCATGACTCTTTAAACCACACAGCTTTCTATCCTTGACATTGACACATCGAGAAACATTTGATGAATATCCATCAGGAACACGCACATTTGACAGCGCTTCACAAAACAACATCTTTTCTTCACTTGTCATAGAAAAAATTGAAGGAGGTAAGTATGTCCTATTTCCTTGCCGAATAGGATAAAGAGCTCTTCTTATTTTTAAAACTTCAAGGTCGGCACGAGCTTCAAGTCCATCCTTCATTTTCTTTCCAACCCCCAGCAACGTGTGTAAAATTTTCTCTGAAACACATTTCTCAATGTGCATTACATCTAAATTATGGCGTATCAACAAATGCTGCCAATATGGTAAAGAAAAGAAAATGCTTTTCTTTTTCTATGGATTTGTAGCATGAGTTCTTGATTCTTTTGGGACATTAGAACGCCTTCTTTGCCTTTTCTTCGAACCATCAGTTTCGGGAGTTGGTGTTTTCCCAAAAGTAAATGTCAAAGTAGACAACTGAGCTAAACACTCAAACCCTGTTGGCATCCTTGGTGCTGCATTTTTCTCACAACTGCCATCAAATAATGTTGCCATGTTTCGAAATCTGTGCGTAATAGGCAAAAACCTTCGATGACCCAAATAACAGTGCTTTTGATAGTTGAGCAAGCGCTTTGAACATGTTTTATGATTACAATGAGGACATGCAAGCTTACCCTTTGTACTCCATCCTGAGAGGTTGGCATACGCAGGAAAGTCATTAATAGTCCACAATACAGCAGCTTTCATGTTGAATGATTGATTGGAAAAAACATCATAAGTGTTGGAACCAACCTCCCATAGTTCTTTTAACTCATCAATCAAGGGCTTTAGGTAAACATCAATATCATTACCAGGTGCAGTAAGCCCCGGAATCAATAGAGACAAAAAGAAGTAGGGTTGCTTCATACACATCCAAGGAGGCAAATTATAAACAGAAATTACCACAGGCCAAGTGCTATGCGGATTAGTCAAGCTTGCAAAAGGATTAAACCCATCACTTGCAAGTCTGAAACGTACATTACGAACTTCGGACGCAAATTCGGGATATAAATCATCTAAATGCTTCCAGGCAGGAGAATCTGATGGGTGTCTCATATATCCATCCTTGGGACATTCAGTTACATGCCATCTCATGTGTTCAGCAGTGTGCTTTGACATATACAACCTCTTCAACCTTGGTGTAAGTGGAAAGTACCGAAGAATCTTAGCCGATACTTTACTACTAGAACCATCCGCCATTTTATTTATTGTAAATCTCGAAGCCCCACAACGCGAGCATACGTCCAGATTTGATGTATCCTTCCAAAATAGCATGCAATCGTTAGGGCAAACATCGATCTTTTCATACTTAAGTCCCAAATCATCAATAATTCTTTTCGCTTGTTTTGAGGATTTTGGCAAACAATTCCCATCAGGCAACATATCGTTGAAAATCTCCATAAACATGGAGAAAGCCCTATTAGTCACATTTCCCAAGCACTTGATTTGGTACAATTTCACAACAGCATCCAACTTCTTATACTTCTTACAACCGGGGTACAACTCCTTATCAGCATGTTCAAGCAACTTATAAAATAGTTCTGCCTCAGGTGTTCTACCTTCAAAAATAGGTTCATGTCTTGACGACCCAACATTTTCTCCAATAATTGGTTGCACAAATGACTCATTAAGGAAGCCATACATTTCACCAGTCTCCGCTTCCTCAATAGAATCTGTTTGGATTGAATTTATTTCAGAATTGATGTAGGTCTCCCCATGATGCGTCCAACGAGCTGTCATATACATGGGATCCATTCCATTCCAAAGAAGATGCCCCTTGACTGTTATTATATCTTGATAATACCGGTTGCAACATTGTTTGCAAGGACATATTATCTTATCTTTACGATTAGAATTACATATGGATTCATTTATAAACAAATTCAACCCTACACTATACTCATCGGAGGAGCAATCCAAATGTACCCAACTTTTATCCATATTTTCCTATTATGCAAAACAATAAATATAGATAAATAAAATAAAAACATGGCGAAGACTTTACACCCTGCCAATTAAGAAGCAATCACACTGACCTTAATTAAGCTTTCAACTTTATAGATACAAAGCAATCCTCTTGGTTAGTTTCTGCACCATAAAGAGTACAAGTTGGAAATATATCCAAATTTAACCTACACAGGACAAGTTAAAAACAATAAAGAGTACAAGTTGGAAATATATCCAAATTTAACCTACACAGGACAAGTTAAAAACATATCAATATTATATACGCAGCAGGCAGTGAATTAGTATTGCAGCAACAGCAACAAGTAGTAGCAGGCAGAGAGGCTGTAATTTTGTTTGTTGCAAATAGCTTAGATGGTAGGTAGTTGTGTGTATTTTTCGTAATTGTTAGCTAGAAGGGGCACTGAATTTTCAGGAAAAAAAACCCTAAATTAATCATTCAAGAACATACCTTCGAAAATTGTGAGCCAACTACACATTCAAAATCCCACACGGTATATCTGCAGCCTTTAAATTAAAAACCAAACCCTAAGTCAGTTAAATCAATTCATCAATAGAAAAATATGAATCATCTAAAAGGAGAAATGATAAGAGTAGATTAAAAAGAAAAAAAATATTTGCTTACCATGGAGCGTTCATAGTTGGATGAAGTAGAAAATAAGGACGATCGAGATAAAACGAGACTGGGAGAAAACGAGAGAAACAGAGATGGTGTGAACAAGAAAAGAAGAAACTGAAAGAAAAACAAAGAATAAAAGAAATTAAAATAAATGTTAATTAGTTTAGGTTTAATTCATTTAAAACTAAAGAGCGGGAATTGAAGTTTTAACAAAACTCTCCCTCCCTTTGAAATTTCATAGCCGGCAACTCTCAAAAAAAAATTTCCAAAATTAAGCTCTCTATCGAGCTAAATAATTTTGGCACAAAAATAAAAAAGAAATTTAATTAAAACAAATAATACTGGGCACAAAATACTTAAAAATTAATAACGAAAACATTAGGAGCGAATAATACCCCACCTATTTATTAAAAATGACAGCTGGAAATTTTTTTGGCGGCAATCTTCCCACCCGATCCCTCTTTAATATTGGATGCTATTTTAAACGCACCTAATACTACTAATAGGGGCAATTAATATTTTTGCCTCTAAAAACTCATTAATAGATGCGATTCTTTTAATCTGCACCTAATTGACTGCCTCTAATAATTCATTTTCCTGGAGTGAGGCTAGCTCTTTATATTCATCAGATTTCAAATGAAGCTCCGTTTCTTAATAATTTTTTCGTTTTAATTTCTTACCTGAAAGTGTAAAAGTATCCTAAAATTATGATACATGGGATACATGCATCCATCAAGTCAAAGTCGTATCTGTTGACCATGATACGTATCCGACGAATATCTGAGAGTATCAGACAAGTATCGTATCCAATCCGTGCATCATAGTTCATCACTGAATATTTATGTCCCTCATATATATATATATATATATATATATATATATTTTCGTTTGAAGTTTCAGATAATATATCGCAGAGCTGGTCAATTGTTATAGGAGGAGGTAGCGATCAATGAAGATTTGTATGAAGACAGGGAAGCATTTGGCTGGAGTAGTTGCTTTGAAAATTAGAAGTTTTCTCGTTATACTTGCAGTTTACCGGCTATCAACACTACTGTTGTTGTGGTTAGCTCTAGATTTTATTAGCCGTGAGCTCACTATGTCCTTTAGAAGGGTTCCAATGGAGACGAGCACTAGAACAAAATAGTTCATCTACCACGTCAATTCTATCACGGGCATATATAGCTCGTGGTAAAAACTATTCAATTACCATGGCCAAGTTTAACTCGTGGTAGATAAGATTAATCCACCACGGTCAAATTTTGGCCTGTTGTTAAAGCGAATAATCTACAACGGACATTTATATCCGTGATGAAATATCATAATTACCGCGAGATATGCTCGTAGTGGTTACTTCAAACTACCACATCGTCTTTTGCAAATTCACCACGCCTTTGGCCTGTGGTGGATGTTTTTATCTTCATAATTGAAAACATTTGGAGATGGAGGGAGATTAAAAATTTGAAGGGCTGCCAAAATTTTGGCATGGCGCCCAAAATCTCTATCTCCCTATTTTCAAACAGAGCGCGTTAGCTCTCCCTCCTCATTTTCATTTATCTCTTGTAGCTTCTCTGTTCCTTTTCAGAAATTTCCAAATGCCTCCACCTTTGCATACCCGAGCCCAATTCAACCTCTTCGGTATCAGAAACAAAACCATCTCTAATTGCAAACCTGGCGAGTTCCTCGCGAACTCGTCGTCCCTTCCGTCGACTACTCACCCAAGTCTGCGGCTTCTTCTGTAAGGTAAAAATCCCTAAGCTTGTTCCAATATGCTATGTATGTGTTATGTATATGAAAATCCATACGAGAATTCTCTGAAATTCGATCACGACGGTGGCTCCGGCGACTCCTATTTAGATGATAGGTATGGGGGATTCAACCGAAGCCGATCCGATTTGGGTTCGGATCCATATGGGAAGCGGTATGATGCTGGTCCCGATGCGGGTATGCCGACGGTGTTTATGCTTACGGAGGTGATAAGGTGGAGCCGTATGGGTCGTGATTTTGAGTGCCCAAAATAGAATGTAAACATTCTGCATTTGAAGTCTATTCGTTTGTTAGCATAGAAGGTTTAGTGTTTAGGAGGGATAGACAATTTCATTATGAAAGGTTCGGTTTAGTTATAATTGTCCAATAGCGGGCAAGTCCTCCCATATTTGTCTGCAAATCATCACTATGTCGCGACTAGTAAGTCATGTAAGATGATTTTTAATGAATTACTCTGGCTTGCTTTCTTCGATTCTACTTATGAGAAAAGCAAGTGCTACAGTGCGCCTCTCTGATATCTGCGCTCACCACCATCAAGTGAAGCATCAGAGCTTGGTTTTCAACTTCCAGACTTGCACACCAGGTGTTTGTTTTTTGTTCTCAAAGAAAATTGATTTGTAACCGTGCATTGGTTTTCAACTTTCATTGCTTTCTTCGATTCTCCATTTTATATTTATCCATTATCCCCAGTTTTTCCCCTCGACACCGTTACAAGATGTGATGTAAGTTCATTTTAATTTAGCATCAAGTTCGTTAAGGAACTTTTAATTTATGTATTGAGGTAAAAGTAATTTGTATGTTTATTTTTCTTCTCATGCAGTCGAAAAGTTACACTGCCAACACCATTTTGGATACAGTGACTGCTGCAACTGTGCAGGTTGGAAACTTGGGAATTTTGCCTTTCCCCTTGTCCTAAAAGAATAATGGTCCCCCTTATTTATTGACAACATGTGATTAATTAGGGCCTAGGTGATGCTTTCCTTGTTTCTGCTCCTGTTATTTGATATGTTGTCATGTAGTAAATATAAACATTGATACTTGTTTTGAGATGTATGTGATGCTTTGGTTCTTTGTGAAAATTATTAAAGGTGGGCTGGAGTAGTTATGTAGTAAGTATAAACATTGATATCTGTTATTTGATATACGTAAGCAAATTAAAATTTCAGTATATATACATCACTCTACCCTCTTTAAAAATATAATTAGCTAGAGTAGTTATGATTTCGTTCTGTACTCAAGTTCGAATTGTTCTTCCGTAATTTAGTGGATTTAGCGTAAAACAAATCTGCATTCCTTGTAGTTTAGATGAATTTGTGTAAAAATCGCTTATATCAAAAGAAAAACAGTTTGTTATGTAAGTTAAATGGTATCATAGAATTAAAATGTTGTGTTAATCATGACCTAGCTAGGGTTTGGTGCTGATATATTAGTATTAATTTGTTGAGTTAATCACATTTATGTACGTATATAACTGCAGAGGAAGGCACTGGAATGGCCAAGAGCAGTAGCAACGAAGAAGATGAATGTGATTAAGGGTGCACTGCAGCAAATGTGGCATAGAAACAGGATGAGATGTCCGAGAGGAACGATTCCCATACGGCGGAGCACAGTGGATGATGTGCTGAGGGCCAAGTCTATGGCTGACTTTGGCAAGAAACAGCACCGTACCCTAAACATTACTGCTGATCTTGCTTCCATATGCATCGATGCCCCCGATGTAGTCAGCGGGAATAGCCATGAGGTAAACCCTAACTAATTAAGTATTCTAAATTGAGTGTTGTTTCTTGTTACCTGTTGGAGATATGCAAAAAGGATGGAAATTTCTACAGCAAAGTCAATTGACAAACAAACAGTTCAGTGTAAAAATGTCACAGAAAATACAGATTTTCAACTTCCAAGTAAATGGTGATTAATTGATTATGTAGCATGCAATCGCGTACACTGGAACATCCCAATGAGTGTATGGCGCTCGGGCGACAATCAATGTGTGGTCCCCTTCGATAAACGAGTTCAGTCTGGCACACATCCAGTTCTCAATTACTCATTGACGCGATTTCGTGGTTTTGCAGACTCATGTGAGAACAGAAATTGATGATCTACACGAATGCATAGAGGTATGGATGCATTCTGATATCATGAATTTTGATCGCATTTTCATTTCTCCATTTAAGTTCCTAAGAGTTTCGATTGCAATTTAATATAATCATTGTATATTAACGTACCTGACAATGTGCTACATTTGACAGAGCCTAGAGTGGTTGTTAAAGTATGAGAGCATCCTAGCAGGTAAAGGAACATGTAATTTTTCAAGAGTTCTATTCACTTTTCTTGATTGAGATCAAATGTATATTTCTACCTATACAAGTACAAGATTTTTTTTTGGATCCATATGCTTATGTCCATCCAGATAGAAAGGCAACAATTGCTGAGGCTCAAGCATTAGGGGCAGTAGTTCACTCTCAAGGTCCTTTGTTTGGAGGTGTTCAAAGAAATGTGAAGTCTTCAAGTGACAATGTCCTTGTTTGTTGGAGGTCTCTTGATAGTTTGGTATTTTTTTGTATATCTCATCGTTTTGTTGTTCGCTTTAAGTGTACAATTGTAATGTTTGAATCTATGATTTTTTATTTAATTGTTATATTATAGTAAATGTGTAATTTTGTTTATAAGTATTATATATTACATTTATGAAACAATATTTTTTTTTTTTTTTTAGAATTTTTTTTATAACGGGCATTAGCCGTGGCCAATTTGTAATCCATAATGGTTATAGTGCACGTGGTGTTATATCTTAATCTACAACGGGCACAATCTGTGATTATATTACAATTGACAACGGGCATAACCCGTGGTAGAATTTGACTTTTTATCACATCCAGATTACTAACGGGCATAATGTCCGTGGTGGATTGCAATCTACCACGGGCATCGACCGTGATAGGTGAGCTTTTTTCTACTAGTGGAGGTTGCCCTTTCCAAGGCTTTCGTTGGAGACAAGGAAGAAATTGGGTGTAGTTTTCTCGAAAGCTTTTCTGGTTATATTCACATACAATCGCTTCTCAAGAACGTTTGTCATAATGCTCTTCACTCGACATATTATAGGTCATGTCCAGCTCATCAAAATTATGATTCGACTATGTTCAAGAACTTTATTATTACTTCAACGACGAAGATAACAGGTGGTCCAAGCAACTCCTGGAAGAGATCATGCAGTCGATCCTACAACGGCTTGGAGTGTTGGATTATCCATGATGTGGTGTAGTGTGCCGATCATGGAGAGTCGCTGTTGATAGGGCAATCAAGAAGAAGTGTTGTTGTCCTATTCCCGAACTCCCTTGGCTCATGCTTCGTTATCATGGGTACTCCCGCAAAGATCATTGCTTTTTAAGAGTAACTGATGAAGAACACCAAGTTTACACATCAACAAATATTAATCCCGACGTTAAGGTTAATTATATAGATAGGTATGAATGCGTTGGGTCCATCGAGGGATGGTTGATCATGGTTGATAGTTACGTTTTGTGTCCTGAGGGTTTTGTGGATCCTTGGTCTAAATTCTACTATCATGATATGAAGACTTACACTACTATCAACTTCTTCGTGAATCTAATCTCAGGTGCCCGAGTGATGCTCCCATCACAATCCACAATTCCATGCCATTATAGCATTTTACCTCAATTCTTAAGAAAAGTGGTAGCCTCTTCAGTACCAACAAACATCAACTCCTCCTCATCACCATGTATTGTGGCTAGCCTTTGTTGGGGGTGGTAAGTTGGCTTTCTGTAGACCCACTGACAAAACATGGACTCTCATTAACGGCGAAGAGGCTAGAGGGCGTACCTTTCTCGATATAGAAATAATCGATGGAAAATTATATGCTGCAACTTGTCGAGCATTCGAGTTTTTAATGGTATTTGACATTCATGACCCTCCGAGTTAGAAGGTTGAACGCTTGGTTTTGCTTCACCCCAGACCAGTTCGTGCAATGCATCAACATGATACAAGAGATGGAGTCGTGTACATAAATAATGCAGAGTTAACTTACCTAGCAAAGGATCCCACATCAAATGAGTTGCTTGTGATTATTATTGCAAGCTTAATAGTTTTTCTAAAGAGGAGGATCCAATAATTCCTTATTCCATCAGCGGCGAAAATTTTGCTATCCCACCTCTCGTCGAAGGATTTCGAGTATTCAAGCTGGACTTGTGTGATGAATGTGCTGGTTGGTTAGAGGTATTCGACTTGGGTGATAAGATACTGTTTTTGAGCAAGGTAAGCAACAAACTCATCTTTGTTGGGAGTCATAATTCTGCTCGTTACAATAACGTTGAAAGAAACTGCATATATTTTGCTTTCGATTATCTTTGTTTAAGAACACCTTCGTTGGCGCACAATTTTGGGACATTTTTCTTGGGAAACAAGAGCATCAAACGTTTTGTTCTTCCTGAAGATCATTCTCGCGCCAGATTGCATACTCGAACTGTTTGGTTTGCACCAAATCTTTGGTAATTTTGTTATTTCTGATTAGCTATTGGTGTTATCTTTGTTACTTGGAGCTTAGTATAAATCTCCTCTGTAATTCATTTTAAGATGAACAAATATCAATTTTCAGAATTCTTCCATCTCTCTCTAATTATTATTTTTCTTTTAAAAAGACTATCTAACATAATTATATTCATATATGTTTTTAATATAGAATAAACTTTTTTTCTAGTTTACTTGCAATGCATATATAATCAAAATGAAATTAAAACAGTATATGAAATATACAATAATATTAAGAAATGTAATATTAAATCAAGTATTTTGAATACAAACAACGTTTATACCAAAACTAAATCCGACTGAACCGTAATTTGGACAAATATTTTAGAACACGAGCTGTAGATATCAGAGATCCTTTACGTCGCCATAGGCTTTCATGTGTCCCGAACAGGTTGCCTTGCATCAATGAAGTAATGAGACAATCAATTAAGTTTAGGCACTAACAGCATTCAAGGCAACATGCATATGGGGGGAGATGGTGGAGGTAAAGCAAAAAGAAAGTATTGATATTCAAAGGTTGAATTGTATTTTTACTCATATAATTATTACAATTGTACAACAATATATAGGAGGGATTAACCCTTGCTTTACACCACAACCGGTGGCTTAGGGAAGCTAAATAACAACTCCTTGAATTAAGGGAGTTGACAACAAACTAATCACAAGGGAACCGGACTCTTAACCACCTAGGGAACAATCAGGAACAATCAATACCCATGGCGGCCTGGTTATCACAGAATAGGGACATAGGAAGGGTTGCAGGAAACCCTAAATCACACAGAAGACCCTTGAGCCAGATCAACTCACACGCTGTTGAAGCCATTGCACGGTACTCAGCTTGGGCACTGGATCTGGCGATGATAGTTTGCTTCTTACTTTTCCAGGTGACCAAGTTTCCATCGACAAAGGTGCAGTAACCACTTGTGGACTTGCGATCGATGGCATTTCCTGCCCAATCTGCATCGCAGTACCCCATGATGTGAGTGTGTTCGTTCTTCGTCATGAGAATGCCACGACCAACAGACCCTTTTAAGTAACGTAAGATCCTTTTTACAAGGTTCAGATGCTCGATGGTGGGAGAATGCATGAATTGACTGGCAATACTCACTGAATATGAGATGTCTAGTCTGGTGATCGTTAGGTAGATCAACTTACCAACAAGCCTTTGATATGAGCTGATATCCGAGAGTGGAGTGCCTCCTAAGTCAAGTTTGAGCTTGCTATCTAGATGAGTAAGGGTAGGCTTAGCATCACTCATATTAGCATCCTTGAGGAGGTCTATGACGTATTTCTGTTGATTAAGAAATAAACCCTTATGGGAAGATGCCATTTCGATCCCAAGAAAATACTTTAACACCCCAAGGTCTTTAATCGCAAATCTTTGTTGAAGTGACTGTTTGAGTTTGGAGATCTCTGCAACATTGTCACCTGTAATTATTAAGTCATCCACATATATCAACACAACTAATTTCCCACCAGCACCAGTGCGAACGAATAATGATGAATCGGCACCACTCCTTTTGAAACCAACACTATGAAGAACTGAACTTAGTTTAGCATACCAAGCACGAGGCGATTGCTTCAGTCCATAAATTGACTTATGTAACTTACACACCAAATCAGGGACTTGGCTTTGAGGATGTCCGGGGGGCAATCGCATGTAGACTTCTTCTTCAAGATCACCATGTAGAAAGGCGTTCTTCACGTCCATTTGGTACATGGACCAACCCTTATTGACAGCAACAGACAATAAAACCCTAACTGAGTTCATTTTTGCAACAGGGGCAAATGTTTCTTTGTAGTCCACCTCAAATGTTTGAGTGAATCCGCGAACCACTAGCCTGGCTTTATGCCTCTCAATTGAACCATCTGAATTAAACTTGATCTTATAGATCCATTTGCAACCCACTGCCCTTTTTCCTTTTGGAAGTTTGGTGATGCTCCAAGTGTTGTGTTGGTCTAGAGCTTTGAGTTTATCTCGCATTGCTTCTTGCCACACAGCATGGTTATTAGCCTCATGGAAATTTTGAGGCTCACTGTGACTGGAGATGGTGTTAAGGAGGGCAGCATAAGATGGGGTCACCTTTTGATACAACACGTAATTTGATATTGGATGTCTCGGTTTATATGTTTCAAAATCTTGAAACCTTGTGGAAGGCTGCCTATCACGCCGAGGATTGCGTCGAGGTTCTGGAAGAGTTGGCTCACTCTCTTTCAAATTATCAGCCACACTTTGAAGGTTTTCTTGGTTGCCGCTGCCATCATCATGTATGGAACCATCAGGATGAGTGTCTTCATGGTCATCTTCATTGAGAGAAGCATCAATGTTGGCATGACTGAGCTCTCGTTGTTGCGGACCCTCAGGTTCGATTCTTGGTAATGAGAACAAATCCAAGATGTCATCCCCTTGATCTGTGATTTCACTTTGTTTTGCCAAAAAAAGGGTTAGTCTCATGAAATCGAACGTCTTTGGACACTATCAATCTCCTTAGTTGGAGATTATAACACTTATATCCCTTTTGAGTAGATGAATAACCAAGAAAGATGCATTTAGCAGCTCTAGGATCTAGTTTATCTCGATGATGAGATTGAACATGTACAAAACAGATGCAACCAAACACTCTAAGATGTGAGAGATCAATTTTCCTTCCTTTCATGACCTCTAGGGGAGACTTGAATTCCAAGACTCGGCTAGGTAACCTATTGATGATATATGCAGCTGCCATAACACCTTGGGACCAAAATCTCTTTGGTACATTCATTTGCAGCATTAGTGCTCTTGTTTTCTCAAGTAGGTAACGGTTTTTACGTTCGGCTACCCCATTTTGTTGAGGGGTTCCAACGCAACTTGTTTGATGCATGATGCCATGAGTGCTCAAATATTGTTTCATGATATGGGACATGTATTCGGTGCCATTGTCAGATCATAAGGTTTGAATTTGAGATGAGAAATGGTTTTTAACAAGGTTATGGAAGTCCTTAAACACTTCTATAACTTCATTCTTAGACTTTAGGAGATATAACCATGTGACTCGAGAGAAATCATCCACAAAAATCACAAAGTACTTGTAGCCATCAAAAGATTCACTAGTTGGTCCCCATACATCTGAATGAACTAGTTCAAAACACTTACTAGTCCTAGACAAAGAAGAGTTAAAAGGTAATCTAGTGGCCTTAGACAAGTGGCATGTTTCACAAAAAATAGCATCCTTCCCTAAGTTTGGAAATAAAGATGACAAAATGGGTGAGGAAGGGTGAGCTAAACGTTGATGCCACAATTGATTGTCTTGAATGGGGTTGAACTTGGCTTGACACTCTCTGGGATTGCTCTTTGACATGTAATAGAGACCATCTAAATAAAACCCTTCACCAATCATCTTCTTGGTGGCACAATCCTGAAAGATCACGTTGTGAGGAGAAAAAATGGCTAAGCAATTCAAAGTATTTGTGATCCTTCCCACAGATAGAAGTTGAAATGGGAAGGAAGGAACATACAAAGCTATTGATTCAATTTCATCAGACATCAACTTTATCTTTTCTTTTCCTAAAACCTTTACATGCTCTCCATTTGCAATTGAAACTTAAGAGGGCTTTGCAAATTTTTCAAACTTTTGAGATTTAGACACATGGTTGGTCATATGATCTGTGGCACCTGAATCTACAACCCAAAAATCATGCAACATATTTAATTTAAGAGCAGTTTTAAAGGCTTTCATGATAACTTGCATGTCCTCTTGGGGTACAGGTTTTGTGTCTGCCAAGAAACCTACAAACTTGCCGAGCAATGCCGTCGAAGTCCCTTCTTCCATGCTATCTGCACTGTCAATTCCAGCCCCTTGTTTCTTGCCTTGAAGGTACGACATAAACTCGTTCATGAGTTCTGCTGGGTTTGCTGTGAAGTTCTTAAATGGATTTGACCTATTGGAGATGGAGGTAGATGCATGATTTGCTCGATGTGGAGTACGGTTCACCCTTTGTACGCCCTTGTTGTCCTTCATGAAATCAGGCTTTAACTCTGGATGTAAAATCCAACATGTGTCTTTAACATGACCGGTATTGTTGCAGTGTTGACACTTCAAGTGCGGATGCTTTCCTTTGTACTTTCTCTCGTTGGTTATATATGCCCTAGCCTCAGGCACGTTAGTCATTGTACTTATGTTCATGACTTTCCTCCTTACTTCTTCACGTTGAATCGTTGAATCGTTGCACACACACACTTGTGAAGGAAGGAAGTTCAGTGTTCATAATGTGACATCGTAGATCTTCATATGTTGAGTCAGGACTGGACAAGATTTGGAATATCTGGTCTTCTTCTGTTCTCTTTCGTAGCAGTGTTGCATCGGTTGTATGAGGACGATAAATTTCCAACTCATTCCACATGTTTTTCATGCTTCCTAGGAGTTGGACAAACGGCTTGCCATCTTGTTGCAGATCGGAGATGTCCTTCTTTAATTGAAAAACCCGAGCAGCATTATTCTGGCTGCCATACATTTCCTTGACCACTTCCCATAGCTGGTACGAGGATTCTGAGTAGCTGAATATTTCAGCTAACTTTCGTTCCATGGAATTCAAGAGCCATGACATAACTAGCTGATCTTTGCTAAGCCAGGATTCATAGTTTGGTGAGGAAGCATCAGGTACTTTGATGCTTCCATTTATGAACCCTAAATTGGACCTGCCACCCAGCGCCAAAGACACAGCTCTTGACCATGGCAAGTAATTAAACTCATTCAGTACGACTGAGCTTAACCTTTGATTTGGGTTGACGTCCACCTCATGCACATTCACGGAGGAAAGCTCCGGGGAACTTTCAGCTTCTGATGCTAAAGGATTGTCTTCAGACATTTTGGAGATTGAATACTCTCGGATAGCAGTATAGCAGAAGCAGGTTAATTTCCCTGCTCTGATACCATATTGATATTCAAAGGTTGAATTGTATTTTTACTCATATGATTATGACAATTGTACAGCAATATATAGGAGGGATTAACCCTTGCTTTACGCCACAACCGGCGGCTTAGGGAAGTTAAATAACAACTCCTTGAATTAAGGGAGTTGACAACTTCAATTAGAAAGTTGACAGCAAACTAATCACAAGGGAACCGGACTCTTAACCACCTAGGGAACAATCAGGAACAATCAATACCCATGAGAAACATAGGAGATTAGTTGACCAATCCCCTTATTATCCAGTTAATACCGAAGCCTTCCCAAATATTCAGGAAACCCTAATATCCACTAGGCAACTTCCAATAGAAAGCAATCAAGCAACTGGAAACATCACCTCCTTTAGCTTCAGTTCAAAATAACAGTCAACAATGGCAAGTTTCCATCACTCACAAGCACTCCAACACTTAAATCCCATAAAAACTTGGCAAGGGGACTACACAAATCAATAAAAAATATTGCACGCAATGGTTACAGGTTTATAACTTCCTTCATTAACGTCTTCAGTAGAGAATTTACGCCATTGCTAATTATCCATACTGCAAACAAGGTTTGAAATAAACAGAAAAGAAGGGTAGATTTACTTACTGCGTACATCATCAATTAATCATGTACGTAAAACATCTTACTATTTACTGCCATTAGATGACCGTGATTCCCTGAAAAGTCCAGTCCTAATAAGTATAACCTGAATATACCAAAACCAAACCTTTAACTAAAATAGTCTTGGACCACACCCAACCAGGAAATAGAATATTCAGGACTAAAACTGTAGAGTCCGTCACCTCGCTGCATGCTCGCTGAAACTCTTGGTTTATTTCTGAAAGGCTGCGTTGACTACTTTTCAGCTGAGGGACATATGTTGGTGTATTACATTAATATATATACACACACACACACATGAAATTGAAATATGGTGTTGCGTGCATGATGGGAGAAAGGCTGCAATGCCTTGTGCGAAGAAGCACAACCAAAAGCGGCAGTGCCGTGTCTCTTGGATTGAAGAAGCATGGCTGCAGTTCCATGTCTTTTGGATTGAAGAAGCATAACTAAGGGATATGTCCCTTGTTATGAAATCCCTTGTTATGAAATCAGAAAGTTATGACTTCTTGCAGTTCCGTGTCACTAGCAATGGGATTGCATCTTTTCGGAAAATGAAAGGATGCAGCTGGTTGTGATTTTAATTAAACGATGCATCCTTTCGGTGGTAATGATGCAGGAAAGAACATGACCTTTTATATGCACACTTTGATCCATCTTCAAAGGGTTCCATAATATCTATATATAGCCCAAGTTGGCTGCATATTCAGATATACAATTCTTCAAACAATATTTTCTTATCCTCTTTCTCTCCATCAAAATCATACAGTTTCCTTTTAGAAGATTTTAAGGGAATTTCAGTTCTTACTAAACTAAAATTTCAAACTTTGTTGTATCCTAGAAGTGAATTTGCTTTAGACCCGTTAGCAAACTCATATTAGAGTAGGGGCAAATATCACTTTAAGGAAAACGTATTAACGTGCCTCAAAGTCATTTTTTGTCTGATTCTCAACCTTATTCTTACAACATATGCCTATCCAAAACCATGTTGAAAAATTCAGATATGTTTCATGTACTTAGAAGGGCAGAAGGCTCAACAAATAGCAGCATTGCTATACTGGTCAAAAACTTAAAAAAGACACCTTCAGAATGTTTATAAAGGCTAAAAAGCCAAACAAGATTTTCACATTCAATACTTGACTCATATTTCGAACTAGGGAAGTTAACAACTTTTGAAATATATCACAATCCCCAGACAAGAATGGGCCAAGCAATCACACTAAGAAGGTAAACAGCTAGAGCAACAAAATATGCCAGAGGAAGTTAGATCATACCTAGCAATTGCAGGGAGACGAAAGACTCAGTATTTCCAGGTTTCTTTGCAAGAAGTCATTAGCAAGGAAAAATCAAAACCCGCAAAACAAGGACAAAAACATAAATGAATAAATGAAAATCAAAGATTACAAAGAGAAAGCATGGAAAATGAATCAAACTCATACGAACCCAAGATTAAACACCCAGAAAAATAGAGAAAATGAATCTAACTCACACGAACAACGAAATAACAGACTACGTTAAAGTTATCAACAAACCCAAATAGAAATTACTAGCCATTTAAGGGCTCGTTTACTAATCCGTAATCAAAATAATAGGAATTGAATTGAGGAGGAATTGGATTGAGTGGGAATTGGAATGGGAAGAAGTCAGAATCGAATTCTTGTCAAAGTTGTTTACCAAAATGTTCTGGAATCGGAGTTAAAATGATATAAGTTGTTTACCTGTTCACCTGAATCGGAATGAAAGTTAATATGATTACTAAAATACCCTTAATATAAATAATAGAAAAATTCATAACTTTTTAATACAATTTCACATTTATATATATATATATTTTTTTTTTTAACAATTCCCATATATATTTTTTTTAATAAAAATTGAACTTTTTGTTATTTCTTAAAGAGTAAAAGTCTAATTCAACAAGGAAGAGAAGTTAAAAACTCAAAAACAAAGAAAAAAGGAAGGTTCGGGAACCTCCACGGTTCCACCATAACTCTCTCTACTCTCCTCGTTTGCATCTGCAAATTGTTTTTGCGATCATCCCCAAGCGCCAACTCTTGCCTCTTCGGACCTTGTCGAGTTCTATCGGCCTGAAGATCTCCTTTTGGCGGTAAACCATGAACTATTTGCCTGCGGCCATTCTCGAATTTCTCAACCCTGCTCAATGTTTTATGTTATGCTCTCTGTAAAAACGTCTGCAATCGAAATTCAATCCACAGTGGGTGAATCACAAGGTTTTTCTTTTATCTATACTCATATGCATCTCTCTTTCCCCATCCGAATTTGGATCTGGGGCTGTCCGGAGTTTGTTTGTAGAATTGTTGGGGTGGGTTGGTGATGGGTCTTGGCAGTCTGGGAGGTGGTGCGGTGGTCTGCGTTGGTTAAGGGTGGGGATGGGTGTGCTTTGGGTGGTTGAATCGTGGGAGTCAGATGGGAGGGGAGGGCAATTTCGGAAGAGAAGTTTGATTCCGGATGTTGGCTTTCTTCCGGAATTCAATTACCACCCCCAGGTCAGTATTTGGATTCCGGGGATATCAGGAATCCGATTACTGATTTTGGGTGGAGCCCACCAATTTTTCCATTCCCAAAATTAGGTAAACGCTGGAATCCCTTAAGGAGGAATTTAATTCCCTTTCTTTTACCTCCATTCCGGTTTGGTAATCACGCTATAAAAGTTTGTTACCTAATCCAAATAACCAAAGGTCAAAGCAGCAACACCCTGCATTAAAGGGAACTGGATCCTCTCCGGATCCAAGGGATCTGAGCCCACTGAGCAGTGCATCAGGACTATTGAAATTTGATCCAACGGCAACAAACAGAGGACCCCTCTAAAAGTTATGATAATTGTAGCCGTTGGATCAAATTTTAATGGCTCGAATGCACTGCTCAGTGAGCTCATATCTTTTTGGATCAGGAGAAGATCCAGTTCCGCATTAAAGAATCAAAACAGTTAATTAGAATTAGATGCCTCATTTTCGATTTTTTTAAATTAAACATCTGTTACTTTTCAACTTTTGATTAAAGTGTTTTTACTTTTAATTAAATTTTATATTCCAGGTATATTCTTAATTTAAGTATTTTATAAATTCTTTTAAATCTATTTCTATGTAAAAAAATGCAGTCAATAATATTCATTAATTTATTGCTATTTTTATGGAATCTCATCCCTTCCTCAATTTAAGGATTCAATTATATCTACTGGGGTTCAAGATTAATTGGATAAAATATAGTTTTTCCAATTTCCAACTCAACATTTTATATAGATTATAAAAAAAACAAGAGTTCGTTTATTATTATTTAGACTAGACTGCCTAATTTCATGCAATTGAAAATAAATTTGAATTTTTTAATAACTACTTATAGTAGAAATGTGAACTAAGAGTTTTCACATTTTTATTTTTATTTAAAATGAGTCCTTATTCCAATAATTAATTATTAAGAGTTGACAAAATATTTTTTAGTGAAATGTTTTAATGTGAAAAGATATATTTTTTTGGGTTACACAACTTACACAGAACGTACCATAAGTGTTGTAAGTACCAAAATAAGAATAATATAACGTACTAATAATTTGGTACGTACTAAATAAAGAATTGCATAACGTACCAAAAGTAATATTTTATAATGTACCAAATTACTAATACGTACCCAGATTAAATTTATAAAACGTACCAATAACGTACCAAATGACACACCCCGTCCCGAAAGAAGGTGTGCTGGCCGTCACGTGAGAGTGACATAACCATTTACACAGTTCGGAAGCTTAAAAATACAATTGTGAATTCTGTCAGAACACCGTTGGATTCCTCGTGGCCACCAAAGCTCTGCTATCTCAAACCTGGAGGGGCGCAAAACAAAATTGAGTGGGTCAGCAACAATTCTTTTCAAAACCTTTCCTTTCAAAAGTAATAGCCCCTCGCCGTAAAACCTGTATAATTTTCCCAGAAATAATGTATATACTCATATATATATCTTTCTCAAAAACCGCTGTAAAACAAGTATATATAAACGTATGCATATGCCATGCCAAAGTATCAACTGAATGCCAAAGCATCTATGTGAATGTGATTGAATCATCAAATATCATCTCAGCCCTTGGCTGTATATAGCTCATATCATACTCATCAATTCATATATCTCATCATCATCATAATCAAATCATATATATATATATATATATATATATATATCCTGCACACACATCAATACCACCTCTTGTGGTCTGCACAATATCACTGATAATAAACTAATATGCTCTAGTGCTACAATCACGTGAAGACTGAGCGATAAATCGCAGGTCACCTACGAGTCGAACCCACCTATAGTGGCCTATTCGACAGGACTGAGCACCTAACTTGGATCCAAGGCGAGCATGCGGTGCGGGAGGTGAACAACACGTGAAAGACTGAGCCCCTCTGTGGGCGTGAACACTAATATCAGTGTGCAGGTCTATGAGCTCTAATCATATCACATCACATCACATTTCATCATTCGTTCACAATAACTAGCAATTAAGCTTACCTGTACGTCCTCAGCACCGACATTAATATAAACAATCAATAATGCATAATTAAACAAATAGATACTTTGCATGGCATTTCATATCGCATTTCATAACACATTTCATTTAAACTGATTTTCTGGGCAAAATTCATTTATATAGGTATATACAGAAAAATAACTGCCCACTCACAGGTATGTAGACGGGTCGTAACCTCCGTGCCTAGCCTGGCTACGCTCGTCCTCTAGATAGGTCTCGCCTATATGAGAAGTAACTGAAATAACGTTAATTAATGCGCATAAACGACAATTACAAATAACTTCTCATACGTAGCTCAATTTTGGCATATGAATATACCAACGAGACCTACACGACGTCACGGGCGTCGTGATATTTTTAAAATAATTTAACTGTAGCTCACGCGCCCCCACGCGCCTGAAAAGGCACTGTGAAACGCGCCCCCACGCACATGGCACGCGCTGGCGCGTGTCGTCTTCTTCCTCGGGTCGCCGGCGCCGGCCACCGGTCGCCGGAAACCTGCAACTCGCCATATCTCGGCCATTTCTTCACCATTTCATCTCATTTTTCTTCCTACGTGCTCTAAATTAAGAGAGGAAGAGGGCTATACCTTCCAAAACCTTGAAAAACCTTCGAATCACGACGGAGCAAAATGTCAAAAATCGGCCACCTTCGAACTGGGGTTTTCCGACGTCCAACTCGAGCCAACGATGCACTCCGAGGTTCGTGAGGGTCTCACAAAGCTCCCTGTGAGCTTGGATTGTCCTAAAACAAAGCCAATAAAAAGTTGATGAATAGTACCCAAATCGGACCTCGGGTTTTCGACGTGAAAACGTACAAGTTCTTACCTGAAACTGGTGTCGATGGGTTCGTATGGACCTCAGGAACACAATGGAACCTTTTTCTGCTTCGATCCGTGAAGATTTTGGCGTCCTTGGGCGTGGTCCGTACGTGAGGGAAGAGAGAGAGAGAGAGTCGAGTTTCTGAGGGGGAGAGACACACACGGGAGTGAGGGAAGAGAGAGAGACATTATGTGAGTGTGTGGTTCAAAAACAACCATCAAAATATCCCAGGTACAATACACCCATACCTCAATTAAATGCCTAGGGGCATTTTCGTCATTTCACGTCCTCCGTACGTAAATTCCCGGACGGGCTGTTACAATCTACCCACCTTATAAAAATTTCGTCCCCGAAATTTACATAACCAAAACCAAATCCGTCCACTAGTACTCATAAAACAACCTCGGGTACATCTCTCTCATCCGATCCTCCGTCTCCCAAGTAACTTCTTCCACTGAATGGTTCTTCCACAAAACTTTAACCAACTGCACTGTCTTATTCCTCAAAACCTTTTCTTTCCAATCCAATATAGTTACTGGCTCCTCATCATAAGTCAAATCTTAACTAATCTCCAAAGGTTGATGAGGTATCACATGTGAAGGATCTGAGACATAGTGTCGAAGCATCGACACGTGAAATACGTTATGTACCTTAGACAGCTCTGACGGTAACTCAAGTCTATAAGCAACTTCACCGACTCGCTCGATGATCTGGTACGGCCCGATGTACCTAGGACTCAACTTTCCTTTCTTTCCAAATCGAACAACACCTCTCCAAGGCGATAACTTCAAAAATACCCAATCACCGACCTTGTACACTCTATCAGTAGCATGTCTGACTGCTAAGCTCTTTTGTCGATCTTGTGCCACTTTCAGGTTAGACTTAATCACTTGAACATTTTGAGTAGACTCATCCATAATCTCAGGGCCCGCAAAATTCTTTCGCTAATCTCTGACTAACACAAAGATGTACGACAAGCTTTCCCATATAGTGCCTCAAATAACGCCATACCAATACTCGAATGAAAATGGTTGCTGTAGGCAATTTCCATCAAATCCAACCGCTTAATCCAAGCGTCACCAAACTGCAATACTGAAGATCTCAGCATATACTCCAAAGTCTAAATGGTCATCTCTGACTGTCCGTCTGTTTGGAAATGATATGTTGTACTGTAAAGAAATCTTATATCCAAAGCCTTCTCACACGTTATCCAAAACTTAGAAGTAAATCTGGGATCACAATCCGATACAATACTTTCTGGAACTTCAGTGGTACTTAACAATCCTCGAGATAAACAATCCAATTAATCGGTTTAAAAAAAATACTTCTCCCTCACTGGAATAAAATGAGTTGACTTAGTAAGCCGATTAATTATCGCCTAAATGCCATCATAACCATTTCGTGTACGAGGAAGCTTGTACACAAAATCCATATTAATATTTCCTTATTTCCACTGAGGAACGAGAAGTGACTGCATCCATCCAAAAAGGCTTTCTTCTTTCCGTTTTAACTTGCTGACATATGGTACATTTACTTACATACTCAAAATTTCTCTTTTCATACCCGGCCAATAGTACATGATCGGATGGTATGACATATCTTAGTACTTCCGGGATGCATCGTAGAAGCTGAACAGTGTACTTCATCCAAAAATTGCTTTCTTTAATTCCACATCATTAGGCACATACATCTCGTTCTCTTGCATAAGCATGCCATCTGATTCTCTAACTCTGAGGTCTTTCTTTTTCTCGATATTCCTTGCCTCAATTAATTCCTGGTTTCTTCATCAATCCTCTGGGCTTCGAGTATACGATTAATTAAAATAAGCCTAACTTAGATACTAGCAAGCAAGGCTTCTTCTTGTTCTTCTATTTCCAACTTTACTCCAGTAGATCTCAATTCCGTAAGAAGAGGAACATAACAAGCATACAAAGCATTTATTCTCACGAGAGTCTTCATATTAAGTACATCAACCCAAACATTTGCACAATCACCCTGGTTGTGCAATCATAATCACTAAGCAACTCAATCCACCTTTGTTGCCTAAGATTAAGATCTCTCTGAGTAAACAGATATTGGGGACTCTTATGATCCATACAAATCTTACACTTCTCACAATAGTATAATGTCTCCATAACTTCAAAGCAAGGATGATAGTCGCAAATTCCAAATCACAAGTAGGGCAATTCATCTCATGAGGTTCCAATTGCCGTGAAACATAGGCAATCACCCTACCATTTGCATCAATACACATCCCAAACCATTCAAGGAAACATCCTTATAAACTTCATAATTCCCGTTATCATCTGAGAGTGCTAACACAAGTGCATGAGTGAGGAAATACTTCAACTGTTGAAAACTTTGCTCACCATTTTCATCACACTCAAACTTAACCTCTTTTCTCGTCTATCTCGTCAATGGCAAGGTAATGACTGAAAAATCTTTCACAAACCGTCCATAATAGCATGCTGAGCTAAGAAAACTCCGAATCTTAGCTACGGTTCGTGATTGTTCCAATTTCTCAACTTCTGCTACCTTTAGATTCCACTCGAATACTTTAAGTAGATATAACATGTCCCAGAAATGCCACTTGATTCATCCAAAATTGGCATTCGCTAAATTTAGAATACATCGACGATCCCTCAATCTTTGTAATACCAATTTAAGATGTCTAGCATGCTCTGCTCTAGTCTTAGAGTATACCAGAATATCGTCAATGAAAACAAACACAAACCTGACGAGATATTCTCGGAATATTTCATTCACCAAACTCAGGAAAGCAGCAAGCGCATCCGTCAATCCGAATGGCATTACCAAAAACTCATAAAGACCATAACGAGTCCTGGAAGTTATCTTAGGGACATCCTCACTAAAATCTTCAATTGGTTAATAACCAAACCTTAAATCAATCTTTGAAAATACACAGGCACCTCTAGGCTGATCAAACAATCATTAATACGCGATAATGGACAACGATTCTCAATCGTTACCCGATTCAATTTTCCATAGTCAATATATAGCCTTAATGTCCACATTCTTCCTCATAAATAAACTGGGCTCTCTACGACGACATACTAGGTTGAATGAAACCTCTATCAACCAATTCTTGCAACTGACTTTTCAATTCCCTTAACTCATCATGAACCAATCTCTAATATAAGGTCCGTACCTGGAAACAAATCAATAGAGGACGACTCCACATCTTTGCCTGGCGGCAATCCAGGTAAATTCTCAGGGAAAATGTCTAACCACCTTGACCTCTTCCACACTACTCAGAGCAACATCTCTTAGTACCGCATGAACTAAATATCCTTGGCAGCCTTTGATAACGATCTCTTTGCTCTCACAGCAGAAATAACGGAATACCTCACTCCACTTTGCATACCCCCAAAAGTAACCTCTGGTCATCCAGGTCGATGGAAAGTAACTGATTTCCCGTAGCAATCTATCTTGGCACGATTATAATGCAACCAGTATATGCCTATAATCTCATCGAAATCCACAAAATTCAATGGGATAAGATTCACTGGCATAACATCTTCCACCATCACTGGACACTCTGAATAACACCATACTAACGTAGGATGACCTACTTGTTTACTCGCTTAACGAATCCAATAATAAGTTATGGATATTACGGTCTGCAGCCCGCAATAACGATAACTCACTATTGTCTCGATAAGTAAGCAACAATTCCCAAGGATGCAATATTACCATCTTGTTTCTTATAGGGGAAATACGTATACACGCCTCGATCGTGTTCATTCATTACTCTCTCGACATCATCATCAATAACAAGAAATATATCAGCCGGAGTCAGCTAGTATGACCTGTACGACTCTAACCCTGCACACCACGGCCCATCTGACCATAACTACTAGATCCAGAAACCTGCTGGATCGGTGTGGGTGGTGGCAAAGAAGACTGCTGGGCATCAACCAATTATAGGGACAATTTGCAGCTCGGTGTCTCATTTATCCACATGTAAAGCATCCACTGCTTCCCGCTTATACTCTCCAAAGTCTCTGCTATAGTACCTACAGCACAAAGGCACATTTCCTCTACCAGAGTCACCCTGCCTCTGAAATCTAGGACCTTAGTAAATCTACCACCTCTCCTCTGACCAGTGGCACTAAAACCTTCGCTGGGAGAACTAGAACTAGCTTCACTTCTCTTGAAGCTCTGAGTCTTCGAGGTCCTTGAGATGACGGATCTTTACCTTTATCGTATTTCCTCTGATTCCCATTCTTTTCTTATTCCTCTTTACTCTCGCTGAGCATAATCTCAGAGTCCTCAATTCTCAACATCTCATAAAACTCCTGGTAAGAAGCACAATGGATAGTGGTCGTTAAAGAACACCACTTCCTCTTATTATCCAGCTTAAAACGACATAACACCTCGACTGGATTAACAACAACATCCAAATGGTAACGATACTTGTCCGTAAACTTCCTATAATACTCATTTGCCGTCATCTTTTCTTGTCTCAATTTTGTAAACTCTCGTTTCTTACTATCCATTTATGTCGGAGGACTAAACCTTTCCTTAAACAATTCTTTAAACAACTCTCAAACAGCTGTTTCCTCCGGTGACATCTTATAAAACTCCTATCTCCACCAGGATGCAAATTTAATACTCAGAAACCAGGTAGTCACCTCGACCTACCTTGCAAAAGAAAGATTCCCGTGACTTTGCATAATCTGAAACGTCTTTTCCAAATGATTAAACCATCACTCTGCTCCCTCATGTCTTTCATTTCCATAAAGTTATTCAGCTTCAACTTATAACCAGTCTTAAAAAAGTACTTGAATAATAGATTGAATCACAATAGCAATAGCTTCCCCCAACTGAGCTATATCAAGGAAAACTAGACTCAACTGAACGATGTGGCTCCCTACGAGGCGGTATAGTTCTGAAAGAAGACACTAGGAAATTCTCAAGATACACATGACTGCAACCTAAGCTCTGATACCAACTGACACACCCCGTCCCGAAAGAAGGTGTGCTGGCCGTCACGTGAGAGTGACATAACCATTTACACAGTTCGGAAGCTTAAAAATACAATTGTGAATTCTGTCAGAACACCGTTGGATTCCTCGTGGCCACCAAAGCTCTGCTATCTCAAACCTGGAGGGGCGCAAAACAAAATTGAGTGGGTCAGCAACAATTCTTTTCAAAACCTTTCCTTTCAAAAGTAATAGCCCCTCACCGTAAAACCTGTATAATTTTCCCAGAAATAATGTATATACTCATATATATATCTTTCTCAAAAACCGCTGTAAAACAAGTATATATAAACGTATGCATATGCCATGCCAAAGTATCAACTGAATGCCAAAGCATCTATGTGAATGTGATTGAATCATCAAATATCATCTCAGCCCTTGGCTGTATATAGCTCATATCATACTCATCAATTCATATATCTCATCATCATCATAATCAAATCATATATATATATATATATATATATATATATATATATATATCCTGCACACACATCAATACCACCTCTTGTGGTCTGCACAATATCACTGATAATAAACTAATATGCTCTAGTGCTACAATCACGTGAAGACTGAGCGATAAATCGCGGGTCACCTACGAGTCGAACCCACCTATAGTGGCCTATTCGACAGGACTGAGCACCTAACTTGGATCCAAGGCGAGCATGCGGTGCGGGAGGTGAACAACACGTGAAAGACTGAGCCCCTCTCTGGGCGTGAGCACTAATATCAGTGTGCAGGTCTATGAGCTCTAATCATATCACATCACATCACATTTCATCATTCGTTCACAATAACTAGCAATTAAGCTTACCTGCCACTTACCTGTACGTCCTCAGCACCGACATTAATATAAACAATCAATAATGCATAATTAAACAAATAGATACTTTGCATGGCATTTCATATCGCATGTCATAACACATTTCATTTAAACTGATTTTCTGGGCAAAATTCATTTATATAGGTATATACGGAAAAATAACTGCCCACTCACAGGTATGTAGACGGGTCGTAACCTCCGTGCCTAGCCTGGCTACGCTCGTCCTCTAGATAGGTCTCGCCTATATGAGAAGTAACTGAAATAACGTTAATTAATGCGCATAAACGACAATTACAAATAACTTCTCATACGTAGCTCAATTTTGGCATATGAATATACCAACTAGACCTACACGACGTTACGGGCGTCGTGATATTTTTAAAATAATTTAACTGTAGCTCACGCTCCCCCACGCGCCTGAAAAGGCACTGTGAAACGCGCCCCCACGCGCATGGCACGCGCTGGCGCGTGTCGTCTTCTTCCTCGGGTCGCCGGCGCCGGCCACCGGTCGCCGGAAACCTGCAACTCGCCATATCTCGGCCATTTCTTCACCATTTCGTCTCATTTTTCTTCCTACGTGCTCTAAATTAAGAGAGGAAGAGGGCTATACCTTCCAAAACCTTGAAAAACCTTCGAATCACGACGGAGCAAAATGTCAAAAATCGGCCACCTTCGAACTGGGGTTTTCCGACGTCCAACTCGAGCCAACGATGCACTCCGAGGTTCGTGAGGGTCTCACAAAGCTCCCTGTGAGCTTGGATTGTCCTAAAACAAAGCCAATAAAAAGTTGATGAATAGTACCCAAATCGGACCTCGGGTTTTCGACGTGAAAACGTACAAGTTCTTACCTGAAACTGGTGTCGATGGGTTCGTATGGACCTCAGGAACACAATGGAACCTTTTTCTGCTTCGATCCGTGAAGATTTTGGCGTCCTTGGGCGTGGTCCGTACGTGAGGGAAGAGAGAGAGACATTATGTGAGTGTGTGGTTCAAAAACAACCATCAAAATATCCCAGGTACAATACACCCATACCTCAATTAAATGCCTAGGGGCATTTTCGTCATTTCACGTCCTCCGTACGTAAATTCCCGGACGGGCTGTTACACCAAATGATTGGTGTGTTATATTTAATATATCTGTTTGGTACGTTATATTTAATATATGTGCATGTTATATTTCATAATTGTATGTTAATAGGATGTTTATGTGTTTTTAGAATTTAAAACAAAAAAATTATTTGAATAAGAAAAATTCATTTTGAACGAATTATGATAAAATAAGATATGATGTTTGTGGTGATTTTAGGATATTTGTGATATTATTTTTTGAACTAGTTGGTTAATTAAATACAATAACAAAATAATTTTTAATTAAAAATTAGTAGAAGAATGTTTGATTAAAAGTTTAAAAATTATAGATGTTTGATTAAAAAAATTCAAATTTGAGGCATTTATATCAAAATGCCCCCAAAATATATTATAAATTGGAAACCTAACGTACTTTTTGGTAATTTAGTGACTAAAGCATCTGGATCCTAGAATATCACTATGAACATTTTTTTTTAAACCAAAACCGAGGTTACAGAGGGTGGGGGTGAGTCTTTGAGGTATTGGACATGAAAGAGTCGGTACAGTGAACTTATCATGAATTGAGTACTGGTTTGGTACTGAGGTGATTTTATAAAAAATGGATGTAAAAAAAAGCTGAGCTCAAAAAGGTGTTTGGTAAACACTTAAAAACAGCTTATTTTCACAGTTTTGAATGAAAAAAAGCTGAAAACGTGAAGCAGCATAAATTTTGGATTATACGTTGAATGTTGGATTACGATTGCTTGTTAAACGTTGGATTATATGTTTAATATAAAGTTTATAAATATTTTTCTTTTAAAAATAAGGATAAATCTCAGTTTACTGGTCTCAAGTTTCATGTTTCATGGTTTTCAATATTTGATACATGAAGTTTTTTTCGTTCCAGAGTCATACCTAAAATGTTAATTTTGAAATAGTCTCATACATCTGTTACTCTGGCTATTAAGTCTTCAGTTAACTGATGACGTGGCGCCTATGTGGACAATGACTAGGCATCACGTGTCATTAAGGGGTCATCTAGAAATTAAAATTTCAAAAAAAACAAAAAACAAAAAACAAAACACCCGTCTTCTACCTCCCCCCAACCCCCTCCCTCCCTTCTGCACACCCACCATCAATTCCCTCGCCCAAACCCTCAACGCCATTAATCTCCACTTTCTCTCTTTAACCCTCATCTACCTCCAAATTCTAGGGTTTCTCCATTCTCTCTCTGCCATATCTTGTTCCCCTTCGGCCGCTAACTGCACCGTACGACGATCATGGGGTCGATCCCCGATCCCGGCGAGTTGACTAAGCTGACTCCACCGAGCTTCGACAAGTTCCAGCAGCAGAACCTCCTGAAGAAATCTGAGGCCATCAAGCTCAAAATCCAGACCCTGGAGCACGAGACCAAGGCATCGCTCGACGAGCTCGAGAAGTGCGAGGTCTCGATCAGAGACATCTTCGAAGTCGCGCTTGGCAAGGTTGAGAAGAGCAAGGAGGCGGCGCTCAAGGTGCTGAAGAGAGCCCGCAACAACGACGAATACGGAGAGGTGGACGACGGCGAGGGGTCGCTGATGAATCTCAAGTCGTTGTGCTTGAAGATGGATTTTGGAGGGTTCTGGAGGTTCGTGACGGCAAGGAAGAAGGAATTGAAGGCTCTGAGGTCCCAGATGCCTCTGGCTTTGGGCGATTGTGTCGATCCGGCGAAGTTCGTGCATAGGCGATATCGGAGGTTATTGAGGAGTTGCCATCAGAAAACCATGAGAAGGCCATTGTGCTCTTCAAGCCTGTTAGTTGCCCTCCCATATTCTCTCTTCGTTTCGATTTGATTTCCGGCTTCAAGGGTACGCATTTCGACTACCCATTTGGATTTCCTGACGATTTCTGTCTCAAAATTTCAGAAATTTGATGGTTTATGGGCTTTTTCCAGACCAATTTCTGCGCTCCAGCCATTATGATCTGAGACGATCAGCTGAGGAAGATGACGAGACGATGCAAAACAACGCGAATCGATGTAAAGGTGTTGTTCCATGGATTCTAAGCCAGCTTCCGCCTGTGCCATCAATGGAGGTTTCCCAGCCATCTGAGGCCCCGGGAGAGCTGATGGAGGCTGAAGAGATGAGAACAACAGGTGGACAAGAGAGTGGAGAGGAGCGATAGGGGGTGTGCAGAGGAGAGGTGTTGCAAAGGAAATAATGGGAGGGAGGGGGTTGGGGGAGGTAGAAGAGGGGTGCCTTTTTTTTTTTTTTTTTTTGAATTTCCAGGTGGACCTTTTAATGACACGTGCCGCACATTCATTATTCACATGGGTGCCACGTCATCAATTAACGGAAGACTTAATAGTCAGACGAACGGATGTATGAGACTGTCCCAAAATTAACACTTTAGGTATGACTCTGGGACGAAAAAAACTTCATGGACCAAATGTTGAAAACCACGAAACTTGAGGGTAGTAAACTGAGATTTACCCTAAAAATAGAGTATATTTAGTAATTCACCTTTATTTTAAGAAAATTAAATTAATGGCACATCTAGTATTATATCCTTTTTAATCATTTCACACAATCACAGCTGTTTTACATAAAAGTTTACCAAACACTATAATACTGCTTCTTTTTCCAAAAACACTTTTACAAAAAAGTTTACCAAACACTCTGCTGCTTTATTTTACAGCTGCTTATTCTCATAGTACAGCAGAAACAATTTTTTTCCAAAGCACAACAATACCAAACCAGCCCTGAGACCAAAAATCAACACTCAAAACCTATCAACACAATATGTTAAGACCAAAAATCAACTCTTAAAATCGAGAAAATTAAACTCCAAATGAACACCCAAGAAATCAAAATTGCAAAAGAAAATATTGGAAGATTATATCAAAACAAAACAAAAGCTATAGTTTTCCAAATACCTTGAATGATGGTGGCTCAACGACATGTATACGAGGTGGGGTGCTGGTTAGCTTGCTGAGATTGATTAAGATTGATTTTGGTAGTTGAAATTCCAATGGCATGTTGACGGGCAAATGGCAGCAATGAGAGAAGTATATAAACCAATTGAGCGAAATATTAGAGTATCTAACTCACCATAACCAATCAAACTTAATTCCTATAGCTAATTATTACCAATCATTCCTCCTAATTAATGGTCAAGTTCCCCTAATCCACATAGTATCCTTAACATCTAAGATTGCTACACCTATTCTATCGTGCTAGCCATCCATGGCATCTAGATTAGCTAAAATAGATACTAATTCATTAAGAACATCGAAAAATAAATCAGTGACCACATGAACCCTAGTGCTTGACATGTACATCAAGAAATTCATGGCATCAACTGCAAGAAGCTTAAATTCAAGTTGAGCATGGTGATGTGTATTTAAATTAATCTAAATAATAGATTAATTTAAACCAAATTAAACTCGCAAGTGCACGAATCAATTGTAGTAAGATATGCAAATACGAGGTCGATATCACAAGGATTGCTTTAACACCATTTATCCAATTAATCACACTAGACTTTATTAAACAAACAAAAGATAAATTGAATTGTATAATTGAGTAATTGATGAAGACTAAAATTAACAAGAAAAAGAAAAGACAATTGATTAAATAAACACATGACACAAGAAAACATAAGGTTATGAATTCACCAATAACAATTCTATTTACTTTTCCTAAAGCCAACTACTATCCAATTACCATCCCAATGTTAAAGGTTGCTCTTTCTAAGGTATGAATTCATCCGTGGTCAGACATCAACTATTGTATCTCTACATGATAATTATATCCTATTGATTAGGCATATAATTAGACCCATTAAGCGTAGAAGAATCATGTCAACCAAGTAGGACTGGGTTGTCTACTCTTCTTAATCTTAATTCCAATAATCCTAATTGATTGGTCATCCTCATAGATTTATCTAAATATCTAGAAGCAAAATTCCTAAATGTGATCAGTCATTAGAAACTCGAACCTAGAAAAATACACACAAAGATTAAGAATATAACAGGGCATATAATCGGATAATAATTAACAAGTACTTCGTAAATATTCATGTCAAATCTTCATCATAAACCTTAGAAAAGAACTTAGTTACACATATAAATAAAAATAAAAGAAAGATATAACCCAGAGTCCATGACAAAGCACGTCCCTAAGCTCTTCTTCATGAATTGTGTAAGTGGTGAGTGGTAGTATGGTTTGGGGGGGGGGGGGGGGGGGTGAGCTTATGACGCCTTATTTATACTAGAAAAATGCTAAAGGGTTTGGGAGAAACTCTCCTAAAACAAAACAAACTCCTAAACAATTAATGACATAAACTAGGAAAAAAATCTTGCCTTGGGAAACACGTCATTTGTCTTGCACGTCAGTTTTGGGGTCGATTACCTTCTGGAAAATTCTGTAAAAAATATGAGAAACATAGCTTTATGATGCACCTATCACATGGCATCTACTATAACTTGCATCGGATAAACTCAATTAAAAGCAAGATGGTAGTTAATCACCAAGCACATACATATAACAAAAGACAATTAACATGGAGGACAACCAAAAAATAATTAAACAAAGGTTTTATAATCATAGTTATGAGTATAACACAACCACAACTATAGAAAATTTGCTCTGGATCATAATAAATAGGGTTTTTATCACAAATGGTCTCTGAAATTGACTTTCACCATTAAGATGGTCCCTAAAATTGAAAATCAATCAATGTAGTCCCTGAAAATAGGTGCCGCAAATCAATGTGGTCATTCCATCACAATTGTGTTAAAAATTCTGTTAAGTATTGATGTGGCACATAAATGGGCCCCATAAGTCCTTTTTTTAATCACAAATGGTCTTTGAAATTGACCCGCGACATCAAAATGGTCCTGAAATTGACCCGAGACATCAAAATAGTCATTGAAATTGAAAATCGACCAATGTAGTCCCGCAAGTAACTGTCTAAAATCAATTTAGTCATTCCATTATAATTATGTCAAAAATTTTGTTATGTGCTGATATGACACATAAGTAGGTCACACAAGTTTAATTAACTTGAAAAAAATTACAAATAGGCTTAATAATTAATAATTAATAAAAAGGTTGTCAACCCAAAAACCCAATCCTGCAATCATCTCCGATCCCAGTCCATATTCCTCTACCTCAATCTGTGGTAGCCTTCACTGTCTATTCTCTCGAGAAAAAAAATTCTCAATACACCCATCTTTACACACTTTGACACCTTTCACCGAATTAGACCTAGACCGGGATCACCTTTGGTGGCGGCTTGGATTGGTGACGACTTATGTGACGATCAACATACTCGTAACCTTAATCTTGGAGAGCTTGTTGGGCGCTCCCCTGGTGGTCTGGTGACTCAGAGAACGGCAAGGTCTGCCATAATAAGGTTCTAACCAAGGCGGGTCTATTGTTGGTTGAAAAATATTTCCAAACCCCTTCTTAGGCTTGGTTAAGCCTTATGCCTTTGAGAATTTATGAAATGGATCTATCTTTGGAGTAGGCCCTGCTATAAGACTCTCTTCGAAGTAGGCTCTGCTATAAGAAAAAAAAAAAGGCAAATTACAATTTGCACCCTCAAGTTTGGGTGCAATTACAACTGCATACAACATCTTCAAAACATTTCAATTTCATACATTTTACTTACGATTTATTACAATACCATACATCTGTTACATAATCTGTTAAACTCACCGTTAAGTGATGACGTAGCATATCTAAGGCCCCACATGTTTGGATGACTCAGAAAATAATAATAATTAAATATTAAAAATCAATTTAAAAACAAAACTAAATTAAAACAAATCAAAACTAAATTAAAACCCATACCACTCTCCCGCACCATCTTCCTCCCCCTCACTCGGTCGTCTTCTCTAACCATCCAGCTCTGCAAATTTCAATACCACTGACACAGCTCTGCCAAATTCTAGTTAGGTGTTCCCATTCTCTTCTTTCTTCACTCAAATCATTGCCCAATCGCCGCCGCCATATCGCAATCAACGATGACATAATCCCCAAAGCAGAAGGAGATGTTGAAGAAATTTTGAATTCAGATGGAAAATTTCGCTTTCTTCTTCCTCTTCCCCACACAGAAGTCGAATATGAAATTTCACCTTCTTGAAGGGATTGGTCACAGAGAGGAGTTGTGGCCATATTTTAGGGGACCCAAGCTCTAGCGACACCAGCAAATTTAAACAAAACCCCATATTTTCCCTTCCCTCCAGACCCCCCTCACCTTCACCAAGCCCAAACCCCTCCACCTCCGACGCTCTTCACCGCCACCATGTCCAACCTTCTCCTCCACCTCACCTGGCCCGGGTCCCACCCCTCTCTCCCCTCCCTCCTCCTCAACTCCCACCTCGACTTCATCCCCGCCGAGCCCGACAAGTGGACCCACCCTCCCTTCTCCGCCCACCGCACCCCGAAGGGCCTTATCTTCGCCCGCGGCGCCCAGGACAACAAGTGCATCGCCATCCAGTACCTCGAATTCTGGCTCAGACCATGGACCCCTGCAATTCTTCGGTCGGGACCATCGCATACATGAGTCTGGAGAGGATCAACACCGATCTGGGTTTTTTAGCGTTTTGGGTGGGGTGGGGTGAGGTGTAGAGGTTATGGGGGAGATTGGATTTTTGGAGCTAGGGATTAGAGAGAGAGAAAGAGTGTATCTGATTTGGGGGTGGGCTGCTCGGGTGAGTAGAAGGGGTGGGGAAGACGATGGGGTTTATGATTTTTTTTTTAAAAATTAATTAATTATTTTAATTTTTTATTAAGTGTTTAGCCACGTGGCACAAATGTGGCAGCCACGTCAGCATAAATGTAGATCCCATATTTGCCACGTCATCACTTAACGGTTTACTTAACAGATTTTTTTAACGGATGTATGAAATTGAAATAAAATGATAAGTAAATGTATGAAATTGAAATGTTTTAAAAATGTTGTAAGGAATTGAAATCGATCTCAAACCTGAGGGGGTAAAATGTAATTTACCTAAAAAAAAAATCTATTGTGCAAAAAAGTATGTAGACAACTTTTTGAATTAATTATTAAATTATTAGACCCACATCAACACATAATAAAAAAAATTATAGAATTGTAACGGAATGACTATATTGATTAGCGACGTCATTACTTAACATAATTTTTAACAGAACTGTGATGGAAGGACCACATTAATTTGCGACATCTATTTTCAGGCACTATATTGATCGATTTTCAATTTTAGGGACCATCTTGATGGTGATGTTCAATTTCAAAGTCCATTTGTGATAAAAATCCTAATAAAAAACATATCTAAATCAATCATGAAATAAGAAAGTTATTTTAACCAATAAAGATAACATCCAATCGAAACATAAGGAATATGATCAAAACTTGCATCAGGAAACACATGATTCCAAACATTTGTAGTAGAATTGCTAACAACGAAAAGATATTGAATTCTTTCTTCATTATTACTACACAGGGTACAACATCTGTCAAAATTAGGAAGAAATTGAGCTAGAAATGTGAATTCTTTCTAGTTTGCAATTTGTTTTCTAACAACTAACCGGGCAAATGTTGTCACATCCCGTCCCAGGACGGATCACTTCCCGGGCCCGCTCCATCACCGTAGCACGATATTGTCCGCTTTGGGCTTATCATTCCCTCACGGTTTTGTTTCTGGGAACTCACGAGCAACTTCCCAGTGGGTCACCCATCATGGGAGTGCTCTAGCCCTTTTCTCGCTTAACTTCGGAGTTTATACGGAACTCGAAGCCAGGGAGCTCCCAAAAGGCCTCGTGCTAGGTAGGGATGAGAATATACATATCACTCTCCTGGGCGATGTGGGATGTTACAATCCACCCCTCTTAGGGGCCCGACGTCCTCGTCGGCACACTTCCGGCCAGGGATTGGCTCTGATATCAATTGTCATATCCCGGCCCGGGCGCAGCCACCTCCCGGGCTCGACTCCACCGTAGCACGATATTGTCTGCTTTGGGCCTTCCCCACACCCTCATGGTTTTGTTTCTGGGAACTCACACGAGAACTTCCTAATGGGTCACCCATCCTGAGAGTGCTCTCGCGCGCTACTTGCTTAACTTCGGAGTTTCGATAGAACCCGAAGCCAGTGAGCTCCCAAAAGGCCTTGTGCTAGGTAGGGATGAGAATATACATTTAAGGATCACTCCCCTAGGCGATGTGGGATGTTACAATTGGTATCAGAGCCAATCCCTGGCTGGAAATGTTACAATCCACCCATTCTTAGGGGCCCGACGTCCTCGTCGGCACACTTCTGGCCAGGGATTGGCTCTGATACCAATTTGTCACATCCCAGCTCGGGGCGGATCACTTCCCGGGCCCTCTTCACCACCGTAGCACGATAATGTCCGTTTTGGGCTTACCATTCCCTTACGGTTTTGTTTCTGGGAACTCACGAGCAACTTTTCAGTGGGTCACCCATCATGGGAATGCTCTAGCCCTGTTCTCGCTTAACTTCGGAGTTCCTACGGAACTCAAAGCCAGTGAGCTCCCAAAAGGCTTCGTGCTAGGTAGAGATGAGAATATACATTTAAGGATCACTTCCCTGGGTGATGTGGGATGTTACAAATGTCCTTGGGTGATATTGGTTACTCTCATTTGCAGATTTAACAAAAACATAAAAAAAATTAAAAAAAAAATTATCGAAATTCCACATAAACATAAACATATTTGTATCTTGCACTAAAACATATTTGGACATAAACATTAACTGAATTTGCACTGAATTATTATTATATCTCAATTCAAATATACATTTCTTTAGTCTGTAGAAGTTCAACACTAGTAAACACATGTATTTATGTTCACTACCTAAGAAACCCAAGTGGATATAGCATATCAGGCCTAACACAAGTAAATTCCATATACTAATCTGAAAGTTGACACATTTCTAACTTTCATACCTCTATGTAACCTCTTTAATCACTATTTTTCATTAATTATCAGAACAAAGAACCATCCACTCACTGAAACTGGAACAACATAATCTGTACAATGACCCCGACCACCCAGTGAGCCCTAGGCCAAAAGTAGAGGGCCACAAGGAGGCAGAGGCGGCAAACCTCGGGATAGGCATTCAGTAGCCGCATTAAGTAGGAAAAAATAGTGGCAGGTGGGCCGTTGGTGGTGGCGGGGACAATGGTCATAGGCATGCCAGTTCGACTATCAGCTGTGGTCGTTGCATTTCTCCTTGTAGGTCTGAAACAACAAGTTGACGAGTATTAATCCAAGAACAACAAAAACAGTGATGAGAAATCGCATGAGGCTTTAAAGATGAGAACCATCTTCACTAATCAAAACTGTTGGAATCCTTAGAATCTTGATCGCCTCCGCTCTGATTTTTCTTCAAGGATTTGATCCCAAAATTCTTCCGATAGGAAATTTGGGGTTTTTTTCTGGGAAGGTGTTGGAGCAATTCTTTGTGGTAGCTTCAATTTAAAAATTCTTTTGAATAAAGATTTGGGGTTCTGAGAATTCCTAGAAGACTTCATATGTGATATGTAACCGCTTTAATCAATATTCACAATCGATCTAGCACAACCCACTCATCGAAACAGGAAGAACATAATCCATATAACCACCCATCATCACCAGTGAACCCTCGGCAAAAGTAGAGGGCCACAAGGAGGTAAAGGCAACAACCCTTGAAAAGCACGTCCAACGACTTCGTTATGTAGAAAAAGGTCGTGGTAGGTGTGGTGCTGATGGTGGTGGTGGTGGTGGTCATGGTGGGGTAACTGGCGTGTCATGTCGACTTTCAGCAATGGTCACAAGGTTTCTCAATGCATGTCAGCAAGTTGACGAATATTATTCCGCAAATGGCAAAAGCAAAAGTTATACGAGGCTCTGAATACGAGAACCATCTTCACTGTTGAAATCCTCGATTTCCAACAGGATAGATTCATTTTCACTATTGAAATATTGTTCAACGGAATGAAATCTTTACTAGAAATTTGGGAAATTGGGGTTTTTGTGAAATCATAGAAGAATTTTTAGTAGTTTCATCGAAAATAAAACTTTGTTCTTCAATTGATGAATTATTCTTGGACATATTGTTCTTGTGAATGGAATCTTTCCTGAAGATTTGCGGATATTGGGGTTTTCTGAAATCTTAGAAGAATTCTTGAAGGTTTCATCAGAAACAAAACTGTGTTCTTTAATTAAGGAATTCTTCTTCGAATTATTGTTCTTCTGAATGAATCTTTACTGGAAATTTGTGAAATTTTGGATTTTTGAGGAATTTGGAAGAATTCTTGAGAATTCATCGAAAACAAAACTTTGTTCTTCAATTGGGGAATTCTTCTTCAAAATATTATTCTTCTGGGTGTAACCTTAACCTAAAATTTGTGGTTTTTTCGAAATCTTGAAAAAAATATTTAACGTTTCATCGGAAACAAAGCTTTGTTCTTCAATTGAGAAATTAATTTTCAAAATATTATTCTTCTAAGTGGAATCTTTACTAAAAATTTGGGAAATTTGTGGCTTTTGAATCTTGGAAGAATTTTTTAGGGTTTCTTCGGAAACAAAGAATTGTTCTTCAATTGATGAATTTTTCTGTTATTGTTCTTCTAAATGGAATCTTGATTGCAAATTCTGTATATTGATTTGAAAGTTAACATAATTTTGACTTTCATTATTACGAAAAATAATACCATTCATGCATCTTACATTTACTCTCAATCAATTAATTTGTGTTATGTAACCTCTTTAATCAATATTCACAATCGAATCCAGCACAACTCACGCATTGCAACAGGAAGAGCATAATCCATAAAACCACCCTTCACCACCAGTGAGTCCTCGGCAAAAGTAGAGAGCCACAAGGAGGTAGAGGTGGCAAACCTCATGATGCACCTCTAGCAGCCTCGTTTTGTAGAAAAAGATTGTGGTTGGTGTGTCATTGATGATGGTTGTGCCAGTGGTCTGGTGGGGTAACTGGGGTGTTGTGTCGACTTTCAGCAATGGTCGTAAGTTTCTCCGTTCAAATATAAACCGAATTTGCACTGAATTATAATTATATCTCAATTCAAATATACATTTCTTTAGTCTGTAGAAGTTTAGCACTAGTAAACACATGTATTTCTATTCGCTACCTAAGAAACCCAAATGGATATAGCATATCAGACCTAATACAAGAAAATTCCATATACTGATCTAAAAGTTGACACATTTTTAACTTTCATGCCTCCATGTAACCTCTTTAATCACTATTCTTCACTATCAGAATCAAGAACCACCCACTCACCGAAACTAGAACAACATAATCCGTAAAATGACCCCTACTACCCAATGAGTCCTCGACCAAAAGTAGGGAGCCACAAGGAGACAGAAGTGTCAAACCTCGGGATGGGCATTCAGTAGCCACATTAAGTAGGAAACACAATGGCAGGTGGGTCATTGGTGGTGGTGGCGGTGATGTTCCTAAGCGTGCCAGTTCGACTTTCAACTGCGGTCGTCGTATTTCTCCTTGTAGATCTCTGAAACAACCAGTTGACGAGTATTAATCCAAGAATAGTAGAAGTAACGAGGAGAAATCGCATGAGGCTCTAAAGACGAGAACCATCTTCACTAGTCAAAATTGTTGGAATCGTCAAAATCTTGATCGCCTCTGCTCTGATTTTTCTTCAAGTATTTGAAGCCAAAATTCTTCTGAGAGGAAATTTGGGGTTTCTGGGAATTATTCTAAGAGGAAATTTGGGGTTTTTTTGGGAAATCGTTAGAGCAATTCTTTGTGGTAACTTCAATATAAGAATTCTTTTGAATAGAGATTTGGGGTTCTAAGAATTCTTGGAAGACTTCATATGTGATATGTAACCTCTTTGATCAGTATTCACAATCGAATCCAGCACAACCCACTTATCGAAATAGGAAGAACATAATCCATATAACCACCCCTCACCACCAGTGAACCCTCGGCAAAAGTAGAGAGCCACAAGGAGGTAGAGGCAATAACCTTTAAGAAGCAGGTCCAGGGGCTTTGTTATGTAGAAAAAGGTCGTGGTAAGTGTGGGGCTGATGGTGGTGGTGGTGGTGGTGATGGTCATGGTGGGGTAACTGGCGTGTCGTGTCGACTTTCAGCAATGGTTGTAAGTTTCTCAATGCATGTCAACAAGTTGACGAATATTATTCCGCGAATGGCAGAAGTAGCGATGAAAAGTTATACGAGGCTCTGAAGACGAGAACCATCTTCACTGTTGAAATCCTCGATTTCCAACAAGATAGAATCATTTTCACCATTGAAATATTGTTCATCGGAATGAAATCTTTACTAGAAATTTGGGAAATTGGGGTTTTTGTGAAATCATAGAAGAATTTTTAGTAGTTTCATCGAAAATAAAACTTTGTTCTTCAATTGATGAATTATTCTTCGACATATTGTTCTTGTGAGTGGAATCTTTCCTGAACATTTGCGGATATTGGGGTTTTCCGAAATCTTAGAAGAATTCTTGAAGGTTTCATCAGAAACAAAACTGTGTTCTTTAATTAAGGAATTCTTCTTCGAATTATTGTTCTTCTGAGTGAATCTTTACTGAAAATTTGTGAAATTTTGGATTTTTGAGGAATTTGGAAGAATTCTTGAGGTTTCATCAAAAACAAAACTTTGTTCTTCAGTTGAGGAATTCTTCTTCAAAATATTATTCTTCTGGGTGTAACCTTAACCTAAAATTTGTGGTTTTTGCGAAATCTTGAAAAAACATTTTGACCTTTCATCGGAAACAAAGTATTGTTCTTCAATTGAGAAATTCTTCTTAAATTTGTGGCTTTTGAATCGTGGAAGAATTTTTTAGGGTTTCATCGGAAACAAAGAATTGTTCTTCAATTGATGAATTCTTCTATTATTGTTCTTCTAAGTGGAATCTTGACTGCAAATTCCGTATATCGATTTGAAAGTTAACATAATTTTGACTTTCAATATTAGGAAAAACAATACCATTCATGCATCTTACATTTACTCTCCATCAATTAATTTGTGATATATAACCTCTTTAATTAATATTCACAATCAAATCCAACACAACCCACTCATTGAAACAGGAAGAACATAATCTATAAAACCACCCCTCACCACCAGTGAGTCCTCGGCAAAAGTAGAGCCACAAAGAGGTAGAGGCGGCAAAAGTGCACCTCTAGCGGCCTTGTTACGTAGAAAAAGACCGTGGTAGGTGTGTCGTTGATGGTGGTTGTGTCAGTGGTCATGGTGGGGTAACTAGTGTGTTGTGTCGACTTTTAGCAATGATTGTAAGTTTTTCCGTGCTTGTCAACAAGTTGACGAATATCCTGAGAATGGTAGAAGCAGTGATGAGAAGTCGTACGAGGCTCTAAAGACGAGAACCACCTTCACTGTTGAAATCCTCGGTTTCTAATAGGGTAGAATCATCTTCTTTGTTGGAATCCTTCAATTTTCTTGGAATCTGTCGCCTTTACCTTAGTTTTTCTTGAAATTTTCTTCACCACTTCTCTAAGTTTGGTTGCAAACATGCCTGAAAAATTCGATCCCAAGAATTCTTCTATGAATTATTGTTCTTCTTAGTCGAAATTTGGGGATTTTGCAAAATCTTGGAAGAATTCTTAGGGGTTTCATCGAAAACAAAGCTTTGATTTTTAATTCAGGAATTCATTTTCAAAATATTGTTCGGGAATTTAGGGTTTGGACAAGATCTTATAAGCATTCTTAGAGGTTTCATCAGAAGCAAATCTTTGTTCTTCAATCACATAATTTTTCTTCAAATTTTTGTTCTTCTGAGTGGAATCTTTACTAGAAATTTGGGTCCCCAAATTCTTGGGAGTTTCATCAGAAACAAAGCTTTGTTTATCAATTGAGAAATTTTTCTTCAAATCATTGTTACTATGAGTGGAAAATTTTACTTGAAATTTAGGGAATTTGGGGTTTTGGCGAAATCTTGGAGGAATTCTTAAGGATTCATTGGACACGAAGCTTTGTTCTTAAATTGAGAAATTCTTCTTGAAATATTGTTCTTCAGAGTGGAATCTTTATAAGAAATTTGGGAAATTTGGGGTTTTTGCGAAATCATAGAAATATTTTTAGTAGTTTCATCGAAAATAAAACTTTGTTCTTCAATTGAGGAATTCTTCTTCGACATATTGTTCTTGTGAGTGGAATCTTGATTGGAAATTTAGGGATATTGGGGTTTTTTGAAATCTTAAAAGAATTCTTGAAGGTTTCATCTAAAACAAAGTTGTGTTCTTTAATTGAGGAATTCTTCTTCGAATTATTGTTCTTCTGAGTGAAATCTTTACCGAAAATTTGTGAAATTTTGCTGAATTTGGAAGAATTCTTGGGGGTTTATCAAAAACAAAACTTTGTTCTTAAGTTCTTCTTCGAAACATTATTCTTCTGGGTGGAAACTTAACCGAAAATTTGTGGTTTTTGCGAAATCTTGAATTTTTTTTTTTTTTTTTTTTTTTGAGATTTCATCGGAAACAAAGCTTTGTTCTTCAATTGAGAAATTCTTTTTCGAATTATTGTTCTTCAAAGTCGAATCTTTACTAAAAATTTGGGGATTTTGGGGTTTTTGAATCTTCGAAGAATTTTTTGGGTTTCATCGTAAACAAAGATTTGTCCTTCAACTGATAATTTTTTCCGTTATTGTTCTTCTAAGTGGAATCTTGACTGAAAATTTGGCAAAATTGGGGTTTCTGCAAAATCTTAGAAGAATTCTTGAAGCTTCATCGGAAACAAGCTTTGTTCTTCAATTGAGAAATTCAAGTTCGAATTATTGTTTTTTCTAAGTGAAATCTTTAATGGAAATTTGGGGTTTTTGCAAAATGTTTGAAGAATTCATGGGGTTTCTTCAGCAACAAAGCTGTGTTCCTCAGTTGAGAATTCTTCTTTTAAATATAGTTCCTATGAGTGGAATCTTGAAGGAAATTTGAGAAATGTTCGGTTTTTTGCGAAATATTAGAGAAATTCTTGGAAATTTCACCGGGAACATAACTTTGTTCTTCAATAAAGGCGGAGCCATCGGGAAATTGCTGCTAGATAAGGAGTCTTTGTTGAGGGGAAGGTCAAATTCAATGGTGTGGGGGAGGGGGGCTTAGGCGGTGAAGGCGACATGACAGAGGACGAGCATTAACACAAACAACATTTTACTACGGTGAAAGGTATATGGATTTTACACAAAGTGATGAGGTAGAGAATTAGTTATTTTGGGGATTTGAAATTCAAATTGATAGGAAGTGACAGAAAGGAAACATAAAGAGTTGATGAGAGAGAAAAAAAAATTTCTCGAAATTAATGCGTGAGGTGACAAGTGAGGGAAACAAAAAGCTAAGATCGAGAGGGTTTTATCGAATATTGAATTTGAATGCCAAGAGACAAGGACGAGAGAGGGAAACAATATTTCAATATTTCACTCAGATAATGCAAATATCGGTACAATGACAATAGCAACAAAACCTTATTCCACTAAGTTTTATTTTTTGCACGTGTTGATGCTGATAGGGATTTTACCACCTGCAAAAGTAGGGATAAAAACACTAAAATACTTGCAAGAGTACAAGGTTATCATAGTATAGCAGCTCTAGTAAGGTCGTTCTCCTCAGGGATTGAATGAATAATCTATGTTAAATCAAATCTTAATTCATTATTTAAAACAAAGTTTGAGAAAAAGTTGATTTTGTGATTTAAAATAATAAAAACGAATTTAATAGAAAATAATTAAATAAACTGCCAAAATAAAATAAACTAAAAGAAAACAATTTTTGAAAATTAAATTGTAAAAGCCTAGGTGTGACAGTCTGTTCCTGATTTTACAATTGTATAAAAAATTTAATAAGTGATTTTACGAAATTGCCCTTTGAAGCACATGTGTTGATTGAGGTTTATTACGGTGTCGTGTCACCTAAGTCTTGTTTTCTTGCCATATTCTCGTAGTACTCGTTGCTACGGACGCGTGGGCGCAAGCGGTTCGTGATTTGGAGCTATATCGAAAAAGATATTAACGTTTGAAGTTGGGGGTTAAAATGATAATTTAATTGTTATTTGGAGAATTTTAGAAAATCTGGAGTGCCACGTGGGCGGCCCAGATTAAAAGAAAATAAATTGTGTGGTGAAGATTAGAAGGAAAGGATGAACAGGGGAGAGAAGTGGAGGAATAAGGAGAGGAGTGAGAAATAGGAGCCAATCAGAAAAGAGGGAAAGGGAGAAGAAATGAGGGAAATGAGGTGCGGGGGATCCTTGACCCGTGGGTGTGCGACCCGACCCGGTCGGGATCTCTTGCCATTTCCGGTGGGTTTCCACCCATTTTTCCGACGAATTGAACCACCTAACCACTTGGGAACCTCTCCACAACCCATCCTCTATCCTTTCCACCCCAAATTTGGTGATAATTGGCCTCCAAAATAGCAAAATCGCACCGGTGGGTGCGATGAACCCTAACCTTCGATTATCTCAATTTTGAAATGATTTCTTCCAATTACCACCACCTATAGCATCCTCTTGAGGTCTGGAACAAAGCCCAAACAAGTTTGGAGGTGGCAGAGTTGTTTTGGAGACGGATCGAACACACCCAAATTCAAGGGTTCCGTACGATTTTTGATGAAATTGGAGCTTTTATTGACCGAATTGGCCTTGGTCACAGGTATGAAAGTTGTTCTACTCTTTGAGATCTTTAATTCTGAAAATTTGAGAATTTTTGGAGAAAGTTGGATTTTTCGGCGAGCCGGGGCGGCCGACCGCCACCCACGGCGGCGCAGGCGGCGGCGCGTGGCCAGTGGGCCGTCAATGTTTTTTTTAGCCTATGTTTGATATCCTGAATTCAGTTTTGATAGTGGCTTGACGTAAGTGGATCATTGAGCCAGATTCTTTACGATTCGTGGTTAGGTGAAAATGTGAATTGACGATCCGACCGTTGGATCGTCACCAAACTTTGATACATTGTAGTACTTAATATTTGAAGAATGTGGAAACTTACGGATTGGGAATCCGACGTATGGATCTTCCCGAATTGGATTTGTAAGTTCATAAAATAAAAGGTTAATCGCCACTCGGTTTTGAAAATTGGCGGAGATCCAACCGTTGGATCATAACGAAAATTTAGTATGTTGTTCTATAAGAATAATGTGAATATGAGAAGTTACGGATGGGAAATCTGATATGCGGATCTTCTGGATTGAGTTATGTAGGGTTGTGGACCCTACCGTCGATCTTTGATCGACAGTTGACTTATGGTCAATGAGTCTTGAATCACTCTTGAATGCCCTTGAGGATGTGTTTTATGTGAGTTATGTATTCTATCAACAAGTATTCTGAGATGTGATTTAATAATTGTTCTAGGCGCCGATCGTTCGGGACGCTTCGGTACTCGTTCTAGGGAGTTGTAGCGCGGACTCCAGGTGAGTGGGTTTTTGTTTTCAGTATATATATATACTTGGTTGATTCCCAGAAATACGTTTTAAAATGATTTTGTGAAATTGAATGCCATGTCGAATGCCATATATATATTCATTGCTATGTTATGTGATTATATGTGAGGCACTGCGAGCGCCAGGTAAGTCAGGTAAGTATATACTTTCGATATGATGATTGTGGTGATATCAATGAGATTAGATTATGGCTCATTTACCTGCACATCGGGGTTTGTGCTCCGCCAGAGTAGGGCTTAGCTTTCACGTGATCGTTCACCTCCCGCACCATACGCTCACCTTGGATCCAAGGCAGGTGCCAGCCTATCGTACAGACCACTATAGGTGGTTCTGACTCGTAGGTGACTTGCGATTCGTCGCCAGCCTTCACATGACCGTAGCACAGAGCGTTTATATATATATATATATATATATATACACACACACACACACACACATACCCAGCTTGTCGTACAGACCATTACATGTGGTTCCGACATGGGTGCAGGTTATTGATTGAGAGTTGAATTGAGGATTTGGTTGAGCCATAGATTCAGCCGTACAGGTCACGAGAGGTGACTCCGGCTGATTTATATGCATTGCCGGCATGTTATGCATTGAGATATCACCTGATTGACTTTGATGATATTTGTTGCATGCTTTGATATCGGATATGGTTTATTCAAACATGGCAATATTTGAATGTTGGTTTTCAGTATGAGTACGTATATATTTTTTTGGGAAGTATATATATGTTTTTACAGCGAGGGGTTATAACTTTTATATTGAAATGGTTTTGGAAAAACTTTGTTTTTGCCCACTCATGCTTTTTGTTTTGCGCCCCTCCAGGTTCTAGTAGCATAGTTTCTTTATCGACAAGGACTCGTGGCATATCTCAGTTCAGGTGGCTATTTCTGAGGGTATGATCTATACCCACACTACTGTACTTTACTTATGCTCTGACAACGCGTGTGAAATGGGTCCATACCCACTGACAGCGCACTCTGATAGTTAGACACCTTTAGGTTTAAATCTATTCGCATTCTTCCATATCATCACGTTTTGGCTTCGTCACCTTCTAGGTGTCAGCCAGCACAGCTCGATTCGGAGTCCTAGTGGACATTCTGGGTCGGGGTGTGTCAGTTTGGTATCAAAGCATAAGTTGGGTAGTATTGCGTTCATCACACGCGTGATGTGAGCATTCTTGGTTTTTGTGTCTAATATTTGGATTTTACCACCTCGTTGATTACGAGAAAATATGTTAGCCCTCTAAGATGTGGTAATTTGGTCGACTTGTTGATGTTTTAGAAGAGCACTTGGCGAATGTCCTTAGAATTAAAGTGAAGAATTTCTTTTTTTAAAGATCGATGCAGAGGCAAGTGGATGGCCTAAATCTGGGTTAACGTATTCTTGGATGTTATCAGATGCTTTACCAATCGATTCGATACTTATCCTCTAGCCATCAGTATTAAACGTTGAGATTGGAATCTCAAAGTAGTTTGATTCCTTGTTAGTATGGGTTAGGCTATCACCTATTGGAATTTTTGCGAAGTCTACCTTGTTAAGACTCTAAGATAGTCTCATGTGACGGTGGTGCTAACTTGGTAGTATTTAACGAAAAAGCACTTTGGGAAGATCACTTTCGGTGTATGATTGGACTTGAGAAGTAATATTGTACACTCTTAGTGCAAAATATTTTGTATATGTTGAGAATGGAAGAATCAATAATCATGGTGCTGAACCTATGCTATGCTCATGTGGTGTTTCAATTGGTGGTAACTTTGCTTAAGTAGGAAGTTGTATTCTTCCAGCCCTAAAGCTTAAAGTATTGGCGATGTTTTCTTTCCTTAAGTGAGCGCTAAAATTTCGACGACAAAGCATCGGTGGATCAACTAAGATAGAAAGGTGAGTTGTTATTAATTTCTCTCACCTCGTGATATAAAAGTCTGTATTCATGATCTAATCAGGTGTGGAGATATAAAAGGAATTAAACTTGAGGCTCCACTTGATTTGATTGAAGGAAATTCTTAGTTTAGGCGAGCCTGCCTTTGGTTAGAGCAGAAGAATGTTTGAGGATATACAGTTTAACTTCCTGGGCAACCACAGTTTCTTATTGGTTGTTCCAGAGGATGATGGCATTATGAGAGAGCTATTTTTGGACTCTTATACTAGTTCAAGTAAGCAGAAATAAGAACATATTACTAGCTGGATATAATTATATTTCACTATGTTACACGTTTCATTTCCAAGCTTTGGGAAGAATTGCTGGGATATTGGAACCTAGTTGCAATCGTTAGTTCCTCAATCACCTGTCAATCACTCTGTGGAATAGATCATTATCGTTGGTAGTTGAGCATTCTGGAATTTGTTTTTGGTAGAGTAATGACAACCAATCAGTTTGGATATCTTGAACTTTGAAGTTGATGACCTTGTTTTGGTTCTCGGATTCTCGAGTGTGCTTTAGTCTTCTTGGCATGGTTTCTCGCTCAATCAATGAGTAATTCGCGATACATTGACTTGGCGGAGGCGTGCGCCAGTTTTATATCGATGTTTACAAGAAATATTGGAGTAAAGTCTCCTCGTGAGTTTATTGGACTTGCCAAAAATGAATTTCATGTGGTATTGAGAATTGAATGGATTCTAGCATAGTATTGGTGAAGGTATAAAGCTTGGTAATTTTGGACGTCATCTTCCAGATAAGACTAAGATTATAATTGTCGTTCGAATGTTGTTGATAAAGATTTGAATTCTCAAATTTTGGATTTCAGAGGTTATATTCTTGATTTGGTGAGCAATGCTAGTGAATAGTTGCGAAGGAAATATTTGATGATATATATTCTTCTACTCGCATCTTTTCAGGACGTCATTCTAGGACTTGATGATTTGGGGAGTACATGGATATCAAAGTACTCCTAACAACTAGATTGATGCGCTTGAAGATTTTACGGCATTGCGATCGAGGCATGAATCGGATGATCTGGACATATTTGTATTCGAAGACCAAGATGATTTTTACTAACTTATTTAGACAACGACGAACTATCGACATTACAGGCCGCAAACAATAATATCGATAGCTTAATTGTTGAGTTCTCTAAGCTAGTAGGCAAGACGACTCATCTTTAGTAATAGTTACTAATTAGAGATAATTCGAACTTATCCTCGAAGTTCGTGTCACGACAAATGTTTGGCAAGGACCATTTTCATTTTGATTTTTGATTTTTCGTGCAAGCATTTTCTATGAGAATGTTGTATTTATTGGGATTATTTCCATTCTTGGTTTTAAACTTGACGCAAGTATTTGAACTGAAGGTTTTTATATTGATAGCTGTTTTCGATATCCGTAAACTTTTCTTATGCCATTACGTAGTAATTGGTATTCTTGCTTGCGGATTGGGCGGATATTATATCACTATATTGCCGAGGAAGGAAGAAGGTATGAGCTTGGAGGCATGAAAGAGGAATAATTGCAATCCGATCACGACGGAATGGCACACTCTTTTATGCAGCCGCTCTAACTTAATTTCTTCCTTGTGTAAGTATTTATATAGAGGTACTTTTCTTATTTTCGAGTATTTTACTTTTAGCAAATTATTTTAAATTTCGGGGACGAAATTTTTTAAGAGGGGAAGATTGTGACAGCCCGTCCCTGATTTTACAATTGTATAAAAATTTTAATAAGTGATTTTACGAAATTGCCCTTTGAAGCACATGTGTTGATTGAGGTTTATTACGGTGTCGTGTCACCTAAGTCTTGTTTTCTTGCCATATTCTCGTAGTACTCGTCGCTAAGGACGCGTGGGCGCAAGCGGTTCGTGATTTGGAGCTATATCGAAGAATATATTAACGTTTGAAGTTGGGGGTTAAAATGATAATTTAATTGTTATTTGGAGAATTTTAGAAAATCTGGAGTGCCACGTGGGCGGCCCAGATTAAAAGAAAATAAATTGTGTGGTGAAGATTAGAAGGAAATGATGAACAGGGGAGAGAAGTGGAGGAATAAGGAGAGGAGTGAGAAATAGGAGCCAATCTGAAAAGAGGGAAAGGGAGAAGAAATGAGGAAAAGGAGGTGCGGGGGATCCCTGACCCGTGGGTGTGCGACCTGACCCGGTCGGGATCTCTTGCCATTTTCGGTGGGTTTCCACCCATTTTTCCAACGAATTGAACCGGCTAACCACTTGGGAACCTCTCCACAACCCGTCCTCTATCCTTTCCACCCCAAATTTGGTGATAATTGGCCTCCAAAATAGCAAAATCGCACCAATGGGTGCGATGAACATTAACCTTCGATTCTCTCAATTTTGAAATGATTTCTTCCAATTACCACCACCCATAGCATCCTCTTAAGGTCTGGAACAAAGCCCAAACAAGTTTGGAGGCGGCGGAGTTGTTTTGGAGACGGATCGAACACACCCAAATTCAAGGGTTCTGTACGGTTTTTGATGAAATTGGAGCTTTTATTGACCGAATTGGCCTTGGTCACAGGTATGAAAGTTGTTCTACTCTTTGAGATCATTAATTCTGAAAATTTGAGAATTTTTGGAGAAAGTTGGATTTTCCGGCGAGCCAGGGCGGCTTACCGCTACCCACGGCGGCGCAGGAGGAGGCGTGTGGCCAGTGGGCCGTCAATGTTATTTTTAGGCTATTTTTGATATCCTGAATTCAGTTTTGATAGTGGTTTGACGTAAGTGGATCATTGACCCAGATTCTTTACGATTCGTGGTTAGGTAAAAATGTTAATTGACGATCCGACCTCTGGATTGTCACCAAACTTTGATAGGTTGTAGTACTTAATATTTGAAGAATGTGGAAACTTACGGATTGGGAATCCGATGTATGGATCTTCCCGAATTGGATTTGTAAGTTCATAAAATAAAAGGTTAATTGCCACTCGGTTTTGGAAATTGGCGGAGATCCAACCGTTGGATCATAACGAAACTTTAGTATGTTGTTCTATAAGCATAATATGAATCATGAGAAGTTAAGGATGGGAAATATGATATGCAGATCTTCCGGATTGAGTTATGTAGGGTTGTGGACCCTACCGTCGATCTTTGATCGACCGTTGACTTATGGTCAATGAGTCTTGAATCACTCTTGAATGCCCTTGAGGATGTGTTTTATGTGAGTTATGTGTTCTATCGACAAGTATTCTGAGATGTGATTTAATAATTATTCTAGGCGCCGATCGTTCAGGACGCTTCGGTACTCGTTCTAGGGAGTTATAGCGCGGACTCCAGGTGAGTGGGCTTTTGTTTTCAGTATATATATATACTTGGTTGATTCCTAGAAATACATTTTAAAATGATTTTGTGAAATTGAATGCCATGTCGAATGCCATATATATATTCATTGCTATGTTATGTGATTATATGTGAGGCACTGCGGGCGCCAGGTAAGTCAGGTAAGTATATGCTTTCGATATGATGATTGTGGTGATATCAATGAGATTAGATTATGGCTCATTTACCTGCACATCAGGCTTTGTGCTCCGCCAGAGTAGGGCTTAGCTTTCACATGATCGTTCACCTCCCGCACCGTACGCTCACCTTGGATCCAAGGCAGGTGCCAGCCTGTCGTACAAACCACTATAGGTGGTTCCGACTCGTAGGTGACTTGCGATTCGTTGCCAGCCTTCACGTGACCGTAGCACAGAGCATTTATATATATATATATACCCAGCTTGTCGTACATACCACTACAGGTGGTTCCGATATGGGTGCAGGTTATTGATTGAGAGTTGAATTGAGGATTTGGTTGATGAGCCATATATGCAGCCGTACAGGTCACGAGAGGTGACTCCGGCTGATTTATATGCATTGCCGGCATGTTATGCATTGAGATATCACCTTATTGACTTTGATGATATTTGTTGTATGCTTTGATATCGGATATGGTTTATTCGGACATGGCAATATTTGAATGTTGGTTTTTAGTATGAGTACGTATATATTTTTCTGGGAAGTATATATATGTTTTTACAGCGAGGAGTTATAACTTTTATATTGAAATGGTTTTGGAAAAACTTTGTTTTTGCCCACTCACGCTTTTTGTTTTGCGCCCCTCCAGGTTCTAGTAGCATAGTTTCTTTATCGACAAGGACTCGTGGCATATCTCAGTTCAGGTGGCTACTTCTGAGGGTATGATCTCTACCCACACTACTGTACTTTACTTATGCTCTGACAACGCGTGTGAAATGGGTCCATACCCACTGACAGGGCACTCTGATAGTTAGACACCTTTAGGTTTAAATCTATTCGCATTCTTCCATATCATCATTTTTTGGCTTCTTCACCTTCCAGGTGTCGGCCAGCACAGCTCGATTCGGAGTCCTAATGGACATTCCGGGTCGGGGTGTGTCACTAGGGTTCAGCCTTCACCTTAACAATCCTATGTAATTCTTCCAATTACTTATGAATTACGCATGCATATTTTGAAGGTTAGGTTTTCCTAAAATATGCCTACTTAGACCCCCAACATATAGTGTATATCAAACATGCAACCCGTCTGTGGTGTTCAAATCAAATCTAAACATGCATGACTTATTAAGCTTTGTAAAACCTTTTGAAAAGCCATACAACCCTTAAGACGTGGTATTCATCCTAAGTGAACTTGCACATATTAACCACAAGAAGCCTTCGTCAATTTCAGGGACCGACCTGCTACCAAAATTGCATCAAATTACTTTTCTAAAGATCCTAATGGTAGCTAAGCATTAAGACAATTAGACAGTATAAACCAGTGATTAATAATTCAAAACTTGCATGCATAATATCATAAGCAAATTGAAAAGAAACTACATATTCTTGCTAAGGGTCGTGGCCTCGCCCTAGCAAACGGAAATTAGTTACTAGCAATCCTACAACGAAATATTATTAAAAACAAGGATAGAAAACACCTTGGAATACAAGTTCTCCAAAATATTATGCGTTCTCCTCTTTCTCTTCTGTCTTCTCTCCCTTAAACCCTAATAGCTAAAAAGCCTTATTTAGACTACTAGAAAATAAAACCCTACCTAGAAAAGGTCTTAGAATAATACTAGGAAACCAAATAAATTAAAATAAATTAAGAAACATAATCCTAAATTGACTAGTAAAATTCGCCCAAAATCTGCATAGTCTCAAAACAGCCACGTTTCTGGATCTTTAGGGTTCCAAAACAGGCCCAAAACGGCTAGAATTAAAGCTTGAGATGTCCCGAACATAATTGCAGAAGACCTCAAACCCAAAAGATACAATCTTGGACGCCAAAAAGCCCAAAGAAGTCCAAAACATCACTTTGACAGCACTGCACGCTGTTCCTTTATTTCATCACCATAAATAAACCGCTCGGTATAAAATTATGAAACTTTGATACGATCAAGTCAACAGACTCACGAACATCCCCCAATTGGAATCACTCCAAAATTCATCCGTTTGACTACTTTTTGCTCCAGAGGAAGTCAAATATTCTACATTAAAAATATAATCCAAAGTATCAATATCTTACAAAATAACCAATAAATTAATACTAAGAATAGGGTAAAATATATAGTGTAATATCGACTCATCAGATGCTACAAAATAATGATAGAGAAATTAATAAATCATGTCCTTTATCGACATGTTTAACTACAAAATACCCTTACTTGAGGAATTTGGCTGGTCTATTTTACTTGGCCCGATAAATTCGATGTGTTTAAAAGTAGCTCATAATTTGTTTAACAGGTCAACAACGAAGGATTATCTTCATGCAAAATCAAAAGGTACGCAATAAACATTCAAGCTCTGGTTAAGGCCGTCTCTAAGAATTTGGGGGCTATGTACGAAAATTATTAATTTTTTTTAAATAGAAAGAAAACTTCATTAAAGAGAGAAATCACAGGTATAACCAATTCCTATATCGTCCAAATCAAAGGCTGCCCTAGCAAATAAAGGGTACAAAACTCCCAAAAATAGTTAGTTTGGACATGAATCTCTAATGAGCAAATGTATCCGCCACAAAGTTTGCCTCTATGAAAATACGCGTCCACCGGATATCGGTAAGGTTCTCCAACTGTAGAAATGAGGTTCCAAAGGATCTGGCAAGAGCCTTGGGCCACTTGAATAATGAGTCTGAGGTCCTCCTTAATATAGTATTTTAAGAAAATACTACTGTTTGTTTGAAAAATGGTATTAATATTCGTTTTGGACATTGTACGAATGCCAAGCTAATCCATTTTTTAAAATTATAGAAAACTTCATTCAAATCCTAGAAAAAAAGATGACTTTAACAGAAAAATCTTGTCTAAGCGTCACATACGGTCCCAAAATTAATCGTATTTTGTTCCCTGATAGTGAGAAATTACAAAAATGCCCTTGACGGGCTAAGTGAAATTTTTACAAGAAAATCCTAAATGGATATCTGAGTCTTTTTCAATCTTTGTCTCTTTTTTTCGTCCTTCTAGATAGTATGTGGTCTTACGAGAACTTGAGAGAGAATGAGTCGTAAACACAAGGATTTTCGCTTTTCGAATCTTGGTTGTGCAAACTTTTGCTTCTCGACCTTTGCTCGAGGATTTTCGGGCGACGATTTTGCATGACGAATTGGGCGACAATTTTGCACGACCGTCGCGCAAGTGTATGAACTCCTAATCTTTTTTCTTCTCAAAATATCATTCATTTAAATGCAAACAAAAACTAACAACCAAAAGAAAGAAAGAAATTTTTTAAAATTAATACACAAGTGATTTACAAATTGTTTACTGATTTTTTTTGGGAATCATCTTCAATATGTTTTTTGCTCGCACCCTTCTTTTTCTTCTTTGCCCTTTTTTTTGTTGCTAGGTATTTTGCCAATCTTGGCTTCGGGTCCCTTCTTTTATTCTTGTTCACTGGCACAACTGGGGTGGATTAAGGTGAATATAGATAGCTCTTGTTCTATGTGAGTTTTGGAGGGATTTTTCGTACCAGTGAGGGCCAAGTCCTTGACTTTTGTTTTTCTTGTACAGAATTGTGAGTTAGGTGGCAGCGAAAATTTTAGCTTTTATTGAGACAGTTCATGTCACTGGGTTTGTGATTGGAAACACCTTAGATTGAAACTAAGTCCACTTTGGTTCTGCATTACTTATATAAGGCTATGTCTACAGTTCCATGGTTTTACTGACAGATTGAAATAATTGTTTATGGTGTCCTCGTCAGATGAATTTTGTTCCTACACATATCTTTCGAGAAGGCAACCAAGTCGCCGACTTGCCAGCCCTTTATGCTGTTGCAACTTACGTTTATCGTTGGTGGTCTACCATCCCTCCATTTGCATTCTCTCTTCAAATATGTGATTTGTCTTATTTTCTTACTATTTGCGTTGATTATTTGCTTGTGGGTTTTAACTTATTCCCCCTGCTTGTACATTTTTATTTTTCTTTTTATTAATAAAATTTGATAGGGGGTGGATTTTTGGATGCAATGGTCATTTTTCCTTTGACAAAGAATAAGTGTCTCACACACAACTATTGACGAAAAACTAATCTTACTTAATCTTTGTTTACTTTTAAAAAAAAATTAATTTAGTTTAAACCACAAAACAAAGATGATTTTCCAGAAAATAAATTCGTAATGGATATTTTATTAAATGAAAACTTACTCAAAAACAATTTTCCTTACAAAAGAACATTTTAAGCAATGAATTAAAATTTGAATTAGAGGTTGATCTCAAATTAACACTGTATTTTCAACCAAAAGAGTCGGTTCAGTCATGAGTTAAAGAGACCTTTTGTCCATGCCCAGCTGCTGCCCTTATAAACTCTCCCTCTCTTTCATTCCTTCTGCTTTCATTTCTGCATCTAACCAAACCACTCACAATGAAACTCCATTCACACGCTCCTCCTCCCTCAGCCCTTATCTTCTTCTTCACCACCGCCCTCCTCCTCCTCCACCCTACCGAGTCAACTCAGCCTCCATATTCCTGTGACTCGTCCCAACCCTCCACCAGCTCCTACCCTTTTTGCAAAACCACTCTCCCCATCAACCAACGAGTCCAGGACCTCATCTCCCGCCTCACATTGGACGAGAAAATCTCCCAACTCGTCAACTCGGCCCCTCCGATTCCCCGACTCGGTATCCCAAGTTACGAGTGGTGGTCCGAGGCTTTACACGGCGTCGCCGACGTCGGCAAAGGCATTAAACTTTATCCCACCATTCACAACGCCACGAGCTTCCCTCAAGTCATCCTCACCGCCGCTTCTTTCAACGACCATCTCTGGTACCGCATTGGCCAGGTGAGTCCGATTCACCGAGTCAAAAAACCCAACTCGGCTTCGATCAGTTACTTTTTTTGGCCGAAATAAATACAACCCAATACGTTTTTTTTAATGCAGATAAAAACCCAAGTTCTAATTTTGTGCTCTTGTTCAAAAACATTAGAAAATAAATAAAAATGCGCTTCTTTTCCCTTCATTTTTAGGTGATTGGGACTGAAGCTCGAGCGGTTTACAATGCGGGACAAGCAACAGGGATGACATTTTGGGCACCAAACATCAACATCTTCAGGGACCCGAGATGGGGGAGAGGGCAAGAGACCCCTGGCGAAGATCCAACGGTCACAGGGAGATACGCCGTGTCGTATGTGAGAGGGGTTCAAGGTGATTCCTTCTATGGCGGGAAGCATAAGCTTGGTGCCGGGGGACGTCTTCAAGCTTCAGCTTGCTGCAAGCATTTCACAGCTTACGATTTGGACAATTGGAACAATATCACTCGATTTGGCTTCGACGCTCGTGTGAGTTCTTCTCTTTATTTATTTTTTTCATCTATTGGTCGATTAATTATCGAAAATATTTATTCTTTTTCTCTAAAAGTATTTGGAACTTGGTACTTGGAATGTTTTTTATTTTTTCTTTTATGTTCTTTTAGGTTTTCAGTCGCTCTGTGACTTTATTGGACCAAATTCAAGATTCCTCTACTTGATTGGTGTGCCATAGATCTATATATTTGTTCTGATAATATAAAATTAAAAAAAAATAAAGAAAAACTTTATGGGGTTTTGAATTTGTCGGTAAATAATTCGTTTCAATAATTTTCCTCATGTTCCCGTGCCGTGAGTGATCGGCCTGAAAACAGAGATGGCAGTCCATAATATCTTGGTGTTCTCCTCTTCTTGGATAAAATAATAACCAAAAAAAAATTTTAATTTCCACTTATCTTTTCTTCATGCATTCTCTTCTCTTTTATTGTATTTAAACTACTGTTCTAAAAAATTTTAGTTTAGCGCCGCTCTGGTTTAGGCGGCTAGTTAGTCATCATTCAGATTAGTTTCTAGACGGTTTAGGCAAACGCCTGTCTAGGTCTCGTTTTTCACTTTGACAGAAAATAAATAACTTTCATTTTGTATTTTATTTAATAAGATGTAAGAGATTTGTTAAATAATTGGATGAACGCTTATTATATATTTATTCCTCATGTTTTCATTATGTTATAATGTTTTATAGTATATATCTCGTTTTATTTTTGTAATTTATGTATAACCAATATAATTATGTGTTTTTTTAAGTATAAATAAACACTTATTTATACAATATATGATAAATTTACTTAAATCCGCTTAGCTGCCTGGGCGCTAGGCTCCAGCTTCCCGTCCAACTAGCGCCTAGTGTTTTTTAGGATCTTGATTTAAATAAAATAAAATAAAACGAAATTACATCTAGTTAACTTGTAAATGTGTATTTTTTTATTGTACTTATATTAGATTTCAACACTTGTATAACTCTATGTATTTGTTGGATGTGTTGTGCAGGTGACACAGCAAGACCTAGCAGACACATACCAGCCTCCGTTCCAAAAATGCGTGCAGGAAGGCCAAGCCAGTGGCATAATGTGTGCCTATAACCGCATCAATGGAGTTCCAAGCTGTGCAGATCACAATCTCCTAACCAAGGTTGCAAGAGGACAATGGGACTTTCATGGGTACTTGTTTATCACTAAACTCCATTTTCCTTCACCCTTTTCCTTTAACTTTAATCTTTTTGTCTTTTTTTGTTTTACTTTTTCCGTCAAATGTCGTCCGGATAGATATGCTAATATATTAGCCAATCGTAAATAATTGTCGACATGTATAATTCAGTCAGTCGTTCATAGTGGTCGACGTGTATCAAGGTTTTAGTTGACTAGAAACTAAAATTGCACAACCATAATATTGCCAGGTCAGAAATTTGGTACAAAAAGTAGTGTTGTTTTTGCCAAATTTACAAAGATTCGAGTTCTTAGTTTAATGGAAATGCTAATTAAAGAAAAATCAGGATTTATTGAGCTAAACTGGGAAGTGATCAGGTACATCACGTCGGACTGCGATGCTGTCTCCATCATCTACGATGTGCAAGGATACGCTAAAAAGCCCGAGGATGCGGTCGTTGATGTGCTCATAGCAGGTATGGAGTATGGACCACCATGGCACCAATCTCCTATCTTATTACCCATTTTTGTTTTTTTTCCTCTTTTTTCTTATATCTTGTTTAGGGTGACACGACATGTGTCTATGTTTCTCACTTTTGTTTTTTGGCTTTTTGTTGGGTAATTGTAAAATCCACTTCTGCTTGTAAGTAGCCCTTTATCATATTGGTGAAAATTTTGCCTTTTATGACGGCGTGAATTCAAACTCCGTCGATAACTAATTTAACATTTAACTTACTAACACTATTACTCGAATAAAAAAAAAAAAATCCACTTCTGGTTAGTGAACTCATATGGCCCCAATCACCTTAAATCTATGATGTTTTAACGAAACATTTCCGGTACTGTTTATTTTAACGAAAAAAGACAATTTTGACTCTAAAAAATCACTTCTAGTACTATTAACTTACAACACATTTTTATCCTTTTGATTAAAACTTAAAGTTTTCAAGTCATTTTCATTAGTTTTTCTTTAAATCTACCTTTTAGATTTTTCAATTTTTTTAATTAAAAGTCAAAACAAAAATGAAACTGACCCTCCAATCCATTATCAACTTTGATTGCCCACTTTCTGAGTTTTGCTTTATGATATTATATGAAGCCCAAAAACTGTGTGTGTGTAAATATAAAAATTTTAAAAATTATTATTATTATTATTATTTTATATATATATATATATATATATGTTAAAGAGAAAAGTTAGAGGGACGTGTGACAGAAACGAGAATTACATTACTACTTATAATTTTATTTTGTGATAGAAGATTAAATTATTTTTTTTGTCCTCTTTTAGTTGACGAAAAGAATTTTATTAATAGGTATTTAGATTTGGTATATAATGTATATTGTATAGAGCCAAGGACTACGCAGAAAAAGAAAAAAAGGAATCTTGAATTGTGGAGTCTAATTAGTCCAAATTTGATTGAGATATTTCAAAAAGCTATAGCTCTAGCCTCTAGCATGCTTCTCTACTTTGATTAGTGTTGCAAACATTAACTTATTCTCTTTTGGGTACACATAGCCTCTAATAGCATGTGAAATATGTACAGATAGATAATCATCCTTTAGGTCCCCTTATTTTGGCCTGCGGAGATTTACTTTCAAGATTTTGGCAATGCAAACTTCGGCATGTCTGTATAGAAAAGAATTTTGTGGTTGACAATCTTTGATTTAGATTTAGGTAATTTTTATTTTGAAACTCCTTGTTCAGTCAGTTTTATTTGTGAGGATCGACTTGGGCTATTCCAATCTAGATTTATTATTGAGTGAGTTTGTTTGGACTCTTGCTTTTAGCCCCGTTTTTCAACCAAAAAAAGAAATATGTATAGATAGAACCAGTTGAAAACGGGTTCTATTTTGAGATATTTCTCGTATCATTTCCCTTTTTATAGTAAGAAGTGAACAGAAAATTGGGTAAAGATCTAAAAAAAAAAAGATTTGAAAGAATTGGTTTCTGATTAGTCCAAGTTTCATTAAGAAACATCAAAAAGCTAGCTCTAACATGATTATATATTTTATACAAATGTTGCAGGCATGGATGTGAACTGTGGATCCTACTTGAAGGATCACACTAAATCAGCAGTGGAGCAGAAAAAGCTTAAAGTGTCAAAAATAGACAGAGCACTCCACAACCTCTTCTCAGTGAGGATGAGGCTAGGCCTGTTTGATGGCAGTCCACTCAACCAACCCTATGGCAGCATTGGTCCAGACCAAGTGTGCTCCCAACTACACCAGGCTCTAGCCCTAGAAGCTGCTCAAGATGGAATAGTGCTTTTGAAAAACTCTGGCAGGCTTCTCCCACTCTCAAAAGCAAAAGCCATTTCACTTGCTGTCATTGGTCCCCATGCCAATGCTTTGGAAGCACTTCTGGGAAACTACCATGGTCCTCCATGCAAATCCATCACCCCATTAGAAGCACTTCAAGGCTATGCTAAGAACATAAATTATCACCCGGGTTGTGATTCGGTTAAGTGTCCCCAAGCTGCTTTTGATGAAGCTGCTGGAACAGCAAAAGAAGCAGATTATGTGGTTTTGATTGTGGGACTGGACCAAAGTCAAGAGAGAGAGGAACTTGATAGATTGCACTTGGGATTGCCTGGGAAGCAGCAGGAGCTAATTAGGAGTGTGGCTAAAGTTGCCAAGAAACCTGTTATTCTTGTGATTCTTAGTGGGGGTCCAGTTGACATTTCTTTTGCTAAACATAACAAAAATATTGGAAGCATCTTGTGGGCTGGATATCCAGGTGAAGCTGGTGGAATTGCCCTTGCTGAAATCATCTTTGGTGAACACAACCCAGGTAAAAGTCGGTTTGATTGACAATTCAAATCTTTGATTAACAGTCGGATAACATAACATGTTAGGTAGAGATGATTTTACTGATAAAATGTTTGACGTGTTTGATGTGTGCTATGCAGGTGGAAGATTGCCAATGGCTTGGTACGCACAAGATTATGTCAAAATGCCAATGACAGACATGAGAATGAGGTCTGAACCCAAAACAGGCTATCCTGGTCGAACTTACAGATTCTACACAGGCAAAAAAGTTTTTGACTTTGGTTATGGCCTCAGCTACTCAAACTATGTTTATAAGTTTTCCTCTGCAGCATCCCAAAACAAGCTCTACTTAAATGAGTCGTCAATTAGTCCCACGGCTAAGTCATCGGACTCTGGGCGGTATCAGTTAGTCCAAGACCTAGGTGGAGAATTCTGCGAGAAAAAGAAGTTATCGGTCAGAGTGAGGGTTCACAATCACGGGGAGATGGCGGGCAAGCATCCGGTGCTGCTTTTTGTGGGTGAGAAAAAGCCCAAAAATGGAAGGCCAATGAAGCAATTGGTTGGATTTAAAAGTGTGATACTGAGTGCTGGGGAAAGAGCTGAAATTGAATTTGATTTGAACCCTTGTGAGCACTTGAGCCATGCAAATGAGGAAGGTTTGATGGCGGTTGAAGAAGGTTCTTATTTCTTGGGCGTAGGAGATGCAAAGTACCCTCTTGACATCATAGTGTGATACATTTAGGTTGATTTTCAGTGCCGTATTCATTCACTACGAAATTATGAATGCAAATCTTAAAATACGGAAGAGCCAACTTTGAGCTGTTTCTGGTTGTCATGTGTTCCTAAATTGCAACGATCAAATCAAATCGATATTTAATAATTTTGGCTATAATTTTTGTGATGGATTCGTTTAAGTTTATTCATCAAATGAGACGTCTTGAAGACAAAACCTAAAATTCCGATTGAAGATCTCACAAGACGGAGAAACAACACTTCAACGAACATATCAAAGAAAAAAAATGCAAGTAGGAAGCATCACAATGTACCGTATTAAGAAAACTGCAGAAAGATTGCGGAAGAAAATGAAGAAAGAAGCAGAGAGAGAGAGAGAGATGAAGTAAAGAGAGCTTAAACTTCGATTATTTGACTGAATGAATTAGCGGTATACAATACTTAAGCCGACTTGGCACTTTTTCTATCAACTTAAGCTCACTTGGCACTCCTCCAATCTTTCACTAACATGTCAACAACTTTGTCCCAGTCCAAGATTCACACCTATGTGTTTGGACCCGTTTTTCCGCCATCGACTCATGCGTTCTAGGCCGTTAGTTGAAGAATTTTTAAGATAATTTTCGTGTATATTATTGCGATATTTATAGCCTCGGTAGTTATCTCTAAGATTTTGTTAAAGTTATCTTGACATCTTGATAATTAATCACTCTAAGAGGACCTTTAAGAGATGATGATGAGTTTGGAGATGGTTTATCATCATATGTGAAAAAGGAACCCTGATTTTGCTTATTTTTATTAGCTCGATAGAATTGGGCCGAATGCCTGACTTACTTATGAACTCTGTCACTTTTATAAGCTTGGTTAGAGGGGCTACTCCAGACTTCGCCAAATCGCCTAGTCCAGCATTAATGGTAATACATGAATGTTAGGTAGACAAAATTTTGAAACTACATTTGCAAAACTATGTGATGTGGCACCAATTAAAAATAAGCCCTCTTAACTAATTCTTTTAATAATTCAATCATCAACAATCACGTCATATAGTTTAAATAAACGGTAATGGTAATACCGACGTTTTTAATAATAATAACGGTAGTAGTAGTACCGATGTTTTCGGCTAAGCTGGAGAGTGGCGGAAACTCTGCTAATACACTTTTTCCAGGATCGAGGGCCATACGATACCTGCAAAACGAAAAAGCCCTAAATTCGGACCTCGTATTTTAGAGCCGATAGCCCGCGGAGCGTTTATCCGATTTACCAAAGTTGTCTCTAATCTCTCCCAGTTTTTCTATAACCTCTGTTTTTCCTCTGGTCCAGCAGATAGAATGTAGCAGCAATTAACAGCTTCAGTGTCTCGATTACCAGAGCAAACAAGTAAAGGATGGTGAGAACCAAGGGTACAAAAAAAAAAAAAAGAAAGCAAAATATGGTCAATAGACTTTACCGATACAGCATTGTACAAACAAAATTTTACGACAACTAATGCACAACACAGATTTTAGTACACGCATCGGGTCATCCTTGTCTTAAACATCTCGGAGTAGGTGTTGAGAAAATTATCGTTGATAACAAAAGAATCAGAAGAGATACATAGGCAATAAGAACGTGAGATTCCCTCGCAAGTGAGCAATAGCTGACGCTTACTGCTCCTTTGTTCCCCCGGAAAATGGCAACAACAAATCCAGGATCGTCCCTTGCATTCCACGTCATGGCCGGAACAGTCACCTCGCGAGTTCCATCTGGATGGAAGTGATCATAAAATTCTTGGGTGTGAGCGCTGAAAACAATCCTGCAAACAAGGAATTAAAGATGATTAGCTTACAGCTGAGGATGCAAGCTCGATACTTGAGATACGCTGAGTTTTAAAATGGATAACGCAGCCATTTCTTGGACCAACCTCAGTAACCTAATTTAAACTTTCACTACTGTAAATGTCCATTTCACTTTTACGCTTTAGGCATACACGTCTACAGTAGGATTGATACTACACCAACATACTTGGGTGACTCACAAGTCTGACATATGCAGACATCTAGAAGGGAAAGGAATAAGCGTCGAGTTGAGCAATATTAGGCAAATATTAAATCCGTAATTTCAAATGCAACTGGATCGTGAAGCAACTTCTGATTGACACATCGCCAGGAATATTTTAGGGAAAGAAGGAAACAAATGTCAAAAACAAAATATAAAAAGGTGACTCCTGAGGTTTGGTGAACATATCCCCTCAACATCAAAGCAAAAATATTGTACCATACCCCACCACTATACCAATGGAAAATCATAAAAGGTTCCAACAAGGAAGCAGCACGGAAACTTCTCTTTTAACAATAAAACCCTATATTTCTTCTTCTTCAAAAAAAAAAAAAAAAAAAAAAAAGACCATAAAATTCTTTCCTTGTTTTCCAGTTCTGGTATGTGAATGGACCCATGGCCGATGAATGGAATGACATAAAAGCAACTACAGACCTTGAAAGCTTTTGGTCAGTATAAAGTTTTAAGAAAATGAAATCACTACCTAATTGCCATATTCTCCAAAGCCACAAAAATAGACAGACCATTTAGTTCATTAGCTATAGAGAGAGACGTAGCTCTTGAAATGGTTGCAACACGTCACATGGTTCTCACAGTTGCAGCACTTGTGGCAGGGACGAATCCAGGATTTGAGAATGGGGTGGGCTGAATCTTAAGCTATTTTTTTTCTTTCCTTAGTGAAAACCATTTTTTAAGCAAATGGAAACCATGCCAAAATATTTGCAGTGTGTCAAATTTTTCTTGAAAACTAGAAATATTAAAGGTTTAACAATTCTTTTATACAAAATAGTAGTAGATATTTAGCAAAAATTCAGCATATATAATGTCAGTTACTTTTCAAAAAGATTTATATTTTTAATATAATGTGAGTTACTTTGGTTAGTAAAGATTATCAGACCTTGGTAAATATTGGTGTGGACAGGGAATGGTGGGCTCTTGAGGAGGAAAAATGGGATACCAAACAACTCTAGGCACGCAGCATTTTAGCAACCGGATATAAAATCTGCTGATCAAATTTTTCTTCATTGCCCAGTAGCTTTGGGTTCATGGCTGAAGTTGGTTAGGGAGATGGGCATAAGCTGGGTAATTCCTAGGGACTGTTACTCTCTTCATGAGGATTGGTTTAGTGGAGCTTTGAGATGGCCTCCGTTTTTCATCAGCCATTTGGGTTTCTGTTTCCCCAGAGTTCAAAGGAATCTCTTTTTCCTTAACATGGCTAGATTGGAAAGCTACTATCTCCTAGTTCGTTAGTAGTTTTTTGGTGTTTTGGTGTTGCTTTCTTTTCTGTTTTGTTTCTGGTTCTTTCTTGTTTAATATAACTGTTTCTTCATCACAAGTAAAAAATAAAAAATCTTATATCAACCAGAGAAAAGAGTTAATCTTAATAATATTGAACCAAGATATATGAGATATTAGAATACCCAGAAAACACACATACAACAATACGCATATAAATTATGGCATTCAGAGGAGTCAAGAACACACATGTTGTCAGTATATGAGATTGTGGTAAGCAGAAAGTCATGGTTCTAATAATCAAGAATCGCAATATCACATGAATTCTTCCGATGAAAGTATTACTCTTCTGTTTTACATATGAAACACATATACATAAATGGGTGAGACGAAGGCCATGGCAGCATTATTAAAAAGCAAAGGAAGAACATGAACTCACCTTGGTTTGAGAGCTTGAAAGATATACTCAGTAGCATTTAGCGGTAGCTTGTGCGACAACTTGTATGGCTCTGTACCAACAGGCCCCCTGGAGTAAAAAGAATAAACATTACGCACAATGTAAAACTGCTATCCATTTTAAAAACTAGAACAAAACAAGATAAACGACACAAACATGGCAATGAATAGTCCTTTTTCTGTATATAACATCAATCGAATCCATTCAATCAAAGTCTAATTGTATTCACTATCTCTAGTTAAACAACATTTTCTTATCCCAAGGTGATCATGCTCAATAAGATAGTACAGAAATGGGATTAAAATTAAAGACCATAGCTATTACACTAGACTGCTTGTCTAACAACGAACTTCTAAAAATTTCTATGAGATGGAATGTAAAAAACACAGCTGAACTAGGTGTACTTGCATCAACTATCGTTAATAAAACAAGATTTCTCATTCGAAGGCCATCACTATCAACACACAGAAAGGGGAATTAAAATGACGATAGCTTTTACAAGTAGAAAACCGAAAATGACTATTGCTTAACAAGAAACTGATAGCCACAGATTCGACTACTACTTCTATGAGATCAAACGTAAACCCAAGTTCGACTAATTCCTATCAAACTCTCATAAACCGAAACCGAAACAAAAACAAATGGATTGCACCCACCTGCCATCCAATATGCTTGCACTCCCACCATTGCTAGCGGCATTCACATTCCGGTTTAATGGGAAGTGAAGCAAGAGCACAGGACCGGACCCAGATGACATAGCATTCTCTCTCCACCCAAACTCATAAACCCTCTTTCCTAATCGGTCGTTTTCATCCCCTCCCTCATTCTCTCTCTCCCTCTCCATCTGAAAATCCATCCTTTCTCTCTCCACCACCTTCTCGACACTGAACCTCAGCTCATTGTTCCCACAAAGCAACGCCACCGCACTGAGCGACACAAAGCTCACATTTCCGATTTCGAAAGCTCCGCAGCCTGCGGAGTCCAGACCCGGCAACCTCCTCGAAACCCAACTCACCGTCTCCGCACTCAGCTCATCGCATTCTCCGATATCCCGGTCTCCGAGCACAACGTGGAGCGGCAGCCCCAGAAACGGACCCAGTACCCTGTGGAACTGGTGGATCACCGAAACGTACTTGGTTTTCGGCAAATCGTGACCCCGCGCCGAGATATCGCCCAAAACCAGCAGCATATCGGGCTTCAGAGTGTGGAAAGATTTCTGCTTGGATACAAATTGATTGGATTCAGATGTAAAAAAGGAGGTGGGTTGGGGCAAAATCGGGAATTGGGTTTGTTGGAATTACCGTGAAGAACTTGGAGAGGTAGTAGTCTCGGAAGAGGAGGTTGAAGTAGCCGGAGTCGGAGCCGAGGAGAAGGAGGTCGGCGACGAGCATGACCTTGAGGTCGTCGGGGTGGTGGTGTTCCGGGATGGGTTTGGGAAGATTAGGGGAGGGTGTGGTTTTGCAGGAGGGGGTTGAGACCCACTCTTCGTAGACGAGCAGAGCTGAGACTGCGATTAGCGGCAACAATGGCTTCCACGAAACCGCCATTGTTGCTGCAAGTTGAGGACTCTTGGGAGTTTGGAGGTTGGGGGGTTTGGGCCTTCGACAGCAAGCATAAATTTGTCAATAAAGAAACGCCCAGCATTGGATTGGACCGTTTTCCTTTTTTAATAAGCCAATTAAAGATTCCACTAAATACAAGCACTCCAAAGTAAGGAGGGTTCAAGTAATCTCTACAAATATATCATGAGACAGAGACGCTGGGAGGTAAACTTCTTATTTCTGAAGCAAAGACCAAGGGGGTAATGAGTTATTAAAATAGGCTTTTTTTTATTAACACCCCAAATAATGTTGAATACACCACACATTAAAATTTAATATTAAATCACTTATATATCTAATATGCAATGACAATTTTAACCTCATAAAGTTAAATAAAAAATCTAAATACACCCCAAATCACAACTTTAACATGTATATCCCACAATTATTTTTCTTCAACTCTCAAAACCAACCTCATCCTCTATTGTAGTACAAAACCTAAATCAATGAAACTACAAACACGTTGATCACAACTTTAAAGCCCAGGGATATTGATCAACAGCCTCCTAATTTTCATTCACTGTACCACTACAGCTTCATCTCCGTATGAAATTAACAAATCTACCTTGTTATGACGATTTTCACAGAGGGGACTCAGAACTTGCGGATTCTTGTTATGACGCCTCAAATTACACCCAAACAGGAAGGGAAGGAGAGGAGCGTCCAAGTTAAGCTACTCGCCTCTTTGGCTGTGATACCAAAAGCTCTCGCATATGCACATATAATTGGTTGTTTTGTACATACAATGAAATTCTTATATCCAATGATTCATGGATGCATTCTATCAACCCCACATTCTTCTTCAATCCAGTTTCATTGAGTAAAAAATAAATAAATAAAAAAAGTGAAGTGGAGTGTATGTAAATCCATTTATGACATCCATTTCCCGAAATTCAATCGTTATGATAGAGTTTTATTAATTGGACCCTTTATGTGCTTAGGTGTGACTATTAGCGACGATTCCGTCATTCCTTTTTCGCACGGCTCTTCGATGACGGAGTATCTGTGAGTGGACCCTTTCTATAATGCATGTTTTAATAGTAGAAATGCATACATGAAAAACATGATTTAATGGTTACGTTTTATGAGTAAATTAGTTTTACACTTTATGATTATCATGTTTTACTGAGAATATTTTGGAATACCATACTTTATCGAATTTATGTTCTTTGTAGTATATATGATGGATGACTATATACTATTTATGAACATGTTTTTACACTCTTTGTAATATATATGATGGATGACTATATACTATGAAGATGTTTTGAGATATATGTACCTATGTTTGGAAAGATTATATTCAATGTTTTTGTGTATATCTAGTGGTCATTGTCCTGCCTACGGGCGATTGTTCTGCCTACGGGCGTATGTCCTGCCTACGGGCATATGTTCTACCTCCGAGCGCGTGGAGTATGTTCTGCCTATGGGCGTATATCCTGTCTTCGGGCTATTATGATACCATTATTTAGCACACTATACGATATATGTTTAATGGAAGGTTTTATGGCATGCTAGGGTTTTCGGAAAAACCTATTACATATTATGCTATGAGTTTTCATAAACTTTGGGGGTTAGTACGTTGAATAACTATTTCAGTATTATATATATATATATATATATATATAAACTTGGTCCACTCATGTTTGTTTTGCGCCCCTTCAGGACATAGGAACGAGGCATACAATCCGAGCTACGAGGCATTCCCCTACTAGTGATATCGTGCCATCCTTTCTGCTTTGACATCATTGTAATTGCACATTCCGCTTATATTCTGAATTAGATGTATGCTCTGAACATGTCATGCATTATCATTATCCTTATCATTGTTGGCAGTTGAATATTGTTATATTATTTTATAAGGTTTATGTTTGAATATTACAATTGCGTAGTTAGTGCGAAATTTATATGCATATTTTACATGTTCTCGGCATATGCATTCATTAAATGGTTTGCATCACCCTTGGGTGTCGGCCAGCATGTGGCCATCCCACTGTCCTTTGGACATCGGGATCGGGGAATGTCAGATTGGTATCAGAGCATACTTAGGACTTCGTTCTTCTATTTGGATAATCATAATTTTTCTTGTGGCCATAATCTTTTGTTCTTCTAAATCTTGTTTCACTCTTATCAGAATTATGGACCATCCTGGTAGAAATATACCTCGGCGACCTCGTTCTGGTCTAATGGAAGGAATTCAGTAGTTGAGCACGGCTATACGGAATGTTTTTCCTGGGAGTAGCAGGCCGAGTTGTACATATATGGAGATTGCTCGTAGCCATGACGTTACAAAACTTAAGGTGGTTAGAGCCTGTAAGGAGGCTGAAGATTGGCTAGAAAAGATGGAGGACACCTTAGAAAGTATGAAATGCCCAGCATCTGAGTGGGCGAATACGGCTGGTTATTTCTTGTAGGGCAATGTGAGATATTGGTGGAAGTCAGTGAAGAAGTCTCGTCCACCTAACTCTCAAATGACTTGGCTGCGTTCAGGAGACTTTTCAGCGAACATTTTCCGAGTCCTAGTTATCAGCTGAAGAAGAGGCAGAAATTTATAGACTTTCGCCAGGGCAACTTGAGTATTATAGAGTTTGACGGTATTTTTCGGCAATTGGCGAGGCACCATGAGGGAGCCTACGAGAACCCTCGGGCGATGATGATACTGTTATAAATTGCTATGAACCATGACATTGTCGAGCTTCTGGCACCACAGAGGTCTGCCTCATACGAGGAGATGATTAAGGCAACTCTGAGAGTCAAACAGATGAGGTAGAACAGAATTAGCCAGAATCAGCCTCAGAACCAGAATCAACCTCGCAATTATAATCAACGGGGTCGTGGATTTTGATCCCAGAGTATGAAGGAGCCTTCTACTTCTTCTAATTCCTTTGGCCCTAGACACTTTCAGTCGTTCAAGTGATAGGGCCGAGGTTCAGGATCATCTAGTGAGCGCTCATGAGGTGAGTCGGTGAGGCGATCTTTCAGCCATTTTAATCCAGGTGCGATTGATCCGAGCTTGTGTTACATGTGCGGCGGCTTTGGACACCTAGCCTGAAATTGTGGTACTCCACCATCCAAGAGTTATGCTTCTGGTTTAGGTTACAGTGGGGGAAGTAACCAGAATACTCAGAGTTATGGTGGTACCCAGAGTTATGACGGTACCCAGAGTTATAACGGTACCCAGCGTACCCAGTTCCTTGCTAAGAGGCAGCAACAGTTTCTGTGGCAGCTTTAGGTAGTCGCACTCAAGGGAACAAAGCGGGATGTAACAACCAGGGTGCTAGGACCCAGCAGGAGGCGGAGCAGGATCTTAGAGTCATTATTGGTACGTTACTTATTTGTGGTAATTGGGCTCGTGTTCTAATTGATTTGGGTGCTACTTATTCCTTTATATCTCCACAATTTGCACGAGTGGTTAACCCGCAACCTACAACACTCTATTTTGATATGTTTATATAATTGCTACCTGGAGACCTATTCTGTGCACAATTGGAGTTTAAGGATTGCTCGGTCATAGTTAAAGGGGAACTCTTAGAGGCCAATTTAATTCCCTTCAAGCTTGTGGAGTTCGATGTCATTTTGGGAATGAATTGGCTATCCAGGCACCATGCTTATGTCGGATGTAGGGAGAAATTTGTGACATTTAATCGGCCTGGATGACCGTCAATCACGTTTCAAGGCGAGTGACGGATCTTTCCAAACAGTATCATTTCTGCCATCCAGATGACTAAGTTATTACAGAAATGATGTGTGGGATTCTTAGCTCACGTGGTCACACGGGGTGAACCTTCCTTGTGTGCTGAAGATGTGCTAGTGGTGAATGAATTCACCGATGTATTTCCTGATGATTTACCGGGGTTACAACCTGTGAGGGAAATTGAATTCACCATTGATTTACTTCCAGTTACCAACCTCATTTTCTTATCACCATACCGAATGACACCAGCAGAGTTGAGGGAATTGAAGATTCAGCTTCAAGAGCTCGTGGATAAAGGTTACATCCAGCCCAGTATGTCTCCCTCGGGCGCTCCTGTTTCATTTGTCAGAAAGAATGATGGGTTGATGAGACTTTGCATCGACTATAGGCAACTGAATCGGGTGACGGTGAAAAACCGTTATCCCCTGCCTCGGTTTGATAATATGTTGACCAGCTGAGGGGTGTTCAGGTGTTTTCTAAGATCGATCTTCATTCAAGTTATCACCAGTTGTTGATTCATAATGAAGATGTACCAAAGACTGCCTTCCGCACCAGGTATGGGCACTATGAATTCTGTGTCATGCCTTTTGGGTTAACCAATGCACCAACAGCTTTCATGGATTTAATAAATAGGGTTTTCAGATCGTATCTGGATCGGTTTGTGATTGTGTTCATTGATGACATCTTGATCTACTCCAAGAATAATATTGAGCACAGAAAACATTTGAAGTTGGTGTTGGAGAGATTGAGGAAAAACCAGTTGTATGCAAAGTTTAGTAAGTGTCAGTTTTGGCTAGACCAAATCAGTTTCCTCGGGCATGTGGTTTCCGCTAAGGGAATTAGTGTGGACCCTTAGAAGATTTTTGTAGTGTTTATGTGGGAGCAACCGAGGAACATTACTGAAGTGAGGAGTTTTCTGGGACTAGCTAGCTATTACCGACGTTTTGTGCATGATTTCTTAGCAATCGCCCTGCCTCTTACTAAGTTGACCCGAAATGGGGGTCAAATTCGAGTGGGATGAGAGTTGTGAACGGAGTTTTCAAAAGCCTAAGCAGTGTCTTACTCACGTCCCCATCCTTGCTCTTCCAGACAATAGCAGTGAGTTTAAGATTTACAGTGATGCATCATTGTCAAGATTGGGTTGTGTTCTGATGCAGCATGGGAAAGTCATCGCTTATGCTTTCAGGCAACTCAAGAATCACAAAAAAAACTACCCCACTCATGATCTGGAACTCGGAGTAGTGGTCTTTGCTCTAAAAATCTGGCAACATTACTTGTACGGTGAAAAGTGCAGTATCTTCACCGATCACAAAAGTTTAAAATATGTCTTCACCTAGAAGAAACTGAATTTGAGGCAGAGAAGGTGGATGAAACTTTTTAGTGATTACGACTGCACTATTGAGTATCATCCTAATCACGTGAACGTCGTAGCGGATGCACTCAGCCGGAAATCCTATGGACAGTTTGCTTCCCTCCGAGTTATCCACGTTCCGCTACTGTTTTCTCTTCGAGAAATCGACGTTACCATGACACCAAATTCACAGGGAGCCTTGTTAGCACACTTCCAAGTTAGACCTGTTTTGGTGGATATGGTTTGGGAAGCTCAAGAGCTTGATCAGTAGTGTACAAACCTGAAGGAGCAAGTATTGAATGGCTCTAGGCGAGATTTGAAAATCCAAAGAGATAGAGCCTTGGTGATGGGAAATAGGTTGTTTGTTCCTAAGGATAACGAAGTGGTGAAGAAGGAAATTCTTGATGAAGCTCACATTTCGGCATATGCCATGCATCCAATGAGCACCAAACTGTATCACACCATCCGTCCGTTCTACTACTGGTATATGATGAAACAGGATGTGGCAAAGTATATGAGAAGATGCATTATTTGCCAGCAGGTGAAGGTAGACAGACAGAGACCTGAAAAGCTGATGCAAAATCTCCTTATACCAACATGGAAGTGGGAAGACATCATCATGGATTTCGTGTATGGTTTACCGAGCACACGATCGAGGTTTGATGGCATATGGGTGATTGTAGATCGACTCACTAAGGCTGTTCACTTCTTACCTGTCCGACGGACCTACACATTGGAAAAGTTGGTACGACTGTTCATCGATAATATTGTCAAACTTCATGATGTACCCATCACCATTGTTTCGGACAGAGATACAAGGTTCACCTCTAGGTTTTGGAGAGCATTCAATGACATCATGGATACTCAGCTGTTGTATAGCACTGCTTATCATCCATAGATCGATGGTCAATCGGAGAGGACGATTCAGACCTTGGAGGACATGTTGAGAGTGTCTGTTCTCCATTGGAAGGGTAGCTGGTATAGTTATTTGCCATTGATCGAGTTTGCCTACAACAACAACTACCACTCTAGTATCAATATGACACAGTTTAAAACACTGTATATGAAGGCGTGCCGAACACCGTTGTGTTGGACAGAGGTTAGTCAACGGGTGTTAGTGAGACCATAAATTGTCAACACTACCAATTCTAACATCCAGTTGATTAAGAGGAACCTGAAAGCAGCACAATACCGACAGAAGAGCATTGCGGACCGACATTCCAGGGATCGGGAGTATAAGATTGGTGATTTTGTATTCTTGAAGTTGTCGCCCTAGAAGGGTGTGGTTCGATTTGGTAAGTGAGGGAAGTTGAGCCCTCGATATATTGGTCTCTACCAGATTATGGAGATAATTGGTGCGGTTGCTTATAGGTTAGAGCTACCACCAGAGTTGTCGCAGATTCATAATGTATCTCACGTCTCCATGCTTTGGAAGTATATACCTGATTTCTCTCATGTCATTCAACCGGAACCATTAGAAGTGAATCAGAATGCGAGTTATGTTGAGGAACCAGTGTTGATCATCGACCGACAGGAGAAGACTCTAAGAAACAAAGTCATCCCGTTAGTGAATGTGTTGTGGAGAAACCATGCAGTCGAGGAAACAACGTGGGAAACGGAAGAATTGATGATGAGTGAGTATCCGTATTTATTTATTTATTTGAGATTGTAATTTCGGGGATGAAATTCTTTTAAGGGGGTAAATTGTAAAACCCCGTCCCAAAATATGTAATTTCATTTTAACGGAAATAATGAAATTACGATCTTGTCCCTTATCCTTACCCAATCTGGTTTCCTTTTTAGATTTCCCCTAAAGTTCTCCTCATCTCTCTGCCTGCCATGTAGCAGCACCCCATCTCCTTCTCTATTTCTTCCCTCTCGAGTCAACTCTCTCTCCTTCAGCTTTCATTCTCTCCCCCCAAACTCACTCTTTTTATCCTTCACAAATATATCCCTCTTTGTGCATTTCTCCCTCCGACGACACAACCATCACAACAAACAATGACACCACCACCACCACCGTGAGGGCCTTCTATCTCTCTCTCTCGTCTCTGTGAAGCACAAAGAACTCGAGGACCTATGAAGTGCTTCGACGAACCCGTGGCGTTCGAGCCAAAATTCGGCCGACTCCGGTCACTTCACAGCGCGTTTCAGGTACAAATCTCTCCCTCACACCTCCACCTTCATTTTGATGTGTAAATCGTAGGGTAAAATGGTGATTCGACGGCGACTAGAGCTTGGGAGGCTCCAGCCTTCTTCCTCGGTGAGAAATGGGCCGAAACGACCCGAACCCAAACCTTTGGGCCAGGCTTTCAAGCCCAAACCCTTTAAAACCCTTTTTAATTTAGGCCATTCGGTCGTGTAGAACTCGGGCTTTAGGCCCGTTGACCCCAAGACCCAAACCCTTCAAAAACCCTTTGGACCTCAAGCCTTTGGGTCGAGCAACATGGGCTTTCAGCCCGTTAACCCTAGGCCCATAAGGCCCAATCCCCTTCGGCCCAAGCCCAAACCCGGTCTAACCCAGAACCCAGGCCGTGAATGGGCTTGCGCTTGGGCATGCGTAAGCCCGGGCTGGTGTCAGCGTGTGGGGCACACGCATCACCGTCCACGGTGGCGCTGGCAAATTTTCCAGCCAACTTTCCAACGACCCACAGCAATGTGTGGCCGGCGGAGCCGCCACCTTGCAGCGGCGCGTGGGGGTACCCGAGGTCCCCCTTTATGTTTTTTGACGTCATGAATCCGTTTATGATGTCTGTTTCCTAAAATTCAATCGTTATGATAGAGTTTTATTAATTGGACCCTTTATGTGCTTAGGTGCGACTATTAGCGGCAATTCCGTCATTCCTTTTTCGCACGGCTCTTCGACGACGGAGTATCTATGAGTAGACCCTTTCTAAAATGCATGTTTTAATAGTAGAAATGCATACATGAAAAGCATGAATTAATGGTTACGTTTTATGAGTAAATTAGATTTACACTTTATGATTATCATGCTTTACTGAGAATATTTTGGAATACCATACTTTATCGAATTTATGTTCTTTGTAGTATATATGATGGATGACTATATACTATTTATGAACATGTTTTTACACTCTTTGTAGTATATATGATGGATGACTATATACTATGAAGATGTTTTGAGATATATGTACCTATGTTTGGAAAGATTATATTCAATGTTTTTGTGCGTATCTAGTGGTCACTGTCCTGCTTATGGGCAATTGTTCTGCCTACGAGCGATTGTTCTGCTTACGGGTGTATGTCCTGCTTAAATCGTATGTTCTGCCTCCAGGCATGTGGAGTATGTTCTGCCTACAGGTGTATGTCCTACCTTTGGGTGATTATGACCACTATTTAGCACACTATACAATATATGTTTTATGGAAGGTTTTATGGCATGCTAGGGTTTTCGGAAAAACCTATTACATATTATGCTATGAGTTTTCATAAACTTTAGGGGTTAATACGTTGAATAATTGTTTCAGTATTTTATATATATATATATATATATATATATATATATATATATATATATAAACTTGGTCTTTGCGCCCCCTTAGGACATAAGAATGAGGCATACGATCCGCGCTGTGAGGCATTCCCCTACCAGTGATATTGTGCCATCCTTTCTGCTTTGACATCATTGTAATTGCACATTCCGCTTGTATTCTGAATTAGATGTATGCTCTGAACATGTCATGCACTATCACTACCTTTATCATTGTTGGCAGTTGAATATTGTTATATTATTTTATAAGGTTTATGTTTGAATATTACAATTGCATAGTTAGTGCGAAATTTATATGCATGTTTTACATGTTCTCGGCATATGCATTCATTAAATGGCTTGGGTCACCCTCGGGTGTCGGCCAGCACATGGTTATCCCGCTGTCATCCGGACATCGAGATCGGGGCGTGTCAGTGTATGTAAAAAATGTGGGATGTATGTTGAGAGTGTGGGGTGTGAGGGTATTAAGGGAAAGTACGTGGGGTGTATAAATATAACTTTTAATTGAAATAGTAAATGTGGGGTGTATTTAACAATATTTGGGGTGCTAATATAATAAGCCTTAAAATAAAACAGTTGAGTGTTTGGTAAACTATATTTTAAAAATACTGTGATTATGAAAAGTTGTGTAGAAGCGTTAAGTAAATTATGATGTAAAAGTGTTCTAATTTTATATAATGACGAAAATAGATATAGTTAGGGTGGTTGCAACAACGACGGTGGTAGAGTAGCGGTTGTTGAATCATATTCTAGGTCGGAATAAGGTGGATCGAAACACGTATACCTCAGAAGTTTGGTCATGGACTCAACAACTCCAATCTGATTGAACTACTTAAACGGACTAGCCATGCCAACACATCTTGTTGTACTCCGAAAAGGTAGGCAAAGTTTGCTAATTGCGCTGAGATTCAGCATTCTTGTTCTGTAAGACATGAAAACTTGATCTTATTGGGGATCAAACGAGTTTCCTATATTCTTGGAAATTTCTACAATCTAGGAATTGACGTGCGCCATATGTAATCACATTTCTAAGCGAAAGCGATATCTATCTCTAGATATCCTCTTAGATTCTCTATGTTTAATACGGATTCATTGCCACTTAGTAATATGGTTTAGTGGTATCCTCTTCACTTGTAAGCGAGAGATCTTAGGTTAGATTCTCGCCAAAGCCGAATTTGAACCATATTATTGCCAGCCTACTGTGAGGCTAAGCCCACCCCCTCCCCCTTAGTGTAGATAATATTGTTTGTTAAAAAAAAATACAGATTCATTATCCTAAAAGAACTCTCTCTCGACTAGTATAAATACCTTCATATAGGGCAAATATCTGGTAACGCAATTCTCGCATAGTGCATACTTTGCTCATTCTCTTGTCCACCGCTTGTACCTTAATATTGCTTACTAACTTGATCGTTAGAGAGCTTTTGGACAATACCCAAGGTTAACCACGATTGTTTTCTTTTTTACAGGTGGCCCATCCACGACAATGCGTGATTTTGGTTCCAACAATTGGTGTTTTCATTGAGAGTGAACTTACATTTTAACGACCAAATCACTCTATCACACTATGTCTACGAATTATAGCTCTGTGAATCCTGACACCAACACTCAGGGTAGAAGCAATCAACTTTCAGACGCTTTTGTCGTTGTGAGAAACAATGGCCCACCTTTTGGCAGAGCACCCCCCACCATGGACCAGATATGGGAAACCTTGTTGAAGATCAGTGTTTTTCTCAACAATCTCCAGAAAACTTCGAAGGTTTCTTAAACTAAGAACCTTTTGAACTTCGTTGACTTTGAAAGGCATATGAAAGCCCTAAAGAATGCTCGCAGAACTACTCTGCAAACCCAAGTCCAAATCTTAGGATTTGGAAATCTGAATCCCATCACTCTGGAAAGACATTCGATTGTGACGATGCCTGGTTTTGTCCATAGCGAACAGTGCTAATCTGAACTCGCATTCGGAAGAACATGATGGTCGGACTGTTAATCACACCACTACAGGCGTAATCCGAGTTTAGCGCAACTTCAATCCCTTGGACACTGCAAAAGCCTCCCTATGGATCCTAGGCATCTTTACTTCGACAATCCAAAGTCATCTGAAGAGCCTTGAATGACCGTAAACTTAAGGATGCTCTAAGAGACGCTCAAAATCACCTCTCTAGCGAGGTTGTCACCAAGGTCAGATGCATTCTTTCTTTAACCATCGAACTTGCGCTTCCTCTTGAGAAGTTCACTCAACCTAGGTTTAACTACTTCCTTGGGGACTCCAATCCAGATTATCACATCATGCTCTACCAGAACGTTATAGCCCTGTATAGCTAAAACAACACTTGGATGTGCAAGATGTTCCCATCCACTATAGAAGAAATGCTATGAGGTGATTCTCGGAGTTGCCAACCCACTCAATCGACAACTTCGAAATTGCCGGCCTCATTGCAAATACATTATCCATTTATCGCAATGTCGCGAGCGCCACAAGGCCATATTTAACATGGAGTCTCAATCCAAGAGTGAAAGTCTCAAAAATTACCTGATGCGTTTTTGCGTGGAACTGGTTGAAGTGAGAGACTAGATGACAAGCTTGCTACGATAGCTTTCAAGAAAGGCCTTTACATTCACTTGCTTCTCTCTTAGAAGCTGAATAATAAAAGTATGAATGCGCCACCCTGGTAGAATGCTTCGATATAGTCGATGTCATTACCAACTGGGATGACATTGCTCGAAAGAGGAATTCCTTCTCGGATCATGATAGAAGATAAAATAAAAAAGAAAGACAAAATAAAGAATGTGAGAGGAGATGATGGAAGGAAATAGAAAAAGGAGGGGAAAAAAACTCCTAATCCCACGGCATTATACACTAGTCAACTTTAAGTAATTTACCAACAAACGAGGAATACGAAAGGTGCTTTTCTTTTTCTAAAATTAGGGACTGCATCCCCACGCGTCTTGGTTACGCGTGTTTCACACTCGATGCCTCACTCCGCTTTAAAAGCACGTGAGATTGTACTCCCTTCATCGTCCGAATGACTTTCCTACCCTCACCATTTCGAAAATATTACACCCGTTCCATCCGCGAGTATTGAAAATAAAATTTAAAAAACCGCACAAAAATCCAAATTAGGAACCAATTGATCGATCAGAAATCTCCTCCGTCAACGTGTCATATTAGTGGATGTCTTTTGAGCGTAAGATACTTAGGTGCGGGTATTTACACGCAAGTATACCCTTTGATTACCGTAATCCACCGCTAACAAAATCCCAAATTTACCCTCGTTCCGGAAGCCAATCCTGGTCAAATTCAAACCCGGAAAACAGAGGTCGGTTATTAGCAGAAAGACGAGAGGGCGATTTGGGAATTTTACGAAACGATAATAAACTAAAATAATGGGTAGGAAAATAAAATTTGCCGGGATAAAATAACGGTGACCGGGAGAAAAGCCCGGCCGGCGAAGGCTTTGATATTTCCTATATAAACCCGTCACCACGCCTTGTGTTCTCACATGTTATGCTCTCTCTCTCTCTCCTTGTCTTCTTCTCTCTCTAGCTGAGCTCGTCTCTCGCTAACCCTTACCCTACAGAGATCCCTCCTCCGTCTCCCAAATTTATTTAAATTTGGTTAAATTAAATAATTTTTTTTCCATCTGATAAATACACGACACGAAAGCTCTAAAAAGAGGTAAAAATTCTGCCCAATATATTTTAAATTTTAATTTTTTCGAATTTTATTTTGGTTGATGCGGAAGACCAGTAGCATGAATAATGGGATTGGATTAAGGACTGAATGTTTAGGTGGGAGTAATTAGATGAATGCAAGAACATTTTGTTGAACAAATTGTGGATCTGTTTGGGTGGGAGTGGGATTTGTGTTGGGACTTTGGAGTCTTTGGTTGTTGATGATGAAACCCTAGAAACGAAATGGTAGGTCTGCTGGTTGGGATTGGGATTTCAATCTGAGTAGTCAATTTTGAATTTAATTGGATCAAGAACTGGGTTTTTAGATTTGGGTTTTTTTCTTTATAGTTATTGTTAGGGTTTCGTGTATGCTTATTCTGCTAGGTTGTATATCTGTAATATATGCTTATTTGACTATAAGTGCTGTTTGGAAAAGCAATTTATGCATTTTGAATTACTAATAAATTTGTGCAATTTATGTTTTAATATGATTTTGTTTCATTTTCTTGTATTTGTTTCGGATAAATGTTAATTTGAGCATGCTGCGTGTGTTTTGTGTGTGTGTGTGTCTTGTGGTTTGGTTATTATTTTTTTGTTACTGGGTCGCTTCTTATACCGCTGTTGATTGATTGCTTTCCTTAATTTGGCTTGTATGAGTCACTTGACTTTTAAAACTCAGTTTGATTAATGTTTTGATATCTATTGGGTTCCATTTAATGTGCGTGTTTATCCTGTGGTGTCTTCGTGTTGCCTAACTGGTTGCATTTCATTTGAATTTTTTTCGTAGAAGGAAATCACAAAATCGTCTAGTACAACCTTCTTGGAAATACGGTTTAGTTTGTATGTATTTACATATGAGATGGGTTCTCGAGGAAAGTTGTTATTTGATCTCAATGAACCCCCTGCTGAGGATAACGAAGAGAGTGATAGTGCCCTCAGCTTCCAGCCACAAAAGGCGCTTCCTTCTACAAATCCCAACACTACTGAAGTGCTTGCAGTAGCAGCCGTTGCACCAAGAATTGTTAATAATCATGCTTTTTCACATGCATCGTCTGTGTCAGGTTTTCAGCCTTTTGTTCGGCCTAAATACGCTCATGGCTCTGAAGGTGATGCTGATGAGAAGTCAAGAGATAATAATCCCAGAAATACATTAGTATCTGAATCAAGTAATGATGAGGACATGAAACCTGTACCATCTTTAGCTTCTGCTTCCGCAAATGCTCCATCTGTGGAAAGAGAAGAAGGAGAGTGGTCTGATGATGCTGAGGGATCTGCTGAAGCAGGTGGAAGTGGCAGTTTGCATGAACAGGGTACCACTTTACAAGTACAAGGAAAATCGGGAGGGATTGTTGGACGTGTTTCTGGTGTTGCTCCAGATAGTAGTTCTTGCGATATTAAAACTTCAGAAGGTCTCAAGGATGAGCATAGCAGTCGTACATCTTTAGGAGTAGATAATGATCAGAATAGTAACAGTAGCCGCAACTCAGACGGCAATGTTAAAGGTCAGGCATCCATGGATTGTCAGGACGAGCCTGGCTTGGTTTTGAAACAAGACAAAGTTAAAGGCATTGAAACAACCCATGCACTCAAGTGTGCGAATAATCCAATGAAGAGGAAGATGAACCAACAGAATGATGCAAAGCTGGGAAAGAAACGAAACAGACAGACAATGTTCCTTAATTTGGATGATGTTAAGCAAGCTGGCACTGTCAAAAGTTCAACACCAAGAAGACAGAACTTTCCCACACCCGTTACAACTCGCACTTTGAAGGAGGTTCGTACCATTGCTGCGCCTGCAGATCGCAATGGGGAAAAGCAGTCACAGTTGATGATTAAGGACCAGAACCAAGTTGATGTTTTATGTAATGAAGGAGGGACTGCTGCAGAGTCCAGTGATTCTAAGTTTGAATCTAATGGGGATGTTAATTATGGATCCCTATCTAGGACGAGAAGGCAAAATGGTGACAATGATCCTTCTGTGGAGGTCTTACCACTAATTCCAAGACAGAGTTCATGGAAGCAGCCCACGGATACAAGGCAACTGAAGAATTCACAGGTTGCTAATAGGAAGCCAGCTTTGATCACTCAAAGCTCCATGGATTCCAAATCTGGAAACAAGAAACTTCTTCCTGCCAAGAAGCAAACGACAATCAGTAACACATACCAAGACACATCAGTTGAGCGTCTTATACGGGAGGTCACTAACGAGAAGATTTGGCATCACCCAGGTATAATGTAATGTGGGTTTTTTCTGTTTATGTTCATTACTGTTGAATAGTTGTAATATGTATCCCAGTTTTTTTTTTCTTTCGAACTTTAGGCCATGTGTGTTGACAGCTTTCCTGATTTTCTTATGCCAGTGATCCATGCCCTCCAATTGTTACATTATGAGACTCGTAGCACACAAAAGATTGGAAGGTGATGACAATTATAGCGTGAAATCGAGATTCCAAGTTAACATATTTCATTGATTTTCTCAATTTCACTTTGTAATTCTTATCACCATCTCTTGTGTGCAAATGCTCTCATAGTGTAATGTTCCTTCTATTTTTTATCTCTTTTGTTTGGTGGAGGGGGTAAATGCTTCAATTGAAGTTTTACATGCTTTGATATATTTCTGCAGGCAATATTTTGGTTTTTATTTTCTAATAAACATGGAATTTGGTAAACTGTGATTCCCTATAGCTTTTAAGTAGTAAAAGTTGATATTGTATTGCTCAGGCCCATAAACAGTGGAGAGGATCTCTATAGCTTCATGTGGTGGGTGTGCAATTATCAGGAGGGCATATTGCGAGAATATTCTTCATACTAAATTCATTGTTATTCAGCCAAGATACAATATTTAAATCTACTGCTAGTACAAAGAACAACTTCAAGTTTACTTTTCCAGTGTGGAATTTTACCCGGTTATTGTAGGTTTAAGTATGTGAAGTTTCAACTTTAATCTGTAATTTTTTTTTTTTTTGGTAATACTTCAGCGATTATTTGTTTATTTATTTTCTAAAGCTTACATTTGCCGAAAGCTTGTACAACTTCCAGTTTACGTGGAAATTCTCTTTGGTTGGTAGGCTGCAACCAGGGTACATGTTAATGGTTCTTATATTGTCATTTGCTTTTTATGTGATGTGTTCTCATAGCCTGGAAAATATATATTGGTCTTTTATTCCTTTTGGTTTAACCTTTGTCTCCCCCCTCAAAATCATTTTTCTTTCCACTGAATTTATATTTTTTGTGCACCAGGGGAGACTGACCTCCAATGCGTTACTGAAAAGTTTGAATCTGTTGAGGAGTATGTTAGAGTATTTGAACCACTTCTGTTTGAGGAATGCCGGGCACAGCTTTACAGCACCTGGGAGGAATTAACTGAGGGTGTTTCTAGAGATGCTCATATAACTGTTCGTGTAAGAAGCATTGAAAGGAGAGAAAGAGGTACATTGTTCAGTTTGCTTCCACCTAGTTTTGTGATACATCTGGGTACAAATTGTAGAAAAAAAAATGAAAGTAAAACAGTCTAACCATGTGTTTAGGGTTGGCCAGTATAGTTTCTAGTACCTGTTTTTTTTCGTGGTTCTGTCAACTGACTGAGGTGTAACTTTTTGTGGGATAGGGTGGTATGATGTAATAGTCCTTCCAGTAAGTGAATGCAAGTGGACATTTAAGGAGGGTGATGTTGCAATTCTTTCAACTCCCCGGCCTGGATCAGGTCTGATATGTGAATACATTTCTGTCAAATTATTGCATTCGATATTAGTTTCTTTTGATATGTTACTTACATTTACTCTTATTATGTCAAGCAGTCAGATCCAAAAGGAACAATTCTTCAGCTGAGGGTGACGAGGAGCCTGAAATCACTGGGCGTGTGGCTGGTACTGTCCGGCGACATATGCCTATCGATACTCGTGATCCCCCAGGAGCGATCCTTCATTTTTATGTTGGGGATGATTCTAATAGGTAGTCTATTTGTTTTTCTATGATTTCGGATTATTAGTTTGATTTCCTTTTGTATTTTTGTAGCAAATATGCTTACATTTTTTTCTTTTCTCTTCCTCCTTTTGATATTACTTTTCCAGCTTGGTTGATGATGATCATGTTCTAAGAAAGCTACAGCCCAAAGGAATTTGGTATTTAACTGTTCTTGGTTCTCTAGCAACCACCCAGCGAGAGTATGTTGCACTGCATGCATTTCGTCGTCTAAATATGCAGGTGACAAATTTTTGCAGCAGCAATGACTATATATTCTGGTTTTTTGTGCAAATAATAATTTGAGTGAACAATTTAACAGATGCAAGCAGCAATTCTTCGGCCCAGTCCTGAACACTTTCCAAAATACGAGCAGCAGTCCCCTGCTATGCCAGAATGCTTCACACCGAATTTCGTTGATCATTTGCATAGGACCTTTAATGGACCCCAGCTATCAGCAATCCAATGGGCTGCAATGCACACAGCTGCTGGTACAAGTGGTGGAAAGAGGCAAGATCCATGGCCTTTTACACTTGTTCAAGGACCTCCTGGAACTGGTAAGACACACACAGTCTGGGGAATGCTAAACGTCATCCATCTGGTTCAGTATCAGCAGTACTACACTTCTTTGCTTAAGAAACTAGCACCTGAAAGCTATAAGCAAAATAGTGAGAGCAACGTTGATAATGTTGCTACGGGATCAATAGATGAGGTTCTTCAGATCATGGACCAGAATCTCCTTAGAACACTACCCAAGCTCTGTCCAAAGCCTAGAATGTTAGTTTGCGCCCCTTCTAATGCTGCAACTGATGAGCTTCTTGCCCGTGTTCTTGACCGGGGATTCATTGATGGTGAGATGAAAGTTTATCGGCCTGATGTAGCCCGAGTAGGTGTTGACTCACAGACACGTGCTGCCCAGGCAGTATCTGTTGAGCGGAGAACTGAACAGCTTCTGGTCAAGAATCGTGAGGAAGTTTTAGGTTGGATGCATCAGTTGAGACTTCGTGAAGCGCAGTTGTCTGTGCAGATATCGCATCTTCAAAGAGAACTTACTGTTGCAGCTGCTGCTGTCCGTTCACAAGGATCGGTTGGTGTTGATCCTGATGTTTTGGTGGCTCGGGACCAGAATCGAGATGAATTGCTGCAGAATCTTGCTGCTGTGGTTGAAAGCAGGGATAAAACTCTAGTTGAGCTGTCTCGCCTGTTTATTTTAGATAGCAAGTTTCGTGCTGGTGGCAATTTCAACTTGGAAGAAGCTCGAGCTAATCTTGAGGCTAGTTTTGCCAATGAGGCTGAGATTGTTTTCACCACTGTCTCAAGCAGTGGTCGCAAGCTGTTTTCGCGTCTTTCTCATGGGTTTGATATGGTTGTGATTGATGAGGCAGCCCAAGCCAGTGAAGTGGGAGTTCTTCCGCCCCTTTCTCTTGGTGCTGCACGATGTGTTCTTGTTGGGGATCCTCAGCAGCTTCCTGCCACAGTTATTAGCAAGGCTGCTGGAACCTTGTTATACAGTAGAAGTCTGTTCGAAAGATTCCAACAAGCAAAATGTCCAACAATGTTGTTATCTGTGCAGTATAGGATGCACCCTCAAATACGTGATTTTCCTTCAAAGTACTTCTACCAAGGACGCCTTACTGACAGTGAAAGTGTTGCTAATTTACCCGATGAAACCTACCACACGGACCCTTTACTTAGACCTTACGTATTTTTTGACATTTCCCATGGGCGGGAATCCCATAGAGGGGGATCTGTCTCTTATCAGAACATACACGAAGCTCAGTTTTGTGTTCGTTTATATGAGTATCTTCAGAAGTCCTTGAAAGCGTTGGGGTTGGGGAAAGTTTCTGTTGGCATAATCACACCATATAAACTGCAACTCAAATGCCTCCAACGTGAGTTTGAGGATATTTTAAATTCAGAAGAAGGGAAGGATATATATATTAACACCGTAGATGCTTTCCAAGGCCAAGAGCGTGATGTGATTATCATGTCCTGTGTGCGTGCTTCAACTCATGGTGTTGGTTTTGTTGCAGACATCCGCCGTATGAATGTAGCTCTTACTCGTGCAAGAAGGGCTCTTTGGGTATGGATTTCTTCTATTTTGTCATTTTTTATGGTATTTACACACAAGTTTGCACCATCTACCTGCACATAGTTTGCATTTCTAATTTCAGTATGAATCTTTTAACAGGTCATGGGGAATGCAAGTGCCTTAATGCAGTGTGACGACTGGGCTGCATTGATTACTGATGCCAAAGCCAGGAACTGTTTTATGGACATAGAGACTCTTCCCAAAGAATTTCGGGTACCAAGGGTACCTTCATACGCTCAATTACCAGGAAAGCCTTCTAATATGAGGGGTTTCAGGTCTGCTGGACCAAGGCATAGATCAATGGATATGCACATGGAATCCAGGTCAGGAACGCCAGCAGAAGATGATGAGAAGTTGGGTGCATCAGTAGTTTCTAGGAATGGAAGTTACCGGCCTATGAAACCTCCATTTGAGAATTCCTTGGACGACTTTGATCAATCAGGTGATAAATCTAGAGATGCCTGGCAATATGGCATACAGAAGAAGCATGGTCCTACTGGGGTTATTGGAAGGAGAGACATCTAGCTATTGATTGTTGGTTCTGAATCCTATGTTTGCGTCATTGGAGCTTTTTGGCATTCTTTATGTTTCCAATAGTGCAACTCTTGCTCTTTTGTCTGCCAGAAGGCTCCTGGAGCACTAGCTTCCTGTGCTGATCTCTGAAATGGATGCCATAAATCTGAAAGGCCGAACTTTGTGTCGCACATGCTTTCAGTTACCTGAGGAGTTTGGCAGTAAGGGGGGCTTGGCAGGGGCTGTCGGCCTGTGCATAAAGTTGCTTTTGCAGACGATCCACCACCTTACAATCTTCAGAGGTAAGACGAGAAAAATCATTTGATGTGCTGAAAGGCTGAAACATGGATTTGTAATTTGAGTAATGCTGTATAGTTCTGTAGTTTTCCTTTTTCATATTTTGTATTGAATATCAAATAACTCAGGAATCAAATCGCTCGTGTTTTGATTGAGTTGATGACTTAAGTTGCAGAGATATAAAGAGGAAAGCTTCCGGATGACTCAATAGCTCTGTTCTCTCAAGCATAGTCACCGACTCCTCCTTTTTTGGCACCGTGACGAGTTAAATGAAGCTATGTACATTTTAGGATGCGCAAAATGCACGGTGACCAAGTAGTAGACGAAAGGCGGATGTAAGGTTGTGGTCTGGTTAGGGAAGAATATGTTGTTTTGTCCTCCTGTTGTTTGAAGGTTAGTGACATACATACATGCCAAAAGGTGGCATTTACTACAATCTTCTGTATAGAAATGGTGGAAGTACAGAAATTGTATTAGGAAGAAAAACAATCAATAATGTAGTGTCAACTAACATGTACATAACATCTTTCAGCTGTGGAATCAAATATAAATTATGCTTTATGCTTTTACCTGGCAGTTTCCTTTGCATTTCTGTCCAAAGACACCTTAGCAATGATAAAGCACTCATTTGAATTTTGGTTCCATTTCTCATTTTTGGAATCGACATGGAGAGGGGGATTTGAACTTGGGACGTATTTTAACATTAGGAAAGCAGTGCTACAGACTAAGAGCGAATCAGTTGTTTTCATTGTTTCTCGACTTTAATTAAAAAATGATGCGGTCTTTTTAACATTACTTTATCATAAAGATCATATTTATTTGTACCATATTATAAATGTCTCTAATAGATATCTGACTACTTGTATTGGTAGACGCCTCTTCTATGGAGGTGATACACAACGTTTTTTTATTTATTTTTTATTTTTTTTACTTTTTTTTATTTTTAAACAAACAACATTATCGACACTAAGAGGATAGAGAGTTGGTTAAGCCTCACAATGGGCTAACGATAATGTGGTTCAAATTTGCTTTTGTTGAAAATCAAATCTAAAACCTCACTTACAAGTGAAGAGGAATATTACTACTAAACTATTGCACTAAGTAGCTGGCAGTACACAATGGTTTTTTTTTTTTTTTTTTGAGCAAACAATATTATCTACGTTAAAGGGGTGGGTAGGCTTAGCTTTAGCCTTATAATGGGTTAGCAATAATGTGGTTCAAATTTGCTGTTGGCGAGAATCAATCTAAGACATCTCACTTATAAGTGAAGAGAAATACTATTATACTACTGTACTAAGTAGCTAGTGGTACACAATGATAGGGAGGCTATATTATGCAACCTCTTTAATAGAGTTACATACCCTATCAATAGAAGTAGGTCTCGCATACTAGAGAGATAATGCAAATATTTTCAGTACAATAATTTGGTCTCCCTAAATAAGGTAAATAACATTTTCCAGCACCTTACTAAAAAATAACCGAACAAACATTTGTCGGTACAAAAATGTGATTTCCCTAGCACACGCATTTGCGTAGACGTCACACCCACCAATATGTAGTGCATCAAATTGAATGAGTATGGGCAATTCAGACTTTTAAGCATCAAATAGTGTGACGCGATCCACACGTAAGTAAATGACAAATGGGTTGAGGCAATGAAAAATCCAGAGCAGACCAGCCGTGTCCTTAAAACCCAAGCCACAACATTAATATTACTGTTTAAAAAAGCACGTGTTTTTGGACATTCAACCAGATTTGAGCGTCACCCCTGATTCGATCCAGATAATGTTCTTCAAAAATAATCCAAACCTACCACATCTCCGCCTTCTCTCTCCCTCTCTCTCTCTCTGTTTTTTACACAAATATACTTTCTTGTTTTTCACAGTTGACCATTTCTATGGTTTGGGACAGCTGAGGAGCTCCGGAATACTAGTTTATCTCACCGCTTCCTGAGAAGCTCCCCCAAAATTCCTCAATCTGTTTGGCCAAGGTGGGATCTTGTCTTTTGTTTCCTAGATTTATGCCCCTAATTTTCGTGGGTCGGTTTCGATTTGCATTCCTAGTACCTGAAAAGGTTGTTTTTCTTTCCCCATGATGTTTGTGATTTGGTGTGTTGGGTTGCATGCTTGTGTTGATTCCAATTTTGGGTTTTTGGATGCTCCTGTGAGGAGAGTGGTGATTCCAATTTTGTCACGGAAATTAACAGAAAGGTTTATTAAGTTGATTGGTTGAGTAGATAGAGTAGTAATTTGGATGAGAACAGATATAGTTTGAACGGCTGGAGTTGCGAACAATTGCATTCTAAGTTTGATTCCTGGGACATAGATTTTTACATGAGAGTTTGGGTGAAGGTTTCGAGTAAGATTTCGGTGATTTAGAACGGTCTGGCAAACTGTTGTTAGGGGCTTTAGGGCTCCCCTGCTAGTAGTGAGGGGTATGCATATGCTGTTACTGGTTTGTATAGGAATGTCAGTGTATTATCGCTGGTAGTGATTACATGTGTTTCTTGGAGAAGTTCTCTGACAACAATAATATGTCAAGTATATTCCTTTCAAGGGAAAGGTTATAGGATAGAACTAGAGACTACCATTATTGGTTGAATCGCGGAAATGTCAAATGACAGAGGTTCCTTTAGTTTTGCAGACAATAGAATGTTTGTTCCAAAAAGGAGATGAAGGTAAGACATTCTATGGGAATTCGGAACTAACTTATGATCCCATGTGTTTCTGCAAAGGAGGGAAATAGAGGACAATCTCGGGAGAACACATCCAAGGAATTTTGTTAGAAAGGAACTCTCAGGAAGGTTCGGAGTGATTTGTAAATCTGATAACTGGAGAGCCTAATGTAGACCTTGATTCTATTAAGATCATATAAATAGGTACTTGGAAATAAATTTTCCCAATACGAGGAAATGAATTAAAAAACATGACAGATGTAACATACCTCCTGACAAAACGAAAACATTTATACAGTACTTGTAGTGTAATACGTCCTGACAAAATTGAAACTTTATGTAGCACTTGGATCAGTAATTTCACCCCTCTAAAAATGATTTGAGGGATTGATGTAACTAGCTTGTAAAAATGTTTACCTTCTGATAACTAAAACGTAATATAGATAAGTTACAACTCATACACGGCGAATTTCTATCAGAATAGATACACGTGAGATGTGCTAGTCGTTCTTGATTCTTGAAGCATGCCTTTTGTTTTGTTTTCTGAAATATCTGTTAATTATTTTGATAGATCGTTCTCTAAGCATGATTGCTTAATCAAGTATTTTATAGCTTAACAAAAAAGAATTAAGCCCATTAATTGAGTTGACAGTTTTGAACAACAGTATAAAAAGGTTTGATCTAAATCATGAATGCCATATCCTAGTTTCCATAGTGGTCAACTAAGAATAAGTTTATTCCACGCATGCCTTCGTTTTGATTTTTTTAGGATCGAGAACAAGCTTTTTATTACTGATCTTGCACGTTTATTTTATATGTTAAAGAATTGGGGAGGGGAGACTAAAATGGGTAATTGACACTAGTACTTACAGAGTCTTTATTGTTGATTTACAGAGTCTTCTTCTAAAATTATGAGTGCGGGAATAAAGAAATCCCCTTCAAATGGTTCTGAGAAGATATTATCATGTGAAGAGCAGCAGGCAAAGGTATCTTCAGTAAAAGTTCTCCTGTTAGCATTCTATAAGTGGCTTTCTTTAATTTGTGTGAGTCCTATAAGTTGGGGTATGATGATTCTACCATTATTGTGGGGGGAAATTTTACTTACCCTGTAACACTCTTCATGTTTGCAGATTAGCGAAGTGAAAAAGCTGATAGGAACATTGCCTGATAAGTTGTCCATCTATTGTTCTGATGCCTCCATCTCAAGGTATCTAAGGGCGAGAAACTGGAATGTCAAGAAGGCAACTAAAATGTTAAAAGATACCTTAAAGTGGAGGTCAGAATACAAACCAGAAGAGATTCCTTGGGTACGCTTCATTCATAGTCTTATAGTCAGAATTCATCCAGATTGTACCTTTTCATTATTCTTAGAACAGGATCTGTTACTCCTTAAGTTTCTGTAACATGGTTATTAGCCGCTCTGATGGGGTACTAGTTGTCAAATGAAGCCTGATAATGTTCTGCAGGTTGTTCCTTGAATCTATGTTTGGATGTGGGAATTTAAAGTTCCATGAAATTTAGGCTAAATTTATTAGGAATGCACTACAGAAATTAGATAGAGGAACTTGAAATTGACTAGATGCAATCATGCAATACATTTGAGAGAAATTTCAGATGACACCTTTCAAGTTGTTATTTTGGAAGTCCCTTGTTTCTTGTTTATTGTCTTTGGAGTGCATTTGTTTAGTAGTTTTGTACTGCTTGAATAGTTCAATGGCGGTGTCCATGTAGTGTATTTTTAACAATTGAGTCTAAATTTCCTTGGCACTATGAAAGTCCCTCATGCAAACATAAGGTTTTTATCTTTGTTCTACAATGCATCCTGAGCTGGCTTATTTGGTTCTCGTTCAATGCACGCAACGAGGGCCAGTTGACATCTCTGTATTGTGTAATAGTTCATCCTAGGCTCACCAGCAGTCCCTTCTGAATCCAACCCCACGTATCATGTGACTGTAAAGAATTAATAGACCAATTATCAGACTCCAGCATTGCTATAACTACTTCAAACCCAGATACTACAATGGTCAAGTGCAGTTCTTATGGTTGACATTGTAGACCCAGTTCAAATTCTTGCAGTATATGGTTACACTTGAGAGGATGTTCTTACGAATTCATCGTTTCATTTTTAATATAGAAAGAGGTAGCTCGTGAAGCGGAAACAGGGAAGATATACAGATCGAATTATTTTGACAAGCAAGGGAGACCAGTTCTCGTTATGAGACCACGTTGTCAGGTTTTATCTTCCAGACTCTTCTGATACCTCCATGAATATTGTGTATTTTATAAGTTAGGCTACAATTTTAGATCAGAATATGTTGTTGGTCTTGGAGTGGCTACATCTGGAATCTTATCCTGCTGTCAAACTCTTTTAATTTGTCAACTTAATTCATCTCACCTAAACAAAAAATCATTTATTGAAGCAAATACTTTTTGCAAAAAGAACTAGTATGATGGTCCGATAATAAGCATATCGACCACATTGCACCATTATTGCCAAAGTCATTGCCCATATTCATCTTGCTGAATTCCTGTATGTGGGATCTGCTGTTCTGTAGGCACATTTATTGCTCTAGAGATCCAAGTTTCAGAAGAAAATTAATCTTCCTTGTTAACTTTTTGTATTTTTATTGCAGAACTCAAAGTCAACGAAAGGACAGATTAAATATTTGGTATATTGCATGGAGAATGCTGTTTTAAATCTTCCGCCAGGTCAGGAACAGATGGTTTGGATGATAGACTTTGAAGGTTTCAATATGTCACATATTTCAGTGAAGGTGACACGGGAAACTGCACATGTTTTACAGAACCGTTATCCAGAACGCCTAGGTCTTGCAATACTGTACAATCCACCCAAGTTTTTTGAACCATTCTTTTCGGTAAGTCCTTTTGATGCTTTTTATTCCTCTTGTTTTAACTTTTCCGCTACATCTATACTCCTAGAGGATCATCATATGAAGCTGTAACACTATTGGTGTGCCGTTATACAGCATTGGTCCTTGTCATAGACGATGTCTTGTTTTGGGAATATGAAGTACAATAACAACCTAACTTTGGGAGCCGGAAGAGTGCCAAATTTTTAGCCTGATAAATTAATAATAATAACTGGTTTCTTTTTATCTTGTGCCAGTCCAATTTCCAAGGAGCTGGCCGTTCCCTTTTCCCGGTATAGAAAAGTTCCAAATAGAGAGGATCCTAGTCACTTGGTGCTTGTAGATTTCCATTAATGTGGGTGAAATCTAGAGCCAAACTGTATCAGCTAGGTTCTTACGATGCGGAAAATGTCTCTCTTTGTTACAGATGGTAAAGCCTTTTCTAGAGCCAAAGACTTACAACAAAGTCAGGTTTGTTTACTCGGATGATGTTAACACCAAGAAGATAATGGAGGATCTGTTTGATATGAATAAACTGGAGGCTGCATTCGGGGGAAACGATACTTCTGGTTTTGATATAAATAAATATGCCGAAAGGATGAAAGAGGATGACAAGAAGATGCCCGCAATGTGGACAAGAGGAAACCCTTCTTTGGCTGCCTCAGTACCTGCCGTTACCAGTGCTGCTCTTTCATTGGATTCTCTCAAGTTAGACCCAGATTCCGATGCTTCTGATAATGAGAAAACAGATGGCTCTTTATTCCAGGGGATAGAACCAGAAGTTGCCTCAGACCACGATGAGCCGGTGGCTGCTAGTACTGGAAATGCTACCCAAGGTGTACATTAAGAATGGCTCAAGGTGGATGATGGTGACTTAACTGATGTATCTCGCTGACCCTTTTGGCTGTCTGGTTAGGTACTTAAAATTTATGGTTCCTGTCAACTCTAATCGTCAATTTATTTTTAGAAATTTTGGAGACTCAATGAATGAATTCGCCATTTGAAGTTAGTTGTAACTCCTTCACAATTCAAATAAGAGAGTTTTGCATGTATGTATTCTTTCTTGGCTTAAATGTTAAACTGGTCGCTGTGTTTTAGTCATTGGATCAATTTAGTCCTCGTGTTTTTAATTTGGCCAATTTGGTCATTGTGTTTATCTTCGTTAGCCAATTAAGGACATTTTCATCTAATTTCTGTAAATTTTTTTATAAATTATTATAAATTTTTTTATAAAATTATTTATTTGATATAAAATTATTTTAAAATAAAATAAAATTAAAAATTAAAAGAAAAATTATTCTCCTCTTAACTCGCTGACCTCCTCTTTAACATTACCCCCCTCTTTTTTCTATGTCACAACTTTAATCATTTTTCATATTGGAAGCTTTATCTCTTATATGTGTTATTTCTCATTGATTTGCATTTTTCTGTAAAGAGAAAGGATAATTATATCTCATATAATTTTTCTTATGAATTTTTTAAAAAAGATTGAATTAAATGTCCTTAATTGGCTAACAGTGACAAACACGATGACTAAATTAGCCAAATCGAAAACACAGGGACTATTTTGACATTTAAGCCTTCTTTCTTTGTTGTGGTTAATTCTTCTTCCCAAGCATTTTCTGCAGAACATGTGAAAAAAGTTTTAAGAGCAATGATTGAATTTGAACTTAAACCGGTGAAGGTCGGTTATCGAGGTTGAACTCGTTTCCTCCAAAATGTCTTTCGAGTTCGACTCTAACCCGACCTGCGCGCATCATAATCAAATGGTTATAGAGTCAAATGAATCTCCTCCGAAGTGCTCCTCATGTTCGACAGATAAGCTCACTTTGCGCATCATGACATTTAAATCTCTCACATCGAAAAAGAGATACCAAGTATTTTCCGATTGTTAAAAGCGCGTCTGAAAAAAAAAGGCTAAGGCCATCTTCAACCGATTCGACCAGAGGGCCATATGGCCGAAAATAGTATGAAATAACACAAAAACCATCTCCAACCGAGGGCTAGGCCAAACGGCTCGTGGGCCCCACTGGGCCAAGAAAAAAGAAAAGGGCCAATCGGCTAGCCCAACCCAGCTAGCCAGCCAGCCTCGGGCTGGGCCAAATGTTTGAAACCAACTGCTAGTTGCTGACGTCAACATGCCGTTATATTTGATTTTTTTTTTTCAAATTTTTTTTAGAAAAACTTAAAAATTCTATTTTTTTTCCTATAACTTCCTAAGCCATTAAACAACATTAAATAACATTAAGTAACATGAAACAGAAGTAAACAATATTAAACAACATTAAATAACATTAAGTAACCTTAAACAACATTTTAAAAACCATTTAACAACATAAAACTTAAACGCCTACTCACACACCGACACGTGACACTCGACATCTGAGAAGTAAATTATTGAGATATCTTATCGACAATAAATCTGCAAAGTTATTCACACATCGACACGTGGCACTCAAAATCCAAGATGTAAAATTATTGAGATTCCATCTCGAAAAATTATTGACAATCCATAACGTAAAATTATTGAGGTAGTTTAATTTAGGCAACCATATTAATTCAATTAAAATAATAAATTATGTTTGGCCCTATGGTCTTTTGGCCCCTTTGATTGGAGATGGTTTTTTGTCATAAGGCTATGTTTGGCCTATGACCCTCTGGCCCCTCAGTTGGAGATGGTAAGAAAAATAATCTGACACTGTTTATTAAAATATTATTTCTTAAAGGGCTATAGGGCCAAAGAGAGCCCTCTGGCTCTCATTCGGTTGGAGATGACCTAATAGCACTGCTTTTGGAAGGTCTGACAACCAAAAACTCTTGAATGCGTTTGACATAAAAATTTAGAAGTGCTTCCTAACTCATAGAGGTGCTTGCACTTGAATTTTTAACAAAAATTTCAACATGTTTATAATAAAAGCATTTTTACGAGAAAATCTTTTGAGTAAAAGTGCTTTTCAAAGAAGCAATCCATAAGAAGCTTAGGTAATTTGAAACGTAGCCCCTTGATTCTTTTACACGAGGGATGTCCCTCCATTTAAAATATTTTTATTTAAAAAAAAAACTGAAAATAAAGAATTAACCCAACAAATAAAATGGATCCAAGGAAGACGATTACAAACTGGGAAGACAATAACATACACAACTTTCACTCTCACCTAAGACATTAACTTTAACTGAATTTGCTTGCTACACATACACAAAGTATACAGAAACAAGTAGCCAGGTCCGCGAGCTTGAGACCCGTAACAACCTATTTCATATACATGTAAAACCTTGAGCTAAAGCGACCGGTACAAGACTGACGAAAGATAAGCCCCCCCCGGAGGAAAGCAAATGAATGTGCAGAAGCATACTTGAGATTTCAGAAGCATAAGAAAACCCATAATGTAGGTTCCCTGCTTGAGAAAATATTTATGGGGTTACCTATGCTACGAAGTAACACACTAATGAACCATCTCATCTAACTTCTGCCTGTAAAGAGCCAAATTCTGCAACAAAATTCAAACAGCAGAAGCGTTACTTCGTTCCTTTTTGGATTAATAATTGTAGAAACTGGAAATAAAGAGAAAAGACGTTGACAATGATTATTCAATAATCGGTGTCTTTGCTCATATATATACTGAGAACTATAAATCAATGCCAATTTGAGATGATTCAAGGTCTAATCAAAGCTGTGTATATGTATGTTACAGCCTTCCTTGACAGGAAGAAGTTGAATCTTTTAAGGGAAGAGCAGAATCCAGTTTCTATGACTTGGATGCTCCCTTTCTTTCCTCACAAAGGGAAGAGCAGGCACATTGTTTTTCTCAGCCGAAGTACCAAAAATTTTTTCAAATTGCACCATCATAACTGGGTTTTATGCCTATACTATAAAATTGAACTGGATAAAAGTTGCAACTAACACGAGATGTTGCATACCTTAGTGTAGGCATAAACCCCAGCCTCAGCAGGTCCCGCAGGACTTCCCCTTCGAATGAATTTTCCCTCTTTGGAAATGTAAAGCATAGGAATTCCAGTTGATAGTTCCAAACTAATAACCTGCAAAAAATAACAAGACAACATCAGTATTTCTTTTCTCGTTCTATATAATGATTAGTCCCAAAAACCAGTGCATAGCTCAACCAAAGTGATATATCACCTCTTGAGAAGTCAGTTTGTCAAGATACATGATTATGGATCTCAGCGAATTCCCGTGGGCAGCAATCATAACATTCTTCCCAGCTAACAGTTGGGGTTCAATATGCAGCGTAATATTTATGCAGTTAGATATTCAGAACAGCATATTGTTACTTGAGTTGAGACTTCAAAAATGATACAAAATCCTTATCGCATATTGGATGTAACAGAAACAGTTACGAGGGCAAAGAGATATAGGCAAGTGCATGGTCATTCTTACTTGATCTTTGAAATAAGCAACAGCTCTTTGAGCGCACATTTCCAAACTCTCGCCATTGGGAGGAGGAATGTCATAACTCCGACGCCACTCATGAACTTGTTCCTTCCCATACCTGTCTGCTGTTTCCTGCTTATTAAGACCCTGTAATTCCCCATACCTAAAAACAAGATCCATGTCATGCAAGTACAGGGAAGAATAACAGATAAGAATAACAATTCAAAAATGCAGAGATGGAATGCTACATTCTTTCATTCAATCGCCAATCTGCTACGACAGGAATGGTTTGCTTTATTGTGTCTTCACTGAAAATCTGACTCCATGCCCTAGCTCGTTCACTCTCGTTATGCATTATAACTGGGACCTGCAGGATAACTGATATAAAAAGGCTGCCAAATGGATACAACCAGAAATTATCTGTGTCACACAGTGGAACATATTTAAGCGAAAAGAGTAACACCTGGAAAATCAAAGGAGTTCAGACATTAAATCAAACTTGAAAATGCAGCTCAAATTAATAGCTTAATAGTTCTTTTTCCTTTTAGGGTACAGACAGATGTTTTGTCTGCGTACTCCTGCTTAAATATCACGAATGGTATAAAACCATTTCAATAATCTATGAACATCATTTTCCACTTTCCAGTCCCACTACTGTAAAGCCGCCAAATAATCATTCAAGTGGTTCCTACTGACACTCAAGAAGATGTTTTTCTCCAAATTACCTTCTTCCGACGGTGCTGTGTCATGGCAAGCATGGCAGTCATCTGTGCACGAATCAGTGCAGATGTATAGATCATGTCGACAGGTATGTTGCTGATTCTCTTGCCAGCTTCAATTACCTCTTCTACACCCTTCTTGCTCAGGGGGACATCAACACAGCCTGTGAACAAGTTCTTTTCGTTCCACAGTGACTCGCCATGCCTAATCAAAATCAAAGCTGCTTCATCTGAAATGCAGGTGGAAACAGTTGGAAAATTTTACAAACAGAAATTTAAACTTCAAACTCATTAGGATACAGCATATATAAAAAATAAGTTCAACAACCATTTTGTTTCTAAGAAATTGAATTATATGACCATGTTATTAAAGAATCAACAACAAAGAATTAACATGGGTTATTTACTATTCACCATTCAATCAATCAAAATAGAATGGTTAAAAATGCGTACTAGATTTTTTCCGAGAATCATTGGCTTTGGTATGTGAGGGGGATGAAACTATATCGATCACTGAAGCCTGGGAAGCCGAGGCTCGAATTACACTAACGTTTCTCTGGGAAGAGATGTAGCATCCTCTTTTTGACAGTCCAATAGCAATCTCAAAACCCTCTGAAATGAACCTCACTGAGCTTTTCGCAAGCTCTTGATGGAGGCCGGAATTATTAACATGCCCAACAGAGTGAGTAGCCCCAATGCTTTGGTGAAATGCAGCAGCAGCAGCCATTCTGAAAAATTATAACATCCCAGGTGATGACATAAGTACACAAATTATACAAAATCTTATAGTACAAACAAATTATCAAAAATTTTGGGTCAAAAGAACACTTTGTAGTCTTTATATGGTAAAAAAAAAAAAAGGATGTAAAGTGAAGGAAAACATTATAAACAAATGATGCAATCGATATCAGGGAATGGGGATTTGAACTCAGGACCTCGAATGCAGAGTAAGAGCTTTTAACTTACTGAGCTACAAGCCCCTTGCAACGAAAACGTAGTTGAAGTATTGTAACTTGTCATGCTTTATAAACAATGGCAAATACCATTTTGTACTCCAATATCAGATCATACATGAATGGTTATAAAGTTAAAGAGCTCAGAAAAAACATGTTTATCCATCATAATCAAGCCCATTTGACCGACACATGGAAGATTAATTAGCAGAAAACACTTAGCACTGATTATGTAACAATAATTTTAAATTATCAGAAACAGATGCAAATCCAATACTCTTGCTCAAAACAACTAATTCCCAATGAAAATTAGAACCAAAAAAACCCAGAAAAAAAATTGGTTTTCCCATATTTTCTCAAATATTCAAGCACATTCAAACCAAATCTAAAAAGTGAAAAAAAGTACAGGCCTTTGCAGAGACTAAGAGTATCAGAGACAAACCCAGAAGCCAAAATCCACAGATAAAATGCAGAAGCAATCAAATTTGAAAACACAGAAAGGGTGGTGGGCGCACTTTGAAAATTACCTGGTTTTATAAATATGAAAAGGCGACGGAACCGAGGGAAATGGGGCGACAGAGTTTATTACGAGAGAGGTTGACGGAGAAGAAGATGGCTGATGAGTTGTTTGCTGAAAGAGAAAGCTAATAGCTACAACATGATATCAATGTCTGTCCATCTCTCATAACATTGACCTCCCAACAAGTTTCAGGGGGAGAGGGAAAGAAAGAAAACTGGTTTTAATTTTCCACTAGCATCTAACGCGTGTCAGTTTACTTTCTTTTAGTTTAATTATTATTAATTTCTGGATATTTTAATTTAGTGGAAGAAAATAATTCACAGTAGTTTATACATTAAAAAATTAGAAAAAAAAAGAAAAAGAAAAAAAAGGTGGCTGGTCACTCTTTCATGTGGGATTGCTTTCTTTTGATTCTTTTAATAATTTGCCTTTATTTGATAAAATTGTTCATTTTAAAAGTTGTAACAGAGAGAGGCACTTTTAATAGGAGCCAAGATCCTCGCCGGATCCATTCCCTAGGGATCTTAGGGGTCACGTAATCATGTTCGTTTATCGTATATCGTGCGGTCAGAAATCATTTAAAATTTAAAATTTAAAATTCAAATATAAATAGTACCTAACGAAAATTGACCGCATGATATATAATGAACGAACACGATTGCATGATCCCTAGGATCCCTTGGGAATGGATCTGGTGAGGATCCTGGTTCTTTTAATAGGAGCATTTAGATCTTGTTCCAAAAAATCAACATAGCTATTAGGTGGGTTTTTTTATTCACATCCCACAATCTTTTGCACCTTATTTTTTTGAATTCTTGTTCCAATATTACATTTTTTTCACTTTTATTATTTTATACTATTTTTTTTAAATAGTATAGATAAATTAAAATTTTCTAATTGATGCATTTTTTTCGTTTGTTTTTTGAATTTTGAATATTTAAAAAAAAATTATTTTCAATCTCTCTAATATCTTCTAACAAAAATCTAATAACATAAACCCAACACATGCAGAACTTACCACCAAACTCAAGGAACAAATACATGAATGAATGATATACCTATAAGCGAGATATAAAACCTAACTAAAAGGTAGAAAAGCATAATATACCTACAAGCACGACACATTAATCTTTGATACAAGTTGATTATAAAAAAATAATATGTCATACAGGAAAACAAATGCAATAACCTAGGTACAAAAATATAATATACCTATAAGCATAAGCAAAGCACATTAATCTCTGATACAAGTTGATAATAAAAATAATTTGTCATATAAGTAGATAAATACAATTAATCTGTGTTATAGGTTGATTATAAAAATAAAAATAAAAATCTATGAATGAGGTTTAGAGAGAAGAAGAAATAACAAAAAGAAAATGAAATAAGTAGAAATAATTAAAGAGATAATTAGGAAGATATTTAATTTGTCACATCCCGGCCAGGGGCGGACCACTTCCCGGGCCCGCTCCACCACCGTAGCACGATATTGTCCGCTTTGGGTCCTGACTACGCCCTCACGGTTTTGTTTCTGGGAACTCACGAGCAACTTCCCAGTGGGTCACCCATCCTGGGAGTGCTCTAGCCCCTTTCTCGCTTAACTTCGGAGTTCCTACGGAACCCGAAGCCAATGAGTTCCCAAAAGGCCTCGTGCTAGATAGGGATGAGAATATAAATTTAAGGATCACTCCCCTGGACGATGTGGGATGTCACATAATTTCTATTAGTAAATTTTCTCATTAAAGAAATAATTTGAATATTAAAATAATCTTAAATTCAAGGAATCGGATCTATTTTAATAAAATAGTTTATTCTTAATATTGGCTGAAAAATTAAACTTATATCAAATTTTTTCTTTTTAATATTATGAATGTTCCACCAAATTTGTCATATTTTTATTATAAAGATGTATATAATTATTGTATACATAATCAATATTTATATTTATTTATAGAAGAAATCATCGTAGTTTGTCGTCGTCAATAAAAGCGTTGTAAAGCAACAATGTATTGACAAAGGGTTTGCCAAAGTTGGCAGCAGGCTAGTGGGCGTTTCTGCCTCTGACCGAACACTACGTTCGGTGGGTTTGACTTCAATTCTTTTGCTCTTATTTTCTCCTCTAATATTAGAACAAATGATCTTTTTCTTCTTTTTGGTACAAAATGTTAATTTGGATGATCGAAGTTGATTACATTGTTAATGAGAGGATAAGTAATGGGTAACTGCTAAATCCTTGTGCTAATGTATGTGTGTTTCTTCCTTTATTTTTGACTTGGATAAGAAGATTTAGATAATAATTTGGATAAAGAGTTAGAGGAAGTAAGGACTATCGATCAATGGATTTAATTGATAAGTTACAAGTTAACTAACAAGTTTATAGATAGATTTTGTAGATACATTGGCGTATTAATTTCAACATTAACAAAACCTATGTGGGTTTCTGATTATCATTTAGTTTAATGACCCTAAATATCTTTTTGATGTAGGTTCTGATTGACTTCTGAGTTCAAATATTATAAACGACATGCTAAAATATATATATATATATATATATATATATGTATAAAAAGAGTGGTAGATTGTTCTATTTGACATTACGTCCTTTGTAGGATGACCAATTTGGGTTGGCCTCATCTACCACTTGAGGGTTTAATTTTCATGTGGGCGTACTTGAAAGAGCCAAATTATAAACGAGCTGTCTATTTTATTCATTTATAAGACAACAAAGTCTTTCGAAGGGGCATATATAGCCTCCTAATAAAGTATTTTGGTAAAAATATTTGATTAATAAGAATACACCAAACAAAACAACCCTTCAAAATCACCAAATTTATATTAAGTTTTTTCTAAAAAGATTAAATTAATAAGAATACACCAGTTATTTAATAATACGATTTAGTAGTATTCTTCTTCATTTATAAGTTGAAACTAATTTATTTCCTCACTTTTGTAGTGTAAATAATAAAAATACACCAAACAAAAACAAACCCTTAAGTCATTTAGTACTACGATCTAGTGATATTCTTCTTCACTTGTAAATGAGAAGTCTTAGGTTCGATTCTAACTAAAGATGAATTTGAACCATATTATTCTTCAACAAAAAAAAAAAAAAAAAAAAAACCATATTATTGAAAAAAAAAATTAAAAAAAAAAGAAAAAAACCTTAAAAGCCGCCAATGTTACACCACCTACCTCCAATACTAATACTACCAACCCCACACACACGGATTTGGATCCTCTCCTAAGCCAATGGAGAGGATCCTCTTGATCAAGTATTGTGAGCCGTTGGATAAATCTAACGGCTACAAACAGAGAATCTATTTAAAATTATAATATTTATCTAACGGTCCACAATACTTGATCAGGAGGATCCCCTCCATTGGCTCAGGAGAGGATCCAAATCCCACACACACCACCTCCCTTTTTGGTGGTTTTTTTACAGAACACGTGCTTGTGTTGTTCGTGCACAGCTTGTGCATTGATGCGCACCAAATACATGCAACCATGTGACACCTAACTCTTCCCTCTGCATTCACATTTCACATATTTTAATACTCAATGTTTCCAGATTTTACCACGTGGAAAATCAACGAGAAAAGATAGGGATGGTGTGTGATAAGAATATTCTGGCATATAAGTCTCCAATGATAATGGTATATGCTTCTATTAAATGTGTTGGTTTACGAAAGGTTATAATTTATTGGACGGTTTAGAGTAAAGCTTGAAGCTTGGGAATGTGATGTGATCCTCAACGGTCTGATTCATGTGACTTTGACTGCAAATTATGCACTTGTGTTAGGCTTAGTTGCCTTTTGCATTCTAGCACTTTTTTTTTCATCTAAAAGTTGAATTCTTACGTTATTTAGTACTACATTGTAGTGATAGTATTTTTCATTTGTAAGTGAGGGATCTTAAGTTTGATTCTCGTTAAATATGAATTTAAACCACATTATTGCTTGCTCATTGTGAGAAAAAGTACACTCTAATAATATCGTTTGTTCAAAAAAAAAAAATTGAATTCTTATAATAAATAAACTATAATAGTTTAGAATACAATCAGTTTTTTTAATAAAAAAAAATTAAAATATCGTTTCATAAACTATTTTAGATGAGGTCTTAACTCTAATCTCCTCTTAAGTGAAGCGATCTAAAAGATCCTTATTGATGTTATTAATAGGACCATTACCACCTACTAGTATTTGAGCACCTTGCGTATAACATTTAGAAGCTTCCTTACAGATTTCAAGACATTTAGTTTCGTTATATTTGTTGGCAGGTTAATTTTTTGACGAATGTAGGTCACTATTCTCCCACTAATGTTTGCTTGTAGACCCTGCCTCATGAGACGATATCAATGTGGTTATGTGACTTATAATTTAAGTTGTCAGAAGGGGTTTTCTTTGTAACTTTCTTTCTTTTCCTATAAAAAAAAAACTCTAATCTCCTCCAAATTTAGAGAAATGCAGGTGTTATAGGAAGAAAGCACGTAAATTTCTAATAAAATTATGACACTTATTCTAATACAAGTACTTACAAAGCGCTTATTAGCAATAGTGCTATCTAGGTAAGTATTTTCATGCTAAGACTAACTAAGAATAAGAAATGGATCATTTCATGTAGTGTTCTTGTCTTCCCTTTTTGACCTTCTTGTTTACTGCCTAATTGGTTTAGGCTTCAAATGGTTATACATTTTAGAATGAAAACCAAATTGCTTTGCATGACACGAGATGCCACATGACGATGTATCCGTATTATATAGTTGTTCTTGTCTTCTTCATTCTACCAATTCCAAATGTTTAAGGTAATGGTATATAACTATGGAGTTGAAAATCAAAGTGTGCAACGAACAAACAGAATATAAAACTCCATTAATTGAAACCAAGAGAACAATCGCCGAGATGGCTACGTAACTCGAATATACTACATTGTGATTAATGCATATGCAAGATCCCAATGCTAGTACCAATGTAGTACCAATGCAAGATTCTAATGCCTGTACCAATACAAAATTCTGATGACAGCACCAGTGCAAGATTCCAATGACAGCACTAGTGCAAGATTCTAATGTCAGTACCAGTGCAAGACCAATACCAATACTAGTGCAAACTTCCCCAATACCAATTGCGAGCTTCCGAACAATAGAAAAATCCAATTCACCACGCATGCTACGTCACTCGAATGATCACCAGTACAAACACTTGAATAACCATTGCAATGGGCAACAACATGCTTTCCAATACAAGCCAAACAAAAACCTTCTCAAGTCACCCATGTGGGCCTTAAAAACAACCAACGTTTCTTTCTTTTTACTTTTCCTTCCTTTTTTTTTTTTCCCCTCTCCTTCTCTTCTTTCTTTTTCATTTTTTTTTTAGTGCTAACAATTGCAGAACTCCAGTACAAAACGCACGGGTGTGACATTGCTAGGGATGCAGATCAGAGTCTAGAGTACGGGACAAGAAAGAATGATGGACAATGAATGAAGAACAATGAACAACGAACAATGACAACTTTCTTTTTTGGACTACAACGAACAACGACAATTTTCACGATGAATCTAAACTGGAACAATCAAATAGCAGAAGACGATAACAAACTGATACGGGACAAGAGCAGATTAAATCCCAAAGAATCAAACATGCTCTGATACTAAGTTGAAAATCAGAATGCGCAACAAACAAATAGAATATAAAACTTCATGAATTGAAACCAAAAGAACACTACAGATCGACGAAGCGGCTATATAACTAGGAAAGACTACAATGTGACTAACTAGTTATTCAACAGAGTTATAAGGTACCATATATAGAGAAAAGTAACCTAACACGAATAGGCAAGGAAACAAAACCCTAATACTAACAGGTTTGACCCAAAAAATGAAACATTAAAATAAACCTAAATGCTAATATTTTCCAATATATATAGTCCAATTATCTTGGATAACATTAAGAGTTATTTTATTAACACCCCGCAATTTACTAAATACACATCACAATTAAATTATCCTCAATAATTCTATTACCCTTCTTTTTGTTAAACCTAGCCCATAATTTAAATTCCCCTCGATTGCTTGAAGAGGAATGCTAAGAGGACTCTCGAAAAGTGGGATCTCCATGAACACTCTGTCACCTCACAGTTTAACGTCAATTTCCATGCTAATATTATGAGGTGGTAAAGAGTTTATGGAGAGTCTCATTTTGCAAAATTCCCCTAAGCATTTTTTCTTTCTTGAACCCTTAGCATTTTTCTTTCTTGAAACCAAGGTTATAAAAGACTCTAAATGTAATACCCTGAAAAATTTAAATATATAAATTGGCTATTCATAATTATGAATATGTGAAAGGAATCGAGAATTTATATTAATTCATTTGAATTTAGTTTTAAATTAGACTAGTTATGAAGTATGAAGTTTGTAAATTAATTATTTAAAATCTGTAGACCTTTTGAGGTCACAATTTATATATTTGAAAAGAGCTCGATCTCACGAACGCGTAGGCTCAAGCCGTTCATGAAACGGAGTTATAACGAAGAAATTATTAACGTTTAAAGTCAGAGATATTTTGGTAATTTTATTTCCATTGAGAAGGGTCCAGAAATCTGGAGCCATGTGACATGCCACGTGTGTGGCTGGGATGGAAGGAAGAAACAAGAATGGACGGTTGGGATTGAAAGAAAATATTAGAAAGGAGAGAAAGGGGGAACGAATGAGGGGGAGGAGAAAGGAGGGGAAAGGAGAGAAAGGGGGAGCGGAGGATCCGCGACCCGTGTAAGGGTGACCCGACCCGTTCGGGTTTTGTTCGGTTTTTCGATGGAATTTCACCCTTTTTCCGGCGAATTACACCAAACCAACTATTGTAAAACCCTCCAAGACCTTCCCTCTTCCTATTACACCCCAAAAATCAAGGTATTTGGACTTGAAAGAGGGAGAAACCGCACGGTAGGGTGCGGCGGATGTGTGTGTTCGAATCAACTAAATCTGAAGCAAACTACATCCATCTCCACCACCATTAGACTCCCCTTGAGGTATGAAACAAAGCCCAAACACGTTTGGGGGCGTTGGAGTTCGTTTGAGGTTGAATTGAACACACCCAAATCCAAGGGTTTCCAGCGGTTCGTGGCCATTTTGAGGTGTTTTCCGGCCAAATTGGGCTTGGTCGCAGATATGAAAGTTGTTCCTCTCAGTGATATCTACTTTCCTGTAAAATTTGGTAATTTTTGGAGATAGTTGATATTTTCCAGTGATTCAGGGCGGCCGACCGCCACCCGCGGCGGCGCGTGCGGCGGCGCATGGCCAGTGGGCCAAAGCTGCCATTTTCATGCAAATTTTGATGTTCTGAACCTATAATTGATAACCATTTGATATGATTCGATTGTGAAGTTTAAAATTTGAATTTGGCCAATACTAGAAGATGTTTAAAAATGGAGAATCAAATGAAATGTGAACTAAGAAAGGCTTGATCCCGCTCCAGGGTACGTAGGCACTCTAACAGAGTTAGATGCAGCCTTAAATAAAATTGAGAATTTCATTTTAGTTGAGAACTATTCTTAGATAGGAATATTGATCTAAGAAAAGAACATGGTAGTAAATTGAAGTTATAATTGTTATGTTTTGGTAAGAGAATTAAGGTTGTAGAACATGTTAGAATAAAGGAGCTTAATTAAAGGGACTTGAATTTTGGCACCTAAATAAATTTGAGAAAATTAAATTTTGGGCCCATCAACAAACTTAATCCCCGAAAATAAATAATTCGGGGGCGGGGCGTTACACACTAAGCGCTCGTCGAACGGGAGGCTGGGGCTTAGTGCCTAGGTGACTAGGCGGGACCCCAAGTGGACTAGGAGGATTACGCGGATTTAAGTAAATTTATTACATATTGTACAAAGAAGTGCTTATCTATACTTAAAGCACACATAATTATATTGGGATACCTAAATTGCAAAATAAAATGACATAAATTATAAAGTATTATAAAGCATAGAATCAGTGTTCATCCAAGTATGCAAGTCTTACATCTTATTGAAAAATTAAAATGCAAAATGAAAGTTATCGATTGATAAGCTTCAACTCGAGTTGGTTTAGAATGCAAGGATGTATCTGTTTAAGTGAGAGTCGAGATCTAGGCGGGCTAGGCAAACGCCTAAGCGGGTCTAGGTGCACTTTCTTAATTTTCAAATACCTAGAAAGTAATTGGGGCGGTGACTAGCCGCCTAGTGCCTAGGCGCGGCACTAAACAGAGATTTTTAGAATAGTGCTTGAAACTATATTCACATCCTATTGTAGTATTTTCCATACATTGAATTACATGGTTCTTGAACCTTATTCTACATGTTGCAGCACCTCCACATTTCACGCTACTGTATTAGGGTTTTGTTCTTTTTCTTTTGGATAATATTCATATCCCTTCTTAGGAATTTCGGATTGGGACCTGGTATAGTTCTCAATTTGAGAATTAGAACAAAGATATGATTATTATGCAAAAGAAAAAGAACAAAAATAAGTACAAGGATGAATGTAATGATGTTGAGAAAATGGAACATTCTAAAATAAAGCCGAGGATCTGAACAATTAGCCATCGATGACTGTTGGTGATAGTGTTAGTGGTTGTGGAAATTTGGAAGTTTTGTTTAACCGAAGGAGGGGTAAATCTAGAATTATGGAAAGATTTAGGGTTGTTTTGGTTCGGGCCATTGTTATAAACAACATAAGGTGACCCATCTATAAAAGGGACAGGGCTTGAGCCTTTGAGAAAAATGCTTTCTCCTTCCTTCCACTATTTGGGGCTTTGAAAAATTCAGCCCCTTCTGCACTTTCTCATTTTTTGACACAATAATATATTTTCTTTACATTAATATCGAATTTGATATTCATGAGATTTTAATATAACACCTCTCATTTATAAGTAAAGTGAAAATTATGAATCCTAATATTTTTCAAAAAATTGGAACGAAAATTGGAATGCATTTAGAGATTTCGGGAATTTTGAGTTTCTGATCCGAATTTTTCTCAAGTGTTCTAAACTTATTCCGCTAAAAAAAACTTTTGATATACTTTGATTTTTTATGAAACGAGTCCCTTTTTGTAAGGGTTTGGGAGTGCCGACTAGGGTTTCTGGGCGATTTTTTGTGCGATGGAGAAACTGCTTGGTTTTTTCTAGAATAAGCTTCAATTCACAAGTGAGCAGAGCATGATAAGAGTTTCTCCCAAACCTGGTTTTTTTTACGGTGCAACAAGTTTTTCATGGTGGGTAAGGTATTGTCGGGAAAAATGGTTAAGCTTGGGATTGTTATAAATCTGCTTAAGTCGCTTTGGCGGCCTAAAGTGGATGTGCAGATTGTGGCGATCAGTGAATGGCGGTTTTTGTGTGTTTTTGATATAGAGGAAGCCCTTCATTGTGTGCTACGGGGGAGTCCATGGTACTTTGGACGGGTTCTTGTGCTTTTCCAGTATGATCGATTAGCTGTGTGTTATTATCTGTGCGGGCTGTTGGATCATTGTGGGGCGGAGTGTGGGTGAGAGAAGGGGGAGAAGATTCATGAAGTGTCATCACCGTACGACATTTGGTTGCAAGCTACGATGCCTTTATTATGGGTGTGGTGGTGGAAAAATGACGGTGAAAGTTCCTGTTAAGGAACAATGAAGTATGCAAACCCCAGAGTTGGAAGAGGAGGATGACCTGATGATGGTTGCGACCGATGGTATGGATACCAGGGATGACAGTGGTGGGGGTGCCGGAGGCAGAAGTTTCAGTTCACTCAATTTGGATGGGGAGAATTATAGGGGTGGTGTTATGACGAACAGATTGATTGCAATAGATTTCAAGGGAATTACCATCCTAGGATTCCATGGATTTGGCTAATCCATTGATGTCTGTTGTCCCGGTGATTCAGGAGCCTGAGATGGAAACTAGTTTGAAGGTGGATGCACGAGAAATTGGGAGTTCAAAGTTGGGTGTTTTGAGTCGGGGGCCCATTATCTTATTGGGGGGTTATCTTCCTATTCGACTCGAGCATGTGTGCTTTCCCTCTATTCGGCCTTCATCTCCAATTAGGTATGATCTTTTTGGGTTTTGGCCTTTCATTGCTGGGCGTGATGAGGTTAAAGGGACGTAACAGACAAGGGGCCTCTAAGTTGATAAAGGGGCCAAGGAATAAGCAGTCATCAATTATGCGTGCTACTACCATTCCTGGTTTGGCTCTAAAGGGCGAGCAAGTGGATGACCTGATGAAAACTGGAGGGAATAAAGGGAGAGAAGTCGACAGCCTAGCTAGAGAGGATGGCTCATCTTCCCTGAAAAGGTTTTCTCTAGTCTATCAATGAGTGTTCTTATGGAACTACCCCACCGGAAGCCATGAATATTTTAAGTTAGAATTGTAGGTATTGAGGAAATTCTCTGTAGTTCAAGCAATGTTGGATATTATCTAACAGCAACGTCCTCAAATGGTGTTTTTGTGTGAAACGAAAAGTGATAAAAGAACTACGTATTGGTTTTGAGTTTGCGTTTAGTGTGGCGACTTGTGGGTGGTCAGAGGGCTTATGTTTGTTTTGGAGGGAGGATGCGGAGGTCCCGGTTCTTTCCTCTTTCCTTTCCACATTGATGCCTAAGTTTCCTTCCCTGATCACATTGTATGGCGATTTATAGTATTTTACGGTTATCCGGTAACATCAAAGCGTTACAAGTCCTGGGCTTTGCTAGAAAGTTTGGGTGGTAGTTGTAATTTGCCTTGGCTTTATGTTAGGGATTTCAACGAGGTTCTGAGATAAGAAGAACATTTTGGGGGCAACATGCGAAGGGAAAGACATATGGCTATTTTTAGAGATCCAATGAGCTGGGTTTAGTTATTTGATGTTGGATTTGTTGGGGAGGAATATACTTGGGGACAGAATAGTGAAAACGACTTGAAATGCCGTTTGGATCGTGGTTTCACCATGCATGAATAGTGTGATATTTACCCCTGCTATCGGGGGGTTCACTTGAATCCATCTAAATTGGACCATCTACTGGTTCTCGTGGAGGTTTGTGTCTTCAACCTGGTTGCACTGAAGAAACCTAAACATTTTCGCTTTGAGGAAATGTGATTGCAAGGGGGGATGTGAACATGTGGTCAAGAAGGGTTGGAACCGTGAGTTTCTAGGGGTTAAATTATTCCAATTATGTTCCAAGATTAAGGTTACTAAGGTGGCACTTCTGGATTGGGATCAGTGTACATTTGGGAATACCAAGAAGGAAATTGGCAAGATGAGGGATAAATTAGGGGTGCTGTTCCCTCAGCTTTATATGGGGGAGACTATTGCACAAAGAAAAGACTTGATGGAAAGCTTGGAAGGTTTACTTTCTAGAGAGGAAACATATTGGCGACAACGGTCATGGATGACATGGTTGAGGGAAAGAGATAGGAATTCGAAGTGGTTTCACTGTAAGGCTTTAAATAGAAACTAAAAAAATGCTATAAAGGGTATGTGGAATGATGCATGGGTGTGGCAGGAGTTGGTACAGGGCATTGAGAGGACAATACTTCAGTATTTTTGCCATATTTTCACTTCTTAAAGGGTGCTTCCAAATGCACTTGGGGAGGTTATTAGGAGTGTTACCCTGAAGGTTACTACTGAGATGAATGACACTTTGTTTAGTCCTTGTAGGGAAGAGGAAGTGAATGGTGCTTTGTTTCAAATGCACCCATCCAAATCGGCAGGTCCTGATGGGATGTCCCTTTTGTTCTATAAGTTTTTTTGGCATGTTGTTGGTAGTGATGTGGTGGATGCTATGCGTTCTTTCTTTGAGTCAAGGTGTCTATTGCAAGAAGTGTGTTTTACGCACGTGGTATTGATCCCGGAAGTGAAGGAGCCCCAAGATATGTCTTATTTACATCCGATTAGTCTATGTAATGTTCTTTACAAGATTTATGCTAAGGTGTTGGTGAACCGTTTGAAGCCTATTTTAACTACTTTGATTTCTCCATTCCAAAGTACTTTTGTTCCAAGACATTTGATATCGAACAACTCTTTGTTGGCGGCGGAGGTAGGTCATTTCCTGCATGATAAGTAGAGTGAATGGGAGGGCTATTTTGTACTCAAGTTGGATTTGAGTAAGGCTTATGATCAAGTTAAATGACGTTTCCTTGAGGAAATGACGCGACACCTGGGTTTTGTCGGGGCTTGGATGAAGTTTGTTATGGCATGTGTTTCGTTCGTGTCGTACTTGTTTCGTATCAATGGGGAAACAAAGTGGTACTTGATCCCCTCGAAAGGACTGAGACAAGGCGATCCACTATTACCTTGTCTCTTTTTGTTGTGTGTGGAGGGATTATCAGCCCTTATCTCACGAACTGAGCGCGAAGGGATTCTTCACGAGGTCTAAATGGTGGAGTCAGCTCCAAGGCTACATTACTTGTTATTTGCAGATGATAGCTTTTTTTTTTTTTTTCCGGGGCTATGTTGGATGATTGTGGAGTCGTGCAAAAGGTGTTGGATGTGTACTCTCAAGCATCTGAGCAAGCTAAAAGTTTCCATAAGAGTAGTGTTGCCTTCAGTTCGAATGTTCCGGAGACTTTGCAAGTTTAACTAGCATATTTCTTAGGAGTACAGAAGGTGGAGCGACATGATAGATACTTGGGGTTACCAACGTTCGTTGGAAAAAATAAGAAACAAACATTTTTTTTCATTAAAGAACGAGTGACTCAGTGCCTCAAGGGGTGGAAAGGGAAATTGTTGAGTTGTGTGGGTGGGAGTTACTTATCAAAGTGGTAACTTAGGCTTTGCCAGCATACGCCATGCAAAGTTTCTTATTGCCTAAAACATTTTGTGAAAAGCTCTAATAACTAATAGCAAAGTTTTGGTGGAGTAATGATATTGAAACTTGAAAGATTCATTGGATGTCATAGAGAAAATGTGTCGTCCAAAGAGTGAGGGTGGTATGGGCTTTCGAGACCTTTATGCTTTTAATCTTCTTGCAAAACAAGGATGGCGGCTTGTTAAAAATCCGGAGTCTCTGGTGAGTAAGGTGTTAAAGGCAAAGTACTTTCCTGATGAAAACTTTTGGAGTGATGCTGCTATTCCTACGACGTCCTATGCTTGGAAGAACATTGTGTAATCACGTGGAGTATTGGAGCTTAGGTCGCGGTGGGATATTGGTAATGGAGAAACTATTCACATTTGGAAGGATAAATAGATTCCTAGACCGTCTACTTTCAAAATCTGTACTCCGAAGCCAACCAATGCTCGAGGTTTTACAGGTGAATGACTTGGTTTTAGCTAATGGGATGCGCTAGGATATGGCGCTGCTACAGCAGTTATTTTAGAGGACGATGTGAGGTTCATTTGTTCAATTCCGCTTAGTTTTTGAAGGCCGTCAGTCAGGTAAATGTAACATTATGGTAAGAAAAGCGTGTTCTCGGTTAAGGGTGCATATCTTGGTCTTTGGCAGGCCATTTGGAAGCGCGGGGGTGTCGCCCAAAGTAAAGTTTTGTGGGTGGAATGTGTGTAATGATATCCTCCCCATAGTGAGGAATTTGTCAATCAAAGGTGTTAGGCTCGATGTATCTTGCCCACAGTGCGATGCAGTCCCTGAGTCAGCATAACATGTACTTCAGGATTGTCATTTTGCTCGTGCGGTCTGGTTTGCTGCACCATTGGGGTTATGAGGGATGAGGAGCTCGGAGGTTACATTGAAAGAGTGGCTGTTCCAAATTTGGGAAGATCAGAAGGTGGAGTTTGACGTGGTTCTAATGGTGATTTAGGCTTTATGGAAGGGTCATAATGATGTGGTCTGGGAGGGGCAGTGGTCTGATCCTTTAGAGATGGTTCAACGCACGACTAGTTGGCTCAATGAGTTTCGGGAGGCTAATCTTCAACCCAGTCAGGTGAGAAAACCGATGCCACTGCGTCGGGCAACTCCAAGTGATGGCTGGCTTAAATTGAATATGGATGAAGTAGTGAAGGTGTAGGAAAGGGTAGGGGAAGAGGGATGGGTGGTTCGAGGGGTTGGCGGTTTGTAGTGGTGAGGCGTTTTTAGGGGACTGCTTCGGTCAAATAGGTGGAGCTCCTTGCTGTTTTGGTTGGGTTACAATTGGCGAAGTTCCTTGGCGTAACACATGTTGCAGTGGGAATCTGACTCCATAAAAGTTGTGGCATGTTGCAAGGCGAGCGGTGGAATCTCTTCAACCTTGGTTTTATGGCCATGGATATTCAAGAGTTGATGTCTCGGTTTCAGGAGTGTACGGTTTCATATATTCCTCGTAGTTGTAATGGAGTAGCTCATTGTTTAGCTAAGTCCAGTTTAATGAGTGTGGACTTAAAAGTATGGTTTGAGGAACCACCATATTTCCTTAGGGCTGTACTCAACCATGATTTAGCCCCTTGAAAGTGTTTCGAATAAAATATCGTACTTCCTTAAAAAAAAAATTTGGTTACATTTTGTTCATTGTATTTATATTAAACATACATTTATATATTAAAAATGATAAGCATACTGGTATACCATAAAATTAATTGAATTTATATAACCATATACCAAATATTAAGAAAGAATAATACATTGCATGTACGAAAAAGTTAAAAAAAAAATCAAAAACTTAAATATTATTTCCAATTTATGTTCTGAAATTACTTAGATTCCAAAATTTCTAAGTATAGCAAAAATTTCGAATTTGAAAATTGTGATTCAATCTATCCGATTTCGAAATTTTGATACGAAAATTGAAAACGTTGTTTCTGATCCTTCTGAAACACACCTCTAGTCTAGATCTGTAGATAATGATAATTAATGGCCTACATGATATCAATATGATGTTTGTAACATATGGTCATCGAGTGCTGTGTAACAATAGTGGTTAACTTGATGGAATAGCTTGCGTAACAATTAATGACTTTAGGATCGTAAAGTGTTAGCTTTGAATGGGTAGGGACCAAACGTTTACATGCCCTAAATCACAAGGGTGCAAAATGTAACTTCAAATTCACATCTCTCTTTCTTAATATCTCCTTGAGCCTTTCATTTCTCACTTAACACACACATGAAAACTTTTTAAGTCAATCACAGATGCAACTTACCAAGTCGCTTATACATTATCTTCTGGACAATGAACCGCTCATCGACGTCAACCTCAACCTCAATGAACCGCTCATAGATTATCTTATGAATGATGAACCGCTTAGACCTCATGCTTGAGCACACATTTGCTCGTAAAACTTGGTTAGACGATCAAGAACTTGTTCATACGACTACTGTACACAATCGAGAAGATTTCAGATCAATGCCTGCATCCGAAGTTGGTCTTTGATGCTGATAAGTTGATGATATGAGATATCAGGGAGCTTCTGTTAAAGCTACAATAGGACCACCAACTAAGTCTATATCTGATTAAAAGATTTCTTAGCTGTTAAGCTATAGTTGTTAAAGTAGTTGGTTACATAACTAATTGTATCTATTTATATTGGATTGTACACATTCTGTTTGGGTAATGAAATCATTCTATTCAATAGCTTTTCTCTCTACAATTCCCTCTCTCTCTTTTCTCTAACCTTTCTCCTGCATAGATATGAGTTTCTACATGGTATCTTTGCCATAGTCCACTGACTACGATCCACCGCTTCCATTTTCTTGAATTTTCTCACCGTTTCTCATCTTCCAAACAGATCTTACTCCCTCTAATTTCTTTAATTTCTTCTCCAATCTTGATCTTCTGATGGCGATGCCCTCGACAAACTCTTCTTCTCCAGCTGCTTCATCTGACTCTTATGGCGATATTATCCGTCAGTTCAATCTCTCTTTTCGATTACTGTTCAGAACATTACCGGTATGGTGGTGACGAAACTTACTCGTCACAATTACATCACCTTGCGTAGTCTCTTCATCCATGTCCTGAAGCAATTCAAATTTTTAGGGCTTGTCAAAGGCACTGATATATATTTTCCTCAATTTGTACTTGATTATTCCGGATCTCAGGTTCCTAATCCAGCGTATGAGACTTGGTGTGAATGAGATTAAATCTTGATGATTTGGATCGATTCGACCTTATCTGAATATCTCTTTCCCTTAACGAATGACATAGATGATTCTAGATCTCTTTGGCAATCTCTCGAGCATCGTTTTTTTGGTGCCTCTCGCACTCATATCCACAGCTTACGCTCAAAGATCCAAACTATCCAGAAATGAGACTCCTCGATGACCGATTATCTTAATTCTCTCAAGGAAATTTCTAACAAACTTGCTGCGGTTGGTGATCCGATTTCTAAATCCGATCTTGTTACCTACATGCTTTCTGGCCTCTCTGATGAGTATGACTCTTTTATTGACTCTATTGAAATAAGAACTAAAGCTATTAACACTGATGAACTCCATGGATTACTTCTTAGTAAGGAGATTTCTCTTCAGAAACGAAATACTAGAGCCTCTTCTTCTTCATCAACACCATTTTATGCTTATACGGCTCAACAAGGATCTTTTGGTGTCAACACTTACAGAGGCAATTCTCGAGGCCGTTTTCAAAATCGTAATCGATATAATCAAAATCGAAATTTTGGAGGTAATCGCACCAACAATAACACCTTTAGTGGTCTTCTTGGACCTGGCTTCAATTCAAGATCCACAGGTTTTGGTCAGCACACCAATACTTCCTATTCTGGAAGGTTTCTTCAGTGTCAATTATGCCTCAAATCTAGTCATGAAGCTTTCAATTGTGAGAAGCTCTCTCATTTTGCCTTTCAAGGATCATATACTGGACCTCCTATTAGCATGATTGCTGTTACTTCTCTTTCACCAAGCTATTAGTTAACTGACAGTGGTGCTTCTCATCATGTGACACCGGATCCAACTTCTCTCAATTATGCCATTCCCTACACTGGCAGTGATCAACTTTTTGTTGGTAATGGCAAAGGTCTGTGTATTTCTCACACTGAATCTGCTTTAATTCACACTATGAATGCTACATTTAAACTCAATGATGTGTTGTTAGTTTCAAAAGCTTCACATAACTTGTTATTTGTTTACAAGTTTGTCTGTGATAATTGGGCTTCTCTGACCTTTGATCTGTTTGGGTTCTATATAAAGGACCTAAGAACTGGGAAGATGCTCTTCCAGGGCCCCTATGAAGGTGGGTTATATCCTTTCTACTAGGATGCATCCAATGACACCTTTGAAATTGCTCTCTTTCCTCATGCATTGATGATTACTAAAGCGGATGCTCATGTATGGCATAAACGTCTAGGTCATCCATCGAGTCTAGTTTTACATAATCTTGTGAATAAAAATCAGCTACATGTGATTGGTTCTGTCAATACAAGGTCTATTTGTACTGATTGTAAGTTGGGGAAGGCTTCTAGACTACCATTTTCCACTTTGCCTTGAACTTCCACTAGGCCATTTCATTTACTTAACACTGATGTTTGGGGACCTTCTCCCACTCTTTCATGTACTGGTTACAAATACTACCTCATTGTAGTAGATTATTACACTAAATACAGCTGGTTATATCCAATGTTCTATAAATCAGATGTTTACTCAGTCTTCAAGACTTTTGTTCACAAAGTTCAAACGTTTTTTTACTGTAAAATACAATGTCTAAGATTCAGGGGGTGAGTTCTTAAGCAAGGATTTTCAGGGCTTTCTTAATGAACAAGGCATTACACATCAATTAAGTTGCCCTCATACACCTGAACAAATTGGGTGTGTCGAGAGGAAACATAGGTATGTTGTCGAAATGGGCAGGACTTTTCTTTTTCAGAGTGGTTTGGAAACAAAATTTTGCGTAGAGGCTTTTCAAACTGCAGTGTATCTCATCATTCCCCATCTCTTCACTCCTCAGCACCTGCACCCGTGCCTATTAACTCCCATCCTATGATTACAAGGGCTAAAGCTGGAATTCACAAGCCAAAGGTCTTCACTGCAACTAAACACCATTTTCCAGCCTCTGTTGATTCAATTACATGTCTTCCTCCAACACCTACCACTTTTTTACAAGCTTCAAAGAATCCAAACTAGATGGCAACCATAAAGGCTGAATTTCAAGCTTTGCAATCTAACTTGGGATCTAGTTCCTTTTCATCCTGATTTGAATTTAGTAGGTTGCAAATGGGTGTTTAAAGTCAAACATAGACCAGATGGTTCGATAGAAAGGTATAAGGCTCGGCTGGTGGCTAAAGGGTTTCATCAACAAAAGGGTCTTGATTTCTCTGAGACTTTCAGTCCGGTTGTTAAGCCTACAACTATTAGAATTTTATTATCCATTGCAGTTTCCTATGACTGGTTTATTCATCAGCTTGATATAAGTAATGCATTCTTGCATGGTACTTTAAAGGAGGATGTCTACATGATCTAGCCACCTAACTTTGTTGATTCAAACAGACCACAACATGTTTCCAAGCTCAAAAGGTCTCTCTATGGTTTAAAACAGGCACCTAGGGTCTGGTATGAAGCATTTTACAAGGCCATTCTGTCCTTGGGATTCTCAGCTTCCTATTCTAACACCAGTTTGTTTATAAAAAAGGATTCTACCATCACATTTATCTTAGTCTATGTCGATGACATCATCATCACTGGTAGCTCTACCTCAGTCTGCACCTCCATTATTTCTCAGTTACAAACTATGTTTCCTGTCAAGGACTTGGGTGATATTCACTACTTTTTGGGTATTGAGGTTCACATATCTGCTATAAGTCTATTTCTTAATCAGTCTAAATATGCTCTTGCCTTGTTAAAGAAGACTGATATGGTTGGTGTCAAACCTTGCACCACTCCTGTTGGCTCTGCAAAACTAGATCACTCAGGTGCTATTCTCTTTGATCCTACGTTTTATAGATCAACAGTTAGGGCTTTATAATATCTCACATGGACGAGACCTGATTTGGCGTTTGCTGTTAACCAAGTCTGTCAGTATATGCATTATCCTTGGACAATTCATTTGCAGGCAGTTAAATGGATACTTCGTTATTTGAAGGGTACTCGTGATTCAGGCCTATGGTTTACTAAAGGTTACCAAAGCCTCATTGCGTGGTCTGTAGACGATCCACTAGTGTCTATTGTGTTTTTCTTGGCCTTAATCTCATATCTTGGAGTGCAAAAAAGCAATGCACTGTTGCAAGGTCTTCTACTGAAGTCGAGTATAGGTCTTTGGCCAATACAGTTGCAGAACTCAGTTGGATATGTAAGATCCTGCAAGATATCTCATTTCCCATTCTCAAAACTCATGCGATTTTCTGTGACAACGTGCGATTGCACTGGCCTTCAATCCTGTCTTCCAAGCTCGGACCAAACATGTTGAAATCGACTATCATTATATCCGGGAAAAGGTTCTCAATGGCAAAGTTAGTGTTCATCATGTTACATCTCTTCTTCAACTCGCACACATTTTCACCAAATCCTTGCCATCTCATCGATTTGCCGAGTTGACTTCGAAGCTTTCAGTTAGATCCCATAACTTTAGCTTGAGGGGGTGTGTTAAGGATACAATAGAACCACCAACTAAGTCTATATCTGATTAAAAAATTTCTTAGCTGTTAAGCTATAGTTGTTAGAGTAGTTGGTTACATAACTAATTGTATCTATTTATATTGGATTGTACACATTCTGTTTGGCTAATGAAATCATTCTATTCAATAGCTTCCCTCTCTACAATTCTCCCCCTTTCTACAATTCCCCCCCTCTTTTCTCTAACCTTTCTTCTGCAGAGAGATGAGTTTCTACAGCTTCAAATTGTACTCTCCTTCACCAGAAATTTGTAGTCCAAAGATTTGCTTTATGATTTTACCTCGCTTATAAGATTAATTCATCTGTTCCTATTTTTAATCGCGATAATATTTCGATTGGCTCATTGTTCCATGCGTACGGTGCAAGACACCACGAGATGATAAATTTGTATAACCTCTAATTTTTCCAAGAAATTTTCTATGCGATGTATTAAAACAACATTGAATTACATGGAGAAAATCAATTTAATCAATTATTAATATATAACAGAAACCATATTATCCAGTCCAGAAGATACCATGAAATAAAATTTAAAGAGTACAGCAAATAAATCAAGAAATCACTAGGTGTTGAGATAACAAGCCATCAAACAACAGCAAACCTTAGCAGCCTGAACCAAGCAAGGTTTAAAAAGTAGACACAAACTAGGAACTCAAACCGACACCTACACGTCGAGCTCCTGCAGTTCCTTCAAAATCTGGGTGCAACCAGACAAGGCCTCGGTCCTCATGAACCCCATTGCATTGGCAAAACGGGTGTATGAAGCAATGCCATTGTAGCCGGTGAGGATGACCCGTGCACGCTCACGGCCCGGGGAAACTGTTGCACAGTCCTTCTGAGGGCTGCTAACAAGGACTGCATCACAGAACTGGTCCAAATGGTCCTCTGCGACCGGGATCTTATAGCAACCTGCAGAGTCGGTTGTCCCTTCTTTGGTGTACAAGAGTGCCATGCTGCTTTTGTCTCTGCATTCCAGTCTAACCTTGGCACCTATAATTAACATCACCAAATAAAACTTGTTAGAGGAAATCTCCAATCCAATTTAAAGTTCGAATTAGTGTCTAATATTTCCTTCCAAATTGTCAGTTTAAAGAATCAATGATACCGAGGATAAACACAACCAAACCCTGAACTAGTAAACCAAAACGGTTGGCAAATCGTCAAAACCTATGCCAAACAAGAACATACGATTCAATAACTATCAAATCACCAAAGTTTTCCTAACAAACCGACGTCACGAGCGACATTAGTTTTAGAAATCAATGCAGCAAAGAGTTGATGCACATATGATCAACGAATCATTACAGACACTGTTTAGCTTTCTTTAGACCTACAACAACGCTAATTCTCGAAACAACGCTAACCCCACACCGAAATCTTGTCAAAACATGATCATAAACTAGAACCAACAACCATTGAGCAAACAAAACTCTTGCAAACTATTTATTCCGAAAACGATGTCACGAACGAATGACATAACCGTATGTTAGAAATGCATCCATTCAAAGTTGACCTAGACGTGAACAAAATAAAACCCTGCAGATAAGATGTCCTTAATTTTCAATCAAAGATCCAAGATGGGTTCTTTATTTATAAATTGATGAACAGTTGCAGGGGCCGGATCGTATATTATTATATAAAGTCAATGTCACCATCTATCAATCTAACCTCAAATATTCTTTGGCATGCACTAACACACACAGATAAGAAAATAATAAACACAACAAACCCCAAAAGCATCATCATTTGACCATACAGTCCACCTAATTCAAACTTCAAACCCAGTCAGATCTGAGATTTAAAAAACCAAATCTTGCAACTCAATTTACAAACAAAAGACACAACATTTCCAGATCTATCAAATGAGATCCAAATTCAGAAAATACCCAAATTTCTAAAAGCAAAATTAGAGCTAAAAAAACAAAATCGGAGTTAAAAATGGTTACCGGCAATGTAGGTGATGGCTTTGGTCTCGTACCCAGCGCGGCAAGTGTCGCAGTAGACCTTCCCCTCCACCGTGAATGGGGTCTTCATGGGACGCGTGGCGGCGGCCAGAGCCGGCAGCACGCACAGAGCAATTAGCAGAACCAATTTCGCCATTGAAGCCCTTTTCAGTCTTTTCACTTCGTTCTAGCAGAGAGATTTGAGAGAGAAGAAGAGTGAGGAAACGAAATGCAGAGGAGCGAGATATATGAAGAGAGAGAGCGACGATGCCGGTGGGGAAAAAGTTTCAGTAATAAGCGGAAAAATTGATTGCCCAAACCGCGTAAACGCGGCTTTTGCCTACGCGCGTAGGGCGGTGCACCGTTATGTCAGCGAATTAATGGATGCCACGTGGTGAGGTGTGGGTAAGATTGGGGGATTTGTGGGAGGGTGCAAGGGGATATTGTGGGAACGGGTGCACAGGAAAGAAGAGGGGGGCCGGGGGTGGGGGCTTGTGATTGAGTGCAGCTGGCGATGTGGGTGCTCTCACATGGGAGGTGAACAGCTATGGGAAACTTGTGAAAGCAATCAACTGAATCAAGTGCTGGCGATTTGACCAAAAGCAAAAATTAAGTGGTGGCGACGATGTAAACCTAGGCCGTTCCGGCTGTACTCTGTAGTGTGTTTTATTATTATTTGGGTCATATTTGTAGTAATTTTTTAAATGAATACTAACCAAAAATTCAAAAAACTTTCACTTTAAAATTAAGGATACAAATTTTCATTAATACTAAACTTGAAGATAAAAAAAGTCAAATAGTGACTCTCACATTCAAAACTGGCGTGCCAAGTGTCACCCACTTGCACAAACAGTATAATGAGGAGGCATATTCTCCGCTCCTTTTTTCCCATACGCTTTCATTCTCTCCCTGTTTGTGTGGTCACGGTTAAGCCACGTCAACATTTTATATTAATTTTTTTATAGAGAATAAGACAAAAAGACGTGGCTTAACCGTGACCACACAAACAGGGGAAGGATGGAAGTGTATGGAAAAAAAGGAGTAGAGAATCTGCCTCCGTATAATAATTGCAGCTTTTTGTAAAGAAGCTTTGTAAGATAATGTAGATAATTGCATATCTTTTGTAACGATATTTTGTAAATGAATTTTAACGAAAAACTCTTAATACTGTTCATTTTAACGAAAAACTACATTTTTATACTAAAAAGTCAATCCTGATACTATTCACTTTACCCTTTATTTTGTCCTTATCGTTAAAACTCAATGTTTTCAAGCCATTTTCATTAGTTTTCCTATTTTGTAAACCATCAATGCCATTTGTGTATAAATGGAGGCTTTCCTCCAGACATACAAAACAACTCAACCTATATAGACGAACACAAGCATACAGAGCAACCTCCAGCTTTCTAGCCTTCTTGCAAACATCCTTTGTAAACTTCCATTCCATTCTTTGTAATCATCTTGTGTTTAACAATAAAAGAGCAAATGTACATATTCAAGTAATTCTCTAATCTTAAGTAAGTTTTCATTCTTTCTTTAGTGTATTAGTTTAATTAGACTTCTAATTCAAAATAGAAAAACACTATTGTAGTTATATTATTAACTTGCTAAAGTGACAATCATACTTTTTGTTCGAGTTATAGTTGAATGCTTGTCATACAAATAACTGAACATTAACTAGGGTATCTTTGAGTTTCCAGTACCTCTGAGTTCAATCTTTATGGCTTTATATATACTTGCATTGTGAGTGCTCATCATGCTGAAACATGTTGAGGTCTATGTGCAAGGTTTCATATCTAGTTGTTATAATGGTCATTCGACTATTTAAATGGTTTATTTCGAATTTGGTATCAAAGTCAAGTTTAATAGTATAATTATAATAGTCAAGTACCTTGAGGACGAAAGTCATCAATACAACTGATATCACACAGTCACGTATTCTTGCATGAACATTGAATATTATTGTCCTTGTAGACCCTGTCAACCACAACCACCTGAAATTTATTATCCTAGACATCCAACAATAACTAGCATAAAGAGAAGACTAGCATATATTTACAAGAAAATTAACAAGAATTTGAAGAATCAAAAGTTTTATCTTTGTGATATTGAACACCCTTTATTTACTAGTGAAGATAAAGAAGTTCATCATAATGTATTAGTAGCAAAAAGAGCAACTGATCAGACTTTAGAGACTTTGAGAGAATAAAGAGAATTCTTAAGAAATCAATTAGCAATAATTTTAGAGAAATGTTGTAGACTGTAATTATGATAGATTACCTTAATTTAGAATTTAGTGAACAACAAAGGAGAAAAATCACCCTAGACCAAAATAGTTTAGTTTGTTATTTTCAAATAAGGAAGCATAATCATATTTTGCATAGTGAAGAAAATCCCCAAACAAATAGTATTGTATATCTTGTTGTTAGTCAAGCAGAAAGTATAAAATTAGAAAAATAAAAAGAATAATGTTGTAGGCCTATTTGATTGAAGAATTATAGACAGATTAAGAGAGAGGGTGCGGCAATGTGTAGAGAGAATTGGGTGAATTCTGAGGTGTGATTTCTCACCCAATTGTGTCTTTATTTATAGTAGCAGAGAAAGTATATTCCTTACCTTAATAGAATTACAACTCTAGTAGGATAATATCTAAAGATATGATAGAATTCCATAAGGATTTCCTAAGATTTATATAATCACATTCCTAACCTAATTAGGACAGCAACACTCTCTCATGAGTGTGTGAATAGTCAAGTAAATGGTACATCAGGTTCTCAGCGATAAAGTAAGTACAGTTGATGAAGTCATCGACACAATGAGCGAATGCGAGTTTCAAATCAACGAAAGAATGCATGAAAAGGTAAAACTCACAAAACCTTACTATAGTAAAAACCAAGGTAAGATAAAAACCATATACTAAGGAGAAACGTGAGAAGTTGCGTTAAGTTAAAACTATACGTCTTTTGGACGTAAGTAGCAAGCTCACAAGGGTATGACTAGCCTAGGATTGGTGCTTCATTAAAACCTAGTTAGGTAGCAAAAACCTATTGGGAAAAATGCTCCTAACCGTAGAGGAAAAAGAATACTTTAAGATCAAAGGAGTATACTTCTATATACTCCCCCTTGAGTCTGACAAAACTTCCAAATGAGAACTACAAGCATTGCATATAAATAGTTAAGGATACCAATTCCTCGGACAAGTTTCTGGAAGGTAAACTTCAGCAGTGATGTCGTGAAGAGGTCATCAAGGATCGGATTGCTTGACTTCATACTTTACATGTTTGACCCTCTTGTTGATCCAAAACTAGCATAATCTGTCTAGTCTTGCTTGCTTATCTCTCAAAGATCTAATCTTCTGGAGTTCCAAACCATATTATAAACTCATGGTTGGACTTCTAAATGCATAGCTTAAAAAACTAAATGCGTGGCGGAATGTGCCTAGTTTTTTATATCCCTAGATGGATTTAGATGCCTTTGGAGATTGTTTGCTATTGCATTTTTTGCAAAATTATTTTACTCAATCATTACTTTTTTTAGAACAAAATACTTAGAAACTCTTCATCCTTTGCTTTCATTTCGCAGAGTGCGTTTTTATCCAATAATCTTTTCGAGTTAGATTTGTTCCGGAGTTGAGAGTTACTGAATCAAACATGATTTAAGTTTGTAGATAAAGCATGAGTCCGCCTGTTTACTTTTCAACACTTAGGCAAAAAGATGTTTGTATCCTAAACTTTATGCTTTTGAGGTGTATCACTGCGATCATCGGAGTACCACTTTATTCTGATATCAGGCCAAAGGCCCATGATGTCTTCCTTATTCTAAGACTTGCTTTTTATGTAGGGTTTAGGGGTGCAAGTTGGATTGAAATTTCCGATTGCGCCTTTATAATTTTTGACCAAAAGCCAAAAAATTATGTAAAAACAATTGGATGGAAATTGGACTGCATTTAAAGATTCCAAAAACTTCGAATGCACTGATCCAAAAAGTTTCAAACTTATTCTGATAAAAAATTATGAAAATTTTCAATTTTTCTTATAGCTATTTATTAAATTATGTAATTTTTAATTAACATCTGTGTTTTTATCATGTTCATGGTTAGTTTTTATACATTTATTAGTTTTTATACATTTATTTATAGTATTTATAATTACGGAATTTTATCCAAAATGGTCCCTAGATTGGCATAGCTGCTCACTTTGGTCGATGACAATGAAAATCGGTAGAAGTGATCATTGAGTTTGTAAATTATAAATCATTTTGGTTATTATGTAAAAATCTGCCAATATCCTCATTAAATTGTCACGTGAATGATCACATGACCGCCTTTTTTAGGGTATTTGTTATACCGCCCCTCCATTTAACGAACATATTGATAGTATTTTCATGGAAGAACCAAAATGATTTACGGTGGACAAACTCTATCACGCCCCGACCCTCGAATAAGGACCATTCACGAGTTAGGGTGTGAGCCATATCTTAGTTATAGAAATAAATTCTACAACCAAGATATGGTGAAAAATAAAATTAAGGAAAAATTAGTATCCGGTCCCTAGTTACTAATGTTCATTGACTGAAACCTTATTAGTTTTCAGATTTTATTCAAAGTCCCTAGCATTAATGCAATAATGAATTTATATGTGAGTTATATAATTTAGGATTTTAATCTCACACCTTTATTTGAACTCCTAACTAATATTCAATTCAAAACATTTCCAAAAAAAAAATAAAAAAATAAGAATAAGTTTGTATCCCTTAATTTTTTTATAAAAAGGTTTCAATTTTTTTAATCTTATATGTACCCATTCATGTAATTTTTCAATTTTTTAATCTTAAAATGTGCCAATTCTTAAATATACCAATTTGTTGTATGTAAAATGTACCTCTTTTTTATTATTCTTATTTTTTTAATAAAATCTATTCAATTTTTTTCTAATCCATTTTTAAACTTATACGGGTACATTCTTTTTCTTGATTTGAGAATGTATCCATGTCAAGTTTAATCAAAGAAATTTATTAATGTTATTAAGCCTAATATCTATTATTTTTTGTGTGGTTTTGAAGAATGTACCCATATTTTGGTACAATATTTTTTTTGTTAATTTTGATGAGTGCACCCATGTTTAGACACACACACACACACACAAAATATATTGGAGAGTATAATTTATATTTTAATAATTTTAATCCACAAATTATGAGTTTTTTTATTTAAAATCTCATTAATACAAACAACTATAAATTTCAATTTTTAATCTAAAAAATATAGTAACCTACATAGAAATACATTATCACATTAATTTCAGGGACTTCGATAAAAAATTAAAAACCAACAAGGTTTCAATCAAAGAATATTAATAGTTAGGGACCGCATTCAAAGTGTCCCTAAAATTAAATTATAACAATTACACATACATGATATAACAAAATCTTATATAAAATTGATCGAATACGCAATGGAATAAAATAGTGTACAAATTAATTCACAACAAGAACTACCAATTAAATAATGATTAAATTGTAACAATTCTTGCAAATACATAAAATATATGCAAATGGGATGGATGAATATACTTACTCCCTTCTAATCCCGCTAACACATATCTAAGGTATCCGAGCCTGCACGTCCCATACCATGCTTATACCACTTGGCTCCGAATACCTTAGAATATGAGTTAACTCCTGTTCATCCCTTAAGCCCAATTTTCAGAATTAAATTCTTAGTTTTCACTTTATTTATATAGGCACTTCCCTCGACGCCCAATTGTATATTTAAGCCATTCCCTCGACGTCTGACATATACAAAATTTCATTAATTTATAACCAACCGGTTGAATACTCAAGCCCTTCCCCCGACGCCTGACGTACACAAGGTTCATTATTTTATATTCAAGGCAAACTTCAGCCCTTGAATATCCTCACAACTTAAACACTTTACACAAGTGAGCACATGACACAACACACAACTCATTTTCTTGCTTTGCGATGCATATGTATATGTATATGTATTGCACATAAAGATTAATAATCACTTATTCACTATATATAAATATTAGCATAGATCAAACTAATTAGTAACCAATGTAATAATATTTGATGCTATCATTTAAAATATTAATCATTTACCACTCTGTAGAATTACCATCGTTTTGTTCACTTTCGTCTGGCCGGTACCTGTTATTATTCAGACAAGAATTAGACGTCCATTGTCACATCCCGGCCCGGGGCAAATCACTTCCCGAGCCCGCTCCACCACCGTAGCACGATATTGTCCGCTTTGGGCTTACCATTCCCTCACGGTTTTGTTTCTGGGAACTCACGAGCAACTTCCCAGTGGGTCACCCATCCTGGGAGTGCTCTAGCCCCCTTCTCGCTTAACTTCGGAGTTCCTACGGAACCCGAAGCCAGTGAGCTCCCAAAAGGCCTCGTGCTAGGTAGGGATGAGAATATACATTTAAGGATCACTCCCCTGGGCGATGTGGGATGTTACATCCATGTTAGTGAAGAAAATCGAAAAATAAATGTCTCAAAAACAACAAGGCATGAAACCCTGTTTCTAGCTTTTCCCCTTCCAAACCTCATCTTTTATTTGTTATTTCAATCCACCACTTCTTCTTCTTCTCATCTCATTTCTGTTATTTTCTCAATCACAAACCTGCTCATTTTCTTCCACCTGACTCTCCTCTTCCTTCCACCCAACACTCTACCCTTTAATGTCTTTTTATCATCTTTTGCTTCTCCTTTTCATTCCCTCGAGAACCACTACATGCTAATATACACACGTACATAGTCTATGGCCTTATATAGACTCCCACCTCTCTAGTTTTTAGGGGGTGAATAATCACCATACATTAACCCAACTTGCCACCTCACCATATATTGAAAATATCACACCAATTATAGTTAGATAATCCCACTTCAAGCTCTCGGCACCAATTATAGTTAGATAATCCCCACTTCAAGCTCTCGGCTCTTTGTTCATGGTTGTGCTTCAAATTAAAGATCAATGAAGCTAGCAATGGTGATTTTCCATCAACAAGTAAAAAAATAAGTTTAAGGCCTAACAAAACAAAATAACACACACACACACACATATAAGCTACAGAACAAAATTACAACATTACAAGCTACAGAACAAAATTACAACATTACATAATGAGGATGGCAAAAACTTGAAACCTCTCTAATTGGAGAAATTTGAGTTTAAAAGTACTAGTTAAGCTTAAATTACTTACACACACACACACACACACACACACACACACACACACACACACATTCTCATTTTTAAGTACGGGGCATTACAAACTCAGGGACCACTTCTATTAATTTTCATTGTTACAGACCAAAATGAGGAGTTATGTCAATCTCAATAATCACTTGGTTAAAAAGCCTATAATTAATCATACATTTATATATAAAAATTGATAATTGTAGTATTATACTAGAGAATTAATTGAATTTGTGCACCAACATATACCAAATATTAAGAAAATAATAACAATATGTAGACATATACATTTCGTTGCATGCAGATGATGCATCACAAAGCTCTACTTGGCATATGACTCATCACAAATGGACAAGTCATCAATGACATATGGCACAAATCAAGCAAAAAAAGCTCAAAAGCATTCCTAAAATGTGGCAAAGGGGAAGAAATCTCCTTAAAATCGGCAAGGGGCCCAAATTGCTCCTAAAACCAGAAAGAAAGCTAAAGTATCTCACAAAACAAGCAAGAATTGAAGATTGCTCACAAAATAGGCAAGAAAACCCCATAGATTTCGGCCAAGCAGGGGAAAGTGGCTAAAATTAAAACACAAAACAAGCCTAAATTCTCCCATGGACGAATCAAGACACAAATCAAAGCCAAATCCATCCAAAGGCAAACTTTGAGAAGTCTATAAATACAAGGTCCTCAGACAAGCATAAAGGTCGACAATTGGTGAACATAAAGCAATGGGCATGATTTGAGTGGATGAACTATCCCGAAGCCGCCTCCTAATCCAAGTGGATGAACTATCCCGAAGCCGCTTCCTAATCCAAGGTTTTAACCAAAGAGAACATAGAACGATGGACATGATCCGAGTGGAGATGACCATTGGTGAACTCAAATCAAGCACATTATTCTATGTGATTGATGTAAGAACTTCCTACAACTTGCTCTTAGGAAGGCCTTGGATCCACGAGAATTGAGTGGTGTCATCCACCATTCATCAATGCTTGAAGTTGATACAAGGCGACACCAAGCCATTCACCGAAGCTGAATCACAATTTGCGGATGCCAAGTTCTATATGGATGAAGATGTGGTACCCGAAGCTCTTCCAAAGAAGATCAAATCCACAGGCAAAGCCGTACCTAAGAAACAAGAGTGGCAAACCATGCCTAAGAAGCAAGAAGGGGAAGCCGTGCCATCTTCAAACAAAAACGATTATGAGTCTACCAAACCCACAACAACCAAAGGGAGTGTGACGCCTTTAAAAGGACCAAACACACTCATATTCTGATACATCCCAGTATCAAGAAAAAAGAATGGGTAATCCCCGTTCGAAACTGAAACAAGCAAAGCCGACACACAACTGCACAAGGACGATGTAAAGCTGCTTAAGACAAATGCAGTTTTACCTCTGACACAACTAGGTGACCTTAAAGTTTCAAAACCACTGCAAGGTTTCGTAAAACCCTTGCCAAAAGGGGTGGAACTGAGCACTCTTGCAACCAAGAGGACTGAAGAAGGTTTCAACCCAAACGCCTACAAACTCATGTCAAAGGCTTGGAAAAAAGGTTTCAAACATCGTCAATGACAAAGAAAATGACCTCACAGAGACTCAAAAGAAGTTGAAGGAGCATGGTTACGGAGTTGACAACAACAAAGCTGGACTTGGCTTCACACCAAATACACCCGTGAAGATTTCAAGCAAAACAAAAAGCATTAGCATTCAACATATTAGCGTGAACATTGAACAAGATTAAGAGGAGCCAAAACCTACCCCTCGAACGTCAGTCTTCAATAGGCTAAATCGTTCAAAACCCAAAATTTTGGCACTTGATCGCATTGGTAGTCAAGATCGAACTTCTGTCTTCAAACAACTCAACACGCCAACACCCCAAGGCTCTGTTTTCGAAAGGTTATCAAAAGCTAAGAAACAAAGCAACACGGCTAGCTCTTCTCCACAATGGTCGACCTTGGAAAGACTTAAAGAAATCAAGCAACCTTCTAGAAAAAGGAAGACAACGCCAAAGGAAGAAAAGCTCAACGGTCTAGCAGAAAAAAATGACATTCAAAGCTCAATTCTTTCAAGGATGAAGCACTAAGCAACCTTGGAGGTTGACATAAAAGTACAACTGAAGGTAAAGAGGTGCACCATCATCCACACTGGCCAATCTTCACGCCAACAAGCCTAAGAAGACGGCACTGAAGAGGAGGTCCAAGACGTCTTCCACATCACAATCCAAGAAGATAAAAAAAAACAAAATCCCCGAGGAGGACGTCACTGTTGGGCCATCACAGCTCGAGGACGGGGGGCAAGCCACGATTGATGATCTTAAGGAGCTCAACTTAGGCACAAACAAGGAACCGAAGCCTATCTTCATAAGTGCACTACTAAGAGCGGATGAGATCAATGAGTACTACTTACTACAAATAGAGTATAAAGACATCTTTGCTTGGACCTACAAGGAAATGCCCAACCTTGACCCTACCATCGCCATCCATCGTCTTGCAGTCAAGCCTGGAACGTGACCAATAAAGCAAACTCAAAAACACTATCGATCCGAGTTCATCCCACAAATTGAGGCTGAGATTGACAAGCTAATCGAAGCAGGTTTCATTCGAGATGTGCAATACCCTAAGTGGATCTCTAACATCGTCATTGTCCTTAAGAAATCTGGACAAATACGTGTTTGTGTAGACTTTCGAGACCTCAACGATGCTTGCCCGAATGATGACTTTCCCTTGCCAATCATCGAAGTCATGGTGGATGTGACCATTGGCCATGAAGCGCTATAATTCATAGATGGCTCATTTGGGTACAATCAAATCCGTATGGCTCCCGAAGATGAGGAACTAACAGCCTTCTGCATTTTAAAAGGTATATACTGCTACAAGGTAATGTCATTTGGCTTGAAGAATGCAGGAGCTACATATCAACGCGCCATGCAAAAGATCTTCAACGACATGCTTCACAAAAACGTAGTGTCACGTAAACGACGTGGTTGTCAAGACCAAGAAGAGATCCAATCACTTGAAGGATTTACGAATGGTGTTCAACAAACTACGACACTACAACCTCAAGATGAACCCGTTGAAGTGTGCATTTGGCATCACCTCTGGAAGTTCCTTGGCTTCATTGTCAAGCATTGTGGCATTAAAATGGACCAATCGAAGATTAAGGTCATTCAAAGTATGCCCGAGCCAAGGAATCTACACGAGCTGAAAAGTCTACAAGGACGGCTAGCATTCATTAAACGCTTCATCTCTAACCTTGTTAGACCCTGTCAACCTTTCAGTAGACTCATGAAGAATGAAACTCCATTCATATGGGATGACGCATGTCGCAATGCCTTCGAAAGCATAAAAAGGTACCTGGCAAGCCTAATTATCTTAAGAACGCTTGTGCCTGGAATGTCGATTATCCTATACATTGCCACACAGTAGGGTTTCATTTGAGCACTATTGGCACAAGAAAATGAAGACCAAAAGGAAAGAGCACTCTACTACCTAAGCATAACTTTCACTAGTGCCGAGCTCAACTACTCACCAATCGAGAAAATGTGCCTTGCCCTAGTCTTTACCGTCTAAAAGCTAAGATACTGCATGCATGCTTACACCATCCACTTGGTTGCTAAAGCCGACCCAGTCAAGTACGTTATGTCCAAACCCATTTTGACAAGGCCACTAGCTAAATGGGCGTTGCTTCTCAATCAATCAATACGAGATCATCTACATCATAGCTAAAGCCGTCAAGGGACAAGCACTAGCAGACTTCCTTGCCAATCATCCAATCTTAGCCGATTGGAAAATCTCAGACGACTTGCCTAACGAGGAGGCAACATTGATATCTTCCCGACATGGACAATGTTCTTCGATGGATCCGCACGAACGGAAGGAGTGAGGGCAAGAGTAGTAGCCATGTTGCCACAAAGACAAGTACTACCCTATTCCTTCCGACTAAGCGAGCTATGCTCCAACAACATCGCTGAGTACCAAGCACTGATCATTGGACTCCAAATGGCAATCGACATGGAAATCACAATGCTAGAAATGTATGACGACTCTAAGCTCATAATCAATCAACTCTTGACTAAATATAAAGTAAGGAAAGATGATCTCATCCCATACTTTCGGTTAGCAACTCAACTACTACAAAAGTTCGAGGTCGTGACGCTAGAACATATGCCAAGAAAAGAAAATCAAATGGCAGATGCTCTCGCTAACCTAGCCTTAAGTATGACGCTAAGAGAAGATGAAGCTACGGACGTGCCAGTTTGACAAAGATAGGTGATCCCGCTTATCATTGAAATGCTACTGGATGATACAAACATCATCTCAGTACTTCCAGTCGACATTGAAGAGTGGAGACAGCCACTGATCGACTACTTGGAGCATGGAAAGCTTCCAGACGATCCTAGACACCGTTCTGAAATACGTCGACGACCACCTCGCTTCCTCTACTACAAACGAACACTCTACCAATGCTCTTTTGAATGAGTACTTCTGAGATGCCTAGGTGAGGAAGAAGCCAATCAAGCCATGGAAGAAGCATACTCAGGCGTATACGAGGTGCATAAGTCTGGACCAAAGCTACATTTCCAGCTCAAAAGAATGGGCTACTACAGGCCAAGCATGGTGAATGATTGCCTGGAGTATGCCAAAAGGTTCCAAGCCTACCAATTGCACGCCAACTTCATACATCAACCACCTGAACCATTACACCTTACAATTGTTTCATGGCTATTTGATGCATGGGGATTTGACGTCGTAGAACCAATCACACCAAAGTTGTGAAATCCCGTTCCTGGATTTCACTATTGCAAACTACATATTTGTATTAAGGAGATTTTATATTATTTTATATTAACTTTAGATTTTAGTTAAACTAATTACGAAGTTTGAATTTTGGTAAGTAATCATTAAAAATTCATGGACTTTACGGGGTTACACTAAGTATAATTGGATAGAGTTCGATCCTATGAGTGTGTAGGAGAAAACTATTCACGAATCGGAGTTGAAACGAAGAAATTAGAGACGTTTTAGTTGTTTGAAAAGAAAAAAATAAAATAAAATAAAAAATGATTAGAAGCTGCCAGCAGCAACAGAGAGGGGAAAATGAGAGATGCATGAGAGAAATGGAGGGAGGGGGTGACCAATCAGAAAGGGAGAAAATGAGGGAAATGAGAGAAGGGGAAGAGCAGCCAACCCGGTTTCTCCACCCGAACCGGTTCCTTGACCCGGTTATATCTTCTCCATCCGATGTCCGTTCGAGGTGGTTTTGGTGTCTATGGAAAGATCTCGGTGAGCCCAACGTCTCTGTGGTGTTAGATTTCTAAATTCCTAACCCAATGTTACAAATCGAAGTCATAAAGTTTCGGTTTGTCTGGCGAGTTTTCCCTTTTTTTGGTGATTGCAACAACGATTACCGTCAATCACCACCACCAATAACCTCCTTTCAACCCCATAAGCAAGGCCCAATCATTGGATGAGGCGTCGGAGTTCGTTTTGGTGGTGAATCGAGACCACCCACTTTTAGGGTTTTCGACGGATCGAGGCTATTTCAGGCCACTTCCTGGCCGATTTGGACTTTGGCCAAAGTATGAAAATTATTTCCCTTGACTTGCTCTACATTTTTGCAAAATTTGGTAATTTTTGGAGTTCGTCGAAAAATTGGGTTACTGTTCGTCAGAAATCGCCGCATGCGGCGACGCATGGCCAATGGGCCACCTCTGTCTTTCTAGGTTAAATTCGATACCCCGAGTCCATCTGTGACATCCGATTGATGAAATTCCTTTGCTTGAACCTAGTTCCATTAAAGATCGCCACTTGAATAGTGTAGCAAATGACGATCCAACCGTTAGATCATTACCAAAACTTTAATGCGTTATAGTACGTAATATTCGAGGACCTTAGCAATTCACGGATTAGGAATCCGACGTACGGATCTTCCCGAATTGAATTTCTAATTTTGTAAAACCAAACGTTGATAGCAACCTAATTCTAGCAATTGGCAGAGATTTGACTGTTGGATCGTTCCGAAATTTTAGAATATTGTTCTAGAAGATAAATGAGACCCTTGGGAAGTTACGGATCGGAAATCCATGGGCGGATGTTCCAGATTGACTTGTATAGGGTTATGGACCCCACCGTTGATAGAGACTCGACTTTTGATCAATATGCTACGAATTGATCTTAAATATTAAAATTAGTATTACTAGAGACTATGTAGGACTTAGTGGTCCTATATTGGTTAGTGAGTTATCCCAAATAGTATATGCATCGGTTTACATGTATGGGACGTCATATTAGGTTATATATGTGTTTATTTACCTTCTTGATAATATGAATGATATGTATGTTTATTGTTATGACGTTGTGAGCCTAAAATCCTATTAGAAGTGTTATGTAGAACATATAGGCTTGTGTGACATGGTAGTTAGTGATCAGGAGGAATTGAGAGTGCAAGTGATTACGATGTAAATCATAAAGGTTGAGATAAGGGTAAATGGATTGTGTGTTGATCTAACTGCACCATATAGCAGAGGTACATAGATGGTTCTGCTTAGTATATCCGCGATGGGGACCATACGTATTTCAGGGGTGATCATGCTTGGTATATCCGCGATGGGTGATCAACCTCTGCACGAATAGACTATGCTTATGGTTCTGCTTGGTATATCCGCGATGGAAGACCATATGCATTCTAAGAGTGATCATGCTTGGTATATCCGTGATGGGTGATCACTACCTAGAGATATAGATACAGTCATGCTTGGTATATTCACGATGAGGGACTGTCAAGGGTGATCATGCTTGGTATAATCGCAATGGGTGATCACTGCCTACATTATTAGACTATGCATATGGTTCTGCTTGGTTTGTCCACGATGGAGGACCATACGCATTCTAGGAGTGATCATGCTTAGTATATATGTGATGAGTGATCACTACCTAGAGTTAGGATGTGGTCCTGCTTGGTATATCTGCGATGGGTGACCATACGTATTACATGGATGATCATGCTTGGTATATCAGCGATGGGTGATCACTGGATGCACGCTTAGATTATGCATATGGTGCTACTTGGTATATCCGTAATGGGGGACCATACGCATACCAGAGGTGATGAGGATTAGTGGTACTTGGAACATTTCGGTATGTGCCATATTTTAGTTGGATTTCATTGAGTGGTCCGGAATCCTTGCTCTTGCTCATTTTCATAAGCTAGTCTGGAACCCTAGATTCGAGTGAATGGGGATTAACCACACTAGATCTTGTGAATATAAATGAAATTTACCATGTTATTACTTATAATCCAAGTAGGGAATTATGTAGAATTCTTTAATTAAATTCATGAAATGATATGTTGTTTCATTGGTTGATTGCCCTAGTCAGATGTTAATATTGTGCATCTTTGATTCATGGAATTGATTAATTGACATGATTGTGGATTGTCGTTGGATATGATTGTTATTATTATGAATAGATTAGTAAATCAATGTGGTTTGAGAATAATATTGTCCTTCATTGGTTCTTTGATATGTTACATGTTGTGGATTGAGGTATCATGTTGAAAACATAGTGATTTATAAGATGGATGGAATGGAAATCTTGAATGTCATGTGGGTTTGTTATGCAGCTCTGGACCTAGTAATTTCATGCTTGTCAAGTTCTAATAAATGATTGAGGAATGTTATGCTTTCCTGCTTGAACATACTGTGATAAACATCGGAGTGTAGTAAATGGTGAACTACAAATGGCTTGATCCCTTTTTAGGGTACGTAGGCAGTCTAACGAGGAGGTTAGATGCAGCCATAAAGTATACGAAAAATTACTACACAATTTGAATCTTGGCTTGTGCTTTGTCCATATCCTGGAGGCGAGGTCTGTGAGATATACGGGTATTTGGTGACGTCACGTGTCGATCTCAGACGTATGTCAGGATTTGGGCATGACAAAAGTCATCTGCAGGAGAAGCCTACATCCTAGCAACAACGAATTACTTTTCCAAGTGGGCTGAAGCCGTACCCCTAAGGGAAGTCAAGAAGGAAACTGTCGTCCGTTTCATCAAAGAGCATATCATCCATCGATATGGTCTACCTCGCTACATCATCACCGACAACAAAAAATAGTTCTCCAACTGACTCATGGACGAGCTCTGCGAGAAATACAAATTCAAGTAGCACAGATCTTCCATGTTTCATGCTCCGGCCAACGGTCTTCCGGAAGCATTCAATAAAACGTTGTGCAACCTCCTAAAAAAGGTGATCAGCCGACCAAAGAGAGACTGGCACGAAAGAATAAGCGAAGCACTTTGGGCATATAAGATTACACATAGGACTCCTACCCAAGCTACACCATATTCTCTCGTATATGGCGTGGAAGCTATTCTGCCGCTTGAAAGTTAAATCCCATCATTAAGGATGACATTATAAGAAGGCTTGACTGAAGAGGAAAATGCAAAGCTACGACTTCAAGAGTTAGAATCACTCAATGAAAGAAGGCTCGAAGATCAACAACACTTGGAATGCTACCAAGCACGGCTATCCAAGGCATTCAACAAGAAGGTCCGCCCAAGGTCTTTCCAAACTAAAGATCTTATCATGGCATTACGAAGGCCCATCATCACAAGTCACAAAACAAAAAGCAAGTTCACATCAAAGTGGGATGGACCTTACGTAAAACAAGAGGTCTACACCAACATCGCCTATTTAATCATGGTGGAAGACGGCTTAAAAATCGGCCTCATCAACTGAAGGTTCTTAAAGCGCTATTACCCCTAAACCAAACTTAATGCTCTTCGCCTGCATGAGCTTAAACTGCACACGGCACAATGCTTCTTGTTCGCACGACCTTAAAAGGCTATACTTGACACTTATTTTTCGTATGAGTTTAAGGTGACACTCGACACTCCTTATTCGCACGAGTTTAAAAGGCGACACTCAACGCTCCTAGCCCGTAAGAGCATAAACTGTGTACGGTAAAAATCAAAATCACCATCAAAACCATAAAAAACAATCCATCACTTATTTGAACTACGTCATGACTTGATCCCTCCTCAACCGAGGGTACGTAGGCAACTTGAAACTTCAAAACTTCAAGTACAGTCACATCATCAACAAAAAACACAAACACTTGGAAGAATAAAGAGTAAATTATTTCTTTAAAGGAATAATTCGGCTACAAAGTCGTATTACAAAATGAGCACAAAAAAAAAAAGGCTTAAAGTACAAGGAACGGAAAACACGACTTGAAAGTTATGTCCTTAAAACTATGACGACGGTCTTCAAGCAAGCCTTCCAAAGTCTTCAAAGTCTCCACATCAGTGGGGACAAGGTGGGCACTTCCATGGCCCTGCCTTTCTCTTGCTCTAAGCGTGAAATACCCTCTTGATGCTGAGAAAATATAGCTTCCTACTCCGAGAGAACACCTTGAAGTCATGAAGCTTCGATTTCCAACTGTTCTCCCTCACCCAACCAACCGTACACATAGTGGTAGGGGAGTACCGCAACACAATCTTCAGTCCTCGCTGAGTCTGAAACAATACTCAAGCCATCATAAATATTGGCTAAGACTAGAATGGCGAGGTTAAAAGATTCACCTGCAGCCATCTTGCTAGCCACTTTAAAAACTCCAGAACGGATAAAGTTGATGTCATCTTTGGGGAAAACAAACTTACAAAGCCAACATGCTAAAAAAATGGCTAGGTAAGATTCTTCTACATGCTCTGACACTACGCCAAGTTCGTCAAACACTTTCAACTCAGTAGGAGCACGGCACTCAGCTGAACCAATGGCACCTGACGTACTAAGTCTCCCTTTGGCTTGGTTGTCTTGTTGCGGCCACTTTTCTTTGAAGGCTTCTTGTACTTCATGGCATCCTAATACCAAAATTGAATCCATGAAGAAATCTTCACGCTTGACTTACCCTGAACCTCATGGGAAAGCTTGTGATAGGCCCAAAACAAATAGCGGCAACTCGCAGGCAATCTTCGGCTATTACGATGAGAAAATTCCTCCATGCTAGGAACAACCTCGTCGTAAAACTTACCCTGGATCGGTAAGCCTCCTATCTTGTGGAGATCCCAAAGTGAAATCGACAACTTCCCTTGTGACGTGTGAAGTGTGTTAGTCACTGAACACCAATGCTTGAAAAATGCACGAAAGACGGAAGGATGGCGATCATAACTAAACAAAGATGCATATACAGCGTGATAAAGACCCACGCTAGTAAGCATATCTTTAGATCAGCTTAAGACATCTTCAAGCCACTCCCAATAAAACTCAACAAATACAGCTTCTCTAGTAGTCAACAATGTGCTATTCCAAGTCATAGCTCTGCTACGGAAGTGATCACCAAAAAGCTCAAACAAAATCGGTAAATTGTCACGAACATGGTGCGAAGGATTCAAGATAAGAATCCTTAACGTACATGCCTTTTTCTTCGTATTTGGTCGACCAAAATCTGTCACCTCCCAAGATACTTTAAAAGACCAAGACTTGATATGCATCGAGTTGTCTTTTGCAGAAAGAACAAGCGTTTTAGGGCTAGTGAACGGCGCACAAAGCTTCAACATCATTTCCCTATCTTGCGAATCGTCTTCCTTCATAAGAATGGTGATGGTATTGTTCTTAAAGCACTTGAAAAATACCTTGGCTGCAACAAAAGAAACAAGGCAACATAAGCATAAGAGTGGGGCGGCAAGAAGAAAAAAAATTGTTTCACTAAAGCAAAAGACATGCCAGACAAACCTCGTGAGCGTTGAAGGATAACGATGACAAAGTTATAATGACGAAAAGAGATCAGCCACAAATCTTGAGCAGCATAACAAAGAGGGCAACTACAAGAATGTCCTTCAAAGCACGCTACAGTAGCAAAGAAAACCAAAATGCTACACAATCACACTACACAATCCCGCAGCGATTACGCAAGCAGTTTCTTGCATTGCACAACAATGTCACCACCGAGGGAAACTGCGACCAAATGGCACTACACAGCATAACCTCACTGTAGTCTTTTGCACAGCACCACGCGGTAAAAAATGACGCACTGCAACAAGCTTTAAGCAGCTACAACTCACAGCAGCAAGCAGAGTCAATGTGTACGGTAAGGGTGTGTTGTGACAAGAGCACACACCCAATTGTCCAATAAATAAGGATCAATTGCTTCCTAATGCTATAGAGAAGGTACATACCAAATAGCAAAAGGAAAATCAAAACACGGAAGCAACTTCCAAGCAAAAAAAAAGGTAAGTTTTTTTGTCAAGCACTATTTGCAGGACTCTCTCTCTCACCTCACTTCTCCACTATTTGGCTGCCACCTCACCCTACCTCATTATCTCTCTTCACTATATCTCTCCTGCATCTCTCTCTTCCTTCTTCCTCGGCAAGCACCGAGAGGGTGCAACGGCATCGCCACACTCCACCTTCCCAGCGAACTCCATCATAGCCATTAGTGAATATCATGACTCTCACTCTCCCTTTTTCATTACTTTCCTCCATCTTCTCTCTCTATCTCTGCAAGTACAGAGAGTACATCATCACCATCGCCACTATTCATGGCAAAAACTCTACTATGCATAACTAAGGTATGCCTCGAGACCCTCAAATCTTTTTTACTTGGAAGCCTTTATAACTTTTTCAACCTTAAAATGTGTTGGGGGCAATCTAACCCAGATTTCATCCTAGGGAAGAATGTCCCCAGATTTCTGGAAATTCGAAACGGTGGCCATCCGGCCACTTTCAGATCAATATTCAGACCAAATCACGGCGAGTTAGCCGTCAAGGAGGGTACCAATTTGTTCTTCTCATCCTGGGGTACAATTTTCATTTTTGAATCACTCAATTTCGTTAAGTATTGCCAAAGTTATGGACATTTAAAGTTTGTCCAATTTTTCGGCCAATTACCCAGTTTCCGATGGACCAGTCATCTTTCAGGCCATTTTCCGGCCATCTCTGGTCATGTTTTGAACTCCAAACAGGTACAATTTTGGTATATTATGGGACAATTTTGGTTGAGAAACGAATGAGATATCACTGTTTAAAGTTACCTAGAAAAATCTGGCCGAAGAAGAAGAAGAAGAAAAAAAAAAAAAAAAAAAAAAAGGGCCTTAAGCCCAAAACCTAATCCAAGTCTTCGACCCAAGCCTGGCCCAAACGTTTGGGCCATTATTCCAACCGGCCCAGTTCTAAAATGGGCTCAAAATATTCTAGGCATATTCTCTGGAATATTCCTAGAATATTCTGTGTTGACTTTTTCGAAATTTTCTCGAAAACCCTCCTAGGCTAATTTCGACGTCCCAAGTCTGTTTTTAGCATCCATTTAGTGAAATTCCGAAGTTTTAACATAATTGACCACCGAGGCATCTTGGTTGCTTTTTAGGGTTGATCGTTGACTTTTTGTAAAATTTGCCTGGGACCCCTCTTAGCGTAATTTGACGCTCTAATTCCAAATCCGCAGTCCGTTTCTTCAAATTCAAACATTTTAATTGAGTTTTACTAATGGGTCCCAATATTGTGACTAGGTGCGATTACTATCGGAGACTCCGGCTTCCTAGCTCGAACAGATGTGACATCGCAAGTAACTGTGATTGGGTCTTTTCTTTTATATAGTATATAATTGTTAGTTTCCATTTATACATTTCATAAAGAGTTTTCGACAATACGTCTAGATTAACATGACGTATATAAGATTTAGCACATTGATAGAAATTATGAAGTTATGCTACGTCCTACGGGATGCACATGTATGCGTATTATTATTGATGCCATAATTATATTTATGGCTATGAATACTATTATGTTGACTAGAATTATCGAATCACTATGGCATGACTATATTTATATTATTTGCTCATCGTTTGTTGCAGCAGTGTTAGTACTGGCCCAGGCTAGGGCCAAACTTTCACGTGTATGTGCACATTGCACTGTACACTCACTTTGGATCCTTTGTAAGTGCTAGTCCTGTCCTAGATTGCTAAAGGCAATTAGGACTCGTATGTGTTGCACATAGCGCCAGTCTTCACGTGATTGTAGTACTAAAGCATATATCATTGTTACACCCAGTCATGTTCATGTCAGAATATCTCTACATGAACTCGTGTGTCAGCATGTGTCGATGAGCACTCGATATGATATGTTTGCTTATGCGAGATTACGTGATTACAGACGTCATGTAGTTATTTACGAATTTGTGATGTATTGTATTCTTGAGATATTGCAAGCGACGATAAGCATTTTCATACTATACGTAGTATGTATATTTTGGAAACTATACTTGTTTTACGGCGAGGGGTTATTATGTTTAGAAAAGGTTTTTATAAAACTTTATTTTTAGGCCAACTCACCCTAGTTTTTCACCCCTCCAGGTTTTAGTGGCTGAGCATCCGTGTCGATGAGGATTCTTGGCAAATCTTGGTATAGGTGATTACCTTCGATGGTATGATTCTCATCCTACCTTACTGTACTTTACTTATGCTCTATCATCACATGTGAAATGAGTTCATTCCTGCTCACATGCGCACTCTTATACTTAGGCACTTTAGGTTTAAATTTATTCACATTTTTCCAGATCACTACACTTTATGGCTTCATCACCCTCCGGGTGTCGGCCAACACAGCTAGATTCGGAGTCCAGGTGGACATTCCGAGTTCGGGTGTGTCAGAAACATGTCCTGCCATGTAATAATCGTTAAAATGAACAAGTAATATGACCTGACCCGAACTCGACCCGTTTTTATTAATGGGTAATATGACCCGACCTGTTACCCGTTAAGAAAAATATATTTTGAATCAATAAATAATCAAATGAAATAATAACAACGTAAGTGAGATCAAAGAATTCAAGGGCAAGGATTTAATCTCACATATTAAATCCTATGGCTAATATTGTATTAAGGTTTTTTAATTAATGTAGAAGCATAAAAAATATTAAAAAAAAAATACAAATACTTGTAATGACAAGCTCTACAACTTTTGTAAGAGATCAACTCTGAAATTCGCCACCACAATCACATAAACCATAGATTAAATTTAACCATTAATTGTCGTTTACGTTTACACTCCATTCTTCTCATCAAATTTTTTTTTTTCTTTTCATATTTTCGTTTTTGAAAACATGATTCTTTAGCGAATGCAAAAAGATGAACGATTCAGATCGATATATCACGTCCAGATTTTTACGGTTAGTAAAAATATTGCTCGGAGTTTATAAAGTCTCTAGAAACTATATAACATCAACTTGTATTTCAGTTAACCGTAAACATCGGAATGTGATATCAACGATCTGATCCGTTCATTTTTCTACATCCACTATAAGGTTATGTTTTCAAAAAACAAAATTTAAAAAACAAAATCCAGTGAGAAGAATAGAGCGTAAACAACAATCGACTGTTAATTATAAATCTAAGGTTTATGGATTATGATGTCGAATTTCGGGGTTGACCCCTTCACGAAAGTTGTAAAGCATGTAATTGTACTTATTTTTTAGACTTTGGATTCGGTTCCTAATTACTAACACTCTTTGACCAAAACCTTAATGGTATTTAAATTTCGATCAAAGTCCTTTGACTTTGTACACCTCTTTATATTACTATTAATATGTATATATCTATATATTTGACATTAATTGTTTGACATTTTATAAGGTTTATAATCCCATATTATCTATATATATGGCATATAAATCTCAAATTTAAGATCCTTCATTATATTACAATTAGAAACGGCTACAGTAAAAAAAATTCAAACATTTTACATTTTGATTGGATTGATGGATAAAAACAATGTAACAATATGAGAAAATAAAGGCAAAAGAATGTATCCATAGTGTTAACAAATTGGTACATTTTACACATAAAGTTTTACAAAACAAATTGATACATTTTACATATAACAAAGTCGTACATTTATAAAGAAGAATGGGTACATTACAAATAAATTATGGGTACAAATAAAAGATAAAAAAAATTATGAGTACAAATTGGTACATTTTACACATAAAGTTTTACAAAAAAAATTGGTACATTTTACATACAACAAAGTCGTACATTTATAAAGAAGAATGGGTACATTACAAATAAATTGTGGGTACAAATAAAAGATAAAAAAATTATGAGTAGAAATGAAATTTTTAAAAATATGGGCACAAAAAGAAATTAATATATGGGTACAAATTAAAACTAAAAAGAAAACTAGTACAAATTTCAAAAAGGGTTGCAAATTAATATTGGATACAAACCAAAAATAGAAATATATGATACAAAATTTAGCCATAAATATAAAATACCAAATGTAACTTTTCTAACACTAAATGAATGTTTTAGAAATAATTTTAATTATGCTAACATGTAAATATTTTATTATTGAAATTAATGACATTCATTCAAAACTAAGGACCTTGATAAAAAATTACAAAGAAATAAGGTCTTAATTAATGAAATAAAAGAAAGAGGGATAGGAACCTAATTTATACTCTCTCTCTTTTTTTAAAACATTTTTCACAGTTCTACATTATTTTTTATTAATTTTGCACTCAAACAATAAACATTATTCATGAGGGTTTGGAGGGTTTTAAAAATCTAAACAACGATGTAACCATCACCTAAGCGTAGACGATGCAATCACGAGTGTTTGTATATTCTTTTCACATTTTTTCACACTTTTACGTTAATTATTATGAATTTTTATGTATTTTAAACTCCCCATAAAAACAGCATTCACAAGGGTTTGTAGGGTTTTAAAAATTCAAATGACGATGTACCCATCATCAAATCATAGAGGATGCAATCACGAGCGTTAGCATATTTTTCACATTTATAAGTTAATTATTATGAATTTTTAATGTGCTTTGGTACTTTTGAATTGCTTTGGTATTTTTAATGTGCTTTTGAATTTTTTAATCCCATCCATGTGAGATTAAATACCATGGCTATTCTAGTAAGGTTTTTTTTTTTTTTTTTAAAAATTCAAACTAACTTTTTTTCTTATCGAGTTGAAACAGATTACCTGCAAGTAAACCTGTTAGGAGCCTGTTATTAACAAGTTCTTAACGTGTGATCCGATAACGACCCAATTAGTTAACGTGTTAACCAAAACCTGTTATTTTTGTATTGTTTTAGGTCAGATTAACAGGTCGTGTAAAAAACTATTAGGTGTAATCCGATGCAAAAATTTTGGAATACGAATTGGAAACTTTGTTTGTGATCCGATAATTCCGAAAATCACCCCTAATAGGGGTATATTTGGTGTTATATAAGAAATGAATTAATAAGCATTACACATTCGCTAACGGACGTTATATTAGGCTAGTTAAAATGTGGGACTTAAATATGGTCAAGTCCCCTTAAAGTACTGAGGGTAGTTTTGATATAGGCGCCTTTTTTTTTAATTTCTTGGATTAAATATCTGCTCCTTTTGGCCTCGTTTGGCAGCTTGGACTGTACTGACTATTTATGTCGGATAGGATAAATAGCCACCGAATAGTACTGACTAAATTAGTCGAGCGTTTGATGCAGTATCGGACTAATGACCATATTATTTATACTGTGTTTAGTACTGAACCGGATAGGACAAGGGGAAAAAAATTTGACAAATCTTTGTTTGTTTAATGAACTTTTCTCATATTTATACCTATTGAAAACCACACAAATTTTCAAATAACAAAGAGAAATGGTAAATTCCATACATCAAATTCAAAATATTTTCCAATAACATAAAAGAAGGTTCACAAAAAATAACTTTAGTCGCTAGGTTATATAGATTAATCCAACCACATATCCAAGTTCATAAAATATACAAATGCAAGTTGGTTTTAGTAAGAAACAGTTTGTCTAGATAGCCAAAATATATGCATGCTGCTGTTTTGCTTTCAATAAGAAACAATTTGTCCAAGTACCCAATATATACATGCTGAAGCTTTTAACAAAAGATATGCATGCTGCTTTTAACAAAATATATTGTTGTTGGTTTGAAATGTCAATTGCGGTTACTTTGTCCAAGTAACATAAGTACAAAGGCTTTTTTCTTGCTTCTCTGCAAACTCTTCCCTCTGCTTTGCTTTCTCCTTAAACACCAACAAACACAGGGAGCATCAAGAAAACAAATATTTCCTGCAATCATAAAGGCCATATGCATTAATGTCGCAAACACTAAGTCCAAACAATCAATAAGAGAAATTTAACCAACAAAACCAAGACAACCCCACTAAAACTTTGATAAATGCAATGAATAAAATAACTAAAAAAGCTTAAACGGAACAAGATTTGAAAGCCTAACAAGACAAACAACAAAACCAAGACAAAGCTTCAGTTACAAACCACTGAAGCAAGTACCATGGAAGGATCAACACACCACTGAAATGAACCAAGACAGTGTTATATTCTCAGTTAACATATAAAACTTACGAGAAAATACTACGACACAAAACACAAAATTTTGTACAAGCATCAAATACATGATATTCCATATAACATACTCCCCCAACATATGCAGTCTAACGACTCTAGCATGTAAACGGATACCATATAACACAATTTAACCACTTATTCCCTTTCGGCCCACATTATCTCTTCTTCTATTTAACCGCCCTTGACAATCTTGCAGCTTGCCCATCAAGTACAGAGTAACCTTTAGAGCTAATCATCTGCACAAATTTTATATAATATCCCATTTGCCCATTACTAATCTTGTTCACCTGAGCATTTCAGTTCAAATTTTTTTACCATTAACGTTTGACCACTCCTTTAATTACTCAATTATTTTAACATCATCATATCAACAATAAACACATAACAGCTAAATCAAAGCAAACTTTCACCATGCATCAGTCAACAAAATATCGAAAGAAAAATCTTGAAAATTCAACGAAATCCCACTAAACAAATCTCAAATCAAAGAAAACCCACATAAGAATTTGCAGAATAATGATATGGAAGCAGCTCATTTTTTTAGCACAATTCTCGTGCCAAAATTCGACCCCAACAAACCCTAATTCGAACCCAACAAACCCTAATTCGACCCCAACAACAAACCCTAAAATTCGAAAATTCTAATTAAAACACAAAATTACATAATTAATTGCATAATTACAGAGAAAACAACAACTAGATTCAAACAATTGAAAGAAAATTGCAAGAAAAATAGGAGGGGGAAGAACAGAGGGAAGGGCGGAACCTAGGAAGAAGAAGAAGAATGAGAAGACAAACCTGGGAGCGGTGTGTCTGGAGAGGAAGGAGAAACCGAGAGATTTTCTTGTACCGTCTGGAGAGGAAGGAGAGAGCGAGAGTACGTTCCAACTAAATTGTACTGTGCTTTTAGAGAGGATAAGGAAACGGGTGTTTAGCGTATAAAGGAAGTGGGTCTGGATTATTTAATTCGGTGGCTATTTAGTACAAACGGACACCAAACACAGTACTCCGTATTATTAGTCCTATCCGATGTGTTATCCGACGTACCAAACAAGGCCTTTAAGAATTTGATTAAACATTCTTCTTACAATTAAGGTGCCACTTATTTTATAAGTAACATCTTTTTAATGCCATATTACACGATTTGCCATTATGATGTACCTTTAATTAATTAATAATTATCATGTTAATATCCCAAATCTTCTCAAATGTAGTAGATTAGTTTTAAAAATCTTAACACATCAAACATGATCTAATTATGCTTTTAACGTGCATTTTATTCCTAACTCCACACCATACAAGTAACTAACGTGCTATCTTCTTCTACAACCATTAGCAATTTTTTCATGTCATTGCTTTCCTCGATCAGCTGATCAAACCCTCTTTCGTTCTCCCTTGTTGGTCAAATTCATTTCCTTCATATTTTATTTTATGCACACCTCTTGATCTGAGTATCCATATCAAAGGGTATGCTTTTTGTTTTAGCACACTTTTTACCCATCTTTCCATCTTTTTCATGTATCATGGTACATTTGGGAAATAGAATTTAGTGGTACATTTTCTTTTAAAGGATAATTTGGTACGTTTCAAACCAATAAATTGGTACGTTTCAAACCGATATATTGGTACGTTTTAAGTTAAAATGGGTACGTTTCAATTTAGCATCGGTACGTTTCAAGTTGTTATTGAACATTTCAAGGTGAAATGGTACGTTTCAATTTAGCATCGGTACGTTTCAAGTTGTTATTGGTACGTTTCAAATTGACCTGAATACGTTTCAAATTGATTTCAATTTAAAATTCACATTTATATCTGGGTACGTTTCAATTTAGCATTGGTACGTTTCAAGTTGTTACGTTTCAATTTAGCATTGGTACGTTTCAAGTTGTTGTTGAACGTTTCAAGTTGAAATGGGTACGTTTCAATTTAGCATCAGTACGTTTCAAGTTGTTATTGGTATGTTTCAAATTGACCTGAATACGTTTCAAATTGATTTCAATTTAAAATTCACATTTATATATCTCATGTCGAATAGCACCAATCTCAGTCCAAAGACTCCAAACTCATCCTTTTTATCAACAACTTTTATATTTCAATAATAATTTATGATGTGAACGAGCCAACAAAAGGGGTATAAACCCTGACGCCAAATTTTTTTTCAAAATTCAAAGATTATAGATAATATTCGTGATTTAGTTAATAGCCATTAATAATATTAATAATATCCCTAAAAAAAAGGTATAAATCCTGACAAGCCAAAAAAATTCCCCTTATCAACTAAAAGGATAAAGTGGGAAATCAACGTATAGCATTTTTATTTAAAAAAATAAACTAATGACCTGTAAATAAAATAAATTTAAAAATGATTAGGTGGACACTAGTTAAATTGTCTTAATCAAATTTTTAAAAGAAACAAATGTAATAAAAATTATGTAAAAAAAGAGTGGGGGATTCTAATTTCACTGCGTCCAAAAACTTAAATGTGTGCATTTATATGATTAATTGTGTATTTCACATCACCAAATGGTACAAGAAAAAACCATGAAAAGATCATTTCATTGATAACTTTCACCTAATGGCCATGAAGAAAAGAAAACGGGAGCTTTAATGAAAATGGCTTCTCAAAACTTTTAATTAACCAAAAATCATCTACTAACTTTATTTAATAAAAATGGCTTAAATTTTAATAAAAATGGTTCAAATTTTAATGACCATTTTTATTAAAATAACAAAAGTTTTACATAATAACAAAAAATAAAAGCCATCAAATACTGACGCGCGAAACCACGCATCACATCACACACATACACACACTCTCCCATCACTCAACCGTTCAACCTCTTTCTCTCTCTCTCTCTCTCCCTCTTTCACATATTCCCATCAATTTTTCTCTCTCCTTTCATCTCACCCATCGACATTAACTTCTTTTTTTCACCTCTCCCCACTCTTCTCTCTCCTTTCACCTCACTCCATAAACAATTTATTTTTATTTTTATTTTATGTTATTATTTGTATTTGACTATTCTTTCAATTTTTTTAGAACAAACTAAGTAATAATATTACAAGATCAAAAATAAAGAAAATTTTCATTATTTAGTTTTATGAACACTAACACTGTCACTATTTCTTAAACAGAACATTGACTACATCTTAAATTTGAACACTATTTCTTAAACTGAACATTGACTACTTCTTAAACCGAACATTGACTACTTCTTAAACCGAACACTATTTCTTAAACTGAACATTGACTACTTCTTAAACTGAACAATATTTCTTAAACTAAACACTAACTATTTCTTAAACGGAATACTAATACTATCACTACTTCTTAAACTGAACATTGACTATTTCATAAACTAAACATTAACTATTTCTTAAACTGAACGCTAGTACTATTACTATTTCGTAAACTAAACACTAACTATTTCTTAAACCAAACACCTTGTAAACTAAACACTGATTATTTCTTAAACCTAACACTAGTACAATCACTATTTCGTAAACTAAATAGACTATTTATTAAACCAAGTAATAGTACTATCACTATTTCGTAAACTAAGCACCGACTATTTCTTAAACCAAACACTAGTATTATCACTATTTTGTAAACTAGTACTGTCACTATTTCGTAAACTAAACACTGACCATTTCTTAAACCAAAAACTAACTATTTCTTAAAATTGAACAAAAGCATTATCACTGTTTTTTAAACTGAACACTGACTATTTTATAAACTGAACACTAAAAGGTTCAAAATTTGAAGCTCTCTGCTCATTATCATATAAATCACTGGGAATAATATTTATATTCTTACAAAGTTAGAATAATGATTTTCACATTCCTATTTGTTCTTTAACATTTCTTCGAACAATTTATTTGACTTTCCTTTAATTTATTCAATACAAAATTAACAACAAAAACATAAATGAAAGATCGGAAAAGCTAACGTGCTTTCATTGAGGATCATAATCTAATATTTTTTATTTTTAGGTTTTAGCTGGTTAGGGTTAAAATTAATAAAGAATTCCATAATTTGAACATGGGGTGATGATGAGATGTTGCCCCATGTGTAGGGCTAAGTGGTAATCATGTATTGATGTCAGCAATATATTTTTTTATCTCAAATTTCTCTCTCTCTCTCTAAAATTTTTTGGGGTTTGTTGATGTCAGTTTGAATGGATTTGGTTGAAATTCTCTTCTCTCTACCCTCACAGTCTCTTTCTCTCTCTCTGAACCTTTTCCTTCCCGATGAAATATTTAAAAGGTAATTTGTGTGCCGCTTTTGCACTGTTGGTTTTCTGTTGAATTGGTAGATGCTTGCTTTCGCACTACTCGCGTGCACATGTGTTTTGGGTTGAATAAGTTTTTGTTTTTGTTTTTTGATTTTTTATCTCTTATCCTTATCATTAAATAAAAGTTATTAGGTGACTTTTGATTAAAACTCAAAATTTTGAACCCTTTTCATTAGTTTTCCTAAAAAAAAAGGTCATGGATACATGATAAGATACAAATACAAATACGTATTTCTTTCTCACAGTTATGCCAATAAGCCATCGGTACGAAAAAATATGAACACTTTCCAGCGTGTGATTAGTCGCGCTGCCGGCCCAATGTTTTAGAAGACCCTGTACTGGATCTAAAATGAGGGCCCTCGTCTAAACAACTTTGCAATGTAAAAAAATTATTTGAAAAAAAAAAATGTAAAAAAAAATTATTGGCTAGGATAATGCATCATCCACTAATTATAGTAATTAAGAGTAAACTATCATTTTCTCTCACTCCTCATTCATCTTTAACGTGATATCGTGTCACCGTACAAATATCATAATTAGAAATGTTCATGGTCTTTATTATCATCTATAGTTTATCTCAAGAAAAATTTATGTGTCAAATAAATCACTGGTTATGATAATAGTAGTATCCTTATGATGAACTGTTAATTCTTTTAGTGCATTTTTGTTCAACTCTCAAAGTGAGAATGATTCTCAACACCATTGATTCACGTTAGACTAATAACAATTTTGAGATTCATTTCTTAATCAATTAAACCAAATTAATCTAACGATAATCCACACATTTTAGGGGTGTGAGCAAAATTGCACTATAATTTTGCTTTTGATAAATGGTCTCCAAATAGAATGAAAATTAGATAGACATTTAAATGGTGACCAAAAGCATTTTAATTTAGAGTGCTGCTATCCACACATTATTTTTTACCTTTCCCATACTGTTATTAATTTTTGATCGTTGGATCCAATGAACTAAAGAGAATCAAAGGACATAAATTAACAAAAGGTGTGTGAAAAGTTAAAAAAAAAAAGGAGTGTGAATAGTATCACCCTTAATTTATTATGATATTTCTAATTATAGATTTATTAGTAAAAGTTATCTTTTATAATGAAAGAAATTAAACTACAAATATTTAAAAAGAAGAAAAAAAATAGTGTAGCTCAAAAAGGCCCAAAATGGGTACCCCGCACATGCCTAGTATAGTGGTATTCCTCCTTACTTATAAGTAAGAGGTCTTAGGTTTGGTTCTTGCCAAAGACGAATTTGAACCATATTATTGCTAACTCATTGTGAGGCTTAACTCACCCCTCCCCCTTAGTGTAGATAATATCGTTTGTTAAAAAAAAAAAAATTATTATGAGGACATAGGGATGGCAACGGTTCGGTTTGGGAATGGAAATGCTATATCCATCCCCATAACCACGAAAAATAACCATATCCATAACCGCAAATTAACCATCGGGTATTATCCATAACCATACCCACCGGATAACGGATTCCTCATCGGTTAACGGGTATATCCATCTTCGTCAATACAAAAAATATATTCGTTCAATTGAGAAATTATAAGTTAGCAGATATCAATTTCGTCATTAAACATTTGATGTATAAAATGATCCAATGAATGGATCTTGTTGAGTATAAAAATTAAAACACTAATGATGTTGGCTTGTCTTTGTTATGTCCTATAAGCACCATTGAGTTCGCATTGATTTTGATTCAAAACTTTACTTTCCTACAAAATGCAACTTTTGTATTCTCAAGGTAATGGTTTGGTGAATAATAGATATACAAATATATATATATATATATATATATATTATACTATTATATTATATATATAAATTATATTATTTACTAATCGGATCGGATTCGGTTATGGATACGGTTTGGGGACCTCTATAACCATATCCAAAACCATAACCGAATAATATAAACGGTTTTTCCCCATATCCAAACCATACCCGAATTTTTATATCCAAATCCAATCTATTCGGACGGTTATCCACGGTTATCGGGTTTAACGGTTAAAATTGTTATCCTTATGAGGACGTAGGGAGTCAAACCCTTGCATAATCAAATGGGAGAAGCCGCGCTTGATAAGTCCGCTAAGACTGCTTGTGAATTACAGTTGCAATTTTTTATGTGTAGTAGTACATTACAAGGGTGAATTATTAACATTCTAGGGCCCCATAAAATTGGGGGCCTATGCACACACCTTGCACCCGCTCAGGGCTGGCGCTATAACCATACTAGCCAAAGTCAAGAAGAAAGAAACTACCCACAGAAAACATTCTATGCAATTAACAATACAACACAGATACGTTCTTCTTCGTTAGAGTATTGTATGTGTACACATTGCGTTAAACACTTACAGACAAACATGTAGAATCGAGTTTGTAGGAAAATGGTAATGGTTCGGCTACACGAAAATCTATCCAAGTTGGGGTTGGTTTGGATAGATCAAGTGGGCTTTTACCAAATTTAACCACATTTAAGTTCTCTTATTTTCTTGGATTCAAAGTAATAAAAAAATGAGTGTACATTGACTTTTACCGATAATCCATGAGTGCAAATTAATAAAAGAATTAAAATTAATGAATGCAATCTTACCTGAGAAAGCAAGTAGGTGCTGGTGCATCGTAATTGATCTCTAAGTAGGGTTACAAAAATAAGAGGCAGCACTGCTGATAATCACAGATGACGCATGATGAAGTACTTTTAAGTGCTTCCAATGATGTGTTTGTTGTGTGGAACAAAACTTTAACCCCACAAATGGGATTTAAGCAACGAACTCAAGTGGTATACGCGTTGCCCTAGCAAGTGACAGTAATAAGCAATCAAAAAGTCTCATGTCCAACATGTTGGTGGGAATGAATGACATCTTTTATTAATCTGAACAAATAAACATTGAATTTAATCCTGTTTCAAAAGTTTATTAATTTGAACAAATAAACTTTAGGTAAGAATGAAAACTCATACTCCGTCATCTTTCCGTCGAATGTTGGCGATCTCTCCATATATATATAACCGATATTTATCTGTGCGTAAGTACTTGAATGGTAGAGATATAGTTTTGGAGATGTCGGTCCCCTACTATTGTTATCTTAGGGAGGATATTTTGGTTGTGATGGTGGGAGCTCTACTCTTAATTACAAGATATTGTAACAGAAGCAACTTACTTGTAAATGTCCACTTGAAGATATTTGTACGTAGGTGCTAAGAAATCTCTTTGCTTAATCAAGTTTTTAGGTCAATTATGGAGAAGAAAACTAATAGCATATGGACGTCTCAACTTTATGTGAGCTGTTCACATGCCTAAGCTCCAAAATCTTGGAAGGACCACTGGTATAATCGGTCCCATTCAGGAGGCCTACATGTATATATAGGTTCTTAGTGATTGCTATATCTAGCAACGATTATCAATATTGGTCAAATTGGGACACATCCGGGGCTCTGATATTAACAGCCATTGAAAATCTAGGCGGAGAGAGCTCGATAACTTGCATCCATCATGAAGTGATAGTTACCTCTTTTGGCTGCACTGCCTTTCAATTTCCCTCATATAGCCAACTTTCACAAGGATTTGGTAATCTATAAGCTATTTTTCACAAGTTGGTTTTCAAACTTTTAAGAGATAAAGGATCTAATACTTTTCCTTTTTTCTGGTTGTGTATAATCCCAAGAAGTATTTTGACAGAAATATAACAAGTTCACTTAAAATTAGGTGAATTCTTTGCCAGTAAATTGTCAAAATTTCATAAAAGTGGTCTAACAACGCTGATGATGTTGGGGACTTGACGAAATTACTTAGTAGAATTATTGACTATATATTCTGGTTTATGTTCTCAACTTTCAATGTGTAATATTGTCAGCACGCCTCCTTACACGTGAAACCAATTCTACATCGGGTTCATCAAGCCAAACATGTGAGTACTATGTACTTGGTAAAGATAGTAAAGACATAATATTTGAGAATAAGTAATCAACCCACACAAATACTTGCAATTTTATAGAAGAGGTCTAGCAGTAGCAATGGACAACTAATCGTAACGTGGTATTTCAGTTCAATAATCTAATGTTATGAGATAGAGAAACTTGTGGTATTTCAATTCAATAATCTAATGTTATGAGATAGAGAAACTTGCACGTAATATTATATCATAAACTAGAACAAATAATAAACTCGTTTCGTGTAAATTATGAGAACGTAACCCTCATATAAGTCGAACTAATCGGCGCTTGGATATGGACAGTTCCAATAAGATTTCATTCTTGAACAAAAATCCATTTTTTGATTTATTTCATCTATTCCATGACCGGAATAGGGGGGATACACGTTACACCACGATTTTGAATCAGAAGAGAGATTTCAAAAAATAATAGATTTATTCACTCTATCAATAACTGTGCCAAATATGGTGTATCATAAAGGATTTGTCTTTTCTATTGGATTGGATAAAGAACAATTCTTCAATGAGGTTCTGGACCTCATGCGGGAATGATTTGGAAGATCCAAAATAAAAATTAGTGGTATTTGCTAGCAACAACATAATGGAGGCAGTCAATCAATATAGATTGATTCGAAATCTGATTCAAATCCAATATAGCACCTATGGGTACATAAGAAATGTATTGAATCGATTCTTTTTAATGAATAGATCCGATCGCAACTTCGAATATGGAATTCAAAGGGATCAAATAGGAAATGATACTCTAAACCAACATTTATCAAATTTGAAAATGAGTAAGAAGAAATGGTTCGATCCTCTTATTTTTATATCTCGAACTGAGATATCCATGAATCGGGATCCTAATGCATATGGATACAAATGGTTTACTGGGAGCAAGAATTTACAAGAACATTTGGAACGTTTCATTTCTGAGCAGAAGAGCCGTTTTCATTTTTAAGTAGTGTTCGATCGATTATGTATTAATCAATATTCGATTGATATTGTAATTGATATTGATTGGTCTGAGGTTATCGACAAAATAGATTTGTGTAAGTCACTTCCTTTCTTTTTGTCCAAGTTACTTCTTTTTTTGTCCAAGTTTCTTCTCTTTTTGTCTAACTCACTTCCTTTTTTCTTTGTGAGTTTTGAGAATATCCCCATTTATAAGCCCGAGATCCACATCTATGAATTGAAAGGTCCGAATGATCAACTCTGCAATCAGTTGTTAGAATCAATAGGTCTTTAAATCATTCATTTGAAAAAATTGAAACCCTTCTTATTGGATGATCATGATACTTCCCAAAAATCAAAATTCTTGATCAATGGAGGAACAATATCACCATTTTTGTTCAATAAGATACCAAAGTGGATGATTGACTCATTCCATACTAGAAATAATCGCAGGAAATCTTTTGATAACACGGATTCTTATTTCTCAATGATATCCCACGATCAAGACAATTGGCTAAATCCCGTGAAACCATTTCATAGAAGTTCATTGATATCTTCTTTTTGTAAAGCAAATCGACTTCGATTCTTGAATAATCCACATCACTTCAGCTTCTATTGTAACAAAGGCTTCCCTATTTATGTGGAAAAGGCCCCTATCAATAATTATGATTTTACGTATGGCTAATTCCTTAATATCTTGTTCATTCGCAACAAAATATTTTCTTTGTGTGGCGGTAAAAAAAAAATGCAATTTTTTGGAGAGAGATACTATTTCACCAATCAAGTTACAGGTGTCTAACATATTCATACCTAACGATTTTCCACAAAATGGTGACGAAAGGGATAACTTGTACAAGCCTTTACATTTTCCAATTCGATTTGATCCATTTGTTTGTAGAGCTATTTACTCGATCGTAGACATTTTTGGAACACTTCTAATAGATGGACAGATAGTTAATTTTGAAATAACTTATTGTCAACCTTTTTCAGATATGAATCTATCTGATTTAGAAGGGAAGAACTTGCCTCAGTATCTTAATTTCAATTTAAACATAGGTTTGATTCACACTCCATGTTCTAAGAAATATTTACCATCTGAAAAGAGCGGGGTCTTTGTCTAAAGAAATACCTTGAGAAAGGGCGGACGTATAGAACCTTTCAACGAGATAATGCTTTTTCAACTCTCTCAAAATGGAATATATTCAAACATATATGCCATGGTTCCTTACTTCGACATGATACAAATATTTAAATTTGATATTTTTCGATACTTTTTCAAACCTATTGCCGATACTAAGTAGCAGCCAAAAATTTGTATCCATTTTTCATGATATTATGCATGGATCAGATATATCATGATGAATTCTTCAAAAAAAAAAAAAAAAATTATGTCTTCCACAATGGAATCTGATAAGTGATATTTCGAGTAAGTTTTTACATAATCTTCTTCTGTTCGAAGAAATAATTAATTGAAATAATGAGTCACCATTGATATCGACACATCTGAGATCGCCAAATGTTCGGGAGTTCCTCTATTCAATCATTTTCCTTCTTCTTATTGTTGGATATTTCGTTTGTACACATCTTCTCTTTGTTTCTCGAGCCTATAGTGAGTTACAGACAGAGTTCGAAAGGGTAAAATCTTTGATGATTCCATCATACATGATTGAGTTGCTAAAACTTTTGGATAGGTATCCTACTTCTGAACTGAATTCTTTCTGGTTAAAGAATCTCTTTCTAGTTGCTTAGGAACAATTAGGAGATTCTCTAGAAGAAATACGGGCTTCTGGCGACAACATACTATGGGGTGGTGATCCCGCTTATGGGGTCAAATCAATATGTTCTAAGAAGAAATATTTGAACATCAATCTCATCTATTTCATAAGTATCACACCGAATCCCATCAATCGAATCGCTTTTTCAAGAAATACGAGACATCTAAGTCATACAAGTAAAATGATCCATTCATTGATAAGAAAAAGAAAAAACGTGAACGGTGATTGGATTCATGATAAAATAGAATCCTAGGTCTCGAACAGTGATTCGATTGATGATAAAGAAAGAGAATTTTTTGTTCAGCTCTCTACCTTAACGACAGAAAAAAATGATTTATCAAATTCTATTGAGTCCAACTCATAGTGATCATTTATCAAAGAATGATTCTGGTTATCAAATGATTGAACAACCGGGAGCAATTTACTTACGATGCTTAGTTGACATTCATAAAAAGTATGTAATGAATTATGAGTTCAATACATCCTGTTTAGCAGAAAGACGGATATTCCTTGCTCATTATCAGACAATCACTTATTCACAAACCTTATGTGGGGCTAATAGTTTTCATTTCCCATATAATGGAAAACTTTTTTCGCTCCGCTTAGCCTTATCCCTCTCTAGGGGTATTTTAGTGATAGGTTCTATTGGAACTGAACGATCCTATTTGGTTAAATACCTAGCGACAAGCTCCTATGTTCCTTTCATTACAGTATTTCTGAACAAGTTCCTGGCTGACAAGCCCAAGAGTTTTCTTACTGATAATAGTGACAATATTGATGATAGCGACAATATTGATGATAGTGACGACCGTGACTTTGATACAGAGTTGGCGCTTCTAACTATGATGAATGTGCTAACTATGGATATAATGCCGGAAATAGACTGATTTTATATCACCCTTCAATTTGAATTAGCAAAAGCAATGTCTCCTTGCGTAATATTGATTCCAAACATTCTTGATCTGGATGTTAATGAGTCGAATTACTTATCTCTCGGTCTATTAGTGAACTGTCTCTCCAGGGATTATGAAATATGTTCAACTAGAGATATTCTTGTTATTGCTTTGACTCATATTCCCAAAAAGTGGATCCCGCTCTAATAGCTCCGAATAAATTAAATAGATGCATTCAGATACGAAGGCTTCTTATTCCATAACAACAGAAACACTTATTTCACTCTTTCATATATTAGGGGATTTCACTTGGAAAAGAAAATGTTCCATACTAATGGATTCGGGTCCATAATCATGGGTTCCAATGTACAAGATCTTGTAGCACTTACCAATGAGGCCCTATCGATTAGTAATAAACAGAAGAAATCAATTATAGACACTAATATAATTAGATTTGCTCTTCGTAGACAAACTTGGGATTTGCCACTACTACAAAAGTACTCAGTAGTGTCATTTTAAAAAGCGACAAGAAAACCCCATTTATGTCGGATATTTAGGAAAAATAGACAGAAACTCATGTAAAGCCGAAAAAAAGAACTGACAGCATTGCTAGCGTCGCGAAAAGGCTTTTGATGTCGGTTAGTTCCCTTAATCCGCCAAGAATAGGGAAAGCTATATAAAATAAAAAAAGGATAGTAGTTTTGGATAAAAGTGACAATGAAACTCTCGTCAGATACATGCGACATTAAATACTAAGAAAGACTATCGGATAGAGCAGATTGGTGTCGGCCCTAACCGACACCACTAACTATTTAATAAATAAAATAAACAACTATACTGTCGCTCGTAACCGACACCACAAACCATTAATAAAAAAATATATATAAAAAGCCTATCTCAGCTTTTTATTAATAATAATTAAAAAAAATTACAAGAAAATAATTAATGCCATATTTAATGTATATGCCTGAAAAAACACCCCATGACCAAAACCTCAATTAATTAACGCCATATTTAATGTATATGCCTAAAAAACCACCCCATGACCAAAACCTCAAAGACCCTATTCCTACTCCCAAGACTCATCGTCTCGACATAAACTTATGTTCTAATTTCATCAGTGTCTTCTTCCAAACTCAATTATATATTAAATATATTACATAAATTTAAAATTAACTACATTTATTAAAAAGGAAATACTAAGTAAATTGTAAATTAATAATTAAAAAATGTACAACACATACACATTCTTTCCGCACTCTTGCGAACGTTTTTGAGCCAGTTGTATGGTTCATTGTTTTCATTTCCCGATTGTGCTTATTCTTTTTGGCAATCCCTTGAAAAATAAGACAACTTATTAGACAAATATAAAAGGTATTACAAAATAAATCATAAAAGGTTTACCTTCGTTTTTTCTTTATCCCAATATCTCACCATCTGTGCCCACTGTGTATAATCCACATTAGGAGAAGGGTTGTAGTTCTCCTCCTCTGCTCTTTCAATATAATTTTTTTTTTAACCTATTTCTGTATTCTTTGTGCGAATGCTCCGCAATAGAAAGCATCATGTTGCGGATCAGAGGCATTTTCACTAAATCTTATTCTCGAAAAATAACACTTCCCTAAATTCATAAAAAAAAAATACAAGCTAATTAATTATTATTGTAGTCATTTACTAATTCTACTATTTTCAAGTAAAAAAAAATATATACACCTTTATTCTATTCCACAACACATCCTTGTCTTTTTCCTTAACCAAGCGCCAATCTCTCGTCAAAGGAAGATTTCTAGGATCTCTAATCTTTGACGCTATATATTTTGAAAAATTACTAGAATTTGAACTAATGCATTTGCCGGACAAATTAAATGAACAAGGTTGTTTTCGTATCCATTTTGGGATTGCGGGTCTGCAAGTTCTTTGTTGAGATGTTCCTTATTAATACAGAAAAAAACATTTGTGATGCATATTTAAAAACCAAAGGATACGTAACTCCAAGAAACAAAAACCAATTTTCAATTTGCGCATAATATTAGTCAAAATACAAAACATAAACTGAAGATAAAAAAAAATTAAAACGAACCAGCTTCGAACTCTTCCTCATCAAATTGTTGCTCCTCAGAATGTTGTTCTTTGAATTGTAAGGAAACGGGGAGGAAAAGGGGCGCATAGAGGAAATGGGGGAAGAAAGGAGTTTTATTAAGGGTGAAAACCTAGCATCGGTTAAAACTACCAGTAAAAGTAATTATGTCGCCAAAAACCGACACCAACTCTGACCCACTGACATCACTCTACCCAATTCATTATTCCGTCGGCTACAACCAACACCCCTCTGAGAGCACTGCCCAATTAATGATTCCGTCGGTTAAAACCGACACCACCATTTCAAAATATTTTAAAATAAAAATATATTGTCGAGTAGAAGCTCCAGAAATGGTTCTTTAACCATTAATTTTATGTCGATTGAAAGTGACATTATTCTCCTTTTATCCGACACCATTATTTAAAAAAATTAAAAACTATCCGACGAAAACATGCTAAAAGGCGGGAATTTTCCACTTCACTATTTCTGTCGGATATCAATGCCTTAGTGTCGGTTATATCCGACATTTATAGTCTATGTCGGTTATAAGCAACAGTACTGCTTTTTCATTAACATGATGTAAAGAAGCTGTCGGAAATTTCTTATCCGACTGTATATTGTATAAAACTACCACCAATCTCCGACACATTAAGCCACTTTTGTAGTAGTGTGCGATCCTAAGTAAGATTGGTTCAGGATCATGTGATCATTTTCTATCAGATAGGAAGGGCTGTTGCACAAAATGTACTTCTAAGTAATTGCTCCATAGATCCTATATCTATCTATATGAAAAAGAAATCATGTAACGAAGGGGATTCTTATTTGTACAAATGGTACTTCGAACGTGGAACGAGCATGAAGAAATTAACGATACTTCTTTATCTTTTGAGTTGTTCTACCAGATCGATCGCTCAAGACCTTTAGTCTCTACCCCGACCCGATGAAAAAAATGGGATCACTTCTTATGGACTTGTTGAGAATGATTCTGATCTAGTTCATGGCCTATTAGAAGCAAAAGGCGCTCAGGTGTGATCCTCACGGACAGAAAAAGATTGCAGTCAGTTGGATAAGATCGAGTGACATTGCTTCTTCGGCCTTAACCAAGGAATCCCTTAGATATGATGCAAAATGGATCTTGTTCTATCGTTGATCAAAGATTTCTCTATGAACATTACGAATCGGAGTTTGAGGAAGGGGAAGGAATCCTCGACCCACAACAGATAGAGGAGGAATTATCCAATCACATAATTTAGGCTCCTAGAATATGGCGTCCTTGGGGCTTTCTATTTGATTGTATCGAAATGCCCAATGAATTGGGATTTCCCTATTGGGTCAAGTCATTTCAGGGCAAGTGGATCATTTATGATGAAGAGGTTGGGCTTCAAGAGAATGATTCGGAGTTCTTGCAGAATGGAACCATGCTGTACCAGGCACGAGATAGATCATCCAAAGAACAAGGTTAAAATTTGAAGTGAGTATTGGTGACAAAATTTGAAGTGAGTATATAGCTAGGTTAAGCAAAACCTTGGACATTAATATAGACGGAGCTAGAATAGAACAATATCTAATTAAAAAGTAATCATAAAGATTGTAATTCCATAAAAAGTGACCATATAGAATCTTTTAATTTCGCATATGTTCCTCTTAATAATTTATTCCTACCTCGGAACAATTAGCTCTGAGGATGACCTTGATCTATAACAAATAACAAACAGAACCAAATGCATATATAATATTGTGTCAACAACATATTCTCCACATCAAAAGAATATATTGATCAATTCCCATATAAAGATGCAATGTTATATACGTTCGATATCTTCACTCTTCTAATTAATTGTAATCAAGCACTGGCAGAAATCATCATAAGTCCCAAAAGGAAAGCAAAGTTAACTTTTATTTTTTGTCGAGTGACTTAACTATGACAAGTGCCTGGCGAAAATAATACATAAGAGGTATTTTGTGTCATTTTGTACGTAACACTCGTCATGTATAGTTCATGCATAGTCACATGCGCATGGGGGCTGAAGCAACTAGCTAAACAAACAAGTTGGGTCCTAATCCTAGACCATATACAAACTTGTACACTCTTTTGGTCCTAAATCTCAAAGATGCAGCATCGATATGATACAATGATTCGTGTCCTCAAGAAAACAAAATGCAACCCTCTGTGAAGAAGCATACACGATGTTTTTTTAATCATAAGTTTGGATTTCATTCAACCATTAGAGGATGGGTACAAAGGTGGAGTGAGACCTCTTAATAAAAAGATAATCCGGCATAATCCGGCAAGGAAGGGGAGCTTACACTCACTGTATTACAATCATAAACAAAAGAAATTTTCCCTCATCTAATTCTGGTACTAAGAATGGAGTTAGCCAAGGAGGTTCATCCTCCGCCTAAGCATTAAAATTGTTGTCCTTGATAGTGAAATATGCAAGTTCATGAGCTACTAGGATTGCCACCATTCACAGAAGAAGCTTGAGAATAGCCTGGACAGTTCCATTATGTCCTTTATGGAGGATGTACAACATGTATGCATCTCTTGTTGGCCGGAAAGTTCTTAAATAAGATTTTCTTTAGTAGAGAGATAGTGCTAGTATGTTAGATAGTCAGTTGTTAGGAGGAAAAAGGGACTTTGTGGAGATTGAACCCATACCAGGATGCATAAATATGATTACTTTCCACCACTGCAGTAAAACGTCATCTTGTCTTTAATCAAATTTGAAGTGAATGTACAATACAATCTTGCCGAGAAGATGTAAAAAATATATGTAAACTTACATCCATTTTTACATATTTAAATTTGCATCTGCTTCATTGGAGGGAAAACCATATTTACATCTCCAAGAAATATAAATGGGATATTAATGTAGTTTTTATATCTCAAATTTTTAATTTCCATCAGAACTGCTCTAAATATAATCTATTTGTATTAGAAAATTTCCCACATGAAGTAATGCAGTTCGCCGTCACTTGTGCGTTTGTCGAAAGGACAATATTATCATAGTTCCAAAGACAGTCCCGTAATCACTATTAATCTACATTGATTCCACAATATAACCACTTGTGCAATCCAATAGGAGAGATCTTATACAAAAGACATTGACTGCAATTGAAAGTGAAACATATTTTTTTGGTAAGCGGAGTGAAACCATTTAATATAAAGGTGGACTTAACTTCATGAGTTTCCGATGTGGTACATGCTTCAACATGCTACCTCCAATGGGACCACTCTTTAGTGGGCCACATGTGTAGCCAACATTGGTTACCTGTTTTTTATTTGGGTTTTGGGAGTGCCAACTTATAGAATTTCGGGGTTTTCAATTCGTTGTTCCAATTCAGGTTCAATCGGGACTAGAGATCGGTCCATTTTGACACCATATCAATCTTCATAGATTGTCTAGTAGTTAATATCAGTATTCTTCCCAACTTAATCACTTATACAATCCAATAGGTGTGGAGTTTTATACAAAATACAACAATACAATTGATAGTAAAACTATTCAATACATGAGGATATATATAATTCGATGAGGTGTCCAATGTGAGATACGTTTCAACAATGAAATATTATGAAACACCGTATCCTAATACTCAAACGGTAATCCTTCCTTTACCATGAACAATTCAACAGTTAGAGTGGTATAATTTCCAACCAGCTGCTTAATTTGCACATATAAACATCAAATATAACTTATTACATGTTATTTTGTGTTAGTTATCCATTGATCATATAAACATCAAATATGTTAAGAAAAATTCCGGAACAGAAAGAAAGAAGAGAATCACATGCTATGTTGCAAATATAATTTCTTAGGAAGAAAACATATTGTTTGGCACGACAACCTACTCTGGGCACTTTCAAAGATAATTTCTTCTATTAAAGAATAAAAATAAGGTGTTAATATATAAATCAATACAGTACCATACGTAAATCTACGTTGATGGTGAAAATAAAGAAGTTGATCATCCAAACAGCCTTCGGCCCTTCGTTGAAATCAAAATGGTTGATCGGGACCATGCATTTTAACCCATCTCAGTACAACTTTGGCTTTTCTTACCCCAAATTTCCTTAAATTTAACCAGAGTTACATTTTATTGGAGCCTCCTTCAAGATTGGTGCGTTTATTTACTTGAATACCACGATATGAGCAGGCACCTGTTTAAAAAAAAAGGGAAGCATTAACTGTATTTTATATGGAGCTACTTGAATATTTATATTGTTTTTACAGAGCATGTCGGCGGACCAGGAGCAAAGCCAGCCACCACCGCCCCCAACCCGCGTAAATAGTTTAACTGAGCGTGCAAGCTCGGAAAATGACATCATAATAGAGGTGATGTGGTAAGTTTTTACTTTTTATATTTTTGTAATATTGGTATACTGTATGTATTTGCACTTGGAGCAAATCAACAGATCATCAAGATATAAAAAGGATAAATTAGGTTTCATCCTTATTTTCCTTTCTCATTGAGTGCTAATATATTGCCCATCTCGTAATTTTATTTCTCCACCAATTTTTAATGAAAATTTTAATACCAAATTTAACCTTACGCAAAAAGACTTCAAAAATCCTATTAAAAATTAATCCTCTTATATATTCTTTGTAATTAAAAAAAAAAAAAGAAATTAAAAAAACGAAAAACGAAAAACGAATGAAGATGCAAAACAACCTCCCCATTTTCTCTCTTCATCCCTCACCCCTTTCTTACTCTTTCGTCTCCCTCCAATATCTTCTATATCTTCCATCCACTCCACCCTCCCCAAATTCTGTCTCTTATTTTCTCCCCTACTTTTCAACCCTTAGTTCTAAATTGGAATTCGAGAATAAATATGATTCTTGATCTCTTAGCATGAGTTAAAATTTAAAAGTCATATATGTCTTTGTATTCATTGAATATAATTAACTTTACACTAAACTTGATGTTAAATATGACTTTGTAATTTTTGCTTTCTTTAATTATAATTTTTTTGAATACCTAAGACATTATCTACACTAAGGGATGGGGGAATAGCTAAGCCTGACAATGGGCTAGTCATAATAATTTGCTATGAATCTGCCTTTGGCGAGAATCGAACTTAAGATTTCTCACTTACAAGTAAAGAATAATACCACTAGACCGTAAGTGACTCTTTAATTATAAAATTTTAAATTAGGTAGAAAATCCCTCATTGACAGATAAATAAAGGCATATATATGCAAGGCCCGATCAATAGATCAAGTTACACACTGATTTTAGCATGTATATGATTATTTAAAATGTGAAGGAAAAAAACTTAACTAAATTATACTATACATGCAAGTAATAATGATGTGAATATACCATTAATCTTTTTTTACTATTTACCATTCTTCTTGAAGATTATCATGATCCTCCAATACATTAGAATATAGAAAATTACAATGACATTTCATTTATATTTCAGGTAGGGAGATGTAAGAATGAGTTCTACTCTAACGAGAGACGTAATTAAATTTCTCTCTATTTTTAATAGGCGAAGCCTACCGTTTAAAAGTGAATATTTTTAATGGGCGAAGCTTACATTTATATTTTTATTTATATATTATGATCAAGGTGAGTATTTTACTTTCTCTTAATTTTCAGTTAAAGGACTTCCGGTTGCTTACAATAAATTAAAATACACGTTCTCAGATATTTTGCATCTCTCATTAAAAGAAGTTCTTTAGCCAAAATATGTTGTACTAGTTAATATCCAAACACCAAATTGCCAAAATATATTGTACTATTACTGCAATTTTAAACATTCTCTAAAACTCTTCGTAAGTGACTTCAAGTAGAAGGTAAAATAAAAGTTTAAAAAAAAAAAGAAAAAAAAAAGAAGAAGCAATTCCGAAGCTCAATTTTCATTAAAAATAAACAAATGAAATAAAAATTTACCAAAAAATATAAAATAAAATAATTAAAGTGCTGGCGTGGATTCTCCATTTATGCAAAAAACAACTCACTCTCACAAGTCACAGGCCACAGGTCACTAGACTCCACAACCCTCTATCTCTCTTAAGCATTGCAATAACCAACGGTCCAGATTCGCTCCTCAGTTTCTGGCTCTTCTTTATCTTCCCCACCTTCATTTCCTCCCCTCCTCTCTCTCTCCGTCTTGCTTCTCTCTCGCTCTCTAGATTTTAGAGAGAATAGTAGTTGTTGCCTTTTTGCGTTGCTAGAAATCTCAGCAGAGAAGAGAAAAATGTCGTTGGGGAAGAGACCAAGGCCTCCGATGAAGAGGACCACAAGCATGTCAGAAATCACCTTTGATCAGAACTCCATCAGTACTGAGGCACCTCACTCTCAACCGTCCGATCCCAACAACCCTTATCAGCCTCTGGCCTTATGGGGCGGTGGTGGTAGTGGTGGTGGTGGTGGTGGTGGTGGTGGGCTTGATGGGTTGGATCAACGGCTCATGATGAAGTTGCCCTCACCTTCATCAGCATCGCCAAGAAACCACAGAAGAAATTCTGCTGATTTTGGAGAAACTGCCCACTTCTTGAAGGCTTGTGGTCTCTGCAAACGTCGCCTTATTCCCGGCCGCGATATTTACATGTACAGGTATTCTTCTTCTTCAATAGAATTTTACTAATTATTGTTCAACTGATATTTCTACATATTTTGTTTGCGGTATTAATTCTTTAAATTTACCGTGATTGGTCTAGTAATATTTCTTGTTCAATTTCTAGCATGATAGTCATGTGACTGGTTTTATGAGAAACTTTTTTTGTACCTAACAGTTTTTCGTCTTTGCTCTAAGAAAGCAAATATTTTGATAATGCTTTGATTAATTATGAAAATCCTCTACATATTTTTTGGACAAATTTAGGGTTATGTCAACTGTATGCCAGACAAGGTTCGTGCATGGTTGACATGAATTTCTTTTCACTTTTCTGTCAAATTAATTATTTTTCATGAACATTTCTTACTTCTTGTTTTTTTTTTTTTTACCATTTTTAGTACCAATACTTCCCAGATTGTTTATTTTTCTAGATTTTCCGGGATATGCAGTAAATATGCCAAAATTAGGAAACCCTATTAATTATATGTCACTATATATATTTTTTTTGTGCATGACACGAATCTATTTTCAATTAATTCACCAATTCTCTTTGCCTATAATTTGATTTTCCAGAGGTGACACAGCTTTCTGCAGTCTAGAGTGCCGGCAGCAACAGATAAACCTTGATGAGAGGAAAGACAAGTGTTCTTCCACCGCCGGACACCAAGTCTCCGCCAAAGGTGAAACCGTGTCCGCCTTGTAGGGTTGTCGACCCGAACACAGAACCATCTTTGCGAGCTTTGCTCATATGAATATATAAGTATGGGGAGGGTTGGGTTTGATTAGGTACGTTGCATGAAAAATAGGGAAAGATTTTGAAGCTCTGGAGTCGATTAATATATGTGGATTACTCAAGCAAATTAACTTCAAGTGTGTACTTCATCTTCATGGTTTGCTCCCTCTTGTTTTCATTTAGGTGGTACGGGAAGAAAACTGAAAATTTACAGGGTTAATTTAATCTTCCTTATATTATATATCTCTTTTTCTATTTACTGGGTTTTCACTTTCGTGGCGTATATATTATGTTATATGTGAATATACGTGAATGGTGCCAAAGCCAATTAGTGAGAGAATCGATGCATATATGGGCCGGTTGAAGGCTGAGTTGGATGGTAATTTTCTTTCTTGGTCACAAGTAGAAAGGTATTGGATTCCAATAGATTCTCTTTTATTGTAACTTTTGTTAGAGTACCCCCTCGCTTTTAGTTCTTTTTAAGTTTAACTTTTATTTGTAAAAGAGTGATAATTACATTAAATTTAACTAAACTACAAGAAAGAGAATTCAAACTTAGATGCAGAGGATAAATCACATAGTTCTGCTCCCTCAAATTTTCAATTAATTCACTTAATAACAAAAAAAAAAGAGTTTTTATCACAAATAATCCTTTAAATGGACTTAACTCGTCATTTTAGTTACTCAATTTGAAAATCGATTAATTTTATTCCTAAAATTGACCTACACGTCAATTTACTCCCTACTGTTCAAATCTTTTAACATAGAGCCCACACAATACTGCTATGTGGAGGATAAAAATTCATTCTGCATTTAATTTAAAAGACAATAAGAAATAAAATATAAAATAAATAAAATCAGAATTTATAAACAACCACTCCGTAAAGCTCTAGCTAGGGGTGGGCAAACGGGAATAGGAACCGTAGGTCGGGGCGCGTAATCACGGTTCGGGGCTGGTAGGGGCTGGTTCCTAATATTTTAGAGAACAAACAGGGCATGCCGGGCCGAGTCCTTTTCATTTACGGGGCGGGCCGAGTCCAGATACTTAGAAAAACGGGTACCCGGACCGACCTGTTTCTAATTATAATAAACGGCTGAGATTGAATGATAACCTATCATCCAATCTCAGCCGTTAGTTTCTACCCTAGGTTCTACACAAGTCCAAGCCAAGGTTCCAAAATCACAGCTGCCTCTCTATCCCTCTCTCTCGCTCCTCTCTTTCCCTCTCACTCCATCTCTTTCCCTCTCCTCCATCTCTCATGCATAAGTGCCTTCAACCTTTACTGATCGTTGTTGCAGCCTCTTTGTAGTGGTTAGCTAATCTTATCTTTGATTTGTAGTGGGTTTTCTTGTTTTAGTCAATTTTGATGATTTTAGTTTCATTTTTTTAATAATATTTTGGATTTAGAATAATAATTTAGGGTGCTTAGATGAAATAGTTTTGGATTTGAAGCCCTAAGATCTTATCTGCCTTTTGGTTCATGTATTCAATTTTGGGGTTATTGTATTTTTTTTTTCTTTTTTGGGTGAATTAATTGCTTTCTGAAATTAGATGAGGATTAATTAACCATTGTTTTAGAAAGCATCAGGAGTTTAGTTACTTTAGTACTTGTTTCTTTCGTGGTCGATTTTATGATCTTTGATTTTTCAGAGGTGTAGGGGTGTTCTAATGTGTTAATGAAATTATGTTCAAGTGGGAGTTTAAATGCTAGAGACCACCGACGTAGTTCATCTCTTTTAGCATGATTTATTTTGGTTTGCATGATTTGTCAAAGTTGTATTTATATGTGAACGTATTACACATACTAGCACTCTTCTGAGTATATTTGTATTGTTGATATTCAGCCATTCACCCCCACCGCGAGAAAGATCTCGTTCCTGAGAACCAGCAGGAATATGCAGTAGCCTCTTTGAAGCTTAAGTTATGGAAACATGATCAATAAATCTGTTAGTATTGGAATTCAATGCCATTGGGTTGGCTTGCTTATGTAGTTATGTGGTATGTCATATATTTTTGGTGAGATTTGAGATGGATCAAATTGTTCATTGGTTTTTATTGTGTTGATTGGTTGAATATGAATTAAGATTTTAGATGTTAGTGCAAGTAGGAATAGAATCATAATATCTTGATATCTTGAACTCTTGAATATAGAAATGTAAGTTGTTACCATTGTAATATATTGAACTCTTGATATCTTGAATATAGAAATGATAATGTGGTGGGTCTGATTCTTGATATATAGATAGAAATGATTCTATGCTTACTGTTCTATTTAATTAACCCGTTCAAGGATATATGAATAGGCTAGGTGATCTCTGTGTTCAATCTGTGCAATCTGTGCAGCTGTTATGTGATGTAGCTGATGTGCAATCTGTGCAACTACACATAAATGATGTGTTGAAAACGTCTGTGTTGCTGCAATGCTGTTGTGCACTGTAGTGCTGTTTTATAAAAACGTATTTTTGAAAGAAAAAAAGAAAAAAAATAGAGTTGGACCCGTGGACCCTCCCCGGACCGGCCCGTTTAAAACAGTCGGGGTTAGGTCCGGTTCCAAAACTCAAAATCTCTATACCCGGCCTAGCCCACCCCGTTACAGTTTATAACGGGTAGGGCCAGGTTCCTCCAAATTTGGGCCCGACCCGGCCCGTGCCCACCCCTAGCTCTAGCCTTCCTTTGGACGACGACTCTTTCAAAATCGCCCCAATCTCCCGCCTCCAAGCTCCTCTCCATGGCCAAGCAAACTTCAAACAAACCCAACTTCGTCGTCCCACAAGCACTTCAATCGCCTTGCCGCCGAGTTCTTGGGGTTTCTGCAAACAACAATGGCAAGGTAAAATCTCTCTACCCGGCCTGACCCGCCCCGTTACAGTTTATAACGGGTAGGGCCAGGTTCCTCCAAATTTGGGCCCGACCCGGCCCTTGCCCACCCTGAGCTCTAGCCTTCCTTCGGACGACGACTCCATCAAAATCGCCCCAATCTCCCGCCTCCAAGCTCCTCTCCATGGCCAAGCAGACTTCAAACAAACCCAACTTCGTCGTCCCACAAGCACTCCAATCGCCTCGCCGCCAAGTTCTTGGGGTTTCTGCAAACAACAATGGCAAGGTTCACCATTTCCTGTTGTAGTGTCCCCTACATTTTCCTCCTATCTTCCTTCTATTTCCTAAACCCTAACCTTAATTGTAGAACCCATGTCTTCTTGCTCACCCAAACGCCTAAACAACAGCAGCCCGCAACCCAACTTCAATTCTAAATTGCCCTCCTCGGCCACGCGCGCACTAGCAGGCGATGTATAACAGAGCTCTTGCATCTCTCTATGAATTCATCAACATGCTAAAATCAGACTAAATGGCTATTGTAATTATCCTTGGGGAATATTTTCAACGGATACACTGGCTTTCACTACAAAATGCAATTCACAGAAAGATGCAAAGGGTTCTATTATACACAGTTCTTTGGTATAACTTAAGTAAACTAAATCACGACGTCTGTTCTATTATCCACAGTTGAATCGTTGGATATGAATTGTTCAAATCTGTTAGTTGCTGTATATGATCTTACTAACAGCAATAATCCAATTAATAGTTTGAATTTTCATGCAAAAATGATTTTCTCACCACTAACATATAGATGTAGGGTCATATATGATATTATGGTCGAGTTTGGGGTATTTTTATTGGGGTGTGATATTCACACACCCCTTTTTACTTCTCACACACCCTTTTAATTTTTGGCTGTTGGATCGGATGAATTGAAGAAGATTAAGGGACAGAAATCAACAAGAGGTGTATGAGAAGTAAAAAGGGGTGTGTGGATAGCACACCCTTTTTTGTGTAGGTCCCAAAATTTGAGTTGTTATTCGATTTAGTCCATTTTCATATTTTTCTACTTTAATTAAATTTCTGACTTATACGTCTTTATTCAAAATTTTATTTGAATGCTTAAATGTAAATATATAACCAATTTTCTAGAAAATAGTTAAAAGAAAATTTGTATCTCATCATATATGATATATACACCATGGGTTGATAAAATACATTTCATATGTGTTAGCGGTAGAATATACGAAAATAATCTACCTAACATCCACAAAATGGTTCAAAGAAATTTCATATTCATACATTTATAAATCTATACCAGTATATATACCATCCATAAAATAATTTACCTATAACATAGATTGGTCAATATAATTAATCTGTAATGGAGGAATAAGAAAAAATTGAGGTATAAACTAGAAGCACGAAGAATGAGAAACAATATTTAATTCTTGTATTTTATTATAAAATCGATTAAAATAAAATAATCTAAATAAGGGATAACATTATTCACGATTTAATAAAACATACATAAAAATGAAAGAGGGATATCGAGGCTAAGCTGTATAAATGCGAGCAGCCCTTATAACTATAGTAAACGGCCTATTTATAGCCCTATTTTTTCGTCAAAAAATAAGTTGATGTAGATAATAAGTGAGTGGGACTTAACCTAACAAAGTAAACTAAATTTAATAATACTTTACAAAATTAAGCTCATATCAAGTTTACCCTTTTATTTATTTGTAAAGAGAAATTGGGTGGAGTTAGGGTAAAATATGATCAACATAATATTGATATTTCAGAAGATTCTTTTGCATGACATAAGAGTCCATGATTAGTGCTTATATATGAAGGGTGGAATCTGTGGCCGAGTCAGCTTTGCATATGGAATGGTCCCACTTTACACATTACAAGTTAATTAACAAATCGAAAGAGAGATTCATTTCGAAATTAGTTGGAGACTTTTGGAAGGTGCCCCTTCTGCCTTCTGCCCACTGATTTGATCTGAACTCGAGGAGAGACCCAAGCCAAGGTGGGACCACCCTGTAAATACAGGTGTCCCCACATCTTTTCTCTCGTGGGCCCTAACTATCGGCTCCACATGATTTCTGATCTAACATCACCCATGTGAGCTGAGAGATCCAAACCCTACAGTGTTTTTTCTCGTGATATCTTAGGTTTTGCGACTGAATCAAGAGAAATTTACTTACCGCGAAATGTCTTAAACGAATAGCACGTCGGAAAGACATATTATTCTTGAATTAAATGAACGGGGAATTACAATGATGTGTTGATGTGAACTACTACCCGCAACATAGTTTTCCATGGGACCATGCACAGCTGGTTTTGTTCTCCAACTCCCTTCTTTTTTTGTTTAATGGAAGGTGGATTATATGAAAATCAGTAGTTTTGGCATTTTCAGCAGCAACAAGAGGGCAACTCTCGGTTGGCAGGTACTAGGGTTTAATGTTATTGTAAGAAAAAGTAAACTCTTGTAAGGGCATTTGTCAAGTTCTAATGAAAAGTGATTTTAAAAAATAAATTAAGCACCTCCGATAAGAAAATAACACAATTTGAATATCTCAATTAACTTGTCTCTCAAGTTCTAAACTATTTATATGGAAGCATACAATTTCCATGGTAAAAGGGCAATGGTTTGGTTCAGGGACAAATGCATACCCATATCCATATTCATATCCAACGAGTATTAAACTTCCCATATGTTAATGTGGGGAGTGGGGGGTCTTTTTTTTTTTGGGTAAAATAATGAGAGGGGTATTTAAGGGAAGGGATCCCCACTTTTTTTTTAAATGGACATTAGTTGTGCGCCTCATCCCACATCGAATTTCAATCATCCAAATTGTCTATTTTTCAAGTTATACCTCATAGAGATCATCCTTAAATATTAGCCAAATCAAAAATATTTGAGACATCTAATTGAGTTTAAAGAAATAGACGAACACTTTTTTTTTGGTAAAATAAGGGGGTGGATCACCCCAAAAACTAGCTCAAAGAGTTATTACAGATAATTCGAGTCCTAGCGACTCCCATCATATTATCAAATAATCGAGATCCAAAATTCTAAAAAATAATTGTACCCAAGATCCATATTATAGCTCCAATTGGCAATGTCATCTACCACCATGTTCTTCTCCCAATAAACATGCACTAACTCACATTCGGCTATGCGTGTCATAAGTTGTCTGCACTGATCATTGATGTTGGCAAGAGGATGAAAGCTGAATTTTTAGATTGCACTGATCAATGATATTGACGAACACTTTGTTCTATAAGAACCAATGAAATTTCATCGTGATAATTAAGTAGGCAAATGATTTCGGATTAAATTGATTTTTTCCAAGGATGATCTATGAGTCGAGACTTACAAAATACTAAAACAGACAGTTCAAGTCATTGAAATTCGAAGTGGAGTGGACCCTACAACTAGTCCTAATTTTTACCCAAAAATGGGGTTCCCTTTGGATAAAACGCCTGTGTTAATGGGTATCCATTTCATCAATAAAATAACTTATTTTTTCATATTTAATAAAGAAACGTTTTAATCACATCATGTCAGACAACATAAAAAAACTATGATTAGAAATAAAATACTATCAAATTAAGAATCTAACCGTAGTTTACATCCAAAATTAAAAACTAGCTATCATTAGAGAAAAACATGACTTTTTTCTTCTTCTTTTTGTGTGGAAAAGGACTAAAAATATTTATATATATAAATACATATACAGTTGTAAACGTATAGGACGGCCGGAATTCATAGACAATTATCGATACAGTACCCCTATTCTCATAATCGTATCCATAATCGCTTGGAAAGTTTCAGTTCCCCCATATCTGTCCCATACCCAAATAAGCATATCCAAACATTCCTCAAACATATCTGCGGGAAACGGTTTTAGAGGTAAAATTGACATCTCACACACAGGAGGAGAACTTTTTCTCCCCCCTGTTATGAATAAAAGAACTAGAATTATTTATATAATTATAATTAATACATGTATATTTCATACACACAGTGCTTTTGCCACAACTTAAGATGATTGTTTTTCCAAACTATAATCAAACTTGAGCTCTGGAGCTCAAACTGTGAGCAGATTCACAAAGTACTGCTCGAAAGAAAACATGTATTCAAACATATCTATATATACACATAGTAATTAAATGAATACATATTTGATACAAATGAGCCTGGTATATTCAAAAGTGAAGCCAAGCTCAAACCCCCATTTGCAAAACGATCTATAACTAGCTTTACTTTTGTGATTTCTGTTGAAAATTGGAACCTATATTCAGGGATATATATATATACACCCAGGATCAATGGACAAAGATTGTGACAAACATTTTTACATTTCTTTTAAGCAGTTAGATTACATAACATGTAAGGATCTTCAATGAATCATTCAATGACTTGGATGCTTACGTGGAATATAATTAACATTGAAAAAGAATAAAAACTGATAAAGAATAAAAACTAGAAAAAAACTGATAGAGAATAAAAACTAGAAAAATAATTAAAATTTGAAAAGAGGAAGAAAACCTTGCGCACAAAGGCCTCTATTGATTTGTGCAAAATACCTTCAAGTCTTTTCTCATCTTTCAGTAAAAACCCCAAAAACCTCTTTGATTCTATTTCAAATCCACACTCAGATTTAATTGTATAAAAAAATTTTGAGGGAGACAATGAGAGTTGTTGATTTAGGGTTTAGTTTTGTCAATTTAATGAAAGAGCGAGGAACGAATACTTAAAGCAGATTGATACTTGATCTGCTTTTATATCGGAATTTTGTATCGATCAATTGAAGGAACAATACTAAGTTTGACAGCGTGAGTGATAGGAATTCGAGGTGTTGGGGTTGAATGAAGCAATTCAGATGGTAGTGCTTCTGCATTTTCATCCAAGACGGCCATTTTCGCTTCTTCCTTATGTCTGCAGGATTATTCCCTCAGTTTTTATTCTTTTCTTGGTTTTAACTTTTATTAATTTCTTAATTATAAATTTATACCTCATTTGATGTTTAAAATCCCCTACATAACACCGTTGAATGTTACAAGATCTAAAGGTTGTAAAGGAGTGTAAAAATGTTTGTCAAAATCTTTGTCCCTTGATCCTTATCCCTATATATATATATATATATATATATATATATATATATATATATATATATATATATATATATATATATATTAAAATGCTTTGTGGACTTAATTAATCCTTCAAATCTAAGCATATATATACATATATAATGTGGATGTATGTCTTACCTCAGTTCCAAGCAAGAAAACATACAAGTTCGCAATTGCTTAGGATATGAATCATGGTGGTACTTTACAGTACTTACAAAGTCGCACAAAAAGAGGGGGAAAAAATCCAAACACAGATGCAATCTTTAAATTTAGGGTGTCTATGTAGCTAGTTAGCCAAAATACAAAGGTGTATTGATCTTAAAAGATTATGCAAAGGTATGATTGAAGGCCACACAATATACGTTGGCTTCAGTTGGTTTACATTATGACTTCCTAAAGTAGAGAGTATGATTTTTACCAAGAAAAAAAGTAGAGAGTATGATTGGAATTGAAATTTTATAGAGAGTTCCTATAAGAACTTTCTAGTCATTATATAACTTAAATTTGACTTAAAAATAGAGAGCATGATGGGAGATGCTCTAAGACCTATTAATTATGAATAATACTTGTGTTCCCCTGAGGAGATGAGCTCGTTCCTCATTTTTACATTAACGAATTATATCTTGATACGTGCTCAATCTCTAAAAAAAATAGATAAATAAAAAAAGCCCTAAATTTATCCTACAAGGGGATATTTATCAATTTTAAGGAAACATTTGTAATTGTTCCTCGTTCCTACATTCTTCACACCTTGCTTATAATCACTTCCTGACAAATTGGTCAACCAAGCAAAGCGTACCAAAAATATTAAGGACATGCGCTAGACCCACTGTTATAAAAATCTCGCTTAGGTGCTAGGCGACTGGCCATAGCCCATTTATTCTCTAGGCGTTTGAAATATAAGAAAGTATGCTAAAATCCGCTTTCTGTTTCCGCCTAGACCGCCTAAGCACCCACCTAGCCCACTAAACCCACTTAGGCACCCGCCTAGATCGCGACTCTCACTTAAACAGAAAATCAATAACTTTCATTTTGCATTTTATTTTGTCAATAAAATGTAAGAGACTTGTTGAATACTTAGATGAACACTCACTATATGTGTTGTTCCCCATGTTTTTTAAAAGTTCTAATACTTTATGATCTATATGCCATTTTATTTTGCAACTTATGTATCCCAATACAATTATGTGTTTTTTAAGTATAAATAAACACTTATTTATACAATATATACATTTACTTAAATCTGTCTAGTTCGTCTAAACCCCGCCTAGCCGCTTAGGCGCTAGACCCCAGCCCGCCGCCCAACTAGTTCTGGTGTCTTTTAGAACCTTGGTTAGACCAGCTTTATTAATTTTGTTTCCACTATTATACAATTTTAGGCCCTTTAACCAAAAAAAAAAGGATCTACATTTTTTTTAAATGAAAAAAAAAAAGAAATTAGTTATGGAGCTCACTCCACATCGAACTTCAACGATTCAATTTATCTATTTTTCAAGTTGCACTTCATAAATCATCCTTACAAAATATTAGCGAAATTGAAGATGTTTGAGACATCTAATTGAGTTCAAAAAAATTGAGAAACATTATGTTCTAAGAAACATTGAAAGTTTAAAATGACAATTAAATGGGTAAGTGGTCTCAAATTGAATTGATTTTTTTTTGCAAAAATAATCTATGAATGAAGACTAAAAAGTTAAATAATTCAAATAGTTAAATTTTGATGTGCAGTAAACTCCACAACTAGTCCTTATTTAAAAAAATATATATATATAGATTCCTTTGGATAAGTCAATTGGTAAAATTCAAAGGAGTAGACATATAGTTTGTGTACGTACGTACTAACCCTAGCTACGAAAGGGAATAAAGTACTAAATTTTACTGCTAGCAATATGAAATGCACAAACATACATAGGTTAATCGGAAAATAGAAAAATATTACTGAACAAGGTTAAAAGATCTACAACGACTGAACAATGTTAATTACAAATTTACTATGTTAAGGGAAGATAGAGTACAATAATTATTATAAAGGGTCAGTCAATGGCCCTCAAATTGGCCAAATGGGGAACAAAATTATTGGGATCGAATAATAGCGAACGCCTTTCATAGATATTTTTATTGTTCTTTTTCTTTCCTTGTAATGTGCGACATACAAATATACGTACCTGTACTTTGATAATTAGATTATATTATTTGCTCCCCAAATGTGCGGTTATGCGTGCATCTTCACATGCCAAATCTTGAAAAACAAAAGTGTAGTACTTAATTAACAATACAAAGTGGCATTGTAATCTATCTGGGCAGGGGATCTCGAGTCTGCATTTAGCATTCATGTATTTACTCGCATTTTGTTAAATTTTTACTATTATAATAATTCAACGATTTAGGACATGACACATCACTTTTAATTAATTTTAGTTTTTATAAATAAATAAAAAAGGAATTGTTATTAATACTTCAAAAATTTCATTCTACACTCCTCAAAAGTGTATTTTTATTTCTAATTATAAAAAATTTAGAATGTCAAATGAGATTTTTGAACTGTTAATAATAATTCCAAAAAAAAGAAGTCTTAATGTCAACTATCTTGTGTATCTTTCTCTACGGCATATTTTCTTGATTCTGGTTCAATGGAAGACAGCCCATGCCTAGATAAAGAAACTTCATTTCCATTAAGGTAAATTTTTAGCTGTTCTCTTTTTATTCAAGTGATACTAAAAATGAAGATTTTGGATACGATCCTTAACTATTAATGTTTTTTTTACTGAAATCTTGGTTTTTTTTTTTAACAAACGATATTATCTACACTAAAGGAAATGGTGTTGGCTTAGCCTCACAATGGGCTAACAGTAATGTGGTTCAAACTCGCATTCGACGATAATTGAACCTAAAACCTCTCACTTACAAGTGAAAAGGAATACCACTAAACCATAGTTCTTGACATTAATATATAATGTATTTCTATTATGTTATTATATTCATTTAAGTTAAAATTTGAAATTTGTAGTTTTTTATATTAATGAGATTTTAAATAAAACTCATAATTTGTGGGATTGAAAATATTAAAGGATAAATTATATATACTCTCTAATATGTAGTATAAATATATATATATATATATATATGTATATGTATGTATATATGTAAACATGGGTACATACATCAAAATTAACCAAAAATTATTATACCAAAACAAGGATACATTCTTCAAAACCACAAAATAATAATAATAATAATAATAATAATAATAATAATAATAATAATAATAATAGATATTAGGCTTAATAATATTAGTCAATTTCTTTGATTGTCATGGATACATTCTCAAATCAACCAAAAAGAAAGTATCCATATAAGTTTTAAAAAAAAAATTGAATGGATTTTATATAAAAAGTGGATACATTTCATATATATTTTTTAGGGTGATTTTGTATAAAGTCAATTAAAAGTTATGATAACAATAGGTCAATCAAATTTATTAGAATTATAAATAGGTCAATGAGACTTTAAGATACATTAAAACACCTCAATCAAATTAAAATTACAAATGATGCCATTACCATTTAAAACACCAAACTTTTTCATCTCTTTCATTGTAAATCGCGCCTCCCACCACCTTCAAACTTCAACCTCCCTGTCTCCCACCACCTTCAACCTCCATTACTTCAACCTCCCCCACCTCCCACCACCTTCAACTTCCATTTTTCGGACACTGCAACACAGTGTCTGTTTCCTGTTTTGTGATTGTGCATTCGAATTCAAATAGGTTTGTGGATTCAAACACTTCGTTGCAATGTCTGTTTTCTGTTCTGTGATTGTGCATTCGGATTCAAATAGGTTTGTGGATTCAGACACTGCAACGCAGTTTCTGTTTCCGGTTCTGTGGATTCAGACACTTCGTTGCAGTGTCTGTTTCCTCTGTGATTGTGCATTCGAATTCAAATAGGTTTGTGGATTCAGACACTGCAACGCAATGTCTGTTTCCGGTTCTGTGAATTCAGACACTTTGTTGCAGTGTCTGTTTCTTGTTATGTGAATTCAAACACTTCGTTGCAGTGTCTATTTCAGGTTCATTTCCTGACTCTGTTTTTCTTTTCTTTGTTTGACAGTTTGATTCAGACACTGCAATGTAGTGCCATTATCTGGTTCTGTTTGTTATGCAGTATATGATTTGAGCTTCAATTAAAACATATCGAAAACCAACGAAGAAGAAGACCGGAATCCCATGGGTGTTGACCGGAATCCCATGGGTGTTGGCCGGAAAATACCTGCAACCTCGCGGGTCATTCGTCGAAAACTGTGGAAAATTTCTCTAAGTTAATGACGTGGACCCAAACGAATAGGAGTTCTTAAGCATCGGCGAATCGGGGACGAAGTGAACGTCCTGCTCGTTCCCACCGCCGCCACATCCGCCCTGTTTGGCAATCTTGCAATTCGCAGGAACTGAAGCCTCGATGTCTCTCAAACCGGAGTCCAAATTATTGGCAGCCCCGCCTGAAATCGAATCGTTGTCGAGACCCAGCAAGTAATTGATAGAGGCAAAGTCGGAGAAGCCCCGATTGAGCATACCGGACTTGCCGACGTAGCACGGCGACTTGTCGTGGGGGCGGGGGACGATGTGGTCGCCGTAGCTGCACATGAGGTGGAGCCTGTTGGTGGGGGAATGGGATCGTCCCATGAGTCGGTGTTGCAGGAGCGAGCAGAGGAGTCGAGGGACTTCGGGTAGTTAAGGTGGTGGGATAAAAGAGAAAGAGAGAAGGATAAAAGAGTCAAATTTTAACTACATATTATGACTTAAAGCACAAGTAGCCTTCGTCATTGACCTATGCCTAATTAATAAAAATATATCATTGACTAAGTCCAAAATAAAAATATGTCATTGATTTATGGCTTAATAGTAAAGTTTTTATTGACCTTTGGCTAAATTACCTTATTTTTTAAAGGGTACATATTATATATAACAAATTGGTATATTTAAGAATGGGTACATTAAAGTTTAAAAAATTGAAAAATTCTATGAATGGGTCCATTTAAGTTTAAAAAATGGAATATCTTTTTATAAAAAATTACTAAGTACAAACTTATTATAATTTTATTTCTAAAATGTTTTGAATTGAAAATTAATTAAGAGTATAATAAAGGTATGAATATTAAAACTCTAAATTAGTTACTATTTTTTATTTTACCAAATTATATAACTGACATGTAAAATCATTAATACAGGACTTCGATTAAAATCTGAAACTAATAATGTCTCAGTTAATGAATATTAGTAACTAGAGACCGGATACTAATTTCTCCTACTAAAAATTATCAATGATTAAGAATTTGCTTTCTTTTTCGTCATGCGCAGTGACACAGATGACATAATGAGAGTGTTCTAGACAGGTCCATTAACAAGTTTGCTGATTTCATTCCTCGTATAGGGATGGAGTTTGACACAATGGATGCTGCATATTTGTTTTGGAAAATATACGGGGGAAGAACTGGTTTTGGTGTCCAAAAGTTTATGCAAATAAGAGTCGAGTAGACGGAGACTTCACTTCAACCAGATCTGTGTACTCAAAAGTACGGGTGGGCACTTGAAACCGAAAACAGAAATCGAAACACGAACCAAATTGAACTGCACCAAACAGTTTAGTTTTGCAATTTTGAAACGGTTTTGGTTCAAAACCAAACCATAATGGGAAAAAACGGTTTGGTTTCGGTTATGTTCATCTAAAATTGAACTGCACCGTAAAAGATAAAGAAATATTAAATTGAATACCCATAATAGGTGTTGTGTTCTTATTAGGTGTTTGTTTGAATCCATACATTTAGTATGGACTGAAGCACATTCCGATTATTTGCTATTTTCCGCCATTTGTATTTGTTTGCCGTTTTCAATCCATGCATCCCTCCCTTTCTCTTCACATTGCAAACCATTCATTTGTTTGCTGTTTTCTGTAATTTGTATTTGTTTTCTTGTATAAATCAATTATTAGTTGTTGGATTCAGAGGTTTGATTAGAGGTCGTGGTAAACTTTCCTATTTTTAAAATCACTTCCTTGACACCCTTACTGCTATATATTTGTCGACGAACAATCGATTATTCATTGTTATGTTGTTTCTCTGATTTTTTAAATGATCATATAGCTCATGTTGTAATTTTATTGATTTGTGCATGCAGATGAATCATTTACTTCGAGATGAACTTTGATTTCCAAGCTAATGAGCCTAGATCTCAGTTAAGTTTTCCAGCAAATACATGTAATGGGCCTAACCATTAAGTAATTTGCCTGATTGCCGTTTGTGCCCTGATGAATTTCCTGCAAAAGTTTGCAAATGGTTTGAAACCGAACCAAAACCATTTGAAACCGAATTAAACCAAAACCAAATGATTTGGTTCCATTTCGATTTTAGCTTCATAACCTTACCGAACTAAACTGTAATTTTTTTTTATTTTAGTTTCCGTTTCACTCAAAACCGCACTGAACCATGCCTACCACTACTCAAAAAATGGTAGCCATGGAAATATCACAAAACCAGATTGTAGGCAGAGGGAGGCAACCACCTACACAAGAGAGCAGAAAGATCGACAAGAAATGACACGGACGGTAAAGAGAGTTGACAGACGGTAGAAAAAAAATATTTTCATTTTATAAAAACTAAAACTTAATTGTAATTGTTGGTTTCATCAAGGAGGTATTGGCCCATTACAAGCTTGCCCCGATTAGCCTTACCCTCACTGCTTATAGGGTTATGTATGCTTTCGAGCGCTTGAATAGGATTTACGAGGCTGGGTCGGGTCTCCCAGAGTTTCAAGCTTTGTATCTGCTAAAGAGCATGTCGGCAAGTCCGAGATACTTTTTTCCAGAGCCGCAATGCCGGACGATGAAACCGGACCTGGATTGAGGACCTGTATTCCAGCCGTTGAGGCGTTTTTCGACATTGCGCGCAGAGGATGCGTGGTTGCGTTGTTCGACCTGGATTAACCTTAACCTCATTGCACCTTCCTCTTAATTTGCCGACAAACAGGAAACCATATGCACGCTTTATTGGTCCATCAAGTGCAGTTCTTACAAAGAAACTAAATACTTTCGGAAAAAGTTAAGTGAAAAAGTAACTTGGCTCTCAATTCTTGCATCAAACAGTATCACACTCCAACGTTCAAGCACAATAATTTAAGGCCATTTGTGCAAGTGGGCATGTTTCTCCATCCAAGTATGTAATAATTAGACATATTTAACATCAATGTATACTTTATTAATGTGTTTGATCAATCAAAGTTTTCCTTTACAAACATTCAGGTGTGTGGTGTCGCTAACTCAATAGATTCCTAGCTTATTTGTTTTATGACCAGTCGAGTCATTGCCAACGAATTTGTGAACCTCATGATTTTATTTTAAAAATAAAATTAAGGGGAAGTGGACGATTCAAAACTGTTACAATAATTTAAGAAAGGGGAGAGTTTCAAACTCATAACGCATACGTGGAAACTCAACATTCTATCAACTAAAATATTGAACCACATGGTGAACCATGATTTGATATGGAGTAACACTACACATACACAAGAGTTTTTCCGACCTCTTTTCTTCACTTTTTCACATATTTGAAACCTCGTATTTTTATTTGACATCAATTATCCCGATTGATTAATCCTTAAGGCAATCAACAACATTGAAGCATGTCACACTGATTATTATCGTATATCTTATACATATAAGTACAATCTAACCTTTTAAAGTTTAATGCAACAACTAACTACTAGCTACTCCACACACATTAAGTGGCACTAAATTGAAAGAGGGAAGGGGCTGTTTGACAACCATTTCATTTTCAGTTTTCAATTTGGTAACTACTTTCAGTTAAAAAAAAATGAAAACTGAAATTCAAAAATTGAAAACTCAAGGTCAAACTTTGAAAACTCAAAAAAGTAGTTTTCAGTTTTTTTATTTAAGTTTTCATTTCTTTTAAATTAAAAGTACGTAGTTACCAAACGAGATTTCAGTTAAAAATAAAAACAAAACAAAAATTAAAAATGAAATAGTTACCCAACAGTCCCTAAGGAAACCAGTAGAGTTATTTGATTGTTTTTCCATTGACATTTATAGAAAAGAAAGATATGCATTAATTTTTTACTGCTTTTTTGGATCTAGTTTATTAAACATGTATAACAATCCTAGCTTGCCTAAATCCTAGATTCTAAGAAGAGGAAGTGAGAAGTGGAAAGGCCGAAAAAGGTTATGACAATATCCATTGATAAGCATCTATGCTTAATGTGTATTTGCAATACAAATTTTAGCCAAAAATTTTCATCATCATAAGTGAGTATTTTGGAAAGTTTAATATATGAGCCTATATCATTCAAAGATTTCTAATTTAATTTGTCCTGTTATGAAGAGATTATATGGTACACAGTCAAAGGTCATTCTAATGCGTTTTGTGCTAATTACCTCCAGATCAAGAAATTGATCACTAAAGCATATATACCCATTTGACACCCTTGTAATTGGTCTGTTTGTGATAATGAAACTCGCACTTCAGCTTAAAAAAAAAAAAAGGTCATTCTACTGCCATTTTTCTTGTAGTGTAAGAATGATGGCACAAATAACGTATTGTGCCCTCTCAATGAGGTAATTATCAAATTGACATTAGTCTCCAAGTACTTAAACCATGAACCAATACAATTAATGTGCCTCACTTGCATGGAACTATAGAAGTCCTTCTCCTCACTCAACTCCAACGCATAAACATTTTTCTCGCTTGCATGGAAGTCCTTCTTCATACTTGGGAGTGACCACAATCTCATTGGTCCAACCAACTCGGATTAATATGGGAGATTGGTGCTCAACTCTTCAAGTCAAGACACAAGTGCTCTTTTATTTCTCATGCATATAATAAATCAGGAAGTTGATTACCACAGAAAAATTTGGTACAAGCCGCCAAAGTTCTAAATCCCGATCCTTTACTGAGTCCTGACTGTTAGAAAGAAGATGAATGTAAATTTTCCACCCAAATGATTTTTCATTATTGCTCCAAGCCTCCAAGAATGAGTGTGAAAAGGACACTTGGTAGGGCAGAGTACTCATTGGGCCTTGAGAGTCACAAAACAACCATTCATGGCTTTACACGTAAGCACCGTAGTTGCAAGGGTTGGTCGATGGTCAACGTCAACCACTGTTTTCTATTGATATATTTTTGGTTTTAGGGTTTCCTACTTGTTTGGGTGAGGTCCACTTCGCGGACAGCAACTATCCATAGGGGTGCATGCATGGACTTTCTGAATCCGAAAGAGTGCTCTCACCAGCTTCCACTTGCTTTCCTACGTTTCTTGGCATGAGTAAATTTCTTTCTTTCCATAATTATCAGCTTTTATTAGGAGATAAATGGGGGTGAACCCACGAAATTCAGGATGTGAGTGTGTTGAGGCGAAGATTTCTCCGGAGAGAGCTCCTCGGCACTTTGCACATCTCCTCAAGTGATTGACACTTGCAATGTGTAGTTGGCTCTTGCTTGCTGCTTATCTGCAAGAAGAGAACAAAGTTAGTTCTGAAATGTGCCTTTATGGAGCCTTAGGTGTAGGCTTTGAGGCTCGCAATCAAAACTAACTAAGTGCTAGGCGTGTCACTGCTATCTCAGTATAGCAGATGTAGAACAAGAATGTGTTTAGTCGATTACTTGCTCCCCAAGTTACTCGGACTTCTTGTTATTAAAGGATTGTCGTGGATGGGTTAAGTCCACATTAAGTTCTTTTTCTTGCCTTGTGGCCAAGGACTTTTAGTTCATAGTCTTGTACGTTCGAATGAAAGGAGTCCAGATCCCCTTAAGCCATTTACTTGGTTCCAGATTGGTCTTTAAATGAAAGCATATCCATTAAACTAACCAGATCCAGGTGCAAATAAGATTCTTAAAGTAAGAAAACTGATGGGAATGATTTGGATACATACTAGAGAATACTAAGCAGTATATCTATTAACTTAGAAGACAAACAGAGAGCTTTGAGCAAGATTTCACCTTGTTGGGCAAGGTTGAACCTCTTGCGATCACTTCTCTTTGAGTTTACAGGGGTTGTGTGCTAAAAAAGGATGGATGGTAAACAAGTTTACATAAGGGAATCGATATTACGCCACTAGGGGTGGTAGCAGAGCTTTAAACTAGACAAAAGATGGCTTTTGTAGGGAATGATCCTGAAAAGGATTGAGATCTAGGCTGACTACAGCTTTTGGATGCAAATTTGGCTTGAGAGCAGAGTTCGTATGTTTGTTTGTTTGATTGGTTGAGTGTCCTTATCTTTGGGGCCTCTTCCTCCTTTTATAGACGAATTAGCCAGACTACTGTGTCTTTGCTCTTGCTCGAAAGCAACTTGGAGGGTAGTGAGTCATCAATATTTTACTTGTATTGCCACTGAAAAGTGTTTTTTGGCTGATTGTGAGTTAGTCACCATCACTTGGCATTTAATGCATAGGTATATGGCATATGCATTAATGGGGAGACGCCAATTTGTCTTTGGGCTTGGTGCTGGGCTTCGGGCAAGTCTCCTTTTAGTTGGCATCCCTAGGCTTCTTCACACTTGCAGCCCAATGTCCAAATATTAACCCAAACGGAGCGTAACCTACATGCATGAATTGATTATCATTTTCCTAATATTTTTATACAACTCGCACGAAATGGTGCAATAAAAAGTGACTTATTAAACTCAGTCGTTTGTAAATCAAGTATAAAGATTAAACTTTAAGTGATTAGTGATTACATGTATAATGTTTTACCAAAAATAGATTTTGCATGGAGACCATTTCCCGTAGGATTGGTTGATTAGTCGTCTTAATTTTGAACAAAAATGAGTGCAAACACCAATATTTGTAAAAGATTAACTAATTATTTATTCTCCGTAAACAACTGATGGAGTGACGTGCAACAAATTTGGTAAAAGGTGAGAAGCCATTCAAGGGATGTGACAACACCGCAGTAGAGAACATCTATTTCTGGATTAGCCATGAAATATGAATGGGGGCGAAGAAAGTCATTATATTTGGAAGTAGGGTTGGGGACAAGGGGTGGTTGGGGAATTATTGGTTTTGAAACAATAATTTGGGTCCCAACCACATAATAATAAGTTCATGAAGTTTATGTTAATGCCCATGCTTCGCAGAGAAAAATCAGCCACAAGAAGTGCAGATGAGCTGCAGTTATTGGTCCTAAAAGATCGATGAACAAATGGCTTGACCACACCATGATAGTCCCAAAACGCAAAGAAAAAAGTAGGGTCTATCCTTTACAGTTATATTGATGGGAAATCCATTGGCTTTTGCTCAGAATTGTATTATAAATATTTGAGTTTCCAGCCTCTCTTCATATAATATGTAAAGAGATTTTTTTAGGTTATGGTTAATCGCATTCAAAGAAAATGCGGCTTTTACTCAGAATTGTATTATAAATATATGAGTTTCCAGTTGCATCTCTTCATATGTTATGTAAAGAGATTTTTTAGGTTGTGGTTAATTGCATTCAAAGAAAATGTGGGCACGGTCGATATGCCATTTATATGAAGTACCAAAGAGTCACCGTTTTCGCTACTTAGGATCTATCTGGTGAAAAAAAAGGAAAGTTGGATGGAGACCTCAACCATAGAATACAAGCTGGATTGGTGAAGTGGAAGAGTGCATCGAGTGTGTTGTGCGACTGTCCTATACCACTAAAGCTCAAGATTTTTTTTATAGGACGGCAATAAGGCCAGCAATGCTTTATGGCACATAATGTGTTGGGTGGTGAAGTATCAACACGTACACAAAATGAGTGTAGCGGAGATGAGAATGCTTCGTTGCATGTGTGGGCACATGAGAAAGGATATGATTAGGAATAAGGATATCTGAGGTAAAGAAATAGTAGCCGAAATTGAAGGAAAGATGAGAGAAAATTGGTTAAGGTGGTTTGGACATGTGAAACGAAGGCCTACAGACGCTCTGGTTAGAAGATACGATTACAAGACAGAGGTTCAGGCTGAAGGGGTAGAAGAAGAGCTACGAAAACTTGGAAAGAGACTCTAAGAAAAGACTTAGAGTACTTGGATCTAACGGAAGACGTGACACATAACTAAGCGTAATGACGTTCTAGGATTCATACAGCCGACCCCACTTAGTGGGATAAGGCTTTGTTGTTGTTGTTGTTGTATCGTCGACATAACGAAATTACAGTTGTCAAAATGTGTTCAATATAATTATTAGTATGTCAACGTTATTGTGTTATAAGTACAGTTAACTGCAAAGTAGAATGATTAGATACACACACACATACACATATATACATATTCTTTAAGGGAAGGGATCCCCATTTTTTTTCTTCAAAAAGTAGACGATTCAGATCATCGATGTGGAATGAGTCCTACAACTAAACTCTATTTTAAAAAAAAAATTAAAAATCCATTCCCTTAAAGGGCATGTACACACACACACACACACACACACACACACACACACACATATATATATATATATACATGTTGCCAAAATTAGATTAACCAAAATCAACCCAATTAAGTCCAAATTTTAATGCTTGCAAGTGTACAAATCGTTAGGTAGTATAGTAGGCAAGCACAAGATCCTTCCAACTAAGATTGAAATAATTCTAATTATCTAACTTAATTTGTATTGCACTTGAATTGGAATAGAAAAATTGATGATTTGAGAATTTTGAAATTGTAATTGTAAATAAAATGAAATGAACTTAGCTAAGTGATGACAACGACAAAGTAAACAAATTATAATTCAATTGTGAAAAACACTAGAGCATCCGATTCACCATAACCAATCCAACTCAATTCCTACAGTTAATTATTAATGAATAATCATCCAAATTGACGGTCTAGTTCCTCTAATTCATATAGTATCTATGGCATCTAGATTACTATGTATACTCATATATACTAACAATCTATGGCATCTAGATTACTAAACACACACGAGTTCATTAACGATTTGAGAACTATTTAAGAGACCGCATGAAACCTAGTGTATGGCATCTACATCAAGGAATGCATGGTACCATTTGCAAGACGCTAAAACCGAATTAACAACATGACATCTGTGTTAACTCGCATCAAATACACTCAACTCAAACCAAAGTGGTGGCCAATCACCAAGATTAAAATTAAGCTCATAAGCACAGCAAAATGATACTCAAAGTGAATGAAACTTCATAAATAAAACTGAGAAATTAAGAATTCATAGTTAGGCTACATCGTAGCCCTAGCGAAAAGAAATTAGTTCCGGAACATAATCGGAAATATTATTGAATTCATAAAAAAAAATTAAAAGAAAAATAAGTTTAGAAAAGTCTGAAAATCTCTTGCTTGCCGCTGCCTTCTTCTCCTGTTCTTAATGATCTACTTGCTTCTCTTTTTCTTTTTTTTCTCTTGAATCATTAATGTTTAACCTCATTATTGATATATTAATACCAAAACCACCCGTTCCTTTTTCTTCTGCTTGTTCAGCCTTCCCTTTTTGCTTCACTCCTTTTTCATAACTGAACATTTATAGCCCATTTATCATGGACAATAAAAGAGAAAACAAAAGGATGAAACTTCTTGCCAGCCACTATGTATGATTAAACACCTCAATTGATTTCTCAATTTAACAACGCCTCCACTCCACTTTGCTGCCTTCTTCAGTTATATGCACAGTCAAACTCCTCACCAATCGAACAAACTGAGCAGCCATATATCCAAATTTATGATCTTGTCGAAGACCCACGTATTGGTAGCTGATTTCAGTAGGTGACCTTTCTTCTAATTTGATGCGGCTAACCCTTAGGGGAGACAAATACAACCCTTTTTATTTCTTCTGTCCGTACAATTGAAAGGATAATGGCACATGCTTTACTTTATCATCTGCATAACATTTAAATGAAATAGATGAATTATTATGAAACCCAAAAAGAAAAGCATATGATCATCTTAAATATGCTAGAAGCACACATGGTCAATTTACTTACACAAAATATTGAGAAAGAATCATACTTGACCCATTTAATTCTATAATAACCAATGAGATCCAATACAATTTTTTTCATCTTGTTAATCTAGCTAGAGAACACAAAGAACATGCAATTCCTTTCTTTTAAATCAAACATATCACACGAAAATGTCATTCTCAAGGTAAAATAGGTAGAATAATTTGCGTTTATCAATACACACATGCACACACACAAAAGATTAGGGGTGGGCACGGGCCGGGCCGAGTTGGGTATTGCAAATCTGATCACTGGAACTGGACCTAACCCAGCCCGTTTTAAACAGGCCGGTCCGGGACGGGTCCATGGGTCTTTTTTTTTTTTTTTCCTGTTTTGATCGCCTCTCGGACTCGCTCATCCTCTAGATCTTCAACTCAATCTCTGACTATCCAACATCAAGACCCTCATCCGCTCGCCGTTTCCAAACGATTCAACTCACTCGTCCCCCACACAGACTCAAATTGCTCCAGGACCTCGTCGTCTTCCTCAACATCCTCAAATCGCTCCAAGACATCGTCTCGGCCAAGCCCGACCCAACCCAGATCCTCCGCTAGTTCCACCACGTCTGAAACCTCTCGATCGAGCTCCCGTCGGAGCGGCACATATCAAAGATAGAGGCGTCTGAAGAGAATGAGAGTTAATCGATACACCCTGAAATTTTAAATAGTGTTTTAGAGAAATTACCTGAAATTATCGGCAACTCAAGCACGAGATTGGAGGAAAGAGAGAAGGGCGTGGACGGCGGCTTGTGGCGCATCTCATGATGCTTTGTGGATGGTGGCTTGTGGCACAGATGGTTTACGACGGGTGAGCTGGTTATATGCCTGTTTATGCTTTGTGAAGGTTTAGGGTGGGTGAGATGGGAGAGAAAGAGAGAAAGACCGTGGGAAAGAGAGATCGAGATGAAGGAGATCGATCTGGAAAAGATTGAGAGAGATTGAGAGAGCGGAGAGATTGAGGGAAGAGACAATAGAGGGTGATGGTCGAATTAGGTCTGAGAATAAGAAAGAAAAGGTAATAAACAATATAGGGTAATCATAGTAGGCAATGAATGGTCTTAGCCAGGGACCCGTCTTCTCCAATCTTTAGAACCGACTCGCCCCGTTATTTATCAGGAACCGGCCCGCCCTGCCCCATTTTGTATTTGTAATTTTTGGACCCGCCCCAACCCGCAGGTCCAAGACCCGTTTGCCTACCCCTACAAAAAAATCCTACAAATTTGTACCCAGAAAGAGAGAGCAAGGCAACTATCTCAAAATCCTACAAATTTGTACCCAGAAAGAGAGAGCAAGGCAACTATCTCATAATTCTCATTACATGCTATAATTGAGTTGAGATTTTGAAAGTGAAAAATCATCGGTCGGTACCTTGGGTTTTTATATATATATGAAACCTTTAAGGAGGGATCCCCAAATAGGGATTAGTTGTAGGTCTACACTACATCGAACTTTAACGATCTGAACCGTCTCTTTTTCAAATTGCACCTCATAGATCAGCTTTGCAAAATATTAGCCAAATCGGAAATGTTTAAAACATCTAATTGAGTTTAAAGAAATTAACGAATACTTTGTTATATAAGAAAAAATGAAATTTTATCTTGATAATTAAATAGGCAAATGGTTTCGGATTGAATTGAATTTTCGCAAGGATGATCTATGAACTGAGACTTACAAAATAGACGGTTCGAATCGTTAAAGTTCGATGTTGAGTGGGCCCCACACCTAATCCCTTTTTTTTTTTCAAAAAATGGGGATCCCTTTGCATAAAAGGCCTATGTGTATGTGTGTGTATATATATATAGGAGCAGATTTGTGATACTACTTATTTTACACAATTTTTTGGGGCCCACTCCGTAATGTATTTCAACGAACCGAATTGTCTATCTTTTAGAACATCATTAATAGATCATGCTAGCAAAAATTAGACAAATCCAAAACCATTAAGACATTCGTTTGTAGTAAAGAAAATGGACGCATGCGTTCAACAAAAAAACCCTAAACTTTAATCCAATGGCCATATGATTTCAGATTTGGATGATTTTTGGTAGACATGATATTTGAGGGAAGACTTAAAAGATAGATGGTTCAAATCATTGAATACATTACGAAATTAGCCCCACAAAAACTTGCCTCAAATTTATGTAAAAAAAATGGTGTCACGAATTCATCCATAATAGTTTGTGGTATTATGGCGGGATTAAAATTTTAGAAAACTACCTCAAGTTTAGGACATTCAAAATTTCAAAGGGATAGCACATTACAACTCAAGACCCTAAAACTTGTCCTTGTATGGTCCATAGATTACAAAGTCCAGCTCTCCTGAGTCCATACCATTCAAAGATGATGAGCTTAATGCTAAAAGCCCAAGCATAACGGAGGAACATGCGTGTTTGTTTTGTATTTTTCTGTTATTGGGTAGGGTTCTTTTTCTTTTTTTTATGGTTTCTTTCTGTATATTTGGGTTGGGTTAGGATTTTCACAAGGAGATTAGCATTATCACAACGGACCCGGCGTGCTTATAAGGGAGTTTCGGAAATTTCAATACATATTCATGTGAGAACATATCTCCTAGAAAGTAGTTACATTTTTTAAATTAGAGATATGTGTAACGATAAGATTACCTCAAACGCAAGTTATAACTAATCTTCCAATTTCAGTGAAATTCGAACTTTGTTCAAACTCTACAGAGAGAATTTAGGAAATTCAATTCCGAACAACACTTGTCGCCATAAGTTTTTATAAAACTAAAATACACAAGAAAAAACATTGCTAAACTTGTGCAATTGTTGAAGCTAGGCTCTCTATTCTTCCAGAGAAAAGAATGGAGAGATTGATATTCATTTTGACCACATGTTTTATGTTGGCAAATTGTGCACGAATCCCTGATGTTGATCCACTGTCGTATGCAGCATCACCGGAACCAAGCTCGCTGGACGTACCAACGACAGCAGGCTCACCAAGCGCAGATGGTTGTAACGATGTGATATTCGAAATTGCCGATTGCATTCCCTTTTTAAGCGATGGGAACACGAACACAAAGCCGGAAGGTTCGTGTTGTCCCGGATTGGAGATGGTGCTAAAAGCTAGTGATGGCTGCATATGTGAAGCCATAGAAAGTAGTGCTGATTTGGGTGTTCATATAAATATGACAAAGGCTATGACATTGCCTTCTGCTTGTGGAATCTCTGCACCTTCTTTTCTTAATGAATGTAACCGTGAGTAATCTCATCTCTCACGAGTATTGTGCACTCTGATTAATTTTTTTTATGAATTAAGAATTTGTCGATGTATATTGAACGTCAAGATGTTTTCCTCTTTTGTTTTGCAGTCCCATTGCCTCCTGGTGCAAGTGCTCAGGGTATGTTCTAATTGTTTACTATATGTTTTAGTTTCACTTTTTTCCATATTTAAAGAAAAAAAAATCCTATACTTGATGAAATGGACCCTTGAATGACCATTCAATAGGTAAAAAAAGGATGAGAAAATGGTGATAAAAGTAATTAATCTTTCCTGTTAACTTAGATTTTCTTTTCTTCGTATAGATACATTTTTATTATTATTTAGTAGAGTGATCTTTCTAGTTTATTTTTAATATTGGAAAAAAATGACCGATGACAAGATGATAGATGTGAACAAGAAAATAGAACTGTGAAATAAATTTTTATTAGATTTATGTATTCTCGTTATTTCATTATTGCATGTGTATCAAAGTTATGAGTGATTTAATATTCTTTGGGACAATTTAACAATGTAATATGTCAAAATCTAAGATTTGATCATTGTTTCAAATGTTAAATCTCAAATCTCTTTCTGTTGCAGTACCCCACACACATGCTCCAAAATCATCACCAAAGAGTCAATCTCCAGAACCAAGCCAGGCACCAAGAAGTTCCGTCAATGTAGTTCCATCACCGGTCACTGCTCCACACGCCGGAACTTACTCAGCATCTGCATCTCTAGTGCTTACTCTTAGCATGCTTTCTGCATCATTCTACTGTATTTCATTTTAACGAAGCCGAAGTTTCATTGCTTGTTTTTATCATCCTACGCAATATTAGTCATGCTTGTAGTTTAGCTTGACTAGACTATGCTTGTGGTTATGTAGGGTTTTTATTTCTATTTAGTTTTGACTTCTAATTATTTTTCGTTTCCTTTTCATGAATGAATTAGCATCAATTTTTTTTTGTCCTTCAGAAGAAAAACCGTACAATAGTAATCAAGTAAACAGTTCCAATCATCTTTAGGTCTTTTATATGATAAAATTTTCTATCATGAATATTTCTCTATTTGTATATGAGAGGTCATAAATTCGAATACCGCGAAGGGTTAGTTCGATACAAATCTATTCTTCCACTCTCTTAGTGTAAATACATCGTTATATTAAAAAAATAATTAAATTTTCAGATTTCTTTAGGAAACTAACCATTCAGAAAAAAGAAAAAAAATAAAAAACCGGGAAACCATGAATTTCTGTAATGACATAACAAGTAATCATTGGATGATCAAAATTGAAGAAAGATTAGGTGCAATTATTTTTGGTAACAGAAGTGACGTGAGAAACCTAATTCCATGGTCTGGGTTTCCCTCCTCCAACAAAAAGACCAAAAACTATTTTACTTTTTTTTCTTTTTTTTTTGAAAACTAAAAAAAATAAATAAAAAATAAAAAAATAAAAAATAAAAACTATTCTACTTTTAGGCTCGTCTTTTGATATCGACTAACAGATTTGGCCCACTAAGACCATTTCCAACTCTTGGGCTAAAAGCTAAATTTTTTAGCCCGAGATTATTAAAGAATAAACTTAGGCTAATTTTTTTCTTAAATTAACTTTTAAAAAAAATTTATGTAGACTATCATAAATTAATTTTATGAACATTTTAATCTAAAAATATTTAAATTCCGATAAATATTGAAAAATTACTAAATCGATACATGAAACTCATGAAACACTATGGAAGAATATGAAAATCATGATAAAGATGTATAAACACAAAAGACATAAAACACAAAAAACACACAGAACACATGTGAAGCACATACAAAACACATGTGAAGCACGTACACATGTGAAGGATATACAAAACACATGATAGAGATGAAGCACACACAGAACACATGTGAAACACATGACATACACGACCTTTAATATGCTCTCTTGCCATGTTGAACAATTTGGAAATGGAAAGAAATGGTAGAAAGAAAAATTGGAAGAATTGTAGGAGAAAATTGAGCTTTGTGTGGATGTTTGAACAAATACATAGGTATTTATAGAGTTTTTGGGTGAATTTTTAGTTAAATAATTTTTTTTAATTATTTTAGCCGTTGGATTTAAATTTGGGCCGTTAGATCTTTTTTTTACCGTTATATTGATTATATTCGATCTCAGCCATTGAAGTCAATGTATTTTAAAATTACATTTAAAAAAAAAACAAAATTTGAATATAGACCGTTGGATTAACCAACGGTCCGTAAAGCCCAGCCGTAGGATGCAGAAAAGACCCGTTGGGCTCTGGTTGGTGGCCGACAGCGACCTTGACAGTGGGCCCCCCTGTCGAGTGCTGAAGCCAAACGGCTCGCGTGGGGCGAGTGCACGAGTGAACGGGCCGAGACTGGGCTCCCTTTGGGTGAGTCCACGCGTTTGTGGGCTATTTCTTGAGGGGTATTTGGCCTTCATTTGGCTTTAAGCCCAAAGATTTGGCTTGGGTTTGGGGGGAATAAGTGGGGTAATTTCAAATTTGACAAATAGTCGAGGGTTGGGTGTGATGTAAAAAGGAAAGGAAAAGAAAAAGGAACAATGTATTGTTGAGGATTTGAGTGTACTTCCCAACCTCCAACTGCCAAGGCCAGACAAGATATGAGATCATCACTAGCTTCTTCTAATCATCAAAACATGTATTTTTGCAAATAGAAAAATGCTAGTCGTGCCAATTAGTTATTAGTTATTAGTAACTAGTTTAGCGTTTGTTTGCACGCACATGAACAATTGTTATTAATTTTTATATCAATTAAACTATTATTGATACAAGAACACGATTTTTCTGTTTCAAATCAAACAAAAACATTTGTACAAAAGTAATACTTGTATGTATGAAAGCCTTGCTACTTTCAGTACGTATCCTCATTCTGTTGAGGCACTAGCATGTTTGGAAGGGTTGCGCTTGGTTAAAACACTACAAATGGACCATGTTCTCTTTGAAAGTGACTCCATTTCACTGGTCAAGGCCCTTAACAGTCGGCACCACGACACTTTAGTATTGGGGAGATTAACTGATGATGCTTGTGCATTCTTAAACCAATTTTCATGGGAAAGGTTTACTTATGTTTATCGAGATGTCAATGTTGTGGCACATAGGTTAATCATTTGCTTTTCTTCTCTAGATAATGCTACCTTGTGGATTCGGAATTCTCCGAATATTATAGAGGATGCACTACTAGTTGATTCTATATACTATTAAGTTTTTCAACTAATAGATTTCTCCATTTATAAAAAAGGGTTTTTATCACAAATGGTTTCTGAAATTGACTTACCTCATCAAGATGGTTCATGAAATTGAAAATCAATCAATGTAGTCCTTGAAATTGAGTGTCGCAAATCAATGTAGTCATTCCGTCATAACTCCGTTAAAAATTCTATTATTTGCTGATGTGGCAAGTGACGTGGCACACTTTATATTAAAAAACTAATAAAATATTATTAAAAACTAAAAAAAAATCATTTAATATTTTTTTTTTCTTCTTCTTCTTTCTGGGTTGCAGCGAACTTAGTTTTTTTTTTTTGGGTAAAGTACAAAAAACTACCTCAATTATTGGTCTCACGACACTTTCATACCTTATCTTTTAAAATTGACAATGTCATACCTCATCTTTAGAATTTGGTCCAATGTTATACCTTTCGTTACTTGGCCGTTTACTTTTCAGTTAAATGCTGACGTAGCTTGATTCAGGGCCCACTTTCTATTAAAAAATTATTAAAAACTAAAAAAAAATTATTTAATATTTTTTAAATATTAAAAGAAAAGTAAAAAAAAATTATTTGATTTGGTTTTTTTTTTTTTTTTTGTTCTTCTTCTTCTTCCCCGGGGAGGTTACTGAGGGTTTTTTTTTTTTTTTTTTTTTTTTTTTTTTTTCTTCTTCTTCTTCTTCTTCTTCTTTTGGGTTGCAGATTCGGTTTTTTCTTCTTCTTCTTCTTCTTCTTCTTCTTCTTCTTCTTCCTCCTCCTTCTTCTTCTTCTAGGTTACAGATTCGGATTCGGTTTTTTTTTTTTTTTTTTTTCTTCTTCTTTTTCTTCTTGTTCTTCTTCCTCCTTCTTCCTCCTCCTCCTTCTTCTTCTTCTTCTTCTTCTTCTTCTTCTTCTTCTTCTTCTGGGTTGCAGATTCGGATTTTTTTTTTCTTTTTTTTTTCTTCTTCTTCTTCTTCTTCCTCCTTCTTTTTTCTGGGTTGCAGGAAGGGAGCTGGATGGGGGAGAAGAGAGAGAAGAGGGTAGGGTGGGGGGAGAAAGGGCACGAACAGAAGGTTTTTTTTTTTTTTTTTTGTTAAAAATAAATAATTATTATTTTAACATTTAAAAAATATTAAATGATTTTTTTTAATTTTTAATAATATTTATTAGTTTTTTAATATAAAATGTGCCACGTCACTTGCCACCAAGGTATAAAATATCGATGATATCGAAAATATCGGTAGTCTAAAAACACGGAAATTTCGATGGAAATATCGGGATATTATCGATATCGATAAAAATTGAATAAAAACCACGGAAATTGTAAGAAAAACTTGGAAATTTTTATTGAAACTTTGCAAGATGTTTATTTAGTCAATTATCTATTAGTTTATCACAAAAAATTGGAAGGAAATGCATTGCATGATGGATTTAACTGATTTAAGTTGATTATATAGCGAGCTGGCAAACATTGTGCGTGTAGAAAATATGTAGTAATTAATGAAAGAAGTTTAAACACACCATAATCATTTATATATAATGAATTAGTACAATATTTTACACTTTGTACATTGCATGTGCAAAAGAAATTGTCAAAGATTCATTGTCATGTGCAAATTTGTTTCTTGCAAAAAGAATTCAAAACAAAACCATATATATAAATATTTTAGTATATTTTCACAAAAACATAAGTGATATGGTGATTAAGGTGTTGAAGGAGTAAAGTGGGAGGGTTCGAATCCCCTTGGTGTTATTTTAGCATATTTTCATTGTCATGTGCAAATTTGGGTTTCATCTCGCGATATATTGCCCAAATAATGCATTAAAATCATTGAAAATATCGTCTCCAATAATAACGATATATTAACGAATGAGTATAAAAATATCGCGAGATGAAAAAAACGATAATATTGGCGGATATTATCAAAATTTTCGTCCATGCTTGCCACATCAGCACATTACAAAATTTTTAACGGAGTTATGATGGAAGGACTACATTGATTTGCGACACCCAATTTCAAGGACTACATTGATTGATTTTTAATTTCAGGGACCATCTTGATGGGGTGGGTCAATTTCAGGGACCATTTGTGATAAAAACCCTATAAAAAATAATTTGTTACAATTTATTTGGTTTACTCTTTTATAAGAGTACTCTTTTCTAATTCGATTTCTAGTCTTGAGTTTGATTCAGTGGCGAACACTTTTTTTTCTTGACTTGAATCACAATCACTTTGAACACGTCGGGATCATGAGAAGTGTGAAGTGGTGAGTAACCTTCGGATTTGGTATTGATTCTCCATCAACTTAGTGAAAGAACCTAAATGAAATCTGGTAGGTAATCACTCATTACGTTTATTCTTGTTATATCCCTTCTTGATGCAAAAACAAAGTGAAGAATTTTCTTCTTTGTTCAAATTTCAACGTCCACGCCGTCCAACAAATAACATCATCTATCACTTATGGGCAGATCAATAAAATATTATTACAACTTTAGAAGTTGGGACCAGTTCTAAAATTTATAAACAAATAGCATCAGCTATCATGGACTTCAAGGGACGGAGGCTGCGACGTCTTTTTTTAATTCTCTAGAAAAGAAAAAAAGAGCAAAGAATAGAGATTAGATTTTGGAGTTAGGTTGAATATCGTAGGAGGTGGCTGACCAGGAACACAAAAATAGGTCGATAACGAAAATTTGAGGGTTTTTAAGCTAATCTACGTCAAAGACAACTCAAGTTCAAATATAAAAGAACAAAAAGTCGACCAAAAAACTGACTTAATCAACTGACTTAATCGAAAACAGAAGAAGCTTCCTATTTTTAATGCGAAAAAAATGATCAAAGCGTAGCTATAAACCATGCAGGGGTTGGTGGAAGGCACTCTGTTTACAACCAGTGACCACACATGTATACGTACACAATGAAGTAGGTATGGTAGTTTGACTAATTCTAACCAAAAACAATCGTCCTCCACGTTTTTTTTTTAATTTTTACATATAAATAAACAGCAGAGTATGATCTTGTTTTCTGGTTGAACACTGTCATATATTTTTCAGGGCAACTAGGATACGACGTCGTTGACTAGAACTTGAAATATGGTTGGTGAAAAATCATCCATGTAACAAGTGATTACGTGCGGCAACTGAAAGGTCATTTGCTATTGGCATAAGCCACATAGCATGAAAGAGACCCCACCCCAATGAAAATTCTTCCAATTGAAGGAGCTTAATTTCTGGGTTTTGAATTTGGGTTATGGATACGACGGAATGGCACAAACGTTGATTTTTGCTTTTGATGATGAGGCAGCACAAAAAGAACCAGTTGGGGCTTCGTCACAATAGGTTCGAATAGATTTACAGAAGCATTTCAGCATTCTTTAAACATTATCGTGTAATTCACATGCATCAAGAATCGAACCCATTATTGTAGGAAACACAACAATAGGACCTACAAACACTATTCGGTATTGTCGATATTTCTCCCACTTTCGCCACCAACGAGAAACAGGTGTAGGGTTTTACCAAAAAACTTTGGCAATATGTGTGTGTTGTACCATTTATAAGGCACTAGATGTTCATCTTGATATCGACGTGGGACTCAATTTTGGCTCAAATCAAAGCCACCAAACTCCAACACCCAAGACGTACCGTGTAAAATACAAACATGAAATTTGTCCCAACACTAAAAATCAAAATATATAATATCATATTATTAGTACGTTTAATGTTGTGCTGAATAGGAAGATAATAGCCATTAAATGAATCCACCACTAACATCATTATCTTTCAATGCAAACTATCTTATCTTTGATGAAAATAGAGGAGCATACCTGCTCTAGTCAAACATGCATCATTAACGTTTATCAACAACCAATTCTTGAGGTTATCCTATATGGTCAATATTGAATCGTTTTTTTTTTTTCTTTTGGTTGTCAAGTGTCGTTATGGAATTCAAAAACCCATTTGGGGCAAATCTCATATAGTCAATATGGAGGTAAATTCTCATATAATCAATATTGTATACTTTCTTTTTTGAATAGTCAATAAGGAATTCAAAAACCATTTGTAATTTCACAAACTTACCACGATTGGTGCACACTAAGTTATGACCCATAAATTGATAAATGAAAACTAATTGTAACTGAAATCCTTTCCTTGATTAAACATTCTTTGCCTTGTTTAAAAGACCCTAATTCCTTTCTAGATTCAATTGAGGAGCATAGGTACTGGTTATGCTAAAATGTATAACATCTCGTGCCAATGAAACAATGATAGTAGATAAAAACTTACACGTCTTTATTTTATTGACAGAAGATTTAACATGACGGCTTAACATGACATATTATTTATTCCCTCATTGTAGCCAATGCTTTTTTTTTTTTTGATCCATGTAGCCAATGCTATGAGTATAAAAACAAAACACAAAAATTATGAAAACATCATACAGATGATGATGTTTTTCCCATTTAATTAAATATAGAAAATAAGAGGAGAAAGAAAGATAGACAGGGAGGTAAGTATAGCATGAATGAACCTAACCACCAACCAAAACCCATAACCTATTCACCATCATCCGATATTTATTTCAACATCTTTTTTATTTATTAATAAAAGTACCCACCAACACATCTTGGTCTTTTTCTCAATCATTAAATCAATAGGTTAACTACATTTTTCAGCTCAAGATTTGTAGGTCGTAAAATGAGTTACGAGGCTTTAATTTTTAGCATTTTACACTAATGTAATTTCTGAATTTTATTAGTTTAACATCTCTGTCAATTTCAATTTTTAATACTTTACACTTTTACTTTTTTTAATTCTTGTATGAAATTGACAATCAATGGTATAAAATGTGGGCTCAGTACATATCATATTAACACTAAATGTCTCATTAAATTATGAAATGGACATAGAGATTAAATTGATGCGTGCAATTTAGAAATCACGTGATGTAAAATTACAAATTGAAATCTCGTGATTCATTTTGCAAATGATTTCAAACCTTATAGTCTAAAATCTAGTTAAGCCCTAAATCAATTATTCATTCTGCTCCTGTGAGAGACATAACCTTGTATGCTTTCTGAAAATTAATAAAAAAAAATAAAAAAACCTATTTTCAACAAGATTTATGATCTTCCGTCTCAGTCCATCAAACGCAACGCCGTTTACATATTTTATTCGCAAAATTATTTGTTTTCATTTTATTTTAATCAATAAGGGAAAGTTTTTCAACTTTCAAACTTAGAATATCTTACAACATTAGAAGAAGAAAAAAATGATAAAACCAAGAGTTGGTGAATCTAGACTGTCGAGTGAGAAAGAATTGACTTGAGAAAGAGCTGGACTGAGAGAAGTCAAAATCCAACCAATTGTATTATGAGGAGATTTTAATGTGCTGAATCATGTCTTTATACACTAAGTGTAACAATATAATTAGTTGAAAATTTAAAAAAAAAAATTAAACCAATTGTATTATGATATTTGATGTACCAGACTGTGTTCTCGGCATACTAAAACACATTTGTAATATTAAATGCTTATATGTTGATTATTGATTCCCCATTTCATGTGAAAGCATTGTTAGTCGAACAAGGGTGCATTTTGCTCTTTCTTTGAGTATGTATAATATTGTGAATGTATCACTTGTATTTCCATTTCTCGTATAGTCAGTAAACACATTTGTAATCCACAGTTGAAATATTCTAACCGCTTACGTTTATTCTTTGTTAAATCTTTCTTGCCAATTTCGTTTGTTATTTTTCTAAAAATTTGGAACATATAAAATAAAATTTTAAATTATGGGCTTACATATTATCACACGCGATTTTTTTAATTAGAAATGAGGACAAAATAAAGACGCAGACTGGTGCATCTAAAAAAAAGAAGAAGGGATCACTTAGTACTACGGTCTGGTGGTATTCCTATTTACTTAGAAGCGAAAGGTTTTAAGTTCGAATCTCGTAGATGACGAATTCGAAATTAAATTAGACATCCCAAGATATGATTTTGTCGAATTCTCTTTCTTCTTAATATAAAAATATCAATATACAGTTAAAAAGAAAAAGAAAAAAGAAGGGTGGGTCGACTGCGCCACCCAACTCACAGTCAAGACACGCCAGGTCCAAAATTTAATTCCTTCATTCATGATTCGTGGTGCAATTTCTGCTTTTCTATTTGTTCCCCCAAATCTTAAATAAATTTAAAAACCCAGAAAACACAAATTAAAATTTGATTTACCCCAAAAAATTCACACACGAGAAAAACAGAGAGGGAAAGTCACTTTGACTGGAGAGAGAGAGAGCACCTTGATCTTAAGGGGGTAGCTGGGAGTTGCTGGAGACGAAGGAAGACGGTGTGGAATTGGCAGGTAACACGTGCATTTCTTATTAAAGCCGTTAACTTGTTCGCAGACAGATGCAGTCACAACTCTCCTTCTCCAACCCCAACCCCAAACCCACACCTACCTCTTTCTCCAATTCCTTCTAAACATAAATACTCCCAATGATCACACTCATAACACACACAGTGAACCAAATACGCCTCTTGATTCATACATAATGCTTGGTGCCCAGATAGCAATTTGAGCAGCTCGATCAAGATTCCAGCTCTTTTTTCTCTTCACTTTTGAGGTTTGTGACCCATTTGCTTTAGACCCTTTAAAGTTATTGGCTTGTGGGTGCTTCTGTTATGATTTGCGTTTTGGTGAAGTGGGTTTTGTTTGTATTGGATATTGGTTGTTGGGAGGTGGTTTGATTGGACTTGGAATTTGTTTTGGAACCTCCAAAGGTTGTATTTTTTTGGGTAGCTTTTAGTTTTTTGAGTGAGGATGTGTTTGCAGTGGATTTGGGATTTTAATTTGCTGTTTTCTGGAGTTTATGGTTTCACAAAGGTGCATTCTTTTTCTTTCCTTTTTGGTAACCTGAGAACTATATACTTAGGGTGTTCTGTTTCCTTGAGCTGGAATTCAAGGGTTCAATTAGTGTAACGTATTTAGTATTGAAATTTAATTTTAATTACACTTAAAACAAGGATAATTTAGCATTGTATCAAAATAAGAGTTCATGATGGTATGGAATTAGATACAATAAAAAAACATCAACTCCCTTTCATGCAACCAAAAGCAGCCTTAGCATAATCGGTTAGATGTTCGTAATTGCTATCATGTTGTACTTTGGATCATGAATTTCATTCCTTAACTACTATGAGAAGTAAGAGGCAATGGGGAAAAGCCCCATTTGGAATTACTACACCTTTAATCATAATATCATGTTGGTAGCTTATTTGAAAGCTATAGTGAATTTGTTGGACTAAAACTTCTCCTTAAAATTTCACTTACGTTGTTGATGGTATAATTTGTTGATCAGCAGCATGTCGGAAGCCCAGAGGAAATTGTTGACAGTACCCAGTTTCCATCGTGGAAATGGGTACGTAAATGGGGTACTCAGGCATCCTTCTATGGCATCTAAAGTTGATGAATTCTGCTATGCCCTTGGTGGGAAGAAGCCAATCCATAGCATTTTAATTGCAAACAATGGAATGGCTGCGGTCAAGTTTATTCGTAGTGTGAGGACATGGTCTTATGAGACATTTGGTACAGAGAAGGCTGTTTTATTGGTGGCAATGGCCACACCAGAGGACATGAGAATCAATGCAGAACACATCAGAATCGCCGATCAGTTTGTGGAGGTTCCTGGTGGAACTAACAATAATAATTATGCCAATGTGCAACTCATTATAGAGGTGCGTATCCAAAGCTCTTAACCTATGTTTTCCACATTTTTATTTTATCACCATCAAAACTGTATGATAACGAAGAAGATATCCAACTCAGTTGCTGAGGAACCTTGTAGCTGAAAGAAGTTTTGAGTGGTTTGATTTTGTCACCATTTGTTTGACTGCAAGAAATGAAATTTGATATAAATAAGAGGAAAATCAGAGAAGTGGATGCTAATATCAAAATCATGAACATGCAAATGAAGAGGCTGGAGATTATTATTTTTCTCAGAAGTCATAGAAGATTTATTAGTGATTATGGGAGGTGTGTTTTGATATTAGTGAGCCGCATTTCATGTGGTAAACTGTCAGCAGAAAATACATGGTGTTTATCATTTGAACAAAGTTTTTGATCTCTAAAGTGGGAGTTGCTTCCTAATAGAGGGTTGCAATCCTGGCACGAACCTTCTGACTCTCTTTGTTCCACTCATTCAGTAAACTTTTTGTTCAACTAACTCAGTAAACTTTGTTTCACTCGCTCCCTGGCACTCTCCATGTAGAGTATTTCTACATTTTCATCAAAACTCCATAGACAAAAAAAAAAAAAAAAAAAAAGAAGGCGTGGCATGGAGCATTACGTTACCTGTAGTTCTGAAGCATGTCATGGCTTCCTGTAGTTCTTGTTAGCATTTCACCTGAATTTTTTGTTCTTTATTACCCAGATGGCAGAGAGAACACATGTTAATGCAGTTTGGCCTGGTTGGGGTCATGCCTCTGAGAACCCTGAGCTTCCAGATGCATTGAATGCAAAGGGAATTGTATTTCTTGGGCCACCATCTATATCTATGGCAGCATTAGGAGATAAAATTGGTTCATCATTAATTGCTCAGGCTGCCAACGTACCTACTCTTCCATGGAGCGGATCACATGTATGAATCCTGAAAACTGTGTCCAATTTTCATTTGGTTGCTTTTGCCGGGTAATGCAATCTGATATTGTTAGTGTCTGTTCTCCAGGTGAAAATTCCTTCAGAGAGCTGCTTGGTTACAATCCCAGAGGAAGTATATAGGGAAGCGTGTGTTTATACAACAGAGGAAGCTGTTGCAAGTTGTCAGGTTGTTGGTTACCCAGCAATGATTAAGGCTTCATGGGGTGGTGGTGGTAAAGGCATAAGAAAGGTTTGTGTCATACGTGAAAATTTACCCTTGGCTAATATGCCTGTGAATAGTCAGCTGAACTAAGTGGAATTATTTACTTTTCTAGGTCCATAATGATGATGAGGTAAGGGCATTGTTCAAGCAAGTTCAGGGTGAAGTTCCTGGATCTCCAATATTTATAATGAAACTCGCATCCCAGGTCAGATAGTCTATTCCGTTTTGATCTGGATGATCATAATTGCTGAACTTCAGACCAGACATTGCCAATTTTACTATTTAATTTTTCTATTTTCTCTTATCAGAGCCGACATTTAGAGGTACAGTTACTGTGTGATCAGTATGGAAATGTTGCAGCTTTGCATAGCCGTGACTGCAGTGTTCAAAGGCGGCACCAAAAGGTAATAATTTTATGGCATACTAATTTAAAACCCTTTGTTTTCACATTCACTAGCTTGGTCTTCCAGGGAATTTTGTACTCCTTTCTTATAATTTCTCCAGTACTCATCAATGCACAGTATCTTCTGCTGGAGATGTTTCACCATCAAAACTTAACTTGTTTATATGTTTTATAGATTATTGAGGAGGGTCCAATTACTGTAGCTCCTATAGAGACTGTAAAAAAATTGGAGCAATCAGCTCGAAGGTTGGCTAAATCTGTTAATTATGTTGGAGCAGCTACTGTTGAGTACCTCTACAGTATGGAAACTGGCGAGTACTATTTCTTGGAGCTGAACCCTCGATTACAGGTTTCTTATTTCTGTTCATGTAGTCTTTTCTTCTAGCGTATGAACTCGTTTTTTGTTGTTTTCTTTAATTTGTTTTGTTGGTAGCATTGTAGCACTGAATAATGCACTGGTGCAGGAAATGTGTATGCCTGAAGTGAATATAGAAACAAAAATATGCTTTGTTATGTGCTAATCAAGCCATTTAATCTTAACGCAACCTCTTACAGAAGGATTAACATCATATTATCACCATTATCATTAGAATTTCATATGGCTTGTTAGCTTCTGGAGTTGCATCTACTTTTCAAGACAAATAACTTTACGAGTATAACTAAATGTTTTTTATTTAATTGAATCCATGTAGGTGGAGCACCCAGTCACTGAGTGGATAGCTGAAATAAATCTTCCAGCAGCCCAAGTTGTAGTTGGGATGGGCATACCTCTCTGGCAAATCCCTGGTATGGTCATAATTGCTGGATTTCTTCTAAGATATCGATTTCTTTGTCATTTTTAATTTGTTCACATTCCCTGTTCATATGATTCATTCGATTAGAGATAAGGCGATTTTATGGAATGGAACATGGTGGTGGGTATGATGCTTGGAGAAAGACCTCAGCTATTGCTACCCCATTCGATTTTGACAAGGCAGAATCTACAAGGCCAAAGGGTCATTGTGTTGCCGTGCGTGTAACAAGTGAGGATCCAGATGATGGCTTTAAGCCTACCAGTGGGAAAGTACAGGTTAGTTATGATCGTTCCTCAGTCTTACTTGAACTTCTTTCATGCTTTCATGACTATATTGAGTATGTCAAACTATATGCAGGAGTTGAGTTTTAAAAGCAAGCCAAATGTTTGGGCATACTTTTCTGTTAAGGTAAATATCTTCCAAGTGGATAATGACAAATTCCTCCATAAAAGAAAAAGAAAATTTTAGTTCTCAGATAAATTCTTATTTATGTTGTGATTTGCAGTCTGGAGGGGGCATTCATGAATTCTCAGACTCTCAGTTTGGTGAGTATTAACCTACTTTGACTGCTTTTTATTTTTTATTTTTATTTTTTTAAAATAGTTATCAGTCTTTGCTGCTGACGTATTAAAACAAATACCTCTTCTTCTAGGACATGTTTTTGCATTTGGAGAGTCTCGAGCTCTAGCTATTGCAAATATGGTTCTTGGGCTGAAAGAAATTCAAATTAGAGGAGAAGTTCGTACAAATGTTGATTATTCAATAGATCTTCTACATGTAAACTTCCCAAAATCTATTATATTGTTTACCATCCTTTTAAAAAATAATATAAAGATCATTGAATTTCGATGAATTTTCAAGTAACTCTATGTCATATGTTCTGTAGGCCTCAGACTATAGAGAGAATAAAATCCACACGGGTTGGTTGGATAGTAGAATTGCCATGCGTGTTAGAGCAGAAAGGCCTCCTTGGTATCTTTCTGTAGTTGGAGGGACTCTGTTTGTAAGTGCAACTATCTTCCTTAATCGTTGATTTCTGAATATTTTACTTGTAAAATGCATCACTTACGTTTCCTATTATGGCCTTTTCAGAAAGCATCTGCTAGTAGTGCAGCAATGGTGTCAGATTATGTGGGTTATCTTGAGAAAGGGCAAATTCCACCCAAGGTATTGTACTAAAACAATGTCCTTCAGAGAAATGTGTTTTATATGCCCTTTCAATTAATTTTTGTGAAATTTTGATTTCAGCACATATCACATGTCCATGCACAAGTATCGTTGAACATTGAAGGGAGCAAATACACGGTATGTTTTTGAATGGCGTCGCTTCACTCAGGGACTTCTTTTAATGTTTTAGGAATTTTTGGAGATTTGTGGTTGGCAAAATCAATAGTTATATCTAATCAACGTCATGAAACCTATTTATAGATTGACATGGTGAGGGGGGGTCCTGGAAGCTACAGATTGAGGATGAATGGGTCAGAGATTGAAGCAGAGATACATACTTTACGCGATGGGGGTTTGTTGATGCAGGCAAGTACAATTCATCTCTTTATTGTTTTCATTCTTGTAACTTCACAGATGATTTGCGCTTGCTCATATTAGTCTATAAGCACATTACAAACTCAATACCAGAGGGAGGTGTGCCATGATGGACCATGCGGATAAGATTGGTCTTTCATATATTTCTTACGTGCAGTTTGTGACTGATAACTTCTGTTTTGTTACAGTTGGATGGGAACAGTCACATTATATATGCAGAGGAAGAAGCAGCTGGAACTCGCCTTCTCATTGATGGAAGGACTTGCTTGCTTCAGGTACCCACATTTCTTTGTCTTCTTCCCCTAAATTCCCTTCAGCAAGCTGAGTTGTTGACCATTGTTGAATCCAGAACGACCATGATCCATCCAAGTTAATAGCAGAGACACCATGCAAGCTGCTGAGGTACTTGGTTACTGATGGTAGTCATGTCGAAGGTGACACACCATATGCCGAGGTTGAGGTTATGAAGATGTGTATGCCTCTTCTTTCACCTGCTTCTGGAGCTATCCACTTTAGAATGTCTGAAGGTCAAGCAATGCAGGTAAGTCTAGATCTAGTTAGGAGTTAAATACATTCTTCTCTTGATAGAGTTTTAAATAAAATTGGTTTTGTGTAGGCTGGTGAACTTATTGCAAAGCTTGATTTGGATGATCCTTCGGCTGTAAGAAAGGCAGAACCTTTCCATGGGAGCTTCCCAGTTCTGGGGCCTCCAACTGCAATTTCTGGTAAAGTTCACCAGAGATGTGCTGCTAGCATAATTGCAGCCCGAATGATTCTTGCTGGTTATGAGCATAACATTGATGAAGTGAGTTCTCATTCAACATATATAATATTTTGAACACTTTTTCAGTTTGTTATATATTTTTTCAGGTTCTTGGGCTTTGTAAATGTGAGAATACATTCCGCACTATCATGTGTAGATTGAGTTGTTATTTCTTAAACTTGTCTTATCTAAGAGTTGTCATCTATCTTAGGTTGGGCAAAACTTGCTCACTTGCCTAGACAGTCCTGAACTCCCTTTCCTTCAATGGCAAGAGTGCTTTGCTGTTCTAGCAACCCGCCTACCCAAAGATCTTAAAAATGAAGTAAGAAAAGTATGGTTGTTTTCTCCTGGATTTATGCTACAAATGAGTCTTTATGCTCATGTGTGATTCTCTTGTATAATTTTACAGTTGGAATCAAAATTTAAGGAGTTTGAGGTGATTTCTAGTTCTCAGAATGTTGAGTTCCCCGCTAAGTTGTTGCGCGGTGTTCTTGAGGTGGGTATTACGTTTTAAATTCCATGTTTGGGTACTATTTTCTACTTTCTTCTTAAGAATGTTGTATCATGTTTCTACATATTCTTTGCAGGCCCATCTATTCTCCTGTCCTGATAAAGAGAAAGGAGCCCAAGAAAGGCTTGTTGAGCCTTTGATGAGCCTTGTGAAGTCTTATGAGGGTGGACGAGAAAGTCATGCCCGAGTTATCGTCCAATCCCTTTTTGAAGAGTACCTGTCTGTTGAAGAATTATTCAGTGACAACATTCAGGTTAGACTCTTGTTATGAAAGACAACTTTTCCCGGTAGCCACCTGGTTTGTGTTTTGACTGACTTTTATATAGATTTTATAAATTTTCTATTCTTAAATCTTTTATTAATATTTGATTAAGACAGTAATTAAAAGTTGTCTGCAATAATGATCATTGAACTTCGATTGCAATATTTGGCTTCAATAGTTTTACATTTTAGTATACCCTGATAATTAAGAACTTGGTGCTACAAGATTTTGGATGTTGTATACTTGTGATTTTCCTTCTTCTTGTGATAATCTTTGTTTCATGATAGACTAATATTTGTTTCTCCAGGCTGATGTGATTGAACGCCTTCGACTTCAATATAAAAAAGATCTATTGAAGATTGTGGACATTGTGCTTTCTCACCAGGTAATAAAATCAATAACATGCTCAGATGAGTTGCCTTTCCTTGTCTCGTTCAATTTTCTGTTGACATTATTTTACATATGTACTATGCATCTTGTGCTTGCAGGGTGTCAAGAATAAAAATAAGTTGATACTACGACTCATGGAACAACTGGTCTACCCCAACCCCGCTGCGTACAGGGAAAAGCTAATTCGGTTTTCTCAACTTAACCATACAAGCTATTCTGAGGTTTGCCATTGCACTGAGCTTGAACTAATAATTATATTATGTTGAATATTTCGAAATCCAATTACAGTTCTCGGGTAATCAACAGCTGTTTACTTTTATTTTTCAATTGTACTGAGCGAATCAAACCAAGCTGAACTAGTAGTTTTATTGTGTAGATCTTTCTTCCTCTTATGTTTTCCAAAACCAATTTAAATTGTCCTCACATAAAATATTAATAGTTAATTACTTCTGTATCATAGCCGCAATTTTTTAACAGCGCAAATAAAATTTATGCAGTTGGCACTAAAGGCAAGTCAACTTATGGAGCAAACCAAGTTGAGTGAACTTCGTTCCAGCATTGCCAGAAGTCTTTCTGAGTTAGAGATGTTTACCGAGGATGGTGAAAGCATGGATACTCCCAAGAGGAAAAGTGCCATAAATGAACGAATGGAGGATCTTGTGAGTGCTCCTTTGGCAGTTGAAGATGCCCTTGTAGGTCTATTTGATCACAGTGATCACACACTTCAGAGGCGAGTTGTGGAGAGCTATGTGCGTCGGTTATACCAGGTACAATGGTTTGAACACTTTGAGTTCCTGCTTACTTTATTTTTCAGTCATTTCCTTGTTTAACTTTGCTTTTTTTTGTTATCAGCCATATCTTGTCAAGGGGAGTGTGAGGATGCAGTGGCAAAGATCTGGTCTTATGGCTTCCTGGGAGTTCTTGGACGAACATACAGAGAGAAAAAATGCAAATGAAGATCAATCTTCTGGTAAATCAATTGAGAAATACAGCGAGAGAAAATGGGGAGTCATGATTATTATCAAATCCCTACAATTTCTGCCAGCAATTATTAGTGCTGCATTGAAGGAAATGTCGCATCAACTTCATGAATCAATTCCGAATGGATCTAGTGATCCAAGCGGCTTTGGAAATATGATGCATATTGCTTTAGTTGGCATCAACAATCAGATGAGTTTACTTCAGGATAGGTATTGTACCTGCCCTTTATCTTTTCATTGAAGTTTTCAACTTTGATTTAAACATGTGGCGATAATCCGGGATTGATCGTGTATTGAAAAACTTATACATTATGTGGGATCCTTAAGCGATCACTGTATTCTGATTAGTCCATAATCTTACCAAGTCTAAGTTTTAAATTAGATCTCTATATACTCCAAATTTACAATGGTTCTATTTCAGATAATTAACAGCTTTACTCATTTCTTTTTATTTGCAACGAAATCCCTAATAGAATCTACAGTTGAAACCTTCCTGACCAGCATTGTTCATGCATGGCAGTGGCGATGAGGATCAGGCTCAAGAAAGAATTAAGAAGTTAGCAAAAATACTAAAAGAGCAAGGAGTAGCCTCCAGTCTGCACAGTGCAGGTGTCAGGGTAATTAGTTGCATCATACAAAGAGATGAAGGGCGAGCTCCTATGAGGCATTCCTTCCACTGGTTGTCAGAGAAACTGTATTACGAGGAAGAGCCATTATTGCGTCATCTGGAACCACCTCTATCCATTTACCTTGAGTTGGTTAGTAATTTTGTGGCTTTAGCTCCAGTGTTTTAAGCAAAGTTCGGGATACTCTTTTTATGAAGTTACTCATCTTTTGTTCTGATTCAGGACAAGCTTAAAGGTTACGAGAATGTACAGTATACCCCATCCCGGGACCGTCAGTGGCACTTGTACAGCGTTGTAGATAAGCCACAACCAACCAAAAGGATGTTCCTCAGAACACTTGTAAGGCAGCCCACTTCAAATGATGGGTTCGCTGGATTTCAAAGGCTAGACATGGAAGCAGCTAATAAGCAATGGGCTTTGTCATTTACTTCAAGGAGTATTTTGAGGTCCTTATTGACAGCAATGGAAGAGTTGGAACTTAATGCACACAATGCCAGTGTCAAATCTGACCATACTCATATGTACCTTTATATCTTGCGTGAGCAACAAATTGATGATCTACTGCCTTACCCCAAGTAATTTTTTAGCTTCTTATTTAGTATTCTCTTTTTCTTCTGAGATGAGATGGGGAACTTTTTAGAGTCTTACATTGGAGATGTTCTTCCAGGAGAGTTGATTTAGAAGCTGGACAAGAAGAAACTGTGGCGGAGGCCATCTTAGAAGAACTTGCACGGGAAATCCATGCGTCTGTTGGTGTAAGGATGCATAGGTTGGGTGTTTGTGAGTGGGAAGTGAAGCTGTGGATTGCATCCTCTCGGCAGGCAAATGTTGCTTGGAGGGTTGTCGTCACAAACGTGACTGGTCATACCTGCACTGTACATGTAAGTTCTTTACCATCAAGTTACATTTTCGAGCTATATAATTGTTGAAGGTCGTTTTGCAAAAGCAAACTAGGGTGGCCGGATGAGTAGTAATGATTCATACCATAGGTTGAACATAGATTGAGCTAGAACAGAATTTTACCAATGCGTCATTTGATTATCTATTTTAGCTAGAAATTTATCACTAAGAGACTGATCTTTAGGTGGAAGTCAGATTTATTTATTTTTATTGAAAAGAAAAGTAAGAAAAACCTCGGTGGGTACCTGATACATATCGTGGTAGACCTGATATATGGTGGTCTACAAACTCTTGCTGGTCTAGGTTGACTGACTGAACAATGTGCTGCTTTAGTTTTCTACACATTGCACACAGGTTAATAAATAGGTTGTAATGTCAGTCGTAAAGCAAATATAGTCTCTAAAGCACACAGGTTAATAAATAGGTTGTAATGTCAGTCGTAAAGCAAATATAGTCTCTAATTATTTATATGGATCATGAGTCATGACTGTATAACTGGTGAACATGATAATCAGATATATCGGGAACTAGAAGATACCAGCAAACAGAGGGTGGTATACCATTCAGCCTCTACACAGGCCCCCCTGCATGGTTTACCAGTGAATGCACAGTATCAGCCTTTGGGAGCTATTGACCGCAGACGTCTGTTGGCCAGGAGAACCAGCACCACTTACTGCTATGATTTTCCACTGGTGAGAATTGATAGGAATTTGTTTTTTCTTATTTTATGTTTCTCCATGATTCACCAAGATATGAAACTTACTGGAGATAAATGTTATTTTTTGCAGGCATTTCAGACGGCCTTGGAACAGGCATGGGCATCCCAGTTGCCAGGTAGTAAAAAACCAAAAGATAAAATTCTTAAAGTCACTGAGCTCAAGTTTTCTGACCAGCATGGCACCTGGGGCACTCCTCTTGTTGAAGTGGTTCGTCCACCTGGGCTCAATGACGTTGGTATGGTAGCCTGGTTTATGGAGATGTCTACCCCTGAGTTCCCTTCAGGAAGGAAGATATTGATTGTTTCAAATGATGTGACCTTCAAAGCTGGATCTTTTGGTCCAAGAGAGGATGCATTCTTCTTTGCAGTAACTGAACTTGCTTGTGCTAAGAAACTGCCTTTAATATACTTGGCAGCAAACTCAGGTGCCCGTATTGGGGTAGCTGAAGAAGTCAAATCCTGCTTTAAAGTTGGTTGGTCTGATGAATCGAGTCCTGAGCGTGGCTTTCAGTATGTATATTTAACCTCTGAGGATTATGCTCGGATTGGATCATCTGTGATAGCACATGAATTAAAGCTGGCAAGTGGAGAAACCAGATGGGTTATAGATACCATTGTTGGAAAGGAGGATGGCTTGGGAGTTGAAAGCTTGACTGGCAGTGGAGCAATTGCTGGTGCATATTCAAGGGCATACAGGGAAACCTTTACCTTAACATATGTGACCGGCAGAACCGTAGGGATAGGGGCTTATCTTGCTCGGCTTGGGATGCGGTGCATACAGAGGCTTGATCAGCCCATTATTTTAACTGGTTTCTCTGCATTGAACAAACTTCTTGGCCGGGAGGTGTACAGCTCTCATATGCAACTTGGAGGACCAAAAATTATGGGAACAAATGGGGTTGTCCATCTAACGGTTGCTGATGATCTTGAAGGAATATCTGCTATTGTGAAGTGGTTAAGTTATGTTCCTGCCCATGCTGGTGGACCACTCCCCGTTTTGAGTCCTTCAGATCCTCCAGAAAGGCCTGTTGAGTACTGCCCTGAGAATTCATGTGATCCTCGTGCTGCTATTAGCGGCGCTTTAAATGGTGATGGAAAGTGGATGGGGGGTATTTTTGACAAAGACAGCTTTATTGAGACACTAGAAGGTTGGGCAAGGACGGTTGTTACTGGAAGGGCAAAGCTTGGAGGAATCCCTGTAGGAATAGTTGCTGTCGAGACCCAGACGGTGATGCAAATTATACCTGCTGATCCAGGCCAGCTTGATTCGCATGAGAGGGTTGTTCCTCAGGCTGGGCAAGTATGGTTTCCTGATTCTGCTAGTAAGACAGCCCAAGCGTTATTAGATTTCAACAGAGAAGAGCTCCCACTTTTCATTCTTGCCAACTGGAGAGGATTTTCTGGTGGGCAGAGGGACCTTTTCGAAGGGATCCTTCAGGCTGGATCAACCATTGTGGAGAACCTTAGGACTTACAAACAGCCCATATTTGTGTTCATCCCCATGATGGGTGAGCTCCGCGGTGGAGCGTGGGTGGTCGTGGATAGTCGAATAAACCCAGACCATATTGAAATGTATGCTGATCGAACTGCTAGAGGTAACGTGCTTGAGCCAGAGGGGATGATCGAGATCAAGTTCAGGAACAAGGAGCTGCTGGAGAGCATGGGCAGGCTTGACCAACAGCTGATCCAACTGAAGGCAAAACTTCAGGAAGCCAAGAGCAGTGGGGCACATGAGATGGTTGAACCTCTACAGCATCAGATACGATCACGTGAAAAACAGCTTTTGCCTGTCTACACTCAGATAGCCACTAGATTTGCGGAACTGCACGATACTTCTCTCAGGATGGCTGCAAAGGGGGTAATCAGAGAAGTTTTGGACTGGAACAGCTCTCGATCTTTCTTCTATAAAAGATTGCGTCGGAGAATTTCCGAAGAGTCACTCATCAAGACAGTGAGAGATGCTGCTGGTGAACAGCTGTCGCATAAATCTGCTACAGATTTGATCAAGAACTGGTTTTTGAGTTCTGATATTCCAGGATGCAGAAAAGATGCTTGGGTGGACGACGAAATTTTCTTTAGATGGAAGGAAAATCCAAAAAATTATGAGGATAAACTAAAGGAGTTGCGGGTCCAGAAGGTATTGCTTCAATTGGCAAATATGGGTGACTCAGTTTCTGATTTGCAAGCCTTACCCCAAGGTCTTGCTGCCCTTCTAAGCAAGGTAAACAATCATGTTATATTCTTTTTTAAGCATCTTTCCATATCATCTTTTAGCCACCTGGATCTAAAGATTTGAATGTAATGCAGGTCGAGCCATCAAGCAGAGCGCTGTTGATTGATGAACTCCGAAAGGTGCTTGGTTAATGGGACGTTGGTGTTTCACACGAGACTACTGTTCCATAAAACGCTTGTGTTGTATCTTCTTAATTCATAGTTATAAATTGGTAAGTAGGTGCATGCCAAAGATCTGCACTTGGCAGACGAAAGAATGAGATGGCTGCTTTCCTATCAGATGCATCATTAGATTGAGGTTGCTGATGGAAGCTTTTCAGTGTATATTAGGGGAAGAAGATTTGTAGGGAGCAGTAAGTGTAAGTTTTGCAAGTCATAAGTAAAATGTAAGGAAATAGATGGTCAAAAAAGGAACACAACCAGCATTTGCTCTGTTTCAATATTTTCGACATGGCTGATCGATGCTCGAAAATAAGAAGTTATAACATAGTTTGTAATATTATTCTGTAAGAATTGTTATTTGTTTAACTTATATTGCAGATTCATGCTCATCGCTGTGTCTTTATTTCTAAGAACCATGTAATTATTTCCATGACTATTTTTTTTGGGTAAAAAATTTGCACGATAAGTTGGACTGAAAACGATGGAATGATAAGAAGTTGCATCTTGTCAGAAACCTTGGGTTAAAAAGTGTTCCAAGTTGGTTCTCAAAAGTAACAAAGGAAAGTAGTTAATCCAAAAAAATCATACAAATTCAAGTCCAAGGTGAATGTTTAACTTTTTCATTAGTAATACCACGATATCCAGCGCAAAGAAATTATGATTTAGTAAGACCACAATATTGTCAGATAGGCAGTATTCTAAATTAGTTGGAGTTTGCACGCGGCTGAAATTTGTTGGCACCGAATGCTGTCACCTCATCCAAATTTCTACTTATTTATGATACTTCCACCGCTTTTTATTTTTTTATTTTTTTTATTTTTTTTTAAATATTAATATTATTATTAAGTATTTTTCATTAACAAAGTTGTTATGTGAAGCCACCTTTTAGTTAATTACCTTTTCTGGTGCATACAAAATATCCTTGGCCAACTTCAAATCTTTATTTCCATGAAAGGGGAGAAGAAATTGAACACAAAATGAAAACAAAATAAAAAGTGCAAAAAAACAATTTGTTCTTCAAAAGTAACTTGGAAGTTGGAGGGGAGCTTGAGGAGAGATTTTTTAGTATGTCGGGAACACGTCTCGGTACATCAAGTGGTATAATATAATTAGTTGGAAACTTGAAAATTCCCGACGCATTGAAAATTTTCTTGAGCTTGAGATCATCAAGTTGTGACCTTGCGCCTCAATGCTGCTATCTCTCTTTCTATTTTCTTCTTCTCCTCACCTTTCATATACAGCTGATGCTGTGCATTCTTCTTGTCCCTCACTTTCATCTCCCTTGCTTCTCTCATCTGCCTAGCCTTGTTTCTCCTCACCGTGTCTTCCTTCTCCTTCTTCTCACGCCTCTCTTTCATCATCTTTTCTATAGCTTTCCGTTCCGCAATTGTCAGACTTCTTTGTCTTCTGAAACACATTTTGTTTACTTTTCTGAAGTATATGTGAATGATATAAACATATACATGCACACATGTAGATATATAGAGAGATCGAGGTTGGGTTGGAGGATGTCAGTTGTCTCTTTCGTTGTTTTTCTGGGTTGGTTCGGAGGGACAGCCGCCTCTTTTCACTAATGTTAAAGAGTATTTTCACTAAATAATTATAAAGAATGACCAATAAAAACAATGAATTTTGTATTGTGATGCTAAATGATGGTCATTTGTTGTCTGTTAGTAATTATTCTCTTGGAAAAGAATAATAGCTAGGTACGTAGTAGTACACATTAAAAAACTCAGAATTTCAATTGGTCATTCTTTATAAAATATTGGGTTTTTTTTATCACAAATGGTCCCTGACATTGATCAAACACATCATTTTGGTCCCTGACATTGAAAATCAATAGAAATGGTCCATGAGATTGATCAAACACATCACAAATGGTCATTCCGTTAAAAACTCTTTGGGCAATTTTCAAAGCTTCGTAACTCAATCGTTTCTTAACCAAATTCGACCAATAATATATCAAAATGAAGATAGGAAAGTATAGAGCAAGATTATACCATTTGGAAGCCCAATGGTTGCCGGAGATGGCCAGAAAATAGCCTCAAATGTGACTGGTCCGCGGAAGAACTGGAAAACTCGCCGGAAACTGGGTAAACTTTAAACGTTCATAACTTCTTCAATAATCAATGAAATCGAGTGATTTAAAAACAAAAATCATACTTCTCGACGAGACGAAGAGTGTAATACCATCATTTTCTCGTCTATAAGTGCTTAATATTTCATATAGGTTGCGAATTTAATGTCTAATTTACGTATTACATGCAAGTAACGTGACTTAAATTGATGGAAATTTGAATATAGTAGCTTCGAATATAACACTAGGGATGTAATTGGCAGATTTTTATAATTCAGGGACTATTTTTTCTAAAAAAATGGTTTAGGGACCTAATATTCATTAAGGTGATGATTCAGGAACTAAATTGGCAGTTTACCCTTCTTTTTAATATCGTACAATCCTGCCTCACGGAATTGTTGTCTATCTCGCAACATTATTTTAATATAAAATGGCGATCAGGTACAATCCGTTGGTTAAGACCATCTCCATCGCGTAATTTTAGGTCTTATCCGACAAATGTATTCGTCCAGTAATAACTAACTTAACCAATGGAACTTCATGTCTGTAGGGTAAAACTCTGTGCGACAATCTTGACCCTATGAACTTTGACCGATGACCCTCCCTCGTCTAAATATATTGTAGACGAACGTCTTTCGTTCTATGTAGACGAAGCTTTTTCATCTCGTAATATATTTTTTCCTGTAGTGGATGATCTTTATGGAGATTTATAACACGAATCTTGAGGAGAAACTCCTTCTCATCTGTTGTGGAGCCAAATTAATTCCATTTTATTATAGAGTAACAGATGATCATGGGCCAAGTATGATCTCTATTTGTCACTAAATTGGGTCCAATGCGTCCAAAATCACTAGAAGGATTTGTATGGCACATATATTGTGTCATGGTGGCATCTTGTGTCAATAATACAAAGACGTGTGTTAAGTATTCTTCATGTGTTCTTGTATATTTGGCACATAATGCTATTTTAGCGATGTTTTTGTATCTATTTGGGCCCAAAATATTAGTTTGGGCCGAATTAGAATTGTTCGCGGCCCAAAAGGTTCTATTTGGAGGCTTATGGGTTATTTAGTTCGTGGGCCGGGATCGGCCAGGTCCTGTCAGGAGAAGAGCTGTTTGGATAAAGGCGAAGCAGGCAGAATCCTACGGATAGCATGAATCCTGATGCATTAAGGGGTCTCGGCGGGGATGAGGTTGACAAGATATGGAAATGTGTGCGGTATGATAAAGGGTAGGTTCAAAGTCCTGATTGAAGAAGGATTAGTCGAGATAGTGTTGGATCAGAATAAGGAATCCTAATCCGAGTATGATTTGAACTTGATTGAAGAGACATCTGCTCCTATAAATACAGAAGCAGTGGCACCGTTCAAACCCTCTCCAACTCAACACACAAATTTGCCCTGCGCAAATCCTCGCTCTACGCGAAACCTCTCAACAACCTTGAGATTTTTATTTTCCTTTTCGCCAACACATCTTCAGTTTGGATAAACATCATTGTGAAGGCAACCGGTGGTATCTTCAGTTTGGATAAACAGCACTATCACCGTAGAATCAGCCGACCGCGGAGCACCTTCAGTTTGGATAAACAGCACTGCGAAGGGGCCGACTGGTTACCTATCCAAGTCTCGGTCGAGAAGGATTTTCAAATCCTTATTGGCAGAGGTCATCTTATCAGCCTTCTCGACGAAGTGAGGTGTTACAATTTACTAGGGCTCGGCACATTGAACACCGAGTTGTCGTATGATTGGATACTCACAAGTGAGCTTTAGAGTTCGGCATTCTGATGGCCAAACCACATTCACCATCAAGACGTACGTCCGCTTTGAGTATTTGTGCCCTTACACTTTAGTGTCAATTCGGCGTGAGTTTACTCTGATGAACACCATCACTGTGACGGAATATGACGACAACGGTCTGTGAACTTCGCATATTTAGTAGCCTTGTCTTCAGGCTTTAGAATCCAAGAGCCGAGTCAAGTTCCTTCCTCGGCCGCAATCGCAAGACGCAGAAGTCAGCCGTGCGCTCAACGCAACATCAACAAATTTTACTCCTCGGCCGAGCTCAGCCGACGAGTTGGCACACCCCGCACACAACCGAAGGACGTAGTTAGCTCATTGATTACTCGGCCTGCGCGCCACGTAGGCTTGGTAATTTTTAGGGTCAACAGTATCATACAAAGTTGTTCTCTCAACTCACGTCAACAGTAATTACATGTGTATTTGCTTGATCACCAATCGCAATAATTTGCACATGTAGTTTAGATGTTGAGTAGCCATATGAAGAGTAATGCTAGGGAGACTAAATTTGCAAACTAAATGATATGTCACCAACATGAATAAGTACGTTTATCAACGCTTAAGTAATAAATCAATCATCAACTTTCATGTTCTTTAGTTTTCAAAATTTAGTTTCCCTAGCATTACTCTTGAGTCTTATGTGCTCTCTCAAAGATAATTTAGCTACGAATGGTCAAACCATATGCATGTTTTGACTCATCCCATAATTTAAGACGTGAAAAGGAATGAAGAAGAATGATAAGGATAGCGTGGAGTTATTGTGAGAAGTATATGTTGGAATTTTAGAGTATTTCAAAATACAAATCGATTTATTTCTTAAAAGTTATGGCTATTAATATTGTCACTTAACGGTTGGTATTCATTACCGTTTCTACAACAGCCATATTATATATATTACCCTTATATTAATAGCTTTAGTAGTCGTTTCGATTGTGCATTCATCAACATCTTAATTTTTATATCAATAATGTTAATTTCTTTATAACGGTTAGTCATTACTTTTGGTATAAATCTTTGAGCCTTATATCTCTATAAAATAGTGTTTTGGGAGCTCTTCTTTTTGTTCCTTTTTCCTCTTGGGTTCTCGGGTGTCCCTCATTCTTTAAAGTGTTGCTATCTCATTCAACTGTTTTTGTACCGAAGGAAAATCGAGTTGTTCACTCGATCCAAGTATTACGAGTGTACGCTTATAAAGATCATAGGTAGTTGTATCCTAGAGAGCAGGGCGCCATAACTTGCTACACCGAGATATTGTCTTAGAGGGGCTAAATCTACTCTTAAGGATAGTGATTACACGCGTCAACCTAAAATATTGTTATAATCAAGTATGGACGAAGAATGGTTTCTACCCTATAAACGATAAGTCTTTTATCTTATTTGGTTTATTTTATTTAATAAATTATGGTGATAAAATTGTGATATACTAACATTAATTTTATGTGATTTGTTATATGAGAAATAGCATCTGTATCGCCAATATATCCAACAGTATGACTTTTACAAGTGTTTTGGCATAAGTGCTGCTCCTATAAAATAAGTTCTGCTTTTGTTTCCAGAGGATCTTGATTCTCGAATGAAGAATTGAATGTGGAAATAAAAAGAAAGGGGTAAATTACACAAAATTATCTCATTAGGAGTCGAATTACAAACTCACATCTCATATTTTAAGTTATGAATTCGTTGCAATGTTAGACCTCCGTTAATTTTCTATCAATTTGACTGTTAAATGACGACATGGCAATAGCGGGACCCACTCATTCTCCAACTAAAACAAAAATAAAAATAAATATTAATTTTTAATTTAACAATTAAAGGTAACTACAAAAAAGCCTCTTGATAGGAATTTTAGTACTTGCGCAAATAGGGTTAAAATCATTGAAAATACTTGCAAGAGTACAAGGTAATTGTAGTATAATTGCTCATGCAAGGCCGTTGTCCCCAATGATTGTTTGACTAACTTGTAATTAAACTAACTCTTAATTAATTATTAAAACAGATTTTTATCAAAGATTTGAGATTTTGAATTTAAAAGATTAAATTACCAATAAAAGGAATTTGGAAATTTGGTAATAAGGACAACAAAGCAGGAAAATGTTTTTTAAATTAAAATAATTATGGGAAAGACTAGCGTTTAGCTGTCACCGTTACGATTCTATGTAATTTTACCACTTACTTATGAATTTCCATATACATACTTTGAAGGTTAGGTTTTCCTAATGCATATTTTCCTCATGATGTTTAAGCAAAAACGTATATCTAACATGCAACCCGTTGTGATGTTCAAATCAAATATAAACATGCAAGACTCATTAAGTTTTGTGAAAACCCTTTGAAGAACCATGCAACCCTTAACAGGGCCGGTCCTGAGATTTTGGAGGCCTTGTACGAGACTCAAACGGAGACCCTTGCATGGTCTAAAATTTTGGTTGCTATATTTTCTTTTATATTTTATATTTTTTATTGTGTGTAAATTGATATAACGCAAAATAAATAAATAAATAAAAATGAAGCATAGTGTGGTGGTCATATTCCTATCTGCGTTCTCTATGTTTTTGGTTAGAATCTCCATACTTTTTAAATACAAAAATCATGGTGATATGACTATGTACCTATCATATCACCATACAAATACCATAATCAAAACCATTCATGCTCTTCTTATCATCTAGAGTTCATCTCATGAAAAATTTATGTGTTCAACGAATCACTGGTTATGATATTAGTATCATCTTATAATGAACCTTTTTCAATGCATTTTTCATCATGCCCTAAAGTGAGGATGATTCTCACTCCCCCATTGATTGCCATTAGATTAGTTAAAATTTTGAGATTCATGTCTTAAACAATTAAACCAACTTAATCTAACAATATAGGTGTAGTTGTACTATAATTTTCTTTTTGATATGGATGACTCAATAGTCTTCAAATGGAATGAAAAATAGATGACTTTTAAACAGTGACCAAAAGAATAAACGATTCTAATTATGAAATATATTCTATTAAATGATATCATATAAGGAATGGGGGTTTAAAGATTATATCAAATTTAAGAATTTTAATTTATTATGATATTCCTAACTACAAATTTATTAGCAAAATTATCTTGTATAATGAAAGAAATTAAACTACAAACATTTAAAAATAGAAAAAATAGTGTAGCTCAAAAATCCCAAAATAGTTACCCCGCACATTCCCTATATGAAAGAAACATGGCTGAAAAAAAAAATCAAAAATAACAAATATGAGAAAGTAAGGAGTTGAACCTGTGCAGGATTTTAGAATTTGGGGGCCCCAAAAAATCGGGGGCCTTGTGCGGTCGCACTCCTTGCACCCCCTCAAGGCCGGCCCTGACCCTTAAGAGCATGATGTTCGCCTTAAGTGAACTTACAATTACTAATCACAAGAAGCCCTCCTCAATTTCAGGGTGATGTTCCAACAGAAATTGCATCAAATTACTTGTCTAAATATCCTAATGGTGATCAATTATTAAAATATATAGATAGTTTAATCGTGGTGATTAATAATTCAAAGCAAGCATGCATCAATTCATAAGCAAATTAATAAAATCACATATTCATGCTAAGGCGCATGACCTCGCCCTAGCAATAGGAATTAGTTACGCATGCTCATAATAAAAACTAAAGAAAATATCATTAACTAGAAAAAGGATTGAAAACACCTTGTAGATAATAAAAACTAAAGAAAATATCATTAACTAGAAAAAGTCTAAAATTCTCCAAAACTTTGCTAAGTTATCTCAATGTCGTGTAGAGAACCCTAATGACTAAAAAGCCTTATTTATATTGCTACAAATTAAAATACCTCATAGAAAAAGGTTTTCTAAAAACTAGGAAATAAAATAATAAAAGGATAACTTAAAATCACACTCCAAATCTGACTAGAAAATTTGCCCAATAGAGAAATAGCCATGTTTATGGACCTTTAGGGCTCCAAAACAGGCCTAATATGACTTGAATTAAAGATTAGGACTTCCACTTCAAGTTCCAAGAAGAGCCCAAGTCCAAAAGGGAAACACTCATTTGGCCAAAAAAAATGGAAAGAGAAAGGAAAAAAAATGCAAATCTTACTTACCCAAGGACAATCATTAAATCTTTCCAAAACCTTAAAGAGAATCATCAAAGCTTTCCAACACTTTGAAGGAAATCCCCCTTATTACCAAAATTGAAGGAAGTTCCTACCTAAGAAAGGAAAAACATTTTTCCCACAACCACAAGGAAAAAAATCCAAGTCTCAAAATACACCAAATGTATTTTGTCAAAATTATGGAAAATCAATACGCATAATAAGTATGTGCCAATTTATCCATTTCCAAAATTTCTTTCAAGATCAAGCCTCGACGGCCCTTGAAGAAAAATTTAATTTCTTTCAAGATCAAGCCTCAACAGCCCTTGAAGAAATGTTTCGTTCAAGAAATACGACTCAACAGCCCTTGACGAAATTCATCATGTCAATTCAAGAAATATGCCTCTACGGCCCTTAAAGAAGCAAACGAATTCAAGATCAAGTCTCAACGACCCTTGAGTTAGAACATTCACATTGCAGGACTTCAAAACATGTTTCCTACATGTGACAAGCACATGCCTACAATGCGCCTTGAAGTGGGGCATTTGTAGACATGTAAATTTCGTTGCATACAAATGATGCATCACAAAGCTCCACGTAGCATATGACTCATCACAAATAGACAAGTCATCAAAGACATGTGGCATAAATCAAGCAAAGGAAGTACAAAACCTTCCCAAAAGTTGGCAAAAGGGAGAAAATCCCTCTTAAAATCGGCAAGGGGTCCAAGTTGTTCCTAAAACTAGTAAGAAAGCTAAAGCATCTTCATAAAACAAGCAAGAATTGAAGATTGCTCACAAAATAGGTAGCAAGCCCTATAATTCGGCCAAGCAAGGGAAGGTTGCTGAAATTAAGACACAAAACATGCCTAAATTCTCCCATGGGCAAATCAAGATACAAATCAAAGCTAAATCCACCCAAAGGCATGGCTTTGGAAGTCTATAAATACAAGGTCCCAAGACAAGTAGAAGGTTTACAATTTCTACATTCAAAGGCTGCTATTCTCACATTGAGAAGAACCTCTGCCAAATCTTTGAAGACTAATACGCTGCCAAAGCTCTCTTCAAAGAACGCACCACCAAAACTCTCTTCAAAGAACACACAACCAAAGCCGATGTGCTCCCTTGAAGAATCTACAAGCACTTGTGCCGATTCCTTCAAGACTTTGTTGCAAACTCAAAACTTGTAACGACGTTCTATTTAAGATCAAGTCGTCAAGACCCTTGAATCAGCGAAATCCTACATAAACACTACATTTGCCGCAACTTTGAGGTGAAGACTATCTACACATTGTTTCAAGCTCAAAACTTGAAGTAATCGTTTAATCGTTCATCCGAGATCAAGTCATTGCAATCAAGTCATTGCAACCCTTGGATCTACAACATACGCATCTACATCAAATTTGAAGACTGAATCAGAGGAAAATTGTAAACAGAGATTGTAACCTTACAAATTCATCAATACAAATTTACTTTGTACACATGTTCTCGTTTCATTCGTTACAAAATTTTCGTGTTTACACTACCACCATGAAATCAAACAGATGAAGGTGGATTTGACCAACCAACAACCACGAATCAAGCCTTAAATCAAGGAATAAACCCTAGGGAGGAGGTAAGGGACTAGATCTGGGTGGGAGTATCCAAATCCATGGCCATGGTTGCCCACAAAATGGCAGGAGAGAACGAAGCCGCCATGAGGGGAGGATGAAGGCATAAAGACGAGCCAAGAGGGGCAGGATAAACAAAATTGTGTAGGGGACGAGAGAAACGGAACTGCAGCGGGGATGGAAGGTTGGGGGAAGATGGGAAATGAAGGAAGAGCTAGAAGGGAGAATAGCTGGGCTTCCGTCGGTCCCAAGCCGTAGCAGGAGACCAGCGGCTGTTGTGCCTGTAGACTAGGGTTTTTAGGCAAAGAAGGAGGCAACGCGTTCTGCTTTTTACGAAGTTGAGTTTATTTAGGGATACTAAAATGTATTTGGATATGTGGAAAACATCATCATCTTCATAGTTAGCGATGAACATGGGATAGTAGAATAGGTAGAGCTTTTTTTCTTCCTTCAATCGTTCAGTTAAGCGGGTTAGCGATGACATGGTTCACTCGACTCCTAGCAGATGTGGCTTTCTTAGCCATCGGAGTGATTTTCTCCCTGGAGACCTTTGGATTAAAATCGGATGGCTCAATTCGCCCACCTACCTGTGTCTGATTCATCTACTCTACTTCTCCACCGCGTCCGGCGACACTCTCTAAGTCACTTTCTTTGGCGGAGTTTGAGGTTGACGTTGTTGAGAACCACAAACTTTTGAAGCACAATTAGGAGCGTGAGGCTGTTGACACTTGAGACCCTTATGGTTGAAGACCAAGACCATTTTGTGTGACTTCACGCTCCCATCGACGACCAGCAGCTTCATGATCACTAAAACTTCAGACCCTTCCACACCTGGCGATCAATGGCTTCGCGACTCTTGGATGAAGCTCTTTTGTTGCTTCCAGATGAAGACGATGATAGTTTTTTTTTCTTTTTTTATTTACATCTTTTTTAGATATTTTTTTTTTAAAAATAAAATCTTTTTTTATTGTTAATACAAGTGGCGTCATATGATTGGATATGTGAAATCCACTTGAGTGACACTTCAACCCATTAACAAAAAATTTGATAGAAGTGTAACAGAATGACTAAATTGATTTGTAAGACCTATTTTAAAAATCAAATTGATGAATTTCTATTTCAGATACCATTTTGATTGGAATGTGCAATTTGAGGAACCAACCGTAATAAAAACCATAGTTCCTCTCATTTTCTTTAAAAAAAAAAAATTAAAAAAAAAAAGTAGTTCATCTCATAATTAAAAAATAAATATCATATCCAAAGACATCCTTGAATTTGTAACACATGACTTATATCCAACTCTAGAGGAATTTAAAATTATACAATGTAAAAAAAAGCTATACTATATTTCGAATTGTTTTGTCTAGAGATTTTATTCCAATAGACAAGAACCCATCAGCAAAATATAAGGGTACAAGAAATGGAAAAAAATTAGAAAAAAAAAATTACTTGGAGGGATATCTCTGCATAAATTGGCACTTCGATCATTTCTTCACTTTGTGCTTCATTTTTGCTTTCTCTTTTTCTTTTCTTCTCATCTCTTCACGTTTCTTCTTCTCCTTTTCTTGTTTCCTTTTCATCTCCTCTTTTTCCTGCCTCTTCCTCTCCTTCTCTTTGGCTTTTTTTATCTTTTCTTTCTCTTTAAGCTCTTCCTTTGTCAGCTCTCTTCCTATTTTGAAACACATTTTGATCTCTCTTTCTCAAAGATGAACAGATGAATGAATATATATGGTGGCTTATTTTGGTATTTTCTGGGTTGGTTTCGGGTGACGGCCGTCTCATTTGTTGTACGTGCAGGAACAATGCGTTTCTTGGCACGTATACGTTGCCGTCCAAAACGACGTTGGTGGTGGCCTTACCATGTTGAATCATGACATCCAGAAGGCCATCTTCCATGTACTAATACATACTCTCACTTGACAATTAATAATCAATTAACCCAACGCATGACATGTTTCAATTAGAATCTTAGATACACAGTATAAACAAGTGATTCGGCACACCGCATTCAAACCAAGTCTCTTTCGAAAACACCAAATTCTTAGAGGGTAAATTTGTCATTCACCAAGAAGCCGAAAGAAAATTGAACTTAATAAGTTGTTTTTCTGCCACTTAGTACTACGGTCTAGTGTATTGCTCTTCACTTGTAATTGAGAAGTTTTAGGTTCGATTCTTGCCAAATGCGAATTTGCACAAAACCTCCTCAGAAATGTCTTCTCCACTTATTTGCCCGACCGCATCCCTCAAGTCAATCGTCCAGAAATCTGAAAGGCATTTCCTCTTCTATTGAGGATTTCAACCTCACAAAGGCCTCCACGGTCCGAACTAGTTGCTCGCATTGTCTCTGATGATATATTCGTAAATCAACCTCTAATCATAAAGATCAATCTGAACCAAAGAATACGCAATTTTTTTTCCATTTAAATCTGAGTAAATGGAAAGAGAAAACGATGCAATTATGGTAGTTAAAAACACGCAGATCTACACGTAGCTAACCTGGTTTCCAGTCCATCTGTGGCTACCCACACAAATTTTGTCGAGACCGACAATCTCCAATATTGCCGTTTATAAACCTTCGATTCCTTGACCAGTAACAGAAGATGTCAAAACATGCTTACTGAACAACGCGATTTTTTGGAGGCTTGGATAATATGCAATACCCAAAGGCAATGCCATGATACGGCCTTTTTGGAAAATTGTTTTTTTGCAGAATTGTGACACCAAGGAATTTGTGACTTTTCATCATATTTCAAGGTTATATTAGCATGAAAAGTTGTAACCTTACAGGCAGCTTTTGGGGAAGCAATGTGTCCAATTCAATGGGTGTAATTGAAGAGTTACACACCATTTGAAGATGCACATGTACTCCTATATATAATATTATACAATTGCATACAACTCGAATACATTATTTTTCTCCTTTTTATAGGGGTGTACAAGCCTAATTAATAAGTAAACTAAACCAAATTCAAATAAGTTAACCTAATTGCTTGAGGACAAAGAAACCTACATCTTAATAAACTAACATAAAACAAAAGGGTAAGTTAGGGAGAACAAATTTTTTAAACCAAATTTGCAAACAAATGATGTTGTTGTTGATGATTGGATTATTAATTAAATGCCGATTAACGTGCTTGTTTCTTATTGGTGACACATTATTTAGTTTGCAATTTGGTTTAAAAAATTTGGCCTCCCTAGCATTATCCAAAACAAAATAGTTAATATAGAAGAGTAATGCTAGATAGACTAAATTTGTAGATAAAATTTGCAAACTAAATGATGTGTCACCAATAGGAATGATCGAATGAGCACGTTTACCAATGCTTAAGTCATAATCCAATCATCAACTTCCATATCATTTAATTTATAAAATGAGAACTTTCAGAAAAAGGGTTTGAGCTAAGTTTATTTTAACAAAAAATCATGCTATAACTTTATTTAATGAAAAAGAATAAATATTAATAAAAAAAACCCTTAAATTTTAATAAAAATGACAAAAGAACTTAAATTTTAATGAAAATGACAAAATTTTAATATTAAAAAATTAAAAAAAAAGCCTGACTCGTAGGGTCCCATGCGTCCTTCGCATACACTATTTATGAAACTAAACACTATTTATAAAACTGAACACTATTTATGAAACTAAACACTATTTATGATAATGACTAGTTTTTTGTCTACTTTCATAAATAGTACCTAGTTCTTGGTCATGTTTCATAAATAGTGCCTAGTTATTGGGTCCAGCTTCATAAATAGTGTATAGTAATGGTACAGTTTCATAAATAGTGTCTCTTTCTTAGTCCGATTTCATAAATAGTTTCTAGTTATTAGTCCACTTTCATAAATAGTGCTTTGTTTTTTTGTCATGTTTCATAAATAATGCATAGTTCTTGGTTCAGTTTCATAAATAATTTCCACATGTTGGTTTAGTTTTAGAAATAGTACCTAATTCTTGGTTTCGTTTCATAAATAATGTCTACTTATTGGTCCAGTTTCATAAATAATGTCTACTTATTTGTCCGGTTTCATAAATAGTGTCTACTTATCGGTCAAGTTTTATAAATAGTGTCTAATTCTTGGTTCAGTTTCATAAGGTTTGAAACTTAAATCCTGTTTGGTCTTGTAAAAGCACCTATTGCGCCGAAAATGATGAACCCAAAAGTGAGAAGATTATGTTTTCAATAATTATATCTAAAAAGCTGTTTTCAATAACCAAATTAAAATACTGGATATTATGTAATTGGTGAAAATTTTTTCCTTATGCCCGTAACACAAGTGGTACACCATGTGTTATTATGTAAGTGGTGGGAAATTTTATTTTTTATGTTATTAATTTTTTAACACAAGAATCTCACCACTTGTATAGAGACACGTGGTGTACCATCCCGTGTTCCGGGCACATTGAAAAATCTCTCGCCATCTTGACTACTATTGAGAAACAACACTACAAAAATAAAACTGGGGAATGTAATTCAATTTGAAGAAAAACAAATCTCTTAATGATAGCTAACAGCATGAGAAAAAAGAGGAGTGTGGAGGAGGGGTGGGGGGGGGGGGGGGGGGGGGGGGGGGTGGTGTACGCACGCCCATGATGCAAATCAAAATTGCAGGTATAAAGGTAGTGACTTAATAAATAAAGTTGCACAAGATACTCTTCAATGTTTCATATGTCCATAATATATAACACATAATAGGATATGTATGTATGTATGTATAGAAGCAGCAGGCATTTGATAATGATGAACAAAGGCCTTTGATGAACAAAGCAGCGGCAAAGGAGGCGCACCTGGTGATAGTAGGAAAAGCAATATCAGGCAAACAGAAATCCCAAAAACGAGGGTTCGAGAGGGAAAGACCAAGGTGAGCTAAAGCATACGCAACAAAGTTTGCTTCCTAAAAATGTGCTTCCAATCATTATGACTAAAAGACCAAGTCAGGACATGAATATCATTGATGATAGAGCTAACTCTCCAAGGAACTCCCCAATGACCCTGCATTGCTTCAATGATGAGCTTAGAGTCCCTTTCCACCTACACTTTAGTGAAACCCTTGTGCCTAGCACATTGGAAACCCTCTCGCAGACCCATCGCTTCTGCAACCGAAATAGTAGCACCATCAAGATTAAGAGCCCCCGCCCCAATCACTTGTGAATTACTGTTACGAAGCACAAAGGTAGCAGCAGCACGGTTGTTCGAAACTGAACCATCAAAATTGAGCTTAACCACATCATGTTGGTCAAGAGGATGTCATTTAATAGAGGAAGAGAAGGATAAAGCCTCCTTGGGGTCACACTTCTCATTTGCCTTGAGAAAAGTTGAACCAACACTACCTGCGATGGAAACAGAACGTGCTGGGACTGGAGGCACACTTCTGAACACCAAGTTATTTCTTTCCGTCCATATATGACAGCTCCACTTTAGGGTATCTATGTTATAGGGCAGACACAAAATACTCAATCCTTTCCTTTTACATAGATAGTAAATAAATTTAATCTATAACAGATGGAGGTAGATTACGTTGCAGGGTAAACAAAAATAACCTGTGAAAGAGGTCGATTAAAAAAATTGTAGTACAGGTAGATAAATACATTTAATGTACGACAGGTATGAAACCCAACAGAAACTCAAAGATATGGTAGAGGTAGATAAATAACATGCGTAATTAGGAGAAGCCTTCCATAAAAGGAAAAATTTTTGGAGACCTACATCACAAGTAGATGATCCACGAGGAACAAATTGAAGAAAACGCAAAACAAAGATGATGCATGAAGTAAGAAACCAAAAGGATAGGAAAAAGAAAACAAAAGGTGACGATGATCCATGAGGAACAAATTGAAGAAAACACAAACCTCTCCCGAATTGTGTATATATATAACCTTACCCATTTTCACTGAAAGTACTCTGCTCACAATATTTTCAGTGCATATGGACTTTAAGTCTCTGCATCAGTTGTGACCCTCGCATCTCGTATAGGTACGTAGCTATTTACTGCATTTAATTTTTATTTTATGGGGTTTAGGGTTTACGCACACACATATATATATATATATGTGTGTGTGTGTGTGTATTATTTTAGCTGTATATCTAAATATATAAAGGGAGCACCTCAAAATGATGAAACTAGTGTTACATATTCGTCCAGTTCTTTCTGTGTTTGTCATCTAGACTTTTGTAAATTTCTACTCTCCTAAGTTAACTTTACTTAAATTTCCAGGGAGTAAAGTGTGTTGGAAATATTGCTACTTCTCTACAACAAATCAAATAAAAATAATATTAATATAAATGATAATTTTATTGCCACAGTTTATTAAATAAAATAAACAAAATAAGATAAACTACTTATCTTTTGTAGGTGGAAAACGTTGTTCGTCGATGCTTGATTAGAACAATTTTAAGTTGAGGCATGTAAGTTAAGTGACATAAAAATAATATTAATATATGATAATTTTATTGCCACAGTTTATTAAATAAAATAAACAAAATAAGATAAACTACTTATCTTTTGTAGGTGGAAAACGTTGTTCGTCGATGCTTGATTAGAGCAATTTTAGGTTGAGGCATGTAAGTTAAGTGTCCTTAAGATATCTTGTGACTGATTCATGAAATTCCGAGTTATCATTTGTAAATATTATCTCTACGAAAAATTAAAAAATAAGGTTTTTAGTTAATTAATAGTAAATAGATAGACGGTTCGTAATGTTTGTACTATATTCGACCATCTGTTTTATATGGTTCGATGACTAAACTATCTTTACAAAGTAATTTATAGTATGAGTGGTTCTGATTATAAGAAAGCATTTCCGTAGATTGGTTAATCTTTCTGCTTTGTATATTAGTTGAATGGAATGACATATGATAAGGTCGGAGAGTCTGTGGAGCTAGCTGTTTGAAGAGCACTGAGTCGTACCCGTTTGTATCTGACGGTGGTTGACCACGAGAGTAACCCGAAAGAATTGAACGGGTAAATTGTCATGTATACATTTTGGGGTTACGTTTGTATTTTATTTGTTAAAGAGTCATTTCACGTGATTTCTATTATATTTTTACTGTCAAATTTGTAGGCATTTTGTTCTTTGAGCAATTACTTAAAATGATCCAATTTTTTTATATTTGATTGCTAAAACGATCGAAATCAAATATTGACGACATATCAATCGTATATTAACGACACAACGATAAGATAACAACATGCTAAAAACGGATCATTTCAGTTAGACCTGGCAATTTCTTACACAATACGTTAACACGACATGTAAACGACATAAAAATAACGTGTTTCGAATCAACACAATAACTAATCAGGCCGTTATCGGGTCACACGATAAGAACCCGTTAATAACGAGTTCTTAACAGGTTTACACAAAAGTAACACGCAAGTAACCTGTTTCGACACGATAAGAAAAATGTTATTTTGATGATTTTAATTTTTTAAACTACTAAAAAAACTTACTACAAAATATAATAGCCATAGTGTGTGTGTGTGTGCGCGCGTGTGTATGTATTGTTTATTAATTACTATTGTATTATTATTCTATATAAATTTTACAAATTTAAGTTTTATTTATATATTTATATTTGTAGTATACTATAGGCAAAGAGTGAGATTAAAAAATTATAAAATACATTAAAAAATAAAAATATTAAGTAATTTAAAAAATAGCAAACACATTAAAAAATTATAATAATTAATTTACAAGTACGAAAAATGTGAAAAAATATGCAAATACTCGTAATCGCATCCTCTACGCTTTGAGGATTTGTACATCATAGTTTGAATTTTTAAAACCATACAAACCCTCATGAATAGTATTTCTAAGGGAGTTCAAAATAAATAAAATTCATAATCATTAATATATAAGTTTGAAAAATGTGAAAGCATATATAAACGCTCGTGATTAAACCCTCCAAATCTCATGAATAGTGTTTGGGAAATTTTATTTGAACCCATGTAACATCTTTCTACACCCAACTTAAATTTAAATTGTTAATTGTCTATTTTACCCTATTGCATAATTAATATTAAGTACAAAATGAAATTAATAATAAAACTCAAATTTATCAATAAACTCATTAAACTCTACCATCACTTCTTGTTTATCCTACGTTCGTTCTGGCTAAAACCCTAATAGGTCTTGTAGAGAAAAACAAGTTTTTTTATTGATGGATGGTGATTTTGAAGTTTTGAATCCTCCAACTAAGGTATGACTCAATTTATGAATATTTTGTTAGTTTGATTTCAATTTTTTTTAAAGTTTAGAATATGAGTATTTGGGTTTCAATTTTTTTCATCAATTCCGATTGGTTTGTTAAACTTTTTGCAATTGGAAAATTCTAAGGAAAAACTTCTTACCAATGTTCTTAGATTATAAACTTCCTTACTTGTTGATAAATTTAAGGGGATGAATTGTTTGATTTGTTGCTTATGCACATCGGTAAGAAGAAAAAAGGCAAATGTCTGGGTTTGGTAGCAGAAAGAAAAAAAAAAAAAGTAGCCATGGAAATGCTAGTGGGAAGAGGGGGGTGGGGCAAGAACGCCTCTTTTAGAAAAAAAAAAATTCAATTACATGTTATTTTATAAAGGGAATGAGTGTAAAGATAACTTAACATTTTGAATTGGATTTGAGATGGTAGTTTAGGTAATAAATTTGGGTTTAAAGAGAGATTGATTCTTTAATAAAAAAACAATATGGGTGAAGAAAGTAAGTTGGGTGTAGAAACAGGTTACATGAGTTCAAATAAAATTTCCCATAATGTTTTTTATTTGAGTGCAAAATTAATGAAATTAATAATAATTATTGTAGAAGTGTGAAAAATGTAAAAAAAAAAATATATGTATATACACACACACACACACAATCACTCGTAATGACAAGCTTTACAACTTTCGTGAAGAGGTCAACTCCAAAATCTAACACCATAATCCATAAACCTTAGATTTAAATTTAACCATCCATTGCCGTTTACACTTTATTCTACTCACCGAATTTCATTTTTCAGATTTTCTTTTTTGAAAAGTGATCTTTAGCGAATGTAGAAAAATGAACGGTTCGGATCGTTGATATAACATTCCAATATTTACGGTTACCTAAAATATGAGTTGATGTTATATAGTTTCTAGAAGCTTTATAAACTTCGAGCTATATTTTCACTGATGGTAAAACTCTGAACGTAATATCAACGATCCGAACCATTTATCTTCCTACATCCTCTAAGAGATTATGTTTTCAAAAACGAAAATCCGAAAGAAAAAAAAAATTGGTGAGAAGAATGGAGTGTAAATATAAATGACAATCAACGGTTAAATTTAAATCTATAGTTTATGGATTATGGAAAATCTTAGTGAAAACGTCGTCAATATAACCCATTAACCCTTCAAGACAATATATCAAGCCAAAGTTTCAATACCATTTCCTGTGGTGATTGATGAAAATTGAAGGATTTTATTGCCAAAACATGCAAAGTTTCTCAACCTTGAAATGCAACTCTCTTCATTTTGCATATCTTTGAACATTTCTATTTTGTAGTATGCACTAATGTTTTTTCATTAGGCTCTTATTTTGGGGTATGTAAACTTGAAAGAAAAATGTTTATTTGTTTATTTATTTATGTTTTGAAGTAATATTTATGTGATAATGTGATATGTATATACTAATTTAGTATTATGTTTTACATTTTTTTTGGTCAAATTATGTTTTTCATTTTCATTATTTATTGATTTAAAATATATATTTCTTAACGGGTAATGGGTCATGTCATATTACCTGATAATATTAACGGGTTGATTTCAGGTTGGGTTATATTACCCGTTTATTTTAACGGGTGTTACACGACACGACCTCTTAAGTTATCAGGTATGACACGAACACGAGAAACACGACATGAATGCCAAGTCTAATTTCAGCAACCAAATGTCGAAAATGATCATTTCAAGCAATTTCCCTTATTCTTTTCACTTTTCAATTGTTATTTTATTTTATTTATTTTTGAAGACTTGTGACATTCCATGCTTCATTCTTTTATTTCTACTATTTGTCTCGTCTTCTCAGTTGGGCACTCCCAAGACCAGGGCACGGAGCACGGTTTCATGGAGGAAGAGAAGTATGTTACACTGTTGTGGTGAAAGGGATTAAGGACTCTCAGTGAGTGGAGAAAAATAAAATTACAAAATACACTACTTGGAACATAGAAACTCCATTTCGCAAATGCATGTCAAATCACCAATGAAACTCTCAATGTTCCTTTCAAAATCATGTCCACCTGAAACTAATACCCCAGGACTGAACCGGCCAACCATGCACCTTACAGTATTCTCGATACATGAAGCTGGTCATCCGCACGTGCAGATCTAGCTCGATGCGAGGGCCACACGTGTCGGATGGGTATCTAACTTGGTCTATTTACCAACACAGAACTTGCTACAAAACTTTGTTTGGATCAAATAATATTTGTAGGCATCTTCTATTTACCAATACAGAACTTGCCAAAAATGTTGGACAAAACCTCCCCAGAAATGTCTTCGCCGCTTATTTGCCCAAGGGCCATTGCCGCGTCCCTCAAATCAATTGTCCAGAAGTCGAAAGGCATTTCCTCTTCGATTGAGGATTTCAACCTCACAAAAGCCTCCTTGGTCCGAACAAGCTGCTCGCATATGTCTCTGATGATTCATCAAAATTTCAATATAACAATATGAATCAACCTCTGATTATAAGATCAATCTAAACCAAAGTCAATGCATTTGTTTTGCCTTCAATTATGAGTAAATGGAAAGAGATAAACGATCCAATTATGGTAATTAAAAACAGAAGACACGCAGATGTATACGTAGCAAACCTGGTTGACAGTCCATTTGCGGCTCCCAACGCAAATTCTGTCGAGGCCAACAATCTCTAATATTGCCGTCTCTAAACCTTGGATTCCTTGACCAGTGACAGCAGATGTCAAAACATGCTTACTGAACGAATTGATATCCTTCTCAATCCCCTCCATGCAATCAGATGGAATGCAGTCTATTTTGTTAATTACAAGAATCATTGGGGTCGAGGATCCAGTAGATTTCTGTAGGATACAATGAGTTATTACATGCTTGAGTGAAAAACAGAATGCTTGATAAACAGAGAAATGTACGTGTTATATGATTCAGAGAGAGAAAACCTTATTAGATTGTATTCTATTTAGAAGTTCGGAGTCTTCTGGAGTCCAGCCATCAACAGCACTTATTGCCATTATAATAACATCAGCACCCATGGCAACTGCTTCAGACCTTTCAACACCTGTGATAAAGATAGTCAAGAAATGGATAAGCAATACCAGCAGGAGTGCCATGGTACGGCCACCATACTTCAAGCAATATGCATACCATTCCTCCTCAACAAACTCAACATTGGAGGCAGAATCATTTCACTAATGCTCAATGGCCTATTGAAAATAAACATAATCTTATGCTACTGAAAAAGAAACATCGGCATGACGTAAGTTTGGCTTGTGCATCTGGTTTGAAATCAGAGGATCACTAGACATCAAAAGTGTGAAAAGACATATAACCTTACCGATTTTCTCCACAATGTCATTGGTTTCCCTAATGCCCGCTGTATCAAGAAGGGTTACAGGAATGCCATTAACCGTTATACTGGCTTCAACCACATCTCGAGTGGTCCCAGCAATTTCTGTAACTATTGCTCTCTCAGTCTGCACGCTAAAATTAAAATGTGCTACTCAATAACATCTCATACTACCAGTAATTGCTAAACAGAACAAAAGGAATAACACCTAAAGAGGAAGGACCACATTTATGAAAATATGGTATATTTTTAAAATATCTTTGTTCCTTTTACAATACAGTTGTTCTACTATAATTACTGCTTATTGTGCCCACTTTTTAAGTCAAAATGTTATGAATAGAAACACTTAGGGCTCGTTTGGTACACATGATTGGATTGGAACAGATAACTCCTTAATTTCAAGGTATATTGAAGGTGGAACTGAATGGTTTCTCATTTGGAGGGGATTAGAAGAGGACTAGCTATGAAGAAAATTGATCCCTTCTAATCCTACCATTTTACGGAGGATTGGAATGGATAAGTTTTCGTCTTGAGTAACCCATCATCTATCCTCTAGGTGGTCATAATTTTATAATTTATCCCTTCAACCATACCCTTAATTTAGTAGGATATCTATTCCAATCCAATCATGTGTACAAAACGAGCCCTTAACTGTATTATTCATCTCAAAACTCACTGAAAGAAGTACAAATAGAACGTAAAAGTCATTAGCTTCCAGTCACATTTATTCAAAAAGAGACTCATGGTTATGAGAGTCATTTTCATAGAGGCACGCCTATACAACTTATTTAGAATACCTTCCCTTGTAAGTGCATCCATATTTTCTGGGTTTACTACTTAAAATGCGTATTACTGAAGATATAGTTCTACAAAGAGCTTAATAAGTAATATTATACTAGTCAGGTATGTCAATGGTCATCTCAATCCAGAAGGGCAAACTCACTCCAAAATCGCTTGAGCACAATGGTTTTCCAAAAATCAACCGTTGACAGGCAAAAGGAGAAAAGATAATATAAGGCAATCATTACTATTTTAGTGTAGGACACACCAGCAATTCATTAAGAAAACAAGCAACCATGCCCCAAAAAGATAAAATTGTCACCACATACTTTGCTCCATGCATTGAGGAGACTTGACTTCCCAATGTTTGGACGGCCCAGAATTGCTATCTGCAAGATTTAATATGAGCTCAATAAATCAGAAGCATGCTCAGACTGCAGAGAATGAATACAGAAAAGACAAGTGTATTTAAATTTTTAAAGATACAAAGGAAGCCAAGTAGCAAACCCATATTACCATAATAAACAGAAAATGTAGTCCCATTTAGAGAAGTGGATTTCAAGTTTAAACAAGGAAAATAAATCTATATCTGACAGTGTAACCGCCTCAAAGTTTTGATCATTAATAGCCAAAGTTTAGCCCCAAATTTCATAAATGTCATTTTCCATGAACACTTTCAGATATAGCAGAAAACCCACTTAAATAGACCTAAATACTCTCAAAATTAAAACCAAATAAATTTAAGGTGCAATACCCTACTACATTGTACAATGAAGAATGTGATCAATCCATTCTTCTCCTTGGGTATAGGAACTGGAACGATTCAAGGGCAGCATTTCCGCACACCCCATTGTTTTGTTTTGATTGGTTCGTGAGGTCATTCTGCTACAATTCAGAACTTGGTAAGAGGTGTTTGGATTAATTAGATTAATTAGACAGGGTCCGCAAAAGGTCTGTTTTTTCTTTTTATTGGTAGTTACATATTTCTAGCCCTAAATTCGAATGATCCTCCTTTTTTATCAAAAGAGGCAGAATTTCATTCGAAAGCCAAAGGCTGATTCAGTATATTAGAGAGGAGACTCTCCTCAAAAACCAAACCACAAATGACAAACGGGAGGTTCCTCAAACCAAGTACAGACACCATTGTTGAGGATAGCTACTCTTGCCAGGCGATGAGCAACTTCGTTTGCTTGGCGGCGAACATGGGAAGAAGAAGCTCCACTGATGGAACGCACGAGGGCCTTCGCATCTTCCACTATCGGTCCCATCAAAGAGAGGTTAGTGGAAGAGTCTTGAACCACCGTGATGATCTGGAGAGAATCGCTCTCAATAATGATATTTTGATAGCCCCTCTCAACCGCCAAAATCAAACCTTGCCTGACAGCCAAAGCTTCCGCATGCACAGGGGAGGAAACACAGTTGAACGATTTACTAAGATCCCCAATGAATGCACCTTCAGAATTTCTGATGATAACTCCAACACCACCCTTGTGGATAGACACATTCCAAGCTCCGTCGAAATTGATCTTTAGACAACCACTAGGGGGGCAAGACCAAAGTGGGAGAGGAGGATGGGGTGAGGAAAAGTCACCATCAAGAACTCTTGCCACCAGCCAATTGCCTTGGACGCAACCACATTCGGGGCTACACACTTGCCGTCCCACAATTTCATGTTTCTTGCATTCCATATGACTCAGAGCATTATCATAAAACAATCAAAGTCATACTTCTTTAGGACATGGCTAACGTCAAGAGCCCATATTTTTATTCAAAAAGCAAAGTCCCTGATAGGAGGAATTCCCAGATAGGAAGATAACCAGATGCACTTGGAAAAAGGGCACTCCATCATGAGATGCCAAGTGGATTCACCATTAGCTCCACTCAGCACACACCTGTTGTCGGCAGGGATACGCTTCTTCGCTAGATTGACCCTTGTAGGAAGTATATCAAGACAGATCCTCCAAACACACCTTAACTTTTGGAGGGACATGATCATTCCAAACTTTGTTCCATAGAAAATTCGAATGATCTTCTGAGAAAACTGTTATTGGTCTAAATCTTTGTCCTTCAGTCTACAGTCATCAGATTAGAAATTGATTCCAATGAGTTAGAAACCTCAACCAATATCATGTCTTAACAGACGATTGTACAAAGAATATTCCACCACCACGGACATGTATCAACTATAGCTATTGAGTTTCAGCCACGAGTGGCAAATTTGCAAGTCTGTACTCGGCTAGTTAAACTCCAACTTCAACAACACCCACAACTGCTCCACAATGTTTACCACTCCCTTTGTGGAACAACAATCCAAAGAAGTTCTATTCAAGTGTTTCAGCTTTTCTGTGTAATTCGGTTTTGATCTTGAGGGCATTTGAGACTCTTCACCAGAGTTTTTGGCCATATTTGAAAGTTTTATAAAATGTGACATTTATGAAATTTGGGATTAAATTTTGGCTATTAACAATAAAAACTCTATATACATTCTGTGTAAATTGAAGAAAAAACATCAACATCGGGATTCAGTTACATTAGCATCAGATATATATAAAGTAACATGACCTGAGTTTATCCTAAGCTATACATTAGACTATCATAAAATATCCACCAAAAAAGGAAGAAATGTAAGAAATCCATTTTTCAGTTGTACCTGTAATCCAGATTGCAGAAGTTGATCATAATTGGCTGTCTCCAGAGCACTCTCAACATCTTGCGACATAGAATTTATTTTATTCACAACTTCATTTGTATCAAGCGGCGGCATCTCATCATCGAAATCCAAACGGGCTTCAATTTCAGTAAGAAGCTCAATGCACTGAGCTCTTATAGATTTTACCATGGAAGCAAATTCACCCTGCCAATGTTTAAAATGGTTTTCCGAGTTGATTATCATTTTCCCAAATAAGGCTTACATAAATACTAGTAGTAATTAGTTTCTGAAACGCATAAATTATACAGACAAAACAAAGACACATGCCTGAATAGCGGCCAGTGCTGCATCTGCTGCAGCCGCAGACTTGGCTGAAATAAGTCTGTCAACATTTTCAGCTTGTGTTAAGTCCACGCGGCCATTCAGAAAGGCACGGAGAGTAAACTCGCCTATATTGAGAAAACAAACACACACATTAGTGTTGATGAAAATGTGGTGCCTACTCTTTAGTCCTTGCATAAGTTCAAATTCGAAAAGTTCAATTCTTTAAGCTAAATATTCGATAAGTTCAAACATCTTAAGCCGAAAATTCGAAAAGTTGAAAAAAAATTAAGCTACGAATATGGACCTCGTTCTGCAAGCCTAGCTCCAGCTTCTACACAAGCTCTGAGAACACGATTGAGGCACACTTGGGTTCCATGGCACTGAAGCTCCACCACATCTTCCCGCGTGTAAGACCTTGGCGCCAACATGGGCACAGCCAAAACCTAAATGCAAGCAAAAGGACGCCCTACTCGTGTTATCATCATTCACATAATTCAAATTTCAATTGCATTTCACTGAAAGTGAAATAGAAGAGTACCTCATCGACGACATTGCCATTGGGGTCCTTAACGACGCCGTACTCCACCACATGGCTGGTGGGCCGCCATGCTTTCTTCGTCTTCTTCTTCATTGGACGGAAGACGCGGTTGACAATGGCCACCGCGGACGGACCCGATAACCGTACAATCCCAACCGCACCGGGTGGGCCTCCCAGGGACGTCACGATTGCCGCGATTGTGGTCGTGCTCTCCAGCTTCTGGGACCCACTCAGTACTCGCTCGTCTCTGCTGAGAAGCAGGGTCGGGGTCTGCAGCTGGGTCTTGCCCAGCGAAGAGTTGGTGAAAGACGAAGAGTGGCAAGAGGGTAAATAAAGCGGGAAGCGGGGGTAGAGTTTGAGAGGTTTGGGAGTGAGGTGGGAGAGAGGGGGAAGTGAGGTGGAAGCTATGGCGAATAGTGGCGGTAAGTGACGGAAGCGGAAAGCTGAGAGCTGAGCCATTGATGTGTTTACCGCCGCTGACGGCGGATCTTTGCTCTTAATCTGATATTTCTATGGTGAGGATTTTCATCTTTGCGTTTAGCTAACTTATCAATTCCGGCTACTACGGTCTAGGTCCAGTGGTGGTTTTCTTCTACCTTAACAACCAAGGTCTAAAATATCGATGATTTCGGAAATATCGAAAGTTCAAAAACACGGAAATTTCGATGGAAATATCGGGATATTATCGATATCGATAAAAATTGAATAAAAACCACGGAAATTGTAAGAAAAACTTGGAAATTTTTATTGAAACTTTGCAGGATGTTTATTTAGTCAATTATATATTAGTTTATCATAAAAAATTGGAAGGAAATGCATTGCATGATGAATTTAACTGATTTAAGTTGATTATATAGCCAGCTGGCAAGCATTGTGAATGTAGAAAATATATAAATATTTTAGCATGTTTTCACAAAAATATAAGTGATATGGTGGTCAAGGTGTTGAAGGAGTAAAATGGGAGGGGTTCGAATCCCCTTGATGTTTTTTTAAATATAGAAATTTAAAAAATACGGAAATTTCGATGGAAATATCGATGACATCGGAAATATCGGTAGTCCAAAAACACGAAAATTTCGATGGAAATATCGATGACATCAGAAATATCGGTAGTCCAAAAACACGAAAATTTCGATGGAAATATCGGGATATTATGGATATTTTAGACCATGCTTGTAAGTAGTTGTAAGTAAGAGGTCTTTGTTCGTATCTCGTACATAACGAATTCAATACTAAATTAGTTTTTTTATTGTGTGATTTAGCCAAACTTCTCATCTCATTAGTGTAAAATATATCATTGGAAAAAAAACTTTATCAGTTCCGTTAAATTTCTGTGTGAGTGCTTATGCTTGACAAGGCCAATTACATGTCAAGTGAATTATTTAAGAGTAGTACTACACTTACCCTTTAGTTATACTATCACTTGTACCATTCATCCTATTAGTGTAAAATATATTGTTGAAAAAAAAAATTTATCAATTCCGTTAAATTTCTGTGTGAGTGCTTATGTGTGACAAGGCCAATTACATGTCATATGAATTATTTAAGAGTAGTGCAACACTTACCATTTAGTTATACTATCACTTGTACCATTTCTCTAATAGTAGTGGGGTCCGTTAACTTATGTGGGTCTCATCTTAATTAGAAAGATGGGACAAATGTTAGTACAACTAGATGGTACTAATAATATTTTTTATTATTTAAAGAATCTAAAATTTAAAAAGTCATTTAAGTTTATTTTTTATTTATTTTTTGAACAAACGAGATTATCTAATCCAAAGAGAGAGAGGTAGGCTTAGGTGTCACATCTCGGCCCGGGCGCAGCCACCTCCCGGGCCCGCTCCACCACCGTAGCACGATACTGTCCGCTTTGGGCCTTCCCTACACCTTCACGGTTTTGTTTCTGGAAACTCACACGAGAACTTCCCAGTGGGTCACTCATCCTAGGAATGCTTTCGCGCGCTACTCGCTTAACTTTGGAGTTCCGATGGAACCCGAAGCCAGTGAGCTCCCAAAAGACCTCGTGCTAGGTAGGGATGAGAATATACATTTAAGGATCACTCCCCTAGGCGATGTGGGATGTTACAATCCACCCCCTTTAGGGGCCCGACGTCCTCATCGACACACTTCCAGCCAGGGATTGGCTCTGATACCATTTTGTCACATCCCAGCCCGGGCGCAGCCACCTCCCGGGCCTGCTCCACCACCGTAGCACGATATTGTCCGCTTTGGGCCTTCCCCATGCCCTCACGGTTTTGTTTCTGGGAACTCAGACGAGAACTTCCCAATGGGTCACCCATCCTGGGAGTGCTCTCGCGCGCTACTCGCTTAACTTCGAAGTTCCAATGGAACCCGAACCCAGTGAGCTCCCAAAAGGCCTCGTGCTAGGTAGGGATGAGAATATACATTTAATGATCACTTCCCTGGACGATGTGGGATGTTACATTAGGCTCATAAGGATCTAGCAATAATATAGTTTTAAATTTACCTCTAACGAGTATCGAACCTAAGACCCTTATTTAAAAGTGAAGAAAAAATATCAATAGATCATAATATTAAATGACAAAAGTGATTTATATTTTTACAAACTTTAATACTGAAAAAGGAAAAAAATAATTAAAATTATTACAAAAACAAACCCAGCACCACCATCCGAGTTCAAATCTTTTGATTCAAAATTTTATGTGGTGTCTCTATGATCTATCTCACATTGTGACACTTGTACATCACTAACTAGAGTTAAACACTGTTATCTAAAAAACACTAAAAGAATTAAAGGTAAAAACAATTGACACGTGTTCTTTCAAATCCCTTGCATGGTGTGTAAAGACTGTTCCCATACCAAAACTCAGTGTCGTGCAATCCACGAAAGAAGATTCCTTCAATACTTGGTGGAATAGGGCATAATTAAGTATATTACGTACGGTCTTTTGCCTCACCATGCTTTGTTATTCTAAGTTTAGTCCCATGCTTTGCTATTATAAGTAACTAAGTGTCAATTGTTGATGGCTACCAGTCCTGTTTGTAACATGTTGGGGTTATTTCCAGTTTATGTTTTCACTAGTGAAGCACAGGCGAATATTACTTATTTTCGCTACACGAAAAATAATTTGTATTTTTATGCAGTGCCAAATGTTTTTGCCTTTGAAGCAAATTTGTCAGCCCTCTTAACCCTTAGCTGACATGATTAATCATTCAAACTCTTGTGACTTGATTGGATAGTTCAACCTATTGAAAACATAAAAATGACTGAGAAACTTTATAAAGACAAAATTTATGTATCCATGTTTGTTATGTGGCTTCTGTTTCTTGACCACATTGAAAACAATTTTCACCCGGACATGCCCCCGGCCTGCCTAGTGCCTAACGATCCTCTCCAGACCCTTTACAAAAGTGTTCACCAGTTTTAATGGAAGGTGGTTTAGGGCGATCAACTTTTCTGGAGATGTTAACCTATTTAATATGGAAACAGAGGGGTATGAAACTGTACTCGATCTTTTTCTTTCGTTCTTTTTTGTTCTTTCTGGCCGGTACTTGTAATTGATTGTAAGTTACTCTTTTATTCTTGTAAAACAAGCTTCACTGGTTCAGTCCAAGATTCAATGGGGTTGTTGTCACGGTTGATGGTTTTTTTCTACTTTCCACAAAACAACAATGTGCTTGTAATCACAACCTTTCCATATAACGTATATGCATTGGATGTTGACAGAAAACTGGTAAGCGGGGTGTTGAGAAAGTCAACAATCATACATCTGCCTAGATTAACATACAATCAACGTTGATTTGAGCAAATATGTTTGAATGATTACCTTCTTACTTAGTGTTGATTGTATCAATTTGCTAGATATGTACTTTCCTACTCTGTATCAATTGTATGAATCATAGGAATCAATTATAGGGTTCCTTCTTATAAATACTTGTATACTGTAACTTTGGAAATTATCAATCAAAGAAATATTCAGCCATATTAAATTCAATTTGGTATCTCTTGTTTTTTTTTTTCTTTTGATCGTTTCTTCACTTCTTCCTTTTGCAATCAAGCAATTGATCCCTCTAGCCCATTTTACATCTATCATTCAGATTCCAGTTCTTGAGGAGGACGCAGTGTAACCAATGAACAATTCAACAATTGTTGGCAATGATGTCTCAGAAATTGGGCATTGACGCCAAGCCTAGTGTCAACCATGCTACAGGCGTGCTTTCCAAGTTTGGTTCCACAAAATGGGTAGTAGATAGTGGTTCCACGGACCACGTATCTAATCTGTCGTTGGCACAAGCAACGTTAAATCCACCATTGCTGTCAGTGGGTTTGCCAATTGGCACTAGGGTTCCAATTGATTCAATTGGAAATTTTCATTTTGGCTCGAAAATCTCTCTTTGTGATGTTCTTGGGATTGCATCATCAATTTGATTTCTGTGAGTCATCTCACTCAATCATTACGATGTTCTGTAACGTTTTACCCTAATTTTTGTATTTTGCAGGACCGGAAAACGAGGACGATAATTGGTTGGGGGTGACAACATAATGGGCTCTATTACTTGGTGGACGACAAAGAAGGCAAGGTGAAATCACCACCTTCTATGTCTTCAAAAGCATTCTCTATTTAGCATCATCGGCTTGGTCACCCATCCTTACCAAGACTTCAATTAATAGCTAAGAATTTTCGAGAAATTTCCATTCCTACCAATAAAACTTGTGATGTTTTCCCTTCGGCAAAACAAAAGTTCTAAAATACGCTAGGCGCTAGTTGAGCGGCGGGTTGGGGCCTAATGCCTTCCCGCCTAGGCGGACTTGGCGTTTTAAGTAATTTTATTATATATTGTATAAAAAGTGTCTATTTATACTTAAAAACACACATAACTATATTGGGATAAATAAACTGTAAAATAAAATGATATATAAATTATAAAGTATTAGCACATGCGAAAGGCCTTTTTTTATTACGGGCGCTTCGCTACGCACCCATTAAGTTGTTTTCATGTGTTTAAAAATAGAGAACATAATCTTTACTAAACAACTTATTGTAAGATGATTGGATACGGTAATGGCAACGTTACATAGTAAGTCATATGGGGAGGAGTTTTACGCTGGCCAGAGGTTAAAACGGAAGAGTGGAGTTTGTTTCAAGCCGCAACGTGCTGTTGTAGACTTGTAGTGGTGTTTACATGGTGAGTTGCTATATTTCTGAGTCCTTTACTCCCTGCCAGCCCAGACGAAAGCGGGAAAAAAAAAAACAGAAATACAAAACAATATTAAATTCTAATAAGATATTAGAATTTACCAAATAATGTTATGTTGAGGATTAAATGCCGAATGCCCTCTTCATCGAAATTGTTGTCATCCTCACAGTATATGAAGTCAGAACTGCAAGAAAACGACCTATCCATATATTAACCACCCATGTGGAGATGCTAAAAGAACGAAAATTTGATGTTAAAAACATGAATTAGAAGAAAAATGGGAATAAAAACATAAATCGACACTAATATCCACCCTCCATACCTTCATCTCCACCAATCAGACACCCCCAATTTCACCGGAAACCACCAAGTCTCGAGTTCCGCAGTCGATAACCGGGACCTTATCGGAGACATTGTGCGATTATCTTCGGGAGCTTCCAAATTCTTGGAGAGATGATCTCCTGATAAGCTCATATTTATATATATTTTACATCAAATTCACTTATCTTTTCTTAGTTAGTTCCTTATATTTTTAAGCTATTTACTTTCTTTTTGTGTTTTGTAGGACTAGTCAAGCAAAGAAAAGAAAAATAGCACAAGTGGGATTTTAAGTAACAAATTCGTCAAAACTGCCTGTGCAGGTCAGCTGACTTTGGAAGCAAGTTACGAACAGCTCAGAATGAATTAGAGAATGAGCCTTGTATGCTTAGAAAGCTATGGATGTCTATTTTCTGGTGCATTTTGCGGATTCCTAATATCATTTTTCTAGAAGAAGTTATGGCCGTTTTAACACTCAAATGTTCCTAAGAGGCTGAGCAGTTTGTAACTGACAATAAAGCATTGAAAGCAATAAATCCAATAAAACTAGCAGCCAAAACTGATGCAGCCAAAAACAAACCAGCTGACACCTATTCAAATATCAGAGGAAATGAAATTAAAGATGAGGATTAAGAGGGAGTAATTGGCATAAAGACTACCTAAAGAGTTACAATTGTTTTACCATTTCCTCTCACTTATTGTCATCACAAAATGGCTATTAGTGGGGGAGTTATGGAGCAGAAATGGGGCAGCAAGCATGGGCATAAAGGCTGCAGGTTGCAGCGGCAAAAGAGGAGTTTTTTGAGGAAAAAGAAGGAAAAAAAGCAAGGCAGCAACGTTGGGGAAGGAAGGAAAGGAAGGAGGAAATCTTGGCATTCTCTTCTTTCGGTTTTATTTTCTCAAACTCATGTCTTTCCTTTGGTTTTATTTAAGAATTATGTGTAACTAATTTTTAGTAGTTAGGGGCTGTTTTGAAGCCCCGAATATGATTGCAAATGTGTTATGACATTTCGTTTCAATTTCTTTTATGAAAGGATGAAAATTGGATCACTACTTGTCTCATTGATGAATTCTTTATGTGTTTTCTACGGATGCATACTTAGTAAGCATATTTAGGATTCTAATGCTATGAATATGTGTGTGCCTGCCCTTGTCAAATGAGGACCTACTTATGTTCTAGAGTAGTAATTGTTAATTACGATTAACATCTGAATCAATTTCTAGGATGAGTAAGACAACGCCAGTACTTACGATGCCTTGTGATGACTCAAACTCTTTTCGTTCTTAATGATTTCTACTTGTTAAATCTATGAACGCGCCATTCTAGATTGCATGCTAGGGACTAAGTTAAGTTGAAAACGCCATTCTCTTAACATACTACGTGAAAAAGAGTAATAGGTTGAGTTCTAACATTGAGCCAACTTGAGCATCTTCATCCGGAAATAAAAGGAATTTGAATGAAACATAACATGTTTTCATGATTATTTGGTGGTGGATAGCAATTCCCCTAACTCGTTTTTTTTTTAATTTGTGAACTACTTAAAATCTGTTTCTGTCCTGTTTTTGTTCAATTTAATTTAAATAGAAAATCAACTCCAAAAATCCAAAAAATTTGTATGAGTGTAGCTCTGTATGTCTAGTATCTTCATATAAAATTTCGTAAACTTTAGATAAGTGTAAGTTGGTCTAATAATTATTTTTTGGTGGCTGGTCAGTAGGGACAGCAACCCAGTTTTTGTGACATTTTAAGTAGTTAGATAAAACAATCTTCTGCGGGAAAGATCCTTATTTTCATATGCTACAATTGACAAATCTTAATATTAATAAGGAAAATCAATAGGACATTTGTGTGTTACTTTGTGGTGTGCATTTAATCCTATCATCTCCCCCATCAGCATGACAACGGCACCGTGAGGACCAGATGGGCTGTTCTGATCGCCTGCTCCAATGGATAATGGAATTATAGACACCAGGATATAGTTCCCCTCGATGTCATCATAGTTCTTTAAACCTTAATTTAGTTTTGAGTGAAAATATTACAAGAATTTTAAATAAAAAAAATACATAAAAACAGTTAAATTAATAGTGCCCAATAAGTCAAATCACTTACGCCATGAATCATGCAATGCCACACCATTAAATTAACCATTTCATCTGGTAAAGTCTCCGACTTCGCAACAAAACCCTACAAACACAAAAATTATAACCGCGATTCACACAGAGAAAGGGGTGGGTGTATGGACGTGAGGGTGGTTCTTATAAATGCCCATTGATTCAGCAAACCAGTTTTGCAATTGACGTTGATCAATTTTGTAAAATCTACGTGGGCAGGACGTGGAATGAGAATGTGCACGTCTCTATTATTTATTTTCTTTATTTGTTTTGAAATTATCCGATCTCTTTTCCAATAATTTTTTTTTTTGTTTTAGTTTTTTTTTTGTATCTATTTTTTTATGACAAAATTATCCCTGCAAATTTTGTTCTATTATTTTCAATAAGGTTTGAACTTTTTTGTTTTAGGGATTTTTATGTCCAGTTTTTTTTTTGTGAAGCCTTGAGACACCTAAACTCACTTCTGGCTTTCTAATATTAGAGATTAAAACATATTGAAAACATGGGGAACAAGCGTATAATGAGTGTTCATCCAAGTATTCAACAAGTCTCTTACATTTTATTGAAAAATTAAAATGCAAAAAGAAAGTTATCGATTTTTTATCTAAGTGAGAGTCGCGACCTAGGCGAATTTAGGCAGGATAGGTGGACGCCTAAGCGGGTCTAGGCACACTTTTTTAATTTTCAAACGCCTAGAGGCTAATCAGGGCAATGGCCAGCCGTCTAGCGCCTAGCCGGGGCCTAGGCAGAGCTAGACGGGGATTTTTAGAACAGTGGGCAAAAGAAACTCGGATGCCTTTTGGATTAAGTCATATTACTACTAAGCATGCTTTTGATCTTATACATTGTGATACTTGGGGACCCCATAGAATATCTTCACATTTTGGAACTCATTATTTTCTTACAATTGTTCATGATTTTATGCGTTGTACTTGGGTTTTTCTATTGTGTCATAAGTCTGATCACATCAATTGCTTAAATCTTTCTTTGCCTATGTTAACACACAATTCCATCAGAAAATTAAAATAATCTGGTCTGACAATGGGAGTGAATTTGTTTCCATGCATAATTTTTTTTTTTTTTGTCAACATGGCATTATGTTTCAAAGGTCTTATGTTTCCACGCCTCAACAAAATTGGGTAGTGGAGCGCAAACATTGACATATACTTCAAACTGCTCGAGCACTACAATTTTAGTCTAGTTTGCCTTTTAAGTTTTTGGGAAGAATATATCCTCACCGCCGTGTACCTCATCAATCGCATACCTACACCACTCTTGAAGGGTCTCACACCCTATGAAAAACTTTTTGGTCATTCTCCTACACGCACTCACCTCTGTAGTTTTGGATGTTTAGTTTATGCTATCAATTTAAACCCTAAGCATAAATTTGATGTTCGAGCTCGTAAATGTGTTTTTATTGGGTATCCTTTTGGGAAAAAAAACATATAAGTTGTATGATCTTAATTCCCAAAAAAAAAAAAAAAGTTTACAAGTCGGGATGTTTTTCATGAAACGATTTTTCCATATAAAACAACCATTTCATTACCTACGGACAGCTTAAACACTATCCTTCCCACACCTATTGTCGACATACCTTCAACCCCAACACACTAATTTATATCTTCACCTCCAACCCCAACACACCAATTTATATCATCACCTCCACCAGATACCAATAATATACCATCCAACTCATCACCACACCAAATTATATCTTCACCTCCACCAGATACCAATATTACACCATCTAACTCATCACCAAATTTGCCCCACTCACCAGCTCGTCATTCTTCTATTCCACCCAAAATCACCAAACCCCATACTCACCACTAAACCATTCCTAACCAACCCTCATGACCAGCCGCATGCTCCCACTAAGCCAGCTGTCACTTCCGAAGAACTTCCAGAAGTTTCAGGAGTTGATGTTCCTCCTTTAGTGCGTCATTTCAATCGGACACGCACCAAACCCACCAAGCTTACTTCCTCGTCTGCCAGTCCTGGAACAAGGTATCATTTTTCCCGTTAGTTTTCTTATAAAAACCTATCTCCCAAGTATCAAATTTTTCTTGCCATTATTACTTCCATGTCGGAACCTAAAAGTTATGCAGAGGCTTGTAAACATCCTCATTGGCATCAGGCCATGGCCGAAGAGATTCAAGCCCTTGAAACTAATCACACTTGGAGTCTTACAGCCTTGCCTCGTGGAAAATAACCCATTTGTTGTCGTTGGGTTTACAAAATAAAGACTAAGGCTGATGGCAGTATTGAGTACTATAAGGCTCGTTTGGTAGCTAAAGGCTACACACAATTGACAGGAATTGATTATCATGACACATTTTCACCCACTGCCAAACTCGCCACTTCTTCCTGGCCTATCCATCAGTTAGATGTCCATAATGCTTTCCTTCATGGTGATCTCATGAAGGAAATCTACATGGACCCTCCACCCAGTCTTCGGCGACAAGGGGAGAATCTAGTGTATCACCTACAAAAATCACTTAATGGGTTGAAACAAGCTTCTCGACAATAGTTCTTTTAGTTTCCTCAAGCTCTTCATGCTGCAGGATATGTTCAATCCAAAGCCGATTATTCCTTATTTACTAAGAAACAAGGAAAGTCCTTTACCGTCCTTCTCATTTATGTTGACGACGTTTTGATTATAGGAAATGATTCGCATGCCATTGATAGTCTTAAAAGTTTTTTGAATACCAAGTTTCGTACCAAGGATCTTGCTAATTTAAAATATTTCTTTAGGCATAGAAGCGGCGTGCTCCAAGAAAGGTATTTTCATTTCACAATGAAAATATTTATTAGATATCCTTGATGATGTTGGATTTTTAGGATCTCGGCCGGCAAAGTTTCTAATTGAGTAAAAATCTCAAATTACTTCCTAATTAGGGAGAGGTTCTTAAAGATCCTGCAAAATATTGAAGATTGATAGTTCGTCTCATTTATCTTACTATTACACAGCCAGATATTACATACTTAGTTCACTTATTGAGTAGGTTTATGCAAACTCCTTGGATGCCACATTATGATGTTGTTTTGCGTATTTTGAATTACCTCAAGAGCACCCCCGGCCAAGCCATAATGTTTTTCCTCAAAATGATTTAAATTTGAAGGCGTATTGTGATTCAGATTGGACAAGTTGTCCTACTACCCGACGATCCACCACAGGTTATTGTGTGTTTATCAGAAACTGTCTCATCTCATATAAGAGTAAACACCAGAAAATTGTATCTTTGTTGTTAGCCGAAGCAGAGTACCGGTCTATGGTAGCAGTGTGTTGTGAACTAGCATGGCTGCAAAACTTGTTTCATGATTTGAGGATTTAAAATCAAGGGCCAGCCACCCTATTTTGTGATAACCAAGCCCTCAATATTGCTGCCAATCTCATGTTTCATGAACGAACTAGACACATTGAGATTGATTGTTATTTTGTTTGAGATAAGATTATGGAAGGAAAAATCGTCACCAAAACTGTTCCATCCACATCACAGTTGGTAGACATTTTTACCAAGGCCTTAGGCAAGGAACGCTTTTGTTCTTTGTTAGGCAAGTTGGGTGTTCATGATATTCACTCTCTAACTTGAGGGGAAGTGTTGAGAAAGTCAACAATCATACAAGATATTTGCCTAGGTTAACATACAATCAATGTTGATTTGAGCAAATATGTTGGAATGATTACCTTCTTACTCAGTGTTGATTGTATCAATTAGCTAGATATGTACTTTCCTACTTTGTAACAATTCTATGAATCATAGGAATCAATTATAGGGTTCCTTCTTATAAGTACTTGTATATTGTAACTTTAGAATTTATCAATCAAAGAAATATTCAGCCATAGTAAATTCAATTTGGAGGATGCAAACATATTGTCTACTGCATAGATTCCGAGTGTTTCCTGCCGAAGTTAATATTGGGCACTCTTTCCCACCCTCCAAGAGTTCAATCACCTACTCTTATTGTTCACAGTTCCAGGTGTACTTTTTTTCCTTTTGTGTATGGTGTTGGAGCAATATTAGAAAATATGAAAATAATAAAAGAATTTCAATGGTAATAATCACAAAGACACAACATCAATAGTATGCAAGATTAATATAAACAACTAGAGAGAAAGTAATAAAGACTGACAAACTTGGAGATTGAAGCTTGCATAAATGCAATGTCCTAAAGATAGAATTTCGCCCCTACTTTTGTGCTTGTAGTTCGATAGGCGTCCATCTCCCAAGATTCAACAATCTATAATCCGAAGTCGAAGCACTTCAATCTTCGGACTCTAGCGAACTTTATATATTCCATACTCTCAAGACACGACTCGGAATTTGACAAACGAAGAATGAGAGAAATAGAGTGGGGAAACCTGTAACATCCCACATCGCCTAGGGGAGTGATCCTTAAATGTATATTCCCATCCCTACCTAGCACGAGGTCTTTTGGGAGCTCACTGGCTTCGGGTTTCGTAGAAACTCCGAAGTTAAGCGAGAAGGGGGCCAGAGCACTCCCAAGATGGGTGACCCACTGGGAAGTTGCTCGTGAGTTCCCAGAAACAAAACCGTGAGGGCGTGGTCGGGGCCCAAAGCAGACAATATCGTGCTACGGTGGTGGAGCGGGCCCGGGAAGTGGTCCGCCCCGGGCCGGGATGTGACAAAACCTATTTCTCAAGAGTAAAAATTAACTCTAATTTTTGTATCATTAATGCCAATGGTTTCATGAGGTTTAATAAAATCGAAGACATTGATTGACGAAGAGATGCATACATACATCTTTTAAATGGCACCGTTTAAAAGGTCCATACTCAATGTGGCACCACTTTGAATAAGATGGCACCCACTTAATAACAAATACGGTTTGATATAAACTGTTAAAGCATTTTTCATCCAAATATCAAATTAAATATTATAATTATTAATATTAAAATATATAAATTCCAACAATCACCCGCATAAATGAAAAATTAGGAAGAAATTGAGAGTACAGGCGGACAAGAGATGCATCGGGAGAGATGTCTTTTGGACTTGAACCTACCCTAGTGAATACTTATCGGATTTACTTGGTGACGCAGTGGATGTGGAAGATCTTGAACTATTCACCGCAACAATAAACCGAGACAATAAGCAACACACATCACTAATCTTAATATATTACGGTTCGTACGGTTGTGTTCATTTTGGTCCTGAACAAATCTCGGATTCATAAGAGCTTTAGAGAATTTAGCCATCTCATTCTCATAGAAGTGACCAACTTCTACTCTCACATAGGTGACTACTGATTAAGAATAGTCTGCTCTATTCCTCTTATTTATAAGCTATCAATGTCATTAAGTACAAATATACAACCTAAAACGTCTACAAACAACACACTTCTTCCATCATAGGAATGAGGTATATAGTGTGTTAACTTCTTTAAATCATGCTCAACCAATTTGCTTATTGAACTTAGACCATGGGATCTCCATTCAACTAAGTTAGGTTTCCGCTCGGCTGATTCATTAGTTATGTTGGCTTTAGCCTTATTCCCCTCGATGATCAACTTACTCTCTAGTCAAACCTTTAGTATTTGGTACCATTTAGGTTGACTATTTCTAATGTTAGCCAAAATATTCCATTATGCATGAAACAAATTTCATTGGAGAGTAGTTGTTTTCAGTTTTAAGTCATCGAAACATATGTTCGGACTTACTAATAAGTAATTTGCTAGGAAATATACTTCCTCCACATTTAAGGTATTGAAAAGGTCTCTAACCTCTTCACATCTTAAAACTCATTCATAATAAGAGATATTATTATCTCTTTTACATGCAAATTACTCTTTCTAATTTGTTCTTTGCCTTATTCGCAAACCATCACAATACATCTGTAGGATTATCCCCTACAACATTTTGAAGCCAATATGCTTCCTATCTGGATTGTAATGTACTTTCATTTGGGAATTTCCTTATTTCATTGCATGTATTTCCACCTATGTACTTTGTCTTCACATTATCAAAGATTCAATTAGTTAGCGTAATTGAATTCATCTAGTACATGTGGACGCTCTAAACTATGAATAACACAACCCAATGGCTATGTACATTCAATTCATATGCTTACTTAATAAGCATCAGTGTTACGTCAATTCTGCTAAATACTTCCACAATTTTCTCCAATCATTTCTTTCAACGTAGGTTTATTGACCCACACAATTCAATGTCATCATTTTAATACGAAAGTAACTCATCTTAAATGAGTTCAAGTTATATAATTTGAATATGGTATCTTCTTTTGTTATCACAAAAGTTTTCTTACTGTAGAAACCGTATCTTCAATATATAGATTTGAGAGATTACAACCTATATTTATACACAAACTATAAGATATCTTCCTAGTGGCTACAATGGAATGGAAAACTAATTATATCCTAATAAAGACTAATAACAACATAACAGCTAAACAATAATGTATTGTCCTTGAAGAACCTTAACTATGGTAACTCCCCGTAACCCCCTAACACTTACCATGAGTAACCATTGACAAAACAAACTCATTGGTTGCTAGAATTCGAAGTCCATTGCCATCAACAGGACTAAATCATGAAGCAAGGCAAAACTTCGCCCCTCAAGTTACTTCATTCTCTGAAATAACTCGTAAAACTTTATGAACATCATTCTTATCAACATGACATTTCATCAAGAGTTCCTGATGGTATGCATCCCTACAAAGATGACTAATTGGCCGTATCACTTTGGATGCCAAAAATTATACCAATGCATTATACAACCGAGTGACTGCTCAAAAATTACCTAATAATGCAACTAATTGCAACTTTCATGTCCTTTGAGAAATTCGCACCTTCCAAAAGTCCCAAGCATGGCTTCTTGGAAAGATGAGGAAAATTCACTTGAGTTCACTTCTCACAAATTGCTCAACACATTTAATATATTTCTTCATAAAGAAAACCTTCATGTGGATGTATGATTAGAATCAAACAAACCATTACATTCCCCTTATTAGAAAAATCCAACGTCATTAATTTGGCATATTTCAAATGACAAACTCAGTGTTCTAAAAAACGGTCTAGAAGGCCGCCTAGGCGCTGGGCGGCGGTGCTCTGTCGCGATTAACCCGAAATCGTTTCTAAAATCGGCAAGGTTATTAGGCGGCATAAGACGGCCGCCTGGGCGGTCTGGACGAACGCTAGGCGGTCTGATCGGACGCTGGGCGGTTTGGCGGCCTACGAAAGAACATCTGTCGCGAGACCCGATTTGTCTCCCCGAGTCTCGCCATCTCTCTCTCGATGTGCAAACAAAATTGATCTGCAATTGGGAATGAATATGTCAACAATGGTTGGAGAAATCTGAAGAGGAAGAAGAAGCGAGGGAGGCGCTGTGGGATTGGTTGGAGAAATTTGAAGAGGAAGAAGAGGGACGGAACTGGATCTGCAATTGCAGAAATAGGAATGACCGACGGCGGCAATGGTTTAGACTTTTAGCACCTTTAGCACACTTCAGAGTTTTGTTAGGGTTTTTTATTAAGCATGTGCAAATCGACAAAAACAAGGATTAAAGCCCAACCTTTCATTTTGTTAATGAGAATAAAAGGCCCAACAAAACTTATGGGCTTAAAAATTTATAAATCTAACATAAAGTGTTTAAAATTTTACATATATACTTACCTATAGATATTCTTTTTTAAAATAACATTTTATTCAATGTTTATTTATATATTATAAAGTAAATTTAATTAATTTTATATGATATGTAATAAATTTAACTAAATCCGCCTAATCTCTGCCTAGCCCGCCTAGGCCCCCGCCTAGGCTCTGTCTAGCCGCCTAGGTGATAGGCTCTAGCCCGCCGCCAGACTAGCATCTAGCGTCTTTTAGAACCTTAGACAAACTTATGGAAATTGGCACATCTCCTTTCTGTAAAAGGAACTCTTTCACAAACTGATATGGATCCAGTCACCACTTTGGTGTTCACTTGGCCTGAACCGACACCTTTCTTCATTTAAAGTAGACACGTGATGAAAATTACAGCAAACACATTATAAAAATTGTAGCAATTAACCACACTGAATATAATCTTTAAACGGACCATCATAATAATTGCAGCAACCACATGATAAAAATTGTTATCACTGGTCTTTCTGAAAACTAGAATCTCCATCCTTTCTATATAGGAAGCAGTTTAATATAAAGATGCATATAGTGTAACAGCAGGCTCGAAATTTGTATAATGGAATTTACATAATTAACTTGATCAAAAAAGAATTTACATAATTGAAAACAACACTGCCATCTAGGCGACATGCAAAATAATTTTACCAGGCCTCAAACATTTAAACATTGCAAGTTAGGCGATATGCCCAGAATGCCAGAAGAAGTTAAATTCAAACTGACATTAATTTGAAAGCAGTTAGAGACTAATTTCTAATATATATATATATACACACACACACATATATATACACACATATATGTGTGTATATATATATGTATATGTATATGTATATACATAGGGAATTGTTATTAGCATTCCAAAAATCTCATTTGGCACTCCAAACTTTCTATAATTAGAAAGAAAAATACACTTGTGATTTTTGAAGTGCTAATAACAATTCCCTATATATATATATATATATATATATATAATAGATAAATAATATTCTTTCTTAATCATCATCATCAATAATTCCCAAAACTCTAGTATTGTTTTGTATACTATATACAACCTACAACACATCATCTAGTCTTGATTAATCTTTCCATCGATATTTAAAAGATTCATTCTTGGTTGCATCAATGATATGCACTGATGCTTTTTCTTCAATAATAGGGCTAGGCTCAACGTAAAATGCAATATCTTCAGTTGCCAATCTTTAAAGTTGTAGATTTATGGGAATTTCTCATATTTTCTGATTGTTCCATAATGAAATAAATTTTTGTCTTTAGATTGTATGAGTAATATTAGAAAATATGAAGAAAAAAAAAATTCAATGATAATAGTCATAAAGAAAATCACAACATCAATAGTATGCAGGATTAATATAAACAACTAGAGAGAAAGTAAGAAAGACTGACAAACTTGGAGATTGAGGCTTGCATAAATGTAATGTCCTAATGACAGAATTCCGCTCCTACTCTTGTGCTTGTAGTTTGGTAGGCATCCTTCTCCCAAGATTTAACAATCTATAATTCGAAGTCGAAGCACTTCAATCTTCGAACTCTGACGAACTTTATATGTTTCGTACTCTCAAAACACGACTCGGAATTTGACAAACAAATAATGAGAGAAATAGAGTGGAAAAACCATATTTCTCAAGAGTAAAAGTTAACTCTAATTTTTGTATCATTAATGCCAATGGTTTCATGAGGTTAAATAAAATCGAATACATTGATTGGCGAAGAGATACATACATACATCTTTTAGATGGAACCATTTAAAAGGTCCATACTCAATGTGGCGCCACTTTGTATAAGATGGCACCCACTTAATAACAAATACGGTTTGATACTAACAATTAAAGCATTTTTCATCCAAATATTGAATTAAATATTATAATTATTAATATTATAATGTATAAATTCCAACGTATGGTTGAGGTGTGATTTGTGCATATTGTATAGAGCTTTGCCAACGTGAAAAATAAAATGAGAATTCTTTGTTTTAATGTGGGTATCCAAAGGTCTGGTGGTATAGAGTTTTGCCACTCACTACTATGGTCTGGTGGTATGTCTCTTCACTTGAAAGTGAGAGGTCTTAGGTTCGAATCTCGTAGATGGCGAATTCGATACCAAATTAGGCTGCTCATTAGTGTAAAAATATCAATGTATTCAAAAAAAAAAAAAAAAGTGGGTATCCTAAGGCAACATGAGCTTCGTTTGAACCCAATCCAGTTTAGGAATTAGATTTTACAGTGTAGAGAGTATTACAATAAACTGTAGTTTTCGTTCCTCCAGTTGAATCCTGGATTAACACGTGGGAATAGTTTTTTTATGCCTAATATTTCTATTACTTAACATGAGCCCGCCCTAGGCCATTGATGTTGAACCACGTTCCTGGGTTGTGTCTAAGAGGGCATGGTATTCTCCAATGTCATGCCATTCTATGACCAAATCAAATAGAGGTCTTTTAACTGTGAAAAGTGAATTTGACTTTGCCGTATGTACCATTTGGTTTTTTGCATTCTGCTTAATGAGTTGTTCAGCTTAAAGTAGATTTTTGGGGACATCAGCGTTTTGGTCCAACTAATTTCAAGGTTTTATGCTATAGTGCTATGTGCCGGGTTAAAGTTGTGATGCACGTTGATCAAGATGTTCAAAGTGACGTGCCAACGAATCTGGATCTGGAGGTAGAGGGTGAACTCGTTGGACATGAACCTGTGTAAAATCTAGCAAAATATTAAGGGGAGAGGTTGGATTATAACAATAAACTTACTATAAAAGCACTTACAGTCCAACAAAATCCATGACCTTTTAAAGTCCTTCAAAATAAATAAAATTTTGAATGTACCTAAATTTTTGTTTGAAAAACAAATACCACAAGATATTTTTTTTGGCTTTATAAAAGCCCTAAAAAGTCTTTATTCAATACAGAGTGACTTTTATTGGGTCTTTAAAAGTATATATTGAATACATTTGAATTTAAGAGTCAAACAAAGTTCATGAAACTCCGCAAACTCGTTAGCTCATTTAGAAAGTTCTTTTTGTCATTCCTGAAGTAGAAAATATGTTCCTTTCATGCGACAACATGGTTGGTTTGTACCTTACAAGCTGGCAAATGCCATTGCTCTCATGAGCTCATTGCTCGCAAATCAACAAACTTGGCTCAGGTTAATAGTTCTCAAAAGCTTTCCAGCTAAAAAGTTGCTTCGAATACAACCAGAGAAGTAATAATAGCCAAGTTTGCACCATGTGTATACTTCGTGCCCTATGACTACAGTCTGACGGGTTGTGTGTTAGAATTCGTAGTGGAATTGGGACCTTAATTTATCCACAAATTCCAACAACTGTAAAGCAGCATATAACTGAGCACTGCAATGAATAATGAGTCTATATAACTCCATATAAGCAAGGTTTATTTGTGCCTAAAATACCACCTGATCACCTGAGAGAATCGTTTCTTGTAAAGAAAGAGAAAAAAAAAAAAAAGAATAGCATCTTGTGTTGCCAAAACCCTATTACTTTATATCCCTAGACTTTTGTCATAATTTGAATATGCATCGTCAATGCATGTAGCTTCCTTTGCATCCACATTCATCAAATACCAACAAAGTAAAACCAAATCAACTTGCTTCCTTCTGCTTAAACATCTTTAAAAAGCAGTCGCTTTCACTTCCTTCCAAACTATATGTGTCATCGTTCTGCATATAATATGGTTTATGATACTGAAAATGTAGCACATCACTTGTTTAATATCACTGTTATATATGCAAGACGTTTTTTCTAGTTCACATGATAAAGACTACCTACTTCTCAATCGAGATCTTGTGTTCGAATCTCACGTGCCTCAATAACCTAATTGTATTTTAAATTGTGTTCGAATCTCACGTGCCTCAATAACCTAATTGTATTTTAAATTATAAGCTTAGTTAATGGAATCAATGACACAATTAAGAACTTGAAGAGGAACAATTAAGAACTTGAAGAGGAAATATGAGAAATTTTCAATTTGAGAGCATAGAGATCCTATGGATTCAGATTCTTATAAAACCAATCTTATCCCTTATGCAAAATGATCAACCTTTTTCTAGTTGTGCATAATTTATTAGAATTATCGTTACTTTTTGGTGCTGGGGTTTCAGATGAGTATCCCACTCTCCACTTAATTTACCTGCATACTGCTTTTTCAGTCCACCACTTAAAAATGGACCTATTCGTAATTCTTCCTCTCTTATTCCTCAAAATCTCCTCCTGCTTCTCCTCCCCTACTACTACTGCTACCTCTCTCTCTCTCTCTCTCTCTCTCTCTCTCTCTCTCTCTCATCCCACACTAGTACTCTCTTCTTCCATATCTTGTAATTTTCTCTCATCAGAATATCCAATTTCCAATTTCATCAAAACTTATTCGTTAAATGGGATGAGAGAACAAGTAACTAGTTAGCCAGCTTTCTACAAACATGAGAAGAAATATTATCCATGGCCTGCAAGCAGATTTTCGCAAAATTTGGACAAAAAAAAAAAAGACTCTGCAGGTAAGCCAATTTGTTTAGTTTAATTGCAAATCATTTTATAGACTTCAAATTTAGTGTGAATTTGATATGTAGGGTATGAATGGGTTAGATCAATCCACTTCAGCACTAGCTTATGCATACTCTTAAATATATTTTTCATAAAACATAAAATTGGACAATGAAGATTATGTAATGTTTTCTTTACCTTTTTTTTATATCATTCAAGCTTTATGTTTTTCATTTGTCTGGCCACCTAACAAATTATCTGAAACCTTCAACATGTAATCCATGAATGGATGAGTCCTTACCCATTGGCTGATTAAGGGTTCAGGTGACACTAGATTGAAGTATTTTGAGATTAGATATGATTTAGGTTTCAGATAGATCCAACCTAAACACTAACTATCAAACAATGGAATATTGCTACGTATATCTTGCACTACACTATATATACTACTGTATTCTTGATGTCGATGTACCCAACCCCAAGCCCTCTGTGACTAGCTAGTGACTTCCTAGGGTTTGATATGCCTGTACAACATCCATAAACTAATATACAGATTTACGCTTTTCTACCAATAACTTGGGCCAAGTTTCATACTAACTAACTTTTTAAGGTGGTGTTATTGTCATTTTGAAAAGCTTATTCGAGCCATCTAACCATGGGTCTATATATTCTTACCATGGAAGACGTTGCATATATTGTTTTTGATATTTATATTGCTCTATTTCATATAGAGTATGCCTTCCTCTAGCTTGGTTAGCAAAGCCCTCTACGAGGTTAGTTTTTTTAACTTTCCTGTAACTTATAGCAAGACCTACCTATCTAATGAGACGTTTTGCATTCTTGAGTACCTTGATCTCCAAACATAAAATCTCTGGCAGTTTATTGGCTCCAAGTATTGATATGGGGATTGAGTTGGGATTGCCGTTTCATTGTGGGCTTCTGTAAGAGTGTCTTTAGGCCATGAGTACTATTGCAAGATCGGATTGGAACGGATAAAACACTATTTTGAAGGAAGAGATGAAAAAAGTGTGACCAACGTGGATGTAAGTGATAGATTACTTAAGAAAGAAAACTTATCCATTCCAATCCAATTATCCCCAAAATGATAGGATTAGAATGGAAAAGTTTCCTTTATGTCTAATTCCTTTTAATCCTCCTCAAAATGAAAAATTATTCTCTTCTACCTTCAATATGTTAAACAGTTATTTATTCCAATCCAATCTCTTTACGTACCAAATGATTCCTAAATCCATAGTCCAATTATTGCTTCTAGCAAGCTTACATCACATATTGTGTACTGTTCTAATAGATAGTTTATATTTGTTGAAGGGTGATATTATTTACACTCCATAAAAATTATTATGCACTCCACACTTTTTATATTTAGAAAAAAAAGTACAACTATAAAGAGTGCACAATGAATTTTTTGGAGTGCCAATTACACAACCATTATACGGAATCACTGCGACTCTTTTCTTTTTTGAAAAGGATTTATTAATTGAAGCGATATAGAGTTGAATCTCAATCAATCGTAAGCATTCCACCCACTTCGTTAATACTAAAACATTGGTGTTAGTTGCAAGAAATAGGAAGATCCATGCCCTCAAACTCACAAAAACTCTTATATGCTGATAAATAAAAGTGGAATACCAAACTTGCACATACAGATCTAAAAGCATACAAATCTATATGTAGAAAGAAAACCAATAGTTCGATTCTCATTCTACACACATTTTTCCTGTAATTTGAACACCCATTTACCAATTTGCACCTTTTTATGTTGTTACATATCTTTTTTACTTTTTACTTGCATTGGACTCAAACACTTCAGCTTTTACCACTTTCACAATTGCTTCCCGGCCATCCACTTTTCAACTGAAGAACCTGGTAAGCCTCTCTCTCCATTTCAATACTTTGTTTGTGCTTACTCTCTCAAACAATAATCACATTCCATTTACACTAAGCTTCTTCCACCAATTTCAGAGAACAGGATGAGACGGCATCAGCCACCGTGAGAAAGATTCTGTCTTCGCCTATCAAAGTTGAAACGTGGGATGTGTGAATCTTATCAATCACCACCGGTCCGGGGTTCGCGAGAACAAGCTGCACAACAAGATTGGAGGTAAGACAACTTGAACAAGTTCATATCACATAGAATGTCAGTGTAATTTTTGTTCACTGAAGTAGAAAATGACAGGATGATTTTGCGTGCATATAATTTACCTGAATGTCTCTCTTTTGGAGACTCCTATGCAACTCTTCCAAAGCATGAATTCCACTGGTGTCAATGTCAGTCACGGCTGCAACGAACACAAGACACCATGAGAAATGAGTTTAGATAAACCGGGAGTAATGAATCAGCGTATCGGCATTTGGTTTTAAAGATTAGAAAACTGCTTACGTGACATTTCAACGATCAAAAACTGAATGCTTGGTAGGTAGGCTTCTTTCAACTGCTCTTCTTCGTCTACCAACCATCTTAATATCCTGCAAGGAAGTTGAAATTAAGGACCGCGAAAACTACAGATAGTATGACTAAGAAAATTGTGAAACATGAAATCAGCCTATTTCTAGGTTCTTTCCATGATAGGGCATATAAACTACTAGAACTAACATGTGACTTATATATAGCCTATGCTGCCCATTTCAAGTACGAAAGCTTTAATAAGTCGAAAGAAACAGCTTAGTTTGGCAGTTAAACCAAAGTTTAACAGCCAAACAAAATATAACTAATCAAAAGGTCTCATCTTGTCTAACCATAATAAATTTAGATCTATTGTCAATGTAAGGCAACCACAAGTTCTCTTTTTTATAGATTTTTTGTCCTAGGTTACCCCATTTTCATTGCAGCTTTAAGAATTACCACGAAGATTTAAGTGAACTGAGCATATACGAGAGACCATATGTACCTCTCCTTAATGTAATTGGAGTTGGAGAAGTAAACTGCAGAGTCAATTCTCACAATCATAACCCCAGGAACCTTAGCTGCTTCTGGATACTGTTGGATGTTTCTGTATACATTTGTCCTCGGAATCTTCCCGAGTATTGCAGTCCGTGGTCTGGTAACTTGTAAGAGGATTTTAGCAAAGGATATTGAGACCTGGACAGAAACAAATGTTAATTTAGATTGCTGATCTCTATAAGATAGTTTTCGAATACAAGGCAGTTAACAATAAAGATATGTACCGCGATTAAGAGGCCGATCTCAACAGATGCAAAGATAACACCAAAGAAGGCTCCCATGCAAGCGACAAAGTCAAATTTGTCAATCTTCCATATAAGGATTGCTGCTTGGAAGTCGACTAGGTTGATCACAGCGGATATAATGATGGCAGCAAGAATGGCATTCGGGGTGTACTTAAAAAGAGGTGTAATGAATTGCAAGGTTAGGAAAACAACAACGGACATGATAATATTAGAGACTGCAGTTTGGCATCCGGCAAAGTAATTCACTGCCGAGCGTGAGAAGGAACCTGCAAGTATAAGAGCATTCAATCAGTTCTATGTCCTTAGTCACGCATCCCTCTAGATACAAGGTTCAAGGGTTTTAAGTATGCTTATTGCTTAACCTTAGAGTATCAACTAGCTACGTTTGCTAGATTTGTATTATTTTGAGAATTTGTTATGCATTAACTAAAGTCCATCTTCAACGGTTTTAATAGTCAAATTTTTGCATTGAAAACATGGTCTAGGCCTGCTAGAAGCCTAAACCAAGAGACTACAGCTCCTGAACCCTTATCATGCACAAATATGCATTCGCAACTATTAGTCTGTGATTCATAATTTAAATGGTACTTTCTTTCTCACCTGTCGCAACATAGCAGGAAGTCATTGAGCCGACAATATTCATGGTTCCTAGAGCCACCATTTCTTTGTTTCCGTCTAACTGGTAGTCCTTCATGGAAGCAAAAGTTCTTCCAATTGCTATAGCTTCCTGATAATTCACACCAATAAGAAAAAGATACAAGAAATGATATCAAATTTTCTTCTTGGTTAGAGGAAATGAGCTCTGACATGCTCACCGTCAATGCTACCATTCCAGCTATAACCCCAATCTTGAAACCCTTCGCAAGATAGTCACCAGTAAAAAATATTTCATTCACAGATGGAGGATTGATTCCTTTTTCGATATGACTCACCTACATACATGGAGAAACCGTAAGTACTGCTTCTTGCAACTGAAATTAACATTCTTCTGAAGTACTATTTATAACACACGGGACTTACAATTGCAACCCCATCCTTTTCTGCATGAGTTATGTACACAAAAAAAGTGGACAGGATAACAGATATTAGCGGGGCGATTGCTGGAACCCAGAAGAGATTCTTCTTCTTCTTTCCCTGCTCCCCAGAACTTGTGAAAATCAGACAAGAACTAACAAGCTTGAATCGTATTAGGTGAGTAGCAGTAAAGTTTGGGGATTCTTACAATATATTTGGCAAGCAAGAGGAACGATAAAAATGATACTCCGATAACTATTGTCTGCCAGTTCCACTGCAAAATTGTGTAATATGGGGATCAGTAACTTGATGTTTCAGTTAGTGAAGGAAAAAAGATGTTTCGGATTTTAACCCTAGATAAAGCTTACCCCATGATGAGCTGAGTGAAATACAGATTGCATTACAGAAACAATATCAGTTTTCTTTGTGAACTTTTGTATTCCGAGAAAACCCTTAAGCTGTTGGAGAGCAATTGTGATGGCAGCTCCACCCATAAACCCAACAATGGCAGCATGAGATAAGAAATCAATCAAGAACCCCATCCTGAGAACAAAAACAAAACCAGGATAGTATTACGACGGAGAATCAAAAGCTAAGAGGCCTTCATTAAGGTAAAAAAAATGTAAGATGTAAAATAAAGCTAAAGCAATTACCTCAAAATCCCAAGGGTGGCTTGGGTGATGCCTGCAAAGAAGGTAGCCGTAAAGGCCAGGCGCCGGTAATCATCTGGGTTCTTAACGGGGTCAATCTCATTCTGAAGAAGTGTACCCAGCAGGAGAGACACCACAGCCACTGGTCCGATGGCAATATCTCTTGAGCTGCCCATGATCGCATAGATCAACGGTGGAACAAAGCTCGAATCTGTAAATGTTTTGAAAAACAAAAGAGAAGTCTCAGAACAACATCCAAGGAAATCAGGTAACAATAAAGGTGTGTTCTTGAGTAGCATAGATATACTTACACAATCCATACTGGGGAGCCAAGTTTGCAAGTTTTGCATATCCAATGTCCTGATTTTCCAGTTGAGAAAATCATTAGAACTATGGAACCGGAAAAATGACATAAGCTGATTTTCAATAGATTAAGCTGCCAATTTACCTGAGGAATGCAGAGACTAGCAATAGTCAGTCCAGCAATTAGATCACCCCGAAACTTCAATAGGTTATAGCCTCTCCCCCATTCGAATATGGGGAAAATAGCCTGCACGCCAAGGATGAACTTTCGCGACTTAGGTTGGTGCTTGAAGGGCCGTAGAGGATCATCTGAAAAGAAGGTTTCTTTCACAGTGTTCGAGAATTCCTTGAAAAGGTTCTGCTTTGGAGGAACTCCCACTTTGTGAATGTATGGCGCACCCTGCGAATGATTGCGCGAAGATGACACGCTTCTGGTGTCCAATTCTTTGGCTTCGATGTCCTCATTGCTTGAATGAATTGAAGCCATGGATAATCAGTTCACTGTAATGCAAGAAACAGAAAAAGAAATGATGAACAGGCAGATCAGAATAGCGATTCTCATATTCCGAACAAAGTGATAGCGAAAAAGTGTGAAGGAGTACAATAGACCACTGGAAGCAGTTTATAGTTGCATGCAGAATGTGTTTTTTCAACTAGTCCAAGGGAATATAGGTTTGATGGACTTATTCAGTTCATGCACATATCTTAAAGAACCGAAGACTAAAACAACCACACCCAAGAAATATAACTTGTTAGGCTAAAGTGATAGCTACAGAAGAGACTGAATCTAACCAAATGAAAGGAGGATGCGGGAGAAGGCACTTCGCAGAAGTTGTTTTTGGAGTAGGCAGGGCTTACGTGAATGCTGAAGGAAAGCCGAGAAGCTCTTCCTTATATAAGCACTTAAAAAGTACTTGTGGTCAGACTTTTCAAACTGTACAAAAAGTGGATATCTTACCCGTCAAATACATGATTAGTAATAAGTCAACAAAGTTTAACAAAACAAAAGATAATCTGAACCCGCCCACGAATTGATTATTAAATAAGCTAAGCGATCATCATCCATTCCATAATTGTATAGCTTAGATGTATAAAATGTATTAAAAAATGGTGTTTGACTTAGGAGGACATATGGGCAGCAACTAGAAAACCAGAAGCATAAACCAACTTTAAATATTAATTAGGCCTTATTTTTCAACCCTAAGTCCCTCACAAACAGCAACTAAAAGTCTGGAAGTAGAAGTTCCATGATCTTAGCTGGTGTCTTAGATGAAAAAAAAAAAAAAAAAGAACATTTGGAATCAAATTCTTGATTATGGTCCCATTGGAAGCAAACCAACTACTACTTGAGAATTTTGTTAGGACCACAATGGGATTTGACTCCATTGACTGACTTAAAACAAGTGAACAAGAATGTAAGAAGGGATGGAGGGAGGGAGCAAAAAAAAGAGGGTCTACTTCATTGAAACAAGAGGTGAAGTTGTCGATCGACGTAGGCGACACGCCTTGTGTTACAGATGGCTAAATACCTAATCTTCTTCTTCACAGTAAGTTGAAATTACAATGTTGATTGATGCTGATATGAAACAAACAACTGAAGCAGAAGCATCCTGTGCTTTTAAACTTTTTAAAAACTAGTGTCGCAACAGAAATATGTTACTGTTCCAAACAAAAAAAGCGGGATTAAAAGTTGAAACCCTACTTCCCTACTTTATTTCTAATTCTGCACAAAAGTTCAAAAATCAATCATGCCACTTTAGAATTCCTTAAAATTCCACTAGACCAATTCGATTGAACTGCAATAATCTTTAAACTATTTGGTCTTAATAATAACATCACCCCAATTAAACAATCACATTACTAGAATCTTACAAGAAATACATGCAGATGAAATTGGTTATAAACTTTTAATAAAAAATAGAATCCGAGTGACACTAGCACCTCAGCAGAAGGCACTAAACCACAGTTTAGTCTTTAATGTCAAATTAGATTTGTAACCGATTTTATTTATGCGTATTTTACAATCTTATACATGGTTACACCACCATTGCTCTAAGAAAAGGCATGCTTAACAAATTGAGGAATAATAAAAATCAGAACCAGTGGTTGATAAATATGAACCGAAGACTACCTTACCTCCTAGAAACGCTTCTCATGCAAGCCACTGATAATGGGAGGAACAATTTACACCTAACCTAAAAGTTCTTCCTTTCTGAAAATATAAAAATCCACTTGAGCTCCGAAAGGGCAAAAGGAACCAAACAAATTAACAAAGTAATGCAGAAAATTGGGGAAAAAGGAATAAAAACTAGATAAAATATGCACGAGAAGGCAAAACGCAGCAAAGAGTTTGCACCTTCTCTTTCCCACACTCAATGGTCGTCATGTTTCTGAGAAAATAAAATATTCAATTTATAAAAGACGGGGCAATCTTTTAGGGTAGATGAAAAAGCCTAATTTTTTGTCTAGGTTCAATGAACCCAAAAAAAAACCAAATTGATTCTCAAACTCCCTTATATACCACCTGTTTAGTGTTCAGGCATTTGTTTTACAAGAAGAAAAAGTCCCCCAAAAAAGAAAATAAAACCCCAATAAAAAAAGGAGACCTGTTTGGCTACTGAGAAAATTACATAACCATCTCCCCGTGTAACTAAAGTAACATTAAACAGGTAGGCAGCACGACAGCAAGAATCTTTTTAAGTTTTCAAAGAAATCTCGAAACCCAGCTCACGTTCGCTTATTCTTTTACAGCATTATTATTAAAGATTTTAGAAAATTTAGAAATTCAACTTGTTGGAATTTTCTCCTTTTATCTTGTGGTGGGATGGTTTTGTTGAATTTTGGGGAAACATAACTTGTCAAGGACTCACTGTTATAGTAGGTCTTAGGAACCCAAATAGGACTCATTTGTGATTGCCTTGTCGGTGATTTAGAGAGTTAATTGAAGGTTTTATGCTTTAGTTTTATTATTAAGGACGGTTAAATATGCCAGCTGGCATTTTAATGTGTGGAGTCGGTATAAAAGGAGCCCAGCTCCCCGAATTATCACCTCAGTGAAATTAGGCTTTTAAATTATTTGTTTCGGTAAAATAAGTCCCTAAATTCATTAAAAATTGCTAATTTCATCCCTACTATTATATTCAAAACTATTTTATCTAATTTTTCGTCAACTTAAGTCACCTAACACACTTTAGAATGTAATACTGGCTTTTTCTCGCCTATAAACTCTTAACATTTCATATAGGTTGTGAATCTAACGTCTAATTTAGCCTCCAAAGTTAACTCCATACACTATTTCTTTATTCAAATTACGAATCTACCCTCCAACGTGTATCACATGTAAGTGGCAGAAAATTGAATATAGTAGCTTCGAATCTAACATTAGGGATGTAATTGGCAGATTTTTATAATTAATGACTGATTTTTCTGAAGAAAAAAAATTGTTTAAGAACCTAATTTTCACTCAAGTGATAATTCAGGGACTAAATTGGTAATTCACCCTAAAAATTATAGAGAGGTGTTATTCCCACCCCAATATCTTATCTTCCCACCCATCTTTTTTATGAATTTTTTAATTATAAATTTGTCCATTTGTAAAATGACTAATAAGGACCTTAGTTACCCCCTTTTGCATTACTTTTTTTTTTTTATAGAAAAGATAAAAGAAAAGTTTGGGTGTGATAACTCTCACGCTATGTTTCGAAAATTTGTCTCCCTTAAAGCCATCATTCCCATCTCCTTTCATTCAAAGAAAGCAAAATCATGCAGAGAATGCAAAAAGAATGAACTTAGAAGATGATGTTTCTATGGAAGAAGTAGATGATTATGTTTCCGTCGAAGAGGTAAAAGATAATTTTATGTGGGTCATCTTGATTTGTCGACATCGTACAATTGAAGCATCGCGTGACTTTTTATTTGAATTTGCATTAGGTTATGGTGCAATTTGTTTCACGTTTTCCTATGAAAATTCCTGGAATTCGTTTTCATTAGGTTAGGATAGCTTTGTTTTTTAATGAGTTTTCCTTGAATAAATGTTTCCCTCTTTTCCCTTCTACAGTATTGTTGAATTTTATATAATTAATTGCCCTTTGAATAACCAGAAGGTGAAACACAAATCTCACACCATTTGCTTCAGACTGGGCACACATTGTTTCAAAGCCTTTTGATGGTGATGAACTCCATTGCTTCATCCTTGGTTCATTTTCGAACATTTGGTTTCAGTCCATTATTTTAATTTTGAAACCGAAGTGAACTCCGAAAACAAATATATATTTCTGTTTCTTTATTTCTGAACTTTTCCTTGGATGAGCCCTTGGAATTTGGAAAGGGGAAATGCATATGAAAAAGAAAACAAAAGGGCAAAAGCAACGAATGAAAACCCAGAATTCTTCATTCCCACCCTCGTTGGAATTTGGAAAGGAAACGGTTTTTATTTTTTTTCTGGCTTTTGGAAGAGAGTAATATTATTTGTTTATATTCTTTTTTTAAGATAAATTTATCTCTAATTATATATAGGGTTATTTTAGGAATAATAGTGGTGGGAAAATAACATTTTAATTTTTTAACTTTTTATAGTAAGGCCCTGTTTGGCACACCGTATAAAACACCGGATAGTACTAATAATACGGTGTACGGTGTTTGGTGCCATTTGGATTAAATAAGCACCGGATTAAATAATCCGGGCCCACCTTTTTTACCCGGTGTATACCTGCTTCCTAATCCCGTCCAATTTCTCCGTATAACTTAGTCGGCCTCTTGCTCGTTCTCGCTCTCGCTCTCGCTCTCTGCTCGCTCTCTGCTCGTTCTCGCTCTCGCTCTCCGCTCATTCTCACTCTCGCTCTCCGTTCCTTCTGTCATCGCTTGCAACTGGCAGGTAAGGAACCTGGGACTCCTTCTGCCATCGCTTGCAACTGGCAGGTGAGGAACCTAGGAACTTCCACTCGTTCTCACTCTCGCTCTCCGCTCCTTCTACCATCGCCTGCAACTGGCAGGTGGGGAACCTGGGAACTTTGAATCAAGAGATTGTGAAGGTAGCAAGAAATTTGGACTTAGAATTGCAGGGCTTTACCCCGAAGGGAGCCCTTCCAGAAATTCTCAGAGGCCAAGGCTGAGCCCAGGCCAGTGAGGGGGTTTAGGATTCTTTTGCAGTCGGGGAAGGAGAAGAAGAAGAGAGAGAGGGAAGGAGTTTGGGGGTGCGGCGGAGAGATCTGGGTTTCATTATTTGGGATTCTTCTAGTCGGGGAAGAAGAAGGGAGAGAGGGACGGAGTTTGGGGGTGCGGCGGAGAGATCTGGGTTTCATTTTTTTTTTTTTTTTTAAAGTTTAATTTTATTTTAAGTTTTCCTCCTATCCGATATAATACCAATATCAAACACTGTATAAATAATACGGTCATTAATCCGATACTGCACCAAACGCCCGACTAATTTAGTCAGTACTGTCCGGTGACTATTTATCCTATCCGACAGAAATAGTCAGTACAGTCCGAGCTGCCAAACGAAGCCTAAGTGTAAATATAACGTGGTGAGGAAATAAGACAACGGGATGAGTCTAGCAGCTCTCAAATTATATTGGAGAGCTTGCTCCTACTTCCTTCATTCCCTCTTCTTCTAAATGCAATAGTTAATGTTGAGTTATGGTTGAGAATTGGGTTCTATCAACGTACAAGTAAATATGGTTGCAGATGAATTTATTTTTGAATTATAAATGGTTAATTTGATTTACATGTTAATTTACCTTAAGCTCATATGCAAGGTAGTAGAAAAGAGTTTGTTATTTTTCAGTTTGTTACAAGGAATTGCCACTTGTCTAAAGCTCATACGCTAGATTAGATGGATGGCTAGGATTACAAGTTGTAATTCAGACTCTCTCTCCTCAAGTAACCGTTAGTGAGCTAAGCTTCTCATTGGCTGGCTCTACATGTTTGATCCTTGTGAAATACGCTTCTGCATCATCATACTACAAATTCTGCAAGTAAGTAGTTCTTTACCACATTGATGAAAATGTGTTATGCCATTACATGATGACGTGGGTTCGAACTTCTTCGGTGTCTAATTTAACATCTAACTTACTAACGCTTTTGCTCAACTAAAAAAAAAATCATACTACAAATTCTATATACTCTATCATTTATAACCTTAAAACATTATTAAAATTAATATTAAAGTATTTGATTTATCATTTTATTCGGACTCAATCGTCCAAGAAAAATGTAAATAAAGCTTTAACTTGCGCTAGAGCATTGAGTGACAGTAGCTTCATGTCATGTCTCTTTGGCATGCTTGTATACTATCTAAATCGTCAATACACTGTATATAATAAAATACGAAAATACATGTTGTATACACAGTTCATATATGTTTTAAATTGTTTCATGAAGTTGATTTAGTTTGTTCACACCGTTTACATATAATTTATCATGCTCTGTATTGTCTAACGATAAGTTAGGTCACATCGAAGTTCTAAAAAATATTCTCTATAAAACTAAATAAATACATGTTGGAGAGTCAGCGGATATAGGTATTTACGGAAATGCCCGCTTCCAACGTTAGTTATTCAAAGTGCAAAATTGCGAAGAAACAACATGTTTGGATGAGAGATTTTTCGGTGAATCGAAAATATAATTTGGTTCATAATATAAATAATTAGATATTTAAAAATAATTTCAACACTTTTATAATAATACTTAATATATTAAACCGTGTTTTCACTGAAAATTTTCTCCATTTGTGGTCTCTGGGCATTGGCTTTTTCGCCTTTTCGTTGCGATCCGTCCAAATTCAACACCCTGCGATTTTTTTTTTCCGTTAAAGACGGGGGCGGGGTCCACGGAAAATGAACAGAGAAGTGTCCAAGGCCAGGTTCAAGATGTGCGAACGTGGACTTTGCCAATGGTTGACGACGAACCATGGGGATTTGGGCTAATCATGATTAAATGACTAAACTAGTTTTTATTTTTTGTCGAAAAAATGACTGAACTATTTGATTAGTAGGAAAACTTTTGGCTTTCCTTCAAAATTGAATAAAGAAAGAAGGGTTATTTATTATTATTATTATTTTTTGGCAAATGATAGATTTTAAGGAAAATTAATAAAAAGAATTTCAAATAAGTTTACATCATCCGATATTAAAAAGAAAGTCAGGACAAATACAATCCCTAAAGATGAGGATGCCAAGTCATGACATATGTTTATTAGATAGCAAATCATAATATGCCATGTGTACAAAGTTTGTTTAGACTGTTAAAAAGAATATTGTAAATAGCTTTGGCTATATATAATACATGTGATGTAATTATCTATTCATTCAATGAAAAGAGGAATATTCAAAAAACATTGTGTTCTTAGTTTTCTATATGGTTTCATCGCCAACCGCCTCACGGCCTTTCTCGATCCTCTTCTCTTCCGCTCTTCTTCTCTGATTTCTTTACAATTTGCTTGATTTCTTCATCGATCTTGTACCTCGATCTTCGATCTTGTTATGTATCTCTTGATCTCTAATGTCGTCTCCTTCTGCATCTTCTAAGTCGATGCCCAATTTGAATCCCAATTCCTCTTCAAACCCTAATTCTTCTCAATCTTACACATCTCTCACGATCCAAAACATTGGCAGCATGGTGCCTATCAAGCTTAAGAGATCCACTTATCTGCCATGGCGAGCTCTCTTTGCCCCAATTCTTCGGCGTTATCGGCTTCTTGGTATCGTCAGTGGCACAGAATCATGCCCGGTGCCATTTCTGCCTGACCGATCTCTCAATCCGACGTTTGAATCTTGGTATGAGAAAGATCAAAATCTCCTAATTTGGTTCAATTCCACACACTTTGAGGAGGTAATTCCATTTACTGTTGGCGTTTCGTCTTCTCGCGATTTCTGGCTCAAACTCGAACAACGATTTGGGGGCGTTTTTGATGCGCACATTCATCAGCTTTGATCGCGACTTCAGAGCATTCAAAAAGGTTCATAATCAATGTCTGATTATCTATAAGAACTTAAAGAGATCTCTGACTCTCTCACTGCTGCTGGAGCTTCAATTTCTGATCGTGATTAATTGCTGCCACTCTTACCGGTCTTCCTGATGATTTTGAGTCTTTCACTGATTCGATCATGCTCCGGATATCTTCTACTTCTTTGGATGAGTTGCATGGGGTTACTATTCACCAAGGAGCTTTCTATGAATCGTTAAAAAAAGCTATCTCATCTAACAATGTTGAACTGTTTCATGCTCTATCTGTACAAGGTCAACCACCTCTTCTTCCCACGCCGCCTCAAGCATATGTAGTACAGAATCCACCACTTCAGAACTTTTTTCGCTATAATTCGAATTGAGGACGGAACAATCGTTACAATAGTACTCGTGGTACTAGAGGCAACTCTCGAGGAAATCAGTATACCAGTGGCTTTACTCACACCAACAACAATTTCAACTCTCGTGGTTCATCTTCTGGTCCTAGGACACTGTGTCAAATTTGTGGCAGTCCCAGTCATGAAGTTATTGACTGTTTTGATCGAATGAATCCAGAGATCTCAGGTCGAATTCCTACTGCCAAACTTCAAGCAATGTGTGCACGCTATTCTGCAAAGTCTTCTCCTTCTTGGCTGATAAACTCTGGTGCTACCTCGCACATCACCAATGACATCTCAACCATCAATTCTTCTACTCCCTACACTGGTGAAGAAAAAGTATACATCGGTGATGGTAAAGGTCTGTCAATTACTCATGTTGGTTTTTCTACATTACGTACCCCTACAGCTTCATTTAAATTGAACAATGTTCTTCATGTTCCTCACATGAAACACAATTTGTTGTCTGCCTTTCAATTTCTCCATGATAATTACTGTTCTTTGACACTTGACTCTGATGGATCCGTTGTCAAGGATCGTTCTACAGGGAAGATGCTTTTGCGGGGCTCAGTTAAGGATGGGTTCTATCCTCTGCACACTGTCTCTTCTACTGGTAAAGCTCTATCTTCCATTACTGCCTCGGCTTTTGTTAGTATTAAAGCTCCAGTCAAGATATGGCATAGTCGCTTGGGTCATCCCTCCTCATCTATATTTCGTAAGGTTATATCTAGTAATAAACTTGCTGTGCAAGGTACATCTTCTGTGGAATTTTTCTGCTCTGATTGTGCTATAGCCAAAAATCACAAGCTTCCCTTTACAGCTGTAAGTTCGTTTGCTTCTCAAAGTCTGGCACTACTACACTGTGATGTTTGGGGACCTGCCCCTGTGCTTTCTGTTAGTGGCTTTTGCTATTACTTGTTGTTAGTAGATGATCATACTAAGTATAGCTGGTTCGGTCCCTTAAAAGCTAAATCAGAGGTGTATTCTACATTTGTAAGCTTCAAAACATATGTAGAAAATTCTGTTGGAAATAAAATAAAGGCTATACGTTCAGATTCAGGGGGTGAATTTGTTAGTACTTCTTTTCAATCATTTCTCCAATTGCATGGTATTTCTCATCAGCTTAGTTGTCCACATACTCGTGAGCAAAATGGATGTGCTGAAAGAAAACACAGACATCTCATTGAGACAGCTCGTACTCTATTGGTTGCATCTCACGTTCTTCAACAGTATTGGGTTGAAGCTATCTCCACTGCTCTTTATTTGATCAATCGCTTGCCTATTTCTGGTCTTGTTCACTCTCATTGGGAATTGTTGTTCCATTCATCTCCAGACTATACTAGGCTTAAGGTATTTGGCTGCAGCTACTTTCCGTGGTTAAAACCGTATGTTTCTTCGAAGTTAGATGGTAAAAGTAAGGAATGTGCTTTTCTTGGATATAGTATGCAACATAAGGGCTATAGGTGTTTGGATCCTCTCACTGGTCGAGTATACATCTCCAGGCATGTTTTATTCAATGAAACAACATTTCCATTTCACCAAGTTCACCATCCTTCTCAGTTTTCTTCTACACCTGCCACTATCCCTCCCATAATAGATCTTCATTTTCCCATTTCTCAACCCTTCTCTCCATCTATTCATCAATCTACTACATCTCAACCTCAATCATAAACCATCACTAATTCTGTTGAATCCCAAACCACCACTACTTTTGTTGAACCTTCCTCCCATGTATCATCCATCCAATGGTTACTCGGTTTAAAAATGGTATTTTTTGACCTAAAGCCTATACTGCTACTAAACATTCTCTGCCACCTACTATGGATTATGTTCCTACTTCCTACAATCAAGCTACTAAGTATAGTGAATGGCATCTAGCTATGCAAAATGAGTTTAATGCCCTTCAATCCACTGGAACTTGGTCTCTAGTTCCATCCTCACCATCTCAGAATGTGGACGGCTGCAAGTGGGTGTTTAGAATTAAGAAAAAGCCTGATGGTTCTATTGATAGGTATAAGGCCCGATTGGTTGCCAAGGGTTTTCACCAACAAGAGAGGCTTAATTATCAGGAAACTTTTAGTCATGTAGCTAAGCCTGTTACCATTCTTATTTTGCTCACTTTTGTTGTTCAATTCAATTAGTTTATGCATCAGCTAGATATTAGCAATGCATTTCTTCATGGAAACTTAAAAGAAAAGGTGTTTATGCAACAACCTCCTGGCTTCAGTGATCCAACCTTGCTGAATCATGTGTGTAAACTCAGAAAGTCCTTATATGGACTCAAGCAAGCTCCCAGGGCATGGTTTGATAAGCTTTTTCAAGCTCTTAAGTCCCTTGGTTTTACTCAATCTTGTTCTGATGCATCACTATTTGTTATAAAGGATCATGTTCTAGTTATTGTACTAGTTTATGTCGATGACATATTAGTTAGTGGCCCTGATTCCTCTATCTGTAACTTGTTCATCAAAAAGCTTGGTTCTTTATTTCCAGTTAAGGATTTAGGTCCTCTTCATTACTTTCTGGGATTAGAAGTTCAAAGATTGCAACAGGGTCTCTTTTTTCATCAAGGAAAGTATCTTCTGGATCTATTGCAGAAAACAAAGATGGAAGGTGCCAAACCATGTTGCACACCCCTTAGAACTACAAAGTTGGATCATAGTGGCATTCCATTATCTAATCCCACTGGATATAGGTCCATTGTGGGTGCATTACAATATTTGACCTGAACTCCTCCTGATATCTCTTTTGCTGTAAACCAAGTCTACCAGTTTATGCATCAACCTACTGATCTTCATATGCAAGCAGCTAAAAGAATTCTCTGTTTTCTCAAAGGCACACCTTCACATGGTCTTTGGTTCAAACAAGGTAATCTCAATCTCTCAGCCTTCTCTGATGCAGATTGGGTGGGTTGTACATTTGATCGTAGATTGACTAGTGGCTTTTGTGTGTTTCTTGGATCAAACTTAATAAACTGGAGTGCTAAGAAGCAGCCTACAGTGGCTTGATCTTCCACTGAGGCTGAATATCGGTCTCTGGCTCACACTGCAGCTGAGGTTACCTGGATTTGCAAGGTTTTTCGTGACTTTGGCTTTCCTTTATCTTTCAAACCCACAATCTGGTGTGATAACATCTCTGCTATATCTCTTGCTTCTAATCCGGTTTTTCATGCTCGAACCAAGCATGTAGAAATTGATTATCATTACATTAGAGAGTTAGTTCTTTCTAATCTTGTTTGGGTTCTGTATGTCTGCAGTGACGATCAAATAGCTGATATTCATACAAAATCATTGTCTAAGAACATGTTTCTTTTCCTCCAGTCCAAGCTATCACTTGGAACTTCAACTTCTTCCAAGCTCAGCTTGAGGGGGTGTAAAGATGAGGATGCCAAGTCATGACATATGTTTATTAGATAGCAAATCATAATATGCCATGTGTACAAAGTTTGTTTAGACTGTTAGAAAGAATATTGTAAATAGCTTTGGCTATATATAATACATGTGATGTAATTATCTATTCATTCAATGAAAAGAGGAATATTCATAAAACATTGTGTTCTTCGTTTTCTATAATCCCAACTATAAGATCCTTATGCGATTATTCCAATGATTAACCGACAGACGAGGGCAGATGTGAATCTCGAAGGTTTACTACATGATATATGGTACTTGGCAGGTTGCATGGAATCTGTGAAGTTTGTGTTTTCGAACCGTGAAACCAACAAAGTCTAATAAATAAGTTTACATCATCCGCAAAGATATTAAAAAGAAAGTCATGACCAATACAATCCCAACTATAAGACCCTCATGCCGATTGAATGAAAGCTGCTACGGCATGCGCCGTTTTGTTGGTTTCACGGTTCAAAAACACAAACTCCACAGATTCCATGCTACCCGCCAAACACAAACTCCACAGATTCCATGCTACCCGCCAAGTACCATATATCATGTAGTAAACCTTCAAGATTCACATCTACCCTTGTCCGTCGATTAATCATTCGAATAATCGCATGAGCGTCAGAAAGAAGGGTTATTGGATCTGAAAAAAAAAAAATATCACCATAGGTCGCTGAAGGTTGTGTAATTCATGTTCGTAATCAAGTTAATGTATTTTTCTTGGAACAACCGTCGTTCCGAAGAGCCTGCAACTACATGTATGATTTATAATATACTACTCCGATTATAATGAGGGTGTGCTATTACATGCTGATGATTGTGTCTCATGTATGCTGTCAAGTTAGTGGTGCAACTCATCGTTTTCAATTATGTGTGTGTGTGTGTTGTTGTAGTTCGAATTGCCTGCATGCATGATTTATGATGTACTATATCGATTTATAATGAGGGTGTGATACTGCATTTGTTTTGTTTTTATCTAATTACACTACGTTAGTAGCTATAGACATTAACTTCAAATGGCAACATCCTTCTTTCCCTTTTTTTGGTACGATTTCAGTTTTTATTTTATTTTTAATAAACGATATTATTTACACTAAAATGGAAAGGGTGTGTTTAGCCTCACAATGGGCCAACAATAATATGGTTCGAATTCGCATTTGGCGATAATTAAACCTAAGACATTTCACTTACAAGTGAAGAGGAATACTATTAGACCGTAATACTAAATGGCTTTCAGTTGTTAATTCTGATTAATCTGAATTTTTTTTTAGCCTACACCTTAGTGAACTATGCCAGAGGTCCATTAGCTGCCAAACTGCGTTGACATTTGAAGTATGTTGACTAAAGTGCAAGCTACAGTTGTGTATCGTAACATGCGTTGGTCTGAGATATGGTCTGTAATGGAGAGGAGTAGGGAAGAAGTGGAAAAAGAATAGCACCAAATACAAGCAAAACATCCTGCCTCTCTAACTCTATTACTTTTATTAGAAATTCAAATCTCACCCAAGAAAATAATAATAACAATAAAAACAAATAATAAATTAACGTTCTTTGTTGGATCATACAGCTAAAGCTATTTCTCAAGTAAATTAGCACCCGTGTAATATCGTTTAAGATGATTTATATTAGTTATATATATATATATATATCAAATAGTCAAGTTTTGTGCGGAGACACCCACATTTTTTTATATTTTAAAATAAATTAAATAACAAACACGAATGTTTCTTGTAAAATTTTAATGATTTTTAGAAATTTGACATGTGCATTTGTAAATAATTACTTAAGATATTCATGTCGACCATCCAGATAACAAAACTAACACCATAAGATAAATAAATAGTCACATTACATATTATTAGAGTAAATGTAGAAATATAGAGAATAAACTAAATGATGATTTTGAGGTACGATTTGAATCGTTTCCTTAAAATGTTATTTGTCTCCATTCGAATGAGTTTGCTAAAGAGTTCTTAGCAAATCACTTAAAGAATATAATAAAGCATTAAATATTCGATTAGCAAAACTGAATTATATTCCCTTAAAAATAACTAAAAAGGAATTGTATGAATGTGATGGAGAGATAGAAAGAGCAAAGAAATTGTGTAGACAACAAATTTCTGAATGATTTCTCTTCTACTAATGTTGCCAATATATATAAAAAGAATTGCACCTTTTAAACATATCATTTGGTTTTGGATGTGCTCTCTCACCATGAGATATAACTGAACATTGCAGCAGTATTTCTAATGGGTATGCTTGATATAAGAGACCAATTACCAATGATCACGTCTGTTCGTAAAGGAATGCATATGTACAAAATGCATCATGTCTTTTCGCCAAATAGAAAACGGTGCAGTGTTTAATTTCAAAGAGTGTGATTGTTGGGTCAATAACCCAACTTCCCATCCTCTGTCAAGCAGCCGCATATATATATATATATATATATATATATATATATATATATATATATATATATATGTATGTATGTATAGGGAGCTTAAGAGGAGGGATCCCTATTTTTTCAAAAAAAATAAGGACACGCTCCCCACCGTTAGATTACCTTTAATGAAATTGTGTGGTTGAGATTAAAACACATGCCACACAATCTCAACCACACAATTTCATTAAAGTTAAATCCAACGATGGGAGCGTGTTCCCATTTTTTTGACAAAATGGGTATCCCTTCCCTTAAACAATTCATATATATATATATATATATATATATATATATATATATATATATATCATTAAAGATTGCAACATGCAACATAAATTGGTGACTAAAGTCTTGTTAATCATCTCACCTTGAAATTGAGTCATTTACTACAGTAGTGGAAATGTGTTGAGCTCTTGCATGAAGATGTATGTTCAAATCTCGTCGGTAGCTTATCTAATATCTAATCTAACAAAATATATCGTTTGATAAAAAAAAATTAAAATAATTTATGCTTTTAGTTGGATTAATTGTTTGATCCTTCATTAAATTAAAAATGTAGTAAGCGTTAGACCTTCAAATAAGCTAACGTGTACGTTTTACACCAAATGGCAAAGAAAACTCATCATTGTTTAATATTTCTAAACAGGGACTTAAAATATACTAGCCTTTTACTTTTGGTCCATGCCTCATGAAAGTTCAAAATGGTGAGTTTTGAAAATTCAACGTCTCTTTACACTGAGTTGGTAATAATGTAATTAAATTCGTCTTTGATGAGAATAGAACTTAAAATCTTTTACAAATGAACAGGAATACAACTATACCGTAATACTAAGTGACTCGAGACACCTACTTAAATACAAAATATTATACCCTAGTTGGTACTTAAAAGTATTTTATTAGTCAGATATGGATAAGTTAGAATTTGCAGAGTATGAATGGAGTCGGATCCTCTTCGGATCCTTAGAGGCTGTTGACCGTTTAATTCTAGCCGTTCACGTAAATTTTTGTATTTTGTTTTCGTTTGTCAGATGTGGCAGACACCATTTTGTCTTCCTCCTCTTTCCGTCCATATCATTCTCTTTTCTTCCTCTCTGATGCCTAATCTAGAGCTAAACATAATCACAATGCGACACGTAGATTTTTAGATAAAGAAGATAAAAATACCCTTGAGGTGTATCAAGATTCCTACGCGTGAATAGCTGGTAATCATCCTTAACCAAGTCAGAAATACCCAAAATAGGTAACAATTCCAAACCTATTTCATTCCATGTATTTCTTACCTCTTTTTCCCTCTTTTAGCTAATCAATTAGCTAACATTACATAACCTTCAAAATATTCATTCCAAAAATATCTTAATTGGCTAATTAATGGATTAATTACCTAATTAATCCATTAAATGTCAATTAAGTCACCCAATTAACCACAAAATATACCCAGAAATCCCAAAGGGCCGGCCACTCTTGTTGATCTTATCTATTTACCTATTTTATCATATTAATTAACTAGTTAATTTGGCAATAATTCTATTTGCTAAAATTAACTAGCCAATTATTCCCATAACTGCTAAATTCAACCTAAATCAAGAACCTAGCCCACAAAAGGAGCTAGGTGGCCGGTCCTCTCTCATACTCTTGCAAAACTCTCCAAACACTTTGCTCTCTAAATTCTAACTTTGGCATCGGAGGTTCTTCGGCCAAAAGCCCCCCCCATTCATCGTGGGCGTGTAAGGCTTTTGGCCTTAACCAAAGGTGTTGATTGTTTTGTAGGTGCAATTTTGTCAAAGAAGGAGAAGGCGAAAATTTGCATCCACAAATTGGTGCTTTCATTGAGAGTTGAAATCCACAATCGTAAAAGACTCTCGCATAAAAAAGGTTTTTCTCTATTTTCTAGTCCACTTGTATTTTTTCGTACGTTCTTATTATTAGAATTTTTTATTTGCAAAGATTCTTTGATAAAACGGAAAAGAGAAATACAATGGCTAGAAACTTAGAAAATTCCACGAGTAAAAATTCCAATATTCAAGAAATGGAACCGCGGCGATCCACGAGACTAAATGTGATCCTAGGGGGAGCGGCACCACCACCACGAGGTTCCACCACGATGGCTACTATGGTGGCCACCTGCGGCGAGGTCAATGGCACCACTACCACGGTCCGAGCTGTGTCACCAAAGCAAGCCCAAACCTCACACCCACGTGCGCCATACACCAAGCAACCCACTCCCATGGCCCAGCCTGCTCTCATGGCCCAGTCTGCTCCCGCCGTGTAGCCTGCTCTTGCGGCCCTGCCTGCTCCCGTGGCCCAGCATGCTCTTGTGGCCCAGCCTGCTTCCGTAGCATTCCAAGTAGCCCAAATCGGCCCAAGACTATCTCAACCATCCGAACCAACCATTGAGCCGAGGGCATTTTCCCCACGCTTTGCCGCAGATTTGACATTTCCCAATTCAAATCTCACGCCCGGAGCCTATTGGTGTGAAAATTAACTTAACACACAAATTAAACCCTATTGATGACAATTGTAGTAAAGATGCAAGTAGGGATCGTCCTAAACCGGGGATTAACTAGGGATGCTAATCAACACAAATAAGACTCAAAAACACTAAACTAGACTCTAATGACTCAAAACTAACTTAAAACACTAAAAACAGCAACAAACAATAAAAAAGACTCAATTCTAGACCTAACAAGTGATTTTGACGAAAATAGAACTTAAAAGACTCAAACAACTAAAAGAAAATAGGTTTTGACTCTAAAAACAAGATTAAATGAAAGGGGGTTTGTTTTTTTACGAATTTAAAACTTAAAACAGAAACTTTGCATAAAATACTTTAAAAAAAAAACGAATTTTGCGATTTGAAAAGGGTGAAAGGCTAGTTAGAGGGCCCTTCTCCACACATGAACATATGCATACAAATCGATTTCCAGTTATTCTTTCAACAAACCATGAATGACAATGCCCCAAATTAATTGTGTAGAACTAATTAATTCTCAGATTTCCCTAGACTCATTGAATTGGATGAAAGCATGCGACAACCCAAATCATTCTTTATTAAGCTCCCTATATGACTGCATACTAGAGATACATATCAAAGATCATTAAGCTTTGCGAAAATCATAAGCATTGACATGACATTCGTGACTATGAAAAGCATGACACTCCTGCCAGGAATTTACTTAACGTGATCGTGACTAGCAACCTTCACTACTTGTAAATATAAGTTTGTAACTATTAGGTGAAACTCTCTTATATTTTAGCATCAAATTCATGCATGCAAACTATGTAGGCCTCCTTAATCAACACACAAGAACAAGTTCTTAATAAAACAGATAAGTAAACCACATTCACGATTCATGAAATCATAACTGGAGGAAATCAATTCATATAAAACATATGTCCATGGCTTCGAATTCGCCTCTAACTATAAAGAAATTAGTTCCTCATGTTCGCAATCAAGCAAAAATAAATAAAATTAAACATTGAAAACAAAGGATAGAATACACCTAGAAAACGCTCTAGATTCCTTCCTTCCTTGCAAGTTGCGGCACAAGAGGGTGTATGGCTGATTATAGTGTAGAGATGTGTGAATGATAGATGGTGGTGTGTCTGAATGGTGCAGCAAAAGGGTCAATTTATAGGGGAGGTGCGGCACAAACTTTTGGTGTAGGAAAAGGATTGCAAAACATAGTTTGTTTAGGAAAATAATAACACAATCCTAAGGGGAAAAGGTTATGCAATCCCAGCAGGAAATAGGACATCTAGAAGGTCAAAAACCCAAGGGATTTAGGATAAAAAGGGGTCGCTGGATCATGAATCTAGAAAGCTTGGGCGCCACTTTTTTAGGGAATTCTAGAAAGGATGTTATTTGGCTGATTTTGACACTTCTAGAAGGAATAGGTGCGGCACCTTTGTAGGAGAGGATGAGGTTCCTAGAAATCAGGTTCTTATGTCTCCTAAACTGAAATTAAATCCCTTTTGCAGCAGTAATTAAGTTAGGAAAGGATTAGGATAAGATAGGATAAGATTTGGATAAGATAAGGATAAGATAAGGTAGTTTGGATAATGTTTTGGATAATTCTTCTTCTTTGTAGTATCTTCTTTGACTTGGATTTATTTCTTCAACTCTTTTGCACATTCCTAGCCTCTTTTGAACTTCAAATTCGTCCATCCATTATGCTCTATACTTGTGATATCCATTCTAAGCCCAAAACTGCTCTAAATTGCATCTTTTTGCCAACTTTGCTTCTTGGACCTATAAACACACGAAAATGACTTAAGACACTATAATAAGCAACAAATAACTAAATAAATGCAAGAAAACACACTAACTAAGTCGCATAAATATGCTCCTATCAAATTCCCCCACACTTAGCTTTTGCTAGTCCTCGAGCAAAACAAAACAAACAAAACATAACCTAACCCTTGCAACGTTCGCCTCAGGGATTTCCAATGGTACATAACATGTTGAAAATCATTACTTACATAGATTTTAGTTATCCTTACTCTCGAGCACATACTTAATCATAGTTACCACTCACTAGTTCATATTTAATCAATTAAAACAACTTTTTGAATGTAGTAACATGCCTTAGAGAATCCCTCAATTCCTTACTAGATATGCACTCAATTTTCACTCAGATTTTCTAACTACACTCCCTATTCTAGGTATATGTGAGAAGATTGATGTAAACATGAAAGCGAACACTCACATATGTTTATAACAAAGAAAGCAATTTCTGGAGTTATTAAGCATGTATATATATGATCTCATGAATGGAATGCTACTACTTAGACGCGAGAACCAGGGATACCATATGCTCATACCAATCCCAAACTCCATATATTGAAACACATAACAATCAAGATAGAAGTCAAAAGGGTTGTAACAGGGTTAAGGGTATTGGTTAACAAAGAAAGGTAAGGAAAACAAACGTTCTTAAAGCAATAGCGAGCAAAGTAATGAATATGACACTTAGAACTCCCTTTTTTTTTAAACGCAGCCACAAACTTTGATACATAAAGGGAAGATCACACATACTTAGGGCCGAATTCAACTTTTGGACCCTTTCTTCAACAACCAAACTTGTGAGCTTAATCTCACTTATTTTGAACACTTTTCACTTTTTCTTCACATACTTTTCTTTTTCTCACGAATTTTCTTCTTTTTTTCTCTTCTTCTACATGTGCCTCTTTTGATACTTGGCACACACCCACACACAAAAATCCCTTCCCCCACACTTGTTTGCTGCCTAATAACGAACAAAGGGAATTCACTTTAGGTCATGCTTCACTACGCCTTAAGAACAAGGGTAAGGATAATCCTAATCTAGGATAGGTAGGGAACATGTGGGTTAACAACGAACATAGGCTAATCAAGGCTTAAAAGGGTTAAACCTACAAAATAAATGAGAAAGGGGTATGGCATTTTGGCTCTGGTTTTAACTAAACAACTTCATCTTGTTTATGTTATGCACTCAATTTTATGCTTTGAATGAAAAGGGCATGAGTTCTAGTATTTGGAACTATATGATGAAACGCATTCTAAGTAACAACTAAGCAAAGAATGATGAGATTATGCAACGACTTCAGAAAACAAAAATGCACAGATTAATAACTCTCCAAAGAATGTATAGGCTCAAATCTCTCAAGGTTGTAGCGTTAGTTTGAGTTACTTCCTTTAAGCATGTTACAAAAACTGATTTTTTCCTTTTTGTGATTACATGTGAATTCATGAATGTCAACTATAACCAAGCATAAACCAAAGAGCATATCAAACTTCAATCCATGTTTGTAACTTTCTTTAACAGTCATGCAATTAAAAACCAAATCCTCATCATTGTGTTGGAAGGTACTTAAGACACAAACACACAAAAATGACTATAAAACGACTCTTTTTGGCTTTTTCAAAACTTTTTTTCAAATTCTTTTTGTAAATTTTCGTATTTTCCTTTCAAGACACATAAAGACACTTCAAAACACACTAAAAACACTCAAAAACAGTGAAAAACAACCTTAAAAGTGATGGGTGATAACAACCTACGAATTTTTCAATGAAAACACTTGTTTTACCCCCCCTCACACTTAAACCAAACATTGTCCTCAATGTTTCAAACATAGACTCACACACAAACAAGCAAACAACACAACTAACAAACATGACAAATATGGCAAAGTAAAAGCAATAAAGAGTAGGGTTTAGAAACGCAAATCTGGTTGTGGAGCCAGAGAGTTCCTAGGTCTTCTTTATTTGCATGGGTTGCCTCCCAAGAAGCGCTTGCTTTAACGTCTTCCAGCCGGACGAACCATCCTTTTAAGCTTGAATAGGGCCAACGGCATGGAAGGGTACATTCTCCACGACATGCTCCTCAAAATACTCATACATTGGCTCTATGAATGGAAGGGGATAGTAATAATTCCTTATTGGGGTGTTGAGCATCCTAAAGTCAATGTAATTATTCCCACCAGCTTGGATTCGATTGGGGACCTGCACCATACAAGGTAACAACCTATTAGTTGAAATTGGAATCGAAAGTGGAATAGGTGGCTCACCAATGTACTGCAATAAAGTGGTAGCACTATCAACAAATGCATGTGGGGTGCTCTCGGCCAGATTTTGAGGTTTTAGGGTTGTGGCCGTGCAATCCTTGTGCTTTACTCCAATTCCCTCTTCGTTGGTGGTTCGAAATGCATCATTCTTGATTGGTGCTGAATGTTCCTGCCCTTTATTTTGGATTACATCAATGACAAAACAAGAACGAACGTCATTAGTAATCTCAACAGATTCAGAAACATTAAAATTAATCATATCACCACCAAACGCCATAGTTACTGCTCATTTGGCCACGTCAATCTTGGTTTGAGCAGTTTTCATGAAAGGTCGTCCAAGTAAGAGTGGCGATGGTGGAGAATGGGCTGAGTCCTCCATATCAAGCACATAGAAATTTGCAGGAAAAATCAAGTGGTCTACCTGCACCAAAACATCTTCCAAAACTCCTTTCGGATATGCATTAGATCGATCGGCTAATTAAATAATAACACCATCATTTTTAAGCTCTCCTAGATTCATGGATGCATAAACGGAATATGGCATGACATTTATTGATGCACCTAAATCTAGCATAGCGTGGTCGAACCTTGTATTACCAATTACACAAAGGATTGTGAAACTACCTGGATCTTTGCATTTAGATGGCAGCTTTCTTTGCAACATTGCAGAGACATTCTCACTTACATGTACCACTTCTTTCTCCCGAATCTGTTTTCTTGTTGTACATAGCTTCTTTAAAAACTTAGCGTAAACTTAGCGTACTTCGGGATTTGCTTTATAGCATCAAGGAGCGGGATATTGACATGCATCTTCCTAAAGGTCTCTAGAATGTCTTGTTCATTCTCTTCGTTCCTAGTTTGCATAAACCTGCTAGGGAAAGGCAAATTTGGTGGAATTAGGTTAGAATGTGTCAAATTTGAACCACCCTTACCTGAATTGGACAGTGTGGAAGGCTTAGGGGGCTGCGGCAAGGATGGTTCCTTCCTTGCCGTGGGCTTGTCTTGTTCCCCCTCTTCAATCAGCAACTTTTCATCTTCCTTTTGGCTTGATTTGGATGGTTGTGGGTCAATTCCAACTTCTTTTCCACTTCTCAACATGATGGCTTTAGCGGTTTCAAATCTTCTATTTGGATTCACAATGGTTGAACTAGGAAGTTTACCTTCTTCTCGAAACTGCCCAAGGAACTCTGAAATCTGCCTTATTTGCTTCGTCATGTCGCTCATCTCCTTGTCTTGATTCGCTATTCGGTTATTTTGATTTTGTAATCCCTGCGCTACAGAAGTTATTAGTTGAATAGCTTGATCATTATCAAATAACGAACCTGAGTTTGGTTGAGCAAATTGTGGTTGAAGTTGCATTGGTTTGAATGGCCTTTGATAGAACCTGGGAGTTTGCTGTCTAAATCCACCTTGTTGTTAAGGTTGTTGAGGCTCCCTCCACTTGAAGTTTGGGTGATCTCTCCTGCCCGGATTGTAAGTATTGGAGTATGGATCATTCCGTGGCTGATTTTGGCCTTGATAGCCCACGACATTGGCACTTTTCCATCCTCCATTCTCTATCAATTGAGGGCATTGATCATTGAGATGCCCCTGCATAGAGCACACTCCACATATGGCCGGACCTTGCATTTTGGATCCATCAACAACCTGTGACAAAAGAACAATGAGATTAGCCATTTGAGATTGAAGTTCAGAAATTGCACTTACCTCATTCACTTGTTGTTGCCGTGGGGGGTCCCTTTGTCCAACACCTTCGTATTGTTGTGCATTCAAGGCTCGGTTTGCAATTAAGATCTTGGCAGCCACCGGGGTTTTGTCAACCAAGGCACCTCCTGCTAAAGCATTAAGCATTTGTCTCTTAATTGGAAGAAGTCATTCAGAGAAATATTGAATTAGAAGTTCTTCCTTCATTTGATGTTGAGGGCGCGATGCAACTAGAGCCTTGAAACGTTCATAATATGCTGGGAAAGATTCTCCTTGGCTTTGTTCAATGCCACTAATTCTCTTCCTCAAAAGAATAATTCTCGAAGTTGGGAAGAATTTCTCTAAAAACGCTCTTTTCATGCTTTCCCAAGAAGTGACCGTTCCAGGTGCCAATTCGAATAACCAATCCTTAGCCTTGTCCATAAGAGAGAATGGAAAGGCCTTCATCTTCAAAATGTTCCCATCTACATTGATTAGGGTCATGCTTGAACATATTACTTCAAATTCCTTCAAGTGCTTGTTTGGATCCTCCATGGATATCCCATGGTATTTGGGAATGTGATGCAACAAGCTAGATTTTAATTCAAACTCATCGGTCTTGCCTTGAGCAGCCACGGGGTATTGAATGCATAGAGGCACGGCATTGTCCAACCCCGAGGCTGAAAGCTCCTTAATTGTACGATTATACATAGCCATGGCTTTTTCTTCTTCTTCAAATTCAAATTCGGCCTCTGAACTTGAACTAGGTTCACTAGGTTCTGGATGCCTCATCTTCCTTCTCAATGTTCGTTCAAAATCGTCGTCAAACTCCAAGATATGCTCATGAACTGTTTGAGAACTTCGAGTCATAAACTAGTACCTAAAACAAGAAAACAAAACAAAATTAGAAAACAAAGTGAAAGAAACACAAAACACACGGCAAACAAGGGATTAGCAATCCCCGGCAACGGCGCCAAAATTTGGTGTGAAAATTAACTTGACACACAAATTAAACCCTATTGATGACAATTGTAGTAAAGATGCAAGTAGGGATCGTTCTAAACCGGGGATTAACTAAGGATGCTAATCAACACAAATAAGACTCAAAAACACTAAACTAGACTCTAATGACTCAAAACTAACTTAAAACACTAAAAACAGCAACAAACAATCAAAAAGACTCAATTCTAGACCTAACAAGTGATTTTGACGAAAATAGAACTTAAAAGACTCAAACAACTAAAAGAAAACAGGTTTTGACTCTAAAAACAAGATTAAATGAAAGGGGGTTTGTTTTTTACGAATTTAAAACTTAAAACAGAAACTTTGCATAAAACACTTTTAAAAAAAACAAATTTTGTGATTTGAAAAGGGTGAAAGGCTAGTTAGAGGGCCCTTCTCCACACATGAACATATGCATACAAATCGATTTCCAGTTATTCTTTCAACAAATCATGAATGACAATGCCCCAAATTAATTGTGTAGAACTAATTAATTCTCAGATTTCCCTAGACTCATTGAATTGGATGAAAGCATGCGACAACCCAAATCATTCTTTATTAAGCTCCCTATATGACTGCATACTAGAGATACATATCAAAGATCATTAAGCTTTGTGAAAATCATAAGAATTGACATGACATTCGTGACTATGAAAAGCATGACACTCCTGCTAGGAATTTACCTAACGTGATCGTGACTAGCAACCTTCACTACTTGTAAATATAAGTTTGTAACTATTAGGTGAAACTCTCTTATATTTTAGCACCAAATTCATGCATGCAAACTAAGTAGGCCTCCTTAACCAACACACAAGAACAAGTTCTTAATAAAACAGATAAGTAAACCACATTCACGATTCATGAAATCATAACTGGAGGAAATCAATTCATATAAAACATATGTCCATGGCTTCGAATTTGCCTCTAACTATAAAGAAATTAGTTCCTCATGTTCGCAATCAAGCAAATATAAATAAAATTAAACATTGAAAACAAAGGATAGAATACACCTAGAAAACGCTCTAGATTCCTTCCTTCCTTGCAAGTTGAAGCACAAGAGGGTGTATGGCTGATTATAGTGTAGAGATGTGTGAATGATAGATGGTGGTGTGTCTGAATGGTGCAGCAAAAGGGTCAATTTATAGGGGAGGTGCAGCACAAACTTTTGGTGTAGGAAAAGGATTGCAAAACATAGTTTGTTTAGGAAAATAATAACACAATCCTAAGGGGAAAAGGTTATGCAATCCCAGCAGGAAATAGGACATCTAGAAGGTCAAAAACCCAAGGGATTTAGGATAAAAAGGGGCAGTTGGATCATGAATCTAGAAGGCTTGGGCGCTACTTTTTTAGGGAATTCTAGAAATGATGTTATTTGGCTGATTTTGACACTTCTAGAATGAATAGGTGCGGCACCTTTGTAGGAAAGGATGAGGTTCCTAGAAATCAGGTTCTTATGTCTTCTAAACTGAAATTAAATCCCATTTGCAGCAGGAATTAAGTTAGGAAAGGATTAGGATAAGATAGGATAAGATTTGGATAAGATGAGGATAAGATAAGGTAGTTTGGATAATGTTTTGGATAATTCTCTTTCTTTGTAGCTGATTCCTTATCTTCTTTGACTTGGATTTATTTCTTCAACTCTTTTGCACATTCCTAGCCTTTCTTGAACTTCAAATTCGTCCATCCATTATGCTCTATACTTGTGATATCCATTCTAAGCCCAAAACTGCTCTAAAATGCTCCAAATTGCATCTTTTTGCCAACTTTGCTTCTTGGACCTATAAACACACGAAAATGACTTAAGACACTATAATAAGCAACAAAGAACTAAATAAATGCAAGAAAACACACTAACTAAGTCGCATAAATATGCTCCTATCACCTATCGCACTTTCATTGCTCAAGGAAGCACATTCTTTCCAAGCTCTTCCAATCCAAATGGCGAACAACATTTGTCTCGACAAGTCGTAGAGTTGACAAGCACCCTTGCACAACAGACAACCTTGGTGAATCAATGCTTGCAACGCACCGAGATCCAACATGCCCCAGACGAGGTGTCCCGATGTAGGACAAGGGCAGAAGAACCTCTCCACTAGTGTCTCGGTAAGCAGCCCATCAACCAGCCACGATCCGAGTGTTTTGGCAGTTTACGCTCCTGCCCGGGTCCTTAGGATAACGTACACTCTCGTCTTAGTGCGCGGATGAGCGTGCATTCCCGATCAAGCCCATGGACAAGTATACGTTTACGGTTGAAGTTGCACTTCGATTATCAACATGGACAACCTTCCAAGCGAAGTGTTCATTCACAACTAGGTTTGCAAGGAGTATTCTCCACCTCACATTGGAGTAAGCAGCATGGCAGACGGAGAGAAACAGTCACTCAATCCAACTCAAGTTCAACCGGCAGCTTGCGAATAGCCCGTTCGCCTGCCAGATACATCCCAGATGTACCACAGCCGCAACATAGACGAGTCGAGCATAGGGAAGAGCGGCCCAGACCCATAGGTCACGATTGAGGGCAGCCGGAAGTTCCATTGCCCCAGCAGAAGCAAATTCAAGAAGAAGTTGATAGGCTCCTAACCGAACGATTGCATAATTTCCAACGTAATGAGGCTGCTAACGATGCGCTTCGACGAGACATGACCAACATAAGCATGTCACCATTCACGAATGAGATTGAGCGGACAGATCCACCTCGCGAGTTCACTATGCCTTACTTCACTCCGTACAAGGGGGACGAACATCCAGATCGACATCTCAAGCACTATCGTAGTGCCATGATCCTCTACAGGAACAACAACGTGCTTATGTGCAAAAATTTTGCCACAACTTTGCAAGGCGAGACAAAAGATTGGTTTCACACTCTACCATCGCAATCGATCCGGAGTTTCAACAAACTCTCATTTGTTTTCACTAAGGAGTATTCTCCACAAGCTCAAGAACGAACCTTGGTTCGAACTACCGCCACCCATGAAAGGTAATCTTACCAGGCTAGATCATACAAAGTATTGCGCATTCCATCAAGGACCAGGCCACACTACCAACGGCTGCCTGAAGTGGAAGCAGTACCTTGAGAAGCTGATAAATAAGGGCCGATGCGACGAGTATCTTGACAAGTCAACAAAACGGCCTACACAAGCAGGGAAAGCCTCCATCACTCCCTAAACCTCTTTGGTTTTTTCCAAATAAGTTCGAAGTCTCAAGCAGCTCGACGAACAAAGCTTCGCAAGCCGAAGATTATCCAATTTGATATGCAGTTTCTACCTTTCAGCACAGTTGATTTATTTCTTTATTCTCAATGAAGATTCAAGAAGTTATTCATAAAGCCTGGCTTAATTGTTGTCCACAACAACTGCTCAAAACTCTTTCTGGGTCTGCTCTCCAATGCGAGAGGGTAAACTAATCCCTCGACACCCATATGGGTAAGCTCTCCAGCGCGAGAGGATAAACTAATTGTTCTCCAATGCAAGAGGGTAAACCAATCCCCCAACACCCATATGGGTAAGCTCTCCAGCGCGAGAGGATAAACTAATTGCTTCAATGCGATAGGGTAAACCAATCCCCCGACACTCATATGGGTAAGCTCTCCAATGAGAGAGGGTAAACTAATTGCTCTCGAGTGCGAGAGGGTAAACCAATTGTTCGACACCCAAAAGGGTCTGCTCTCCAGTGCGAGAGGTTAAACTAATTGCTCTCCAGTGCGAGAGGGTAAACCAATTCCCCGACACCCAAAAGGGTCTGCTCTCCAGTGCGAGAGGGTAAACCAATTCTTGGACACCCAAAAGGGTCTGCTCTCCAGTACGAGAGGGTAAACCAATTGCTCTTCAGTGCGAGAGGGTAAACTAATTGATCTCCAGTGCGATAGGGTAAACTAAATCCCTGACACCTATTTGGGTAAGCTTTTCAATGCGAGAAGGCCACATAGTTCAAAAGATCGAATGCTTGAAGATCAACTAAGCAACAAATGGTTAGGGGGCAGCATGCACTTTTACACTTAATAGTTCGCTCATTCGACACTTCATCTTCAGCAACTCCAATCTTGGCAGCTTCATCCTTGACTACTCCATCTATGGCAATTGAAAAATCAAACTTAAGCAGTTTCCTCATTTTCAGCAGACAGCCCAGATGTGGCAGCCCAAACAACTGCCTATTCCATGCCACTTCCTCGGCCCATGCTGAACCAATCTTTGGCTTCAATCAAGCCGAGATGCTCAAGCAATGGCCCCTGCCACATCACCTCCTTGACCCGTGCCAAGCCAACTCTTAGCCCCTGCTAGCCGACGTGCCGCACCACCCCGATGATTGCCCCGTGGCAGCACCACCCAAGAAGAAGACAAGAAGAAATTAAGTTTTTATTACATTGGTGCGGCACGGAGAATACGAAGAAAGCAACGAAAGACGGTTCTTTGCACGAACAAGATGTAGAAGATTGCTAGAGGAGGGGGAACGAATATCTTCTAAGCTTTCTCTATCTTGTAGGGTAGAATAAATCGCTCTCCAAAGTTGATTTAACAACCCACTTAAGGTGGACTTAAATAGACTTTGAGATGAATATATTTCCCTTTCCTAGAAGGATCTAATTTCATATTAAAGAGGGAATCTACATCAAAATAGGAAGCAATCCTAAGTTTCCTAGAGCAAGGTTTCTACACCTGCTGCCCTTTCCTGCGAGCAGCCCAACAGGTGTGAGGGCATTTGTGGAGCCAAAAATAATCACAAGATGACACGTGGATTTTTGGATAAAGAAGACAAAAATACCCTTGAGGTGTATCAGGATTCCTACGCGCGAATAGTGGGTAATCATCCTCAACCAAGTCAGAAATGCCCAAAATATGTAACAATTCCAAACCTATTTCATTTCATATATTTCTTACCTCTTTTTCCCTCTTTTAGCTAATCAATTAGCTAACATTACATAACCTTCAAAATATTCATTCCAAAAATATCTTAATTGGCTAATTAATGGATTAATTACCTAATTAATCCATTAAATGTCAATTAACTCACCCAATTAACCACAAAATATACCCAAAAATTTCAAAGGGCCGGCCACTCTTGTTGATCTTATCATATTTACCTATTTTATCATATTAATTAGCTAGTTAATTTGACAATAATTCTATTTGCTAAAATTAACTAGCCAATTATTCCCATAACTCCTAAATTCAACCTAAATCAAGAACCTAGCCCACAAAAGGAGCTAGGTGGCCGGTCCTCTCTCACCCAAAGAGGCCGGTCATTCTCCTATAAAAAGCCTCATATTTTCTCCAAAACACACGGCTCATACTCTTGCAAAACTCTCCAAACACTTTTCTCTCTAAATTCTAACTTTGGCATCGGAGGTTTTTCGGCCAAAAGCTCCCCCCCCATTCATCGTGGGCGTGTGAGGCTCTTGGCCTTGACCAAAGATGTTGATTGTTTTGTAGGTGCAATTTTGTCAAAGAAGGAGAAGGCGAAAATTTGCATCCACACCTAATGCTTTCAATGGAGAAATTATGATTTCACATTCAAAAAGCCAACTGAACTTTAAGACTGTTTTTTTATATATATTTTTTCTTTTAGTTGTCACCCAAACCCTATTTAGTACTTGTTGATTGGGCTGGTTACAACGTACAAATTTGAAGAGAGGGAGCAGAGAGAGGGAGGGAGAAGATAGAAGAATTTGCATCTCAAAAATCAACGAAATGCAGATTCTTTGTTGGTTGTTTAATATTGGAGAGAACCAGAGCTACAAACTCGGTGTTGTCCTTTGGTTTCCAGCTCTTTTGCCGCCAACAGTGGACGGTGTTATGAGATTTGGGAGAAAGGATTCAGAATTGAGATAGACAGAACAGGCGGAGGCGTGATTATGAAGGACGAAGGAAGAGAGGAAGAGAGGAAGATGTCTCCACCAAAACCTCGTTTGCGTGAAATAAGTAAAAGAAAGTAAACTTAATTCCTGGACACAAGATTTTTAATCTCGAAGATGGAGAAACAAATCTAGAGAGGATCTGAATTCATTATAAATGAATTCTCATAAAAAATAATATAAATGAAATCCTCTTATCACAGCCACACATTGACATATCACGAATGCAATTATGAATTCCCATTATTATTAAACAAAAATGCAGTGGTGGGTAGCTTTGATTGATATCGCATTCTCGCCAACCATTTCTCGAATTCAAACCTTCGTTCTTCTTTAGTGTGTAGTTTAGACTAGTAATATCGGCTGATGGTTGAAAAAAAACAAAAAACAACCACGTTCGATATCATGAAAATTTTCCCTTTTTGTGGATTGTTCATTCGTATTTGTCGGTGTTCTTTACTAGTCTAAAAGAGATCAATATGCCAATGGTCGGTCCAGAGAGGGTTCAATTTCATGTAGCATGACTTTGTGTGGGTCAAGTCCACTACTTACGCATCACTTTACCATTTGTATGTATTTTCTTGCTCTCACCTACTTGTCCTGTATCAATATTTTTATGATTCTTTCCAATTGATAAGTTCAGAATGTTCGATTGCGACATACTTCTATGTACTTCTTTCGAATCAAGGAACACGATGTCAAGTTATTAACAAAATGTTGAAAAATATGGATGGATAGTTTCAGACTTGTCACCTTCCATGTATATTGAGGAGATCAACTATATGTTATTGCGTACGACGATATTCAGATCATTTAGGCTTTAGGTTCGATTAGTCTCTTCTCCACTATCGCTTGTATAAAAAAAGAACGATCTCCGAGACTGCCTAGCTAATGCCTATTGATGTATTGCTATACGTTTATGCATTGACTCTCACAGTGGGAATGGAACAAAGACTAGCTATGTGTTGATTCTTGTCTAGGGTAGTTAGATTTCAATGTTTGAATCTCACAAAGAACCTAGGCTACCTATGTGTGACATTTTACATTTTCTTTCTTAGGCTAGCTATGTGGACTCTTGTTTAGAGTACTTAGTCATAGCTCAAGTTTCTTTTCATATCGTGATGGAGACAAATCATTACAAATAAATTACCTATTTTGGGTTAGAAAGCGTTTTGATCTTTAGCTAATAGTAATTTAGATGCATTCATCGTTTTCAAAAATTAAATATTGAATCCATTATTTGTTTTTGAAACTAATAAGAATATAGCAATTTAGATGCATTCATCGTTTTCAAAAACTAAGGGGGGTGTATTCAATTAGGATTCTCAGAGAGTTTCAAGGAATTTAAATCTATAGAGTTTGAGAGAGTTTGAGAGAAAAAAAAAGAATTCCTAGAGATTTTGAGTGAATTAATTATAACTTCCAGAGAATTCACATGAATTGTGAGAGAATTCTTTACATGGGGTTAGAGAATTGAAGAGAATTTGATCAACAATTTCCTTCTCTTTAGAAGCCAAATTTTCATCCTACTAATACCAAATTGCAATACCAAGTTCGTATGCAATGTTTTCAACTAGCTATCAAAATGAAAGAGGAACCCGATCGATTAGTGTCAAAATAAACTAGCTATCAAAGTTTTTTAAAAAAGCCCAACAATTTTATATAAACATAACTACTCAAAGCAAAAAGATTTATCCAGCGTTCAACCATGTTTGAATACTCTCCAGGTTATATCGATGCTCTCCAGGTGTTTGCATACTCCAATCTGTAAAAACAATTAATTCTCTATTTCTCATCTTTGAATGCTATCACTCACAGCATTTGTCCACATATTTGTAGCTATGCCAGCTCTCCATGCATTAGCAATCTGTCGTTGTTGCTCTTGAGTTTGATTACCTAGTTCATCATCATTATCTTCATCTTCAGATTCATCATCTTCTGGTTCGATTGGAAATTCATCAGAACGACACTCCTTGCGAAGAAAGTTGTGCAACCCTGCACAAGCTAACACTAACTCTGCTTGTGTTTTAATTGGAAATGGAGGTGCAGACTTAAAAATTGTGAAACGAGATTTAAATACACCAAATATCCTCTCCACTACGTTTCTCAACGAAGCATGTCGAAGATTAAACAATGAGACATGACAATAAAAGCATAACATGATAATAGAGATTACAAGTATAAATGACTATAAAAAGGATTAGGACAACAGATTGACATATTATTAATAGGGATTACGCAACAAGTATAATGACTATAACAACAAACGAGCACGTCGTTTTTTCCCTTTGTTTCTTCGCTTCAATTAGGGTTTTAAACCTGCTTGGTTTCTGTAGTTAGATTTTTGTTTTATTAACCCTAACATAGAAAGACTTGGCACTGGAAGACTTGGCAATGGACTAACCATATTATATAAATTTCCAGTAATCTAGAAAGAACAACATAAAAATATTCAATTTTCCTTAGCATGACATGGATGATAAAATATTTAGGGTAAATTTTCCTCATGCCTAACCAAAAAAAAAAAAATTGGAGACTGGACATGTAAGCTTTGAATTTATATTTGTCTGTTGGTTCGGTTTCTGCATATCCCAGATTTGTAAGATATCTAGGGCATATGGGAATTTTCATTGGCCGTAGTTGTTTGGTAAAAGAAACAAATTCGCAGCCTTCACAACAAGGACAAAATCGAAGCAGACGAATAATGGGAAGAAGTTGCAGAGATTGTACCTTTGCTCAAACAAAGACTAGAGAGGAGAGAGCAGCATGCTCAAAATCTCTCAAAGTTTCTAGGGTTGAGGTGAGATTTGCCAAGCTCTTTGGTATTTATACATATCACCTTGAAATCCTCCAAAATCCACCAAATCACAAATCCGTTCAAATCCAATTCCTTTTTCAATACACCTAACCTTTTAGAGACTTTCAAAAAGTTATGATTGAATACACCTAAATTTATAGGGAATTGTAAGAAGTCTTTAAGAATCTCAATTGAATACACCAAGATTTTTATAAAATCTTTTAAATTCTTAATTGAATACCCCTGGAATTATTAATTCCCTGAAACTCTATGAGAATCCTAATTGAATACACCCCCTAAATATTGAATCAAAAAGAATATTAACATGCTCCAAATCACTTGAGCTAGGTGAAAGGTATTTTGGTGGGTTGATAAAAATGAAATTTCATTGAGCTAGGTGGGATTTACAAAGGTTTTGAACTGTAACATCAGGCAGCCTGGTGTCAAAGTTTCTCCCAATGCTCCTGTTATTTATCATTTGTGGAAAGCTTGTCACCAAATATTACCTTGGGCTACGAACGTCTCCAATCCAAGCGAAATTTTTCGCCTCATGATGGTTGTCATAGATGTGGAAAACGTTACGAAACAATAATGGATTGCTCTAATGGTGGTCAAGTTTGGTAACTCACTTCTCTAAGTGAGTGTTAAAAAAATTTGTACATAATGTAACGAAATAAATCCAACACAATTTCACCCTCTATTTCTCGTGGCAGAGGGTTTTATTATTTTGAGTATGACCCATTCAAGACTAACGCTCCTTAATTATAATCTTTTGTCACAAGAAACCCCTTTGATTCTATCACGAAGAAAATATGGAATATGAGGATTGTTGTATTTGTTTAGTTATACGCCTGCATTTAGATAAAGACTTAAATTGCCTACGTATCCCTTTTGAGGGATCAAGCCACTTGTAGGTCCATGGTGATTGAAAATTCCTTCACGAGCAGATCTTGAGCAGCCGGAAGTGAACAACTTGGAGGAATTTCTCTTGGAATTTTAGGAGCATCCTTTCTGGTCTTCCAACTCATACACTGCTGCTGGGATTTCTCGACTGTCATGATCAGAAGAGTAGGCAGGCTGCCATTTAAGAAACTTTCTTTGCGTTTCTTGTGCTTTGTTGACAAACTCCTTAAGCAAATTTCTTGTGACAACAATTCGAGCGACTCCTAAATGAATGGAATTGCAGGCTGCTGCCTCTTTGGGTAGTTGATCGTGCTTATTCTAAAACTACATCACCTTTGTCTGCAACGCAACATCACATAAAAGAAATTAATTAATTAACATAACATATATGATTGTACAACCTCCACAAGCGTCAATTTTCAAGTTCAATTTTGATGAAGCTTGTGATTGTCCAATCACTGGCGCAGCTTAACCCAACAAGTGCTTATGCATTAGCTTGGCTCGCCTTTGTTCCAGTGGGTGAAAGTCACAGTGGAGATGGTCATCGGATGGATGACGCAAAGTCCATTTATGGATGTCTTGTGTGGTTATCAGCCTCGATTGTAGGGGTGGCATTTTAGAACCAATCCGTTAACCCATCCCAATGCACTCGTTAAAGTTAACATTTGGTGGATGCTTAATAGTTCGGATCGTTAACGGAAAACTCTGTTAATAACCTGTTATTTTATTGGTCATTTCGGGTCTATCCCGAACGCGTTGAAAATATTTCTGTAATTTCATTAAAAGAAAAACTTAACCATGTTTCCTTCCATTTCCACAGCATATGATGTTGTAAACAAAGCGCCAGGGATGGCAACGGTTCGGTTTGGGGACGGAAAAACAATATTCATCCCCATAACCACAAAAATTAATCATACTCATAACCATAAAATAACCAATCGGGGATTATCCATAACCATATCCACCGGGTAACGGATTTTTAATCGGCTATCGGTTATATCCATCTTCGTCAAAAAAAAAAAAAAATTTATATTCATCCAATTAACACTATAAATTTTAGTAGATACTAATTATGCCATTAAACAAAGAACAATACACATAACAGAGAGATGTTGCATCCCCAAAATGAAAGAAAATGACAGAAAATGAAACAAATAAAGGAACCCCCAAAACCTGACCAAACAGTGCAACAAAATTCGAAAATAATTCACAGCAAAAAGGCTGAAATGATGAAAATCTATGCTAATAGTAAAGAATCCAATAAAAAAAGGAACTTAGCTTTCGAAATCCAGCCACTCATCCGACACGCAAAAGGGAACGGACGATCTAGAGTGATTCATGGACTGACACCGAGGGAGTCGAGGGACCTTACTGGTCTCTGTTCACCATCCCAAGTCCCAACCCCTCCCTCTCTGTTTCTCTCCCTATTATCCGGACAACCACTCTTTTGTTCTCTCATTGTCACTCTCTCTTTCTCTCACTAGGGTAGGGAAAGAGAACCTAACCTCAATCTGAAACCCTATTGATAAAAAGATGATTCTACCCCTCTAACTCATCATCCTCATCATAGGATCTGAAGATGAGATGGACAGTCATGTCATTTTACACACAAAAAAATTTCTGAATCCCGGTGGCAAAATTGAACTTTTAAGAATTAATTGAATAAAATATAATATATATCAAATATATATATATATATAAAATATTCGGTTCGGATTCGGGTACGGATATGGATTGGATACCCCTATAACCATATCCAAAACCATAACCGAATAAAGTTCACGGTTTTTCCCCATATCCAAACCATACCCGAATTTTCATATCTAAATCCAATCCATTCGAGCGGTTATCCACGGGTATCGGGTTTAACAGTTAAAATTGCCATCCCTAAGCGCCATGAAAGGATTTGAAGTAAACAAGAATTATAAAAAAGAGAATTATTTTCTTGGAATAAAATCTAATAAAATTATTTACCTTATCATCTGGCCGACACATTAGGCAATAAGTCACCTCAAATCTCTTGCTTTTTACAGTTTTTATAAGATGACATCAAACTCAAAGTTTTCAAGTACTTTTCATTAGTTTTCTTAAATTAATTGATTGGATATAAATGATCCGTTGACTTAACGGGTCGAACTTAAACCGACCCAAACCCATAAAAACCGACCCGTTTACAAGTTTGCTCAATTGGGTCCGTAAGACCAACTCTAACCTTTTGCCTAAAACCTAAAATTTTTAGCCCATAAAATTTAGGTTTGGGTTTTTATCATAAATGGTCCCTGAGATTGATCAAACACATCATTTTGGTCCCTGACATTGAAAATCAATAGAAATGGTCCCTGAGATTGATCAAACACATCACAAATGGTCATTCCGTTAAAAACTCTTTGGGCAATTTTCAAAGCTTCGTAACTCAATCATTTCTTAACCAAATTCGATCCATAATATATCAAAATGAAGATAGGAAAGTGTCGAACAAGATTATACCATTTAGAAGCCCAATGGTTGCCGAAGATGGCCGGAAAATAGCCTCAAATGTGACTGGTCCGCGGAAAAACTGGAAAACTTACCGGAAACTGGGTAAACTTTAAACGTTCATAACTTCTTCAATACTCAACGAAATTGAGTGATTCAAAATGAAAATCATACTTCTTGACGAGACAAAAAGAATGGTATCTTTATTGACTGCTAATTCACCGTGGTTTGGCCGAAAACACTGCTCGAAATTGGATAACCATTTTTGAGTTAGCCAATTTCGAGCCGTTTTCCAGCCAAACTAGGGCGAGTTAGCCATCAAGAAAGATACCATTCTCTTCGTCTCGTTGAGAAGTATGATTTTTATTTTTGAATCACTCGATTTCGTTGATTATTGAAGAAGTTATGAACGTTTAAAGTTTACCCAGTTTCCAGCGAGTTTTCCAGTTTTTCCGCTGACCAGTCACATTTGAGGCTATTTTCCGGCCATCTCTGGCAACCATTGGGCTTTCAAATTGTATAATCTTGTTCTACACTTTCCTATCTTCATTTTGATATATTATGGATCGAATTTGGTTAAGAAACGATTGAGTTACGAAGCTTTGAAAATTGCCCAAAGAGTTTTTAACGGAATGACCATTTGTGATGTGTTTGATCAATCTCAGGAACCATTTCTATTGATTTTCAATGTTAGGGACCAAAATGATGTGTTTGATCAATGTCAGGGACCATTTGTGATAAAAACCCTTTAGGTTTTAACCTAGAAACTGTTTTTCTACTCCAACCCTTATGACCTAAAGTTTTTAGCCCGAGATTATTAAAGAATAAATTTAAGCTAATTTTTTCTTTTAATTAAATTTTTTAAAAAAAAAAATTATGTACACTATCCTAATTTAATTTTATGAATATTTTAACTTAAAAATATTTAGATTCTGATAAATATTGAAAAATCACTAAATTTGGGTGAATTTTGAGTTAAATAATTTTTTAAATTATTTCAGCCATTGGATTTAAATTTGGCCTATTAGATCTTTTTTTTACTGTTAAATTTGATTATATTCGATCTCAACCGTTGAATTCAATAAATTCTGAAGAACATGCCCATGTGGGTAGGGTCCCGCTAGTGGTGCCCACACCATTTTCTGGGCTAAATCCTGGGCTATTTCTGGCTTTGTTTTAGGTTTTAGGTCCAATTTTCCACTTCGGTTGGGTTGGATTTTGGGTGGGGGGGGGGATAGAAGGGGAAAAATAGGTTATAGCCTAGGGTTGGAGATGGTCTAATGGAGTGGCTACATAGAACTAGCACGCACTGCCTTAGGCTTAGATAATGGGAGGCAGATTCTCTGCTTTCCTTTTTCCATACACTTCCATCCTCCCTCTGTTTGTGTGATCACTGTTAAGCCACGTCAACATTTTATATTGATTTTTTTATAAAGATAATAAGACAAAAAGACGAGGTTTAACCGTGATCACACAAACAAGAGGATGATGGAAGTGTATGGGAAAAAAGGAGCAGAGAATTTGCCTTCTAGATAATGAGCTAGCTAGTTTGGTTGGCCCGCCGCGGTTAAATTCAGTCATTTCATACGACAGGCAAGACTAAGGGAGACAAAGGTGATTCTGCATAAGACTGGAAATGAATAGGGAGGTAGAGCTGACCGGGTTAAAAAGAAGTGACGGGGAAGGCGGAAGAGCTCGAGGATAAATTAAGACTTAAGTAATAGAATTATTCTCTTGGAGTTGTGACAAACAGTTTTGTTGTTGCAAGCGATTTGGTGCTTAGTTAATTCGTAGAGCCAAGCTGCTAGTTTCTCCAAAATCTATGTGTATGTTTTCTTATTTATATTATTTAAAGGTAATAGAAAAGGAGCGAGAGACTTTCCTGCATTCGGAATGCCACTGGACCAATTGGTTTGGGATGCTAGGGTGGCATTCTGAGAGAGTAGGAGAGGCGAGGACATGGCTAGCTTCTACTAAAACCAAAGAAAGTAAAGCTCGAAAATTGGATTACTTGCCAATTGCTTTCATTAGTTGCTTGGTCTCTTGCTCTACAATAATATGACAGATAATATGGCAGTGTATGACAGAGTGACACTAAGTCATCAGGCATATGCATAAGCATCATTGTAATTAATTAACATTAGATAGCAATCATGGGTCGTATTTAACATTTGAATGCTCCCACTAACCTAGCAATCAAGAACTTAGGGTGCGTTTGTTGCACCAGACTGTCTCGGACTGGATTAGCTTCAGGAAATAAGCTGAACTGGCTTAGACTAGACTAAATTGGACTAACTTAATGAAGCGTTTGGTGCAATGTCGGACTAAGAAGCAAGATTGCAATGTTATATTATTTTATATTAATTTAATATATATTAATTAATATTTTATTATTACTTTATCTTGTTTTTTTCTTCGTCTAAAATCATCTTTTTCTCCATCTTCCTTTCCCTTTTTCCCCTTCTCTAATCTCTGTAAACTTATTTGTCCCTACGCCTCTCCATCCCCCTTTCCTTTTTACCCCATTTTTGTCCCTCCGCCTCACCCTCCTATTTTCCTTTTCTCCATCCCCTTTCCCTTTTTCCCCTTCTCCAATCTCTGTAACCTTATTTTTCCACCCGCCTCTCCATCCCCCTTTCCCTTTTTCCTCATGTCCCTCCGCCTCTCCCTCCTATTTCCCTTTTCTCCCCATTTTTGCCCCACTTTTTTTTTGTACCAGTGTCTCCCTCCCCTCCCTTTTTTTTCCTTCCCTCGTTTCACCTCTGTATACTGTCCGCTCTCCCATCACTCTCTTTGTATTTCTTTTTTCTTCAGAATTGGGACCTGTATTTTTCGGGAAAATCAAAGTTGATTAAGAAAAATCACTCAGAGTCACTGCACCCATGCTAAAGTTTTCAATCTTGCTGTCGGCGGAAAAATTTGGGTCACCATTAGACCCCTTTTTGTCATCGTTCAGGTTGACCCAGATGGCAAAAAACCCCAAATCACCTACCTAGATGCCGAAAGGGCGCTAGGTTTACGAGATGATGGAGATTGGCGACTGTCGTTTCTAGTTTGGTCAGTGGAGAAGGGAGGGTTGATACTACTCATGCGGGTTCGCGCGATGCTGCTTGCAGAAGAGGGAGACGGGACTAGCAATCCTGTAGTTTTTTGGGAGCCTCACTAAGACCTCTTAGTGAAGCCTTTAGCGTAGGCGAGTCCGGACTGGTCTCATTAAGACTAGTCTCGCATGATAACAAACACCAGTGAGGGCAAACAAACGCCCCCTTATCGTCTAAAAGACTTCTCTCATAGCAGCACAATTAGCTAATTAGTCTAACTGGTTACCCACAAGGTTTCTTAATTGCACGTATCCTTTAAGCAAATCAGAAAAGAATCCTTACGGCTAATATTATATTATAGGTTAATGTGCAACATGTAAGGCAAATTAATATTGAAACTAAAACTTCCACTAATTTTCTAGGGTTAATCTCAGTTTACTACCCTAAAGTTTCTTGGTTTTCAACATTTTGTATATTAAGTTTTTTTCGTCCCAGAGTGGTACCTGAAATCATAATTTTGGAACAGTTTCATACATCCGTTAAGGTTGCTGTTAAATCAACCGTTAACTGGTGACGTGGCGCCCACATGGACGATGACCGGGCGCCACGTGTCAATACAGACCCGCATGAATATTATAAAAATTAAAAATTAAAAAATTGAAAAACCCATCATTTTCCTACCTCACACCCCCTGATCCCACCCAACCCTCCCTCCCTTCTCTACTCTGCGCCCACACAACTCTCCCTCCCTTCTCTCTGCACTGCCGGCTCCAGGTTGACTCGAAGGAGGGAGGAGAAGAGGTTAGCCCAGATCTCGAGCTAGAGGTCCGTGAACCCTACCTCCAGCAGCCCACTTTATGCTAAGGTGGAGGTCACCTCCACCACTGTCGCTGAGGATGCTGTCGTCACCTCCACTGCACTCCGTAATATAATAAATATCAATACATACCAAAACCATGGTTTTGGGTAAAAAAAACCTTACTCAGTCAGTTAATACGAATGCATATCATCACAAAATTGTCTTTTTTTTTTTTTTTCCTTTTCTCTACAATCTTAATGAAAGGTATATGAATCATTTAATCATTCACCATTAACATACAAAATCAAACAATTTGACAACAATTAAGTATGAATCAATAAGACCAATAAATTAATCCATATTAACTCTAAGTGCTATTAGCCTCGAAATCCTGTTAAAAGGACTAACAACTGACCAATTAAAGCATTTGGAATTGGGCAAGAAGAAAGATTAACAAATACATACACACCAGGTACATATTCGTGCAATCTAAACATGTTGTTATCCATGTATGTCACTCTTCAACGCAAAACCGGTATGATTAGAATTCAATAACTTATTACAAACAAGTTAATGATTGTGAAGCTCAAATTTTCTTTTATTCCTTCACTTGGGCAAATACTCATTAAAGTGTTATTTCAAAGAACGTACCTATATATAGGGGTGGGCAAATAGCGAAACTGAATCGAACTGCGATAATATAAACATTAAAAAACCGTGTTGACAAAAAAAAGTTAATAGAGGTTCAACAATCAGACCGAACCTTTCATACCGGTTTCGGTTTTCATGTTGACGGAACCGCTTAGAACAGAACCGAACCGTGAATATAAATAATTAATTGGGTTTTGAAAATTTTGTGAATTTCAACCGTTTTATCATGTTTCTTAATAAGAATGCTTCGGTCTTTTGTTTCTAGATTGTTAAATTAGTAACTAGAATGGATTTGGTAAGCTAAATTTGTTAGTTATGTGTGTTATGTTTTGTGAATTGTTGATATGAATAATATTCATTAACTTTGTAAAGTTTTTGTGCCATTTAACTTTTTAAATCTTCTTCTATTGTAGTTTATCATTCTTTATGATTAGTCTTGCATGTTCTTTGTTGTGTGATCCAATTACTATCTTTTACCATAAAAATCCTTTGACATTTTTATGCACTCTAAATATATGTTTGCAAGATTCAAATGATTTAGTATTCGAAACTGTAAATCGGCATGAACTCAATCGGAACCGTCGTGAAGCGAACCGTACAATTTTAGTAATAAATTTAGGCAAAACCGCACCAACCCAAACCGTTGATATTTTTTCGGTTTCGATTTGAGGATGGAGTCAGGCTGAACACCGCTACCTAAATATAGTTGCTTACTATTTTAAACGTAATATAATAAATATCAAAACCAACATAAAGTTGTCAAATATGATTTCAACAATGAGTTATATTTACTTCAAAATTTATCATAATTAAATCATGCGCTTCATTAACTCCAACATTATACGAATCAAATTCTATGGCTCCATTTGTGCTTGGTTGAACCCACTCTCTAGCAACATGGTATGCATTTTTAACAAATTCTATGATCATTTTAAATTTTTTTTTTAAATATATACGATATTATTTACAATATGGAGTGAGAATGTGGGTTAAGCCTTACAATGAGCTAACTATAATAATTTGGTTCAAAATCACTTTTGACGAGAATTGAACCTAAAACCTCTCATTTACCAGTGAGGATGGATACCACTACGTTGTAGTACTAAATGACTATTGTCATATTCTTCTTAATTTTAAAATCTATTATAAAATTGCAATTAGCATTGTAACTACTAGTCTACTACTTAATAATATTCTTTCGGCTTTTTAGCCAAAATGGTCTTTGAGATTTGCATAACTCTTCACTTTGGTCCCTAAGATTTGAAATCAATAGAATTGGTCCCTAAGTTTGTCCACCATCAATCATTTTGGTCATTCCTTGAAAAATCTCCATTAAATAACAATAGAATGACCAAAATACCCTTAATTTTTGTCAAATCATTTTGGCCAATTGTGTATTAAATTGAGAGTATATTTGTCATTTTGATCCTTATTTAACATAATTTTGCACGGAATGACCAAAATGATTGATGATGAACAATCTTGGGGACCACTTCTATTGATTTCAAATCTTAGGGACCACTTCTATTGATTTCAAATCTCATGGACCAAAGTGATGTGTTATGCAAATCTCAGAGACCTTTTTGGCTAAAAAAACCTATTCTTCATCACTTGTAAGAAATAAGTCTTAGGTTTGATTCTTAGCTCATTTTTACATATTTTTTTTTGTGTGTTTTAAACAAATGATATTATCTACATTAAGAGGGAGGGAGTGAGCTTAGCTTCACAATGGGCTAGCAATAATGTGGTTCAAATTCGCGTTTGGCAAAAATCGAACCTAAGACCTTTTACTTACAAGTGAAAAAAAATACACTAGACCGTAGTACTAAGTGACAACTCATTTTTACATCTGAAACATCTAAAAACAGATAAATCATCATGGCACATAAGGGAAAACACCAAACTCCCTACCAAAGTTATCCAAATTCATTCATGACAACCTAAATTCTTTTAGAATCTCAAATTGAATATGCTCCCCTTAAATTGCTTAATTTCTCAAAGATCATTAGTAAAACTCACGTAACAAAACTAACGACAATCTTAAGACGTAAGTAATAGATTACTCTAATGGTCAGGGTTTTCTTCTTCAACTATATGCGTCACAAGTTCAAACTTTTCTCCCTTTCTTTTATATAGAACATTATTTGTACTAATACAACGTCAACCTCAAAACATTGAATGGTTATATGGATACAAATAGGGGTGGAAAAAAAATACCTAAAATTCCAAACTGAATTGAAAAATCCTGAAACCGCACCGAAAAAATCCCAAGCTGAAAATCCCGAAAATTTCTGTACTCAATCCCGAACCAATCCCGAAATTTTGGTATGAGAATCGGTCTCACATTTGCATTTGTTCGGTAATTCCAAACCAAAATGAAATAAAAAAAAAATATTTAGAATTGTAACCGCCGTCGGATTTGGTTGAGATTTAATCTCAAGCGTTGAATCCAAATAAAACCCTCTGTCAGTCACCCACCCTCTCTCTCTCGACGTCACCTCACCGCTCACCCTGCTCTCTCATCCAGTCATCCTCGCCGATTTCTCTCTGATTTGATTTCTCTCTCTCGACTTGTCATCCCTCACTGTGGAGCGGCTGGAGCCTTCCTTCACCACACAGAGCCACGGCCACTGCTCTCTCTCGCGATTCTCCCTCTCTCTCTCGACTTCTCATCCCTCACTTTGCACCGATTCTCCCCCAAATCAGGTAAATTTTGGAATTAATTTAGGGTTCGAAATTCGAATGGTCTTATTTCCTCTTCTCCTGTATATAGGTCGTTTGTAGTTAAGCACAAAGGTCCCAAACTGGTAGAGTAAAGCTCAGAACCCCTTCCCTAGTCCCAGTTTTTTGCCCTACCGCCATTTCTGTTACCCTTCTCTCTCTGTTTTCTCGCCACCATCCTTCACTTGGCTGGCTCTCTCCAAGGTATGTGAAGCTTTCATTTGATTTCAATTTTGTTTTTACTTCAACTTCCTGTTTGCTTGCCGACAAAATGCTAGGAAAATTTAGTTTCTGTTATCCTATATTTTACTTGTTGAGTTTGACGAACATCTTTGCGATACTTAATGCCAATTTTGTTTCTTTATTATCCTGGGTTTTGAAATTTGAGCCTTTTTTTGCATTCTTGTTAAAATGTTAGTTTTGTTTAATTTCATTGTTGGGGTTTTAGGGGAATTAGGGAATCGATTATTTCACCTACTTGTATTTTAATTTTAATTTCTCTGAATTTTGAGAAATCTTCCAGAGAAGTTGCTTGTCTCGGCAACCAAGCAGAGAATTAGGGTTGCCATCTAATGGCTTTGAAGCAATTACGTGTTGTTGGAGTGCTAGAATTTTGATCCAATTAAACCTAGAAATGGAGAAATTTCAACTGATCCAATTATCTGCAATCAGCGAAATATGATGGCGTTAGTTTGATAGTAGAATATATGAAGAAAAATTCATAATTTCATATCTCAATTTGGGATTCCCGATTTGTCCCGAAATCCTGAAATATTTCCGGATTCCTGAAAATTTGGTTTGGGATTGGTCTTCAAATTTCTGTCCCGAAAAATTTCGGTTTGGGATTCGAGATACTAGTTTCGGTACCAGCCCTAGATACAAATGACGAGAACAAGAAGTAAAGTGAGACGAAATGAAAATATAAAGATTAAGTTGAGATTTTGGCAGGGTAAAAAGGGGTAAAAAATAAGTCTTTTTGTAGTGTTGCCCGTACACCCCCACCCCTCTGTGGTATCATTTTGGCTGAGACCCGAGGTTGAGAGTAAGGGTGGGAGAAAAAGGGGAAACTGAAACCGACCAAATTCGTACCATACCTACTGGTTTGGTTTTTTTTCAATTTCGGTACAAAATCGTACAGCTTTCTAAACCAAAGTTTTGGTTTCGGTTTCGGTTTTTTATTTTCAAACCGTGCCTAACCATATTTTCATATTTTTTAAAACCACATGTCAGCATTCTATGAATGAGGATCTTCTTATGTCCGTTCATTGTACGTCGTGCGGTCAGTTTTCGTCAGGTACTGTTCATGTTTAATTTTAAATAAAAATATTTAAAATAATTTCTAACCGCACGATGTATGATGAACGAACATGATTTGAGGATCTCCAGGATCCTCACAAAGAGGATCCAGGAAGGACCCTCACAAAGAGGATCCGGGAAGGACCCTCATTCGCATTCTATAGGTTGTTGGAGAGCTTATTCAAAGTTCTCTGGACTTGTCCACACCATAACTCTATTCTTCTCTTGGTCTGCTGACTCTCCTCACGCAGTCTCTCTCTGTTGTCTCTTCTCTCAGCCTCTCTCTCAAACTCTTTCTTCAGCGATATCTCTTGCGAATTAGGAACAGCTGATCCTCTCGGACCCGATTCTTCACCCTGTGTCTGCCTTTCATCGCCGCCGAAAGCAACCTCGATGCCGTTGCAGGTGGAGGAATGTCATCATAGGAGCCACGGAGCACGCTGCTGCTGGTGATTTTACTTTTCTGACTTTATACGAATTTGTCTGTTTGTTTGATGAGAAAATATGGAAAACTAGAGAAATCTTTTGAATATAGGGTTTGCAATAACACTAATTTTGAGTATGATTTGTGATGGGTTTTGGGTATCCTTCCTCTCTTGTACTTTTTCCTCTTGGTTTTTATTCCTCTCTTAACACTTAGAACTTTGGGTTGTACTAATCCCTTAAAGCATTTTGGTTTTTGACATTTTGTTACGTTGGTTGGAGAATTGGAGACTTTTGATTTTGATTCTTGAATGCTATTGCTCTCTGTGCATTTCCACTTCCACAGTGCAGAGCACACAGAGAGCTGCCTCATAAGTCATAACACAGCAGCAGGAAACAAACCCAGAAAAACAAAAAAAAAAACTGAAACCACATTCGGTACCAAATCAGTACCGAAGTGTATCTTACCCACCCCTTCTGAGAGATGCATTTGAATGAATAACGAAAATGGCTTCGTTTTGGCTGGCCTCTCGTTCTTCACGCAGATTTCTGAAACCTTCAGTGTCCCTCTCCCGCACCCTATTCGCAGTCTCTTCTTATCACCCAACTACCTCCACCGCCAATCCTAACCCTTATCAGAACACAAGCCCGTTGGGCCCATTCAATCAAAGGCACCGTTGGACTCCAGGCTCCGTTGAATTTGATCTCAGACCCTTAGCGCACCTCTCCAGCTCGCCTTTGTCAACTGGCGACAAGAATGATGGAAATCAGGGCGGCCATGGTGTGAAGGCTGAGGCTTCTTGGATCAACTTGTATTTGCCAAGGCAAGCTCGGCCTTATGCTAAGCTCGCTCGCCTCGACCGGCCCATTGGCACCTGGTTGCTCGCTTGGCCTTGTATGTGGTAAGTGATTTTTACTTCAATTTTTGAACTCGGTTTCTCCTGGTCTTTGTTTAGTAAAATTCACTGATAACAATTTGTATTAAGCTGAGTTTACTTGTTTTGTTTTTCTGTATAAGAAATATTCGATTAAACTAATTTAATAGAACTCTGGTGTATAGAGGGGAGCACATTTACTTGTTGAAGTAAAAACAAGAGTGTTGTGTAACATTGGCAACAGTATATTTATTTGTTTAGTTGAAGTTGTCTGAAATACATATGCTTGTTGGTGCAGGTCAATAACATTAGCAGCTAGCCCAGGGCACCTTCCTGATTTTAAGATGATGACACTATTTGGATGTGGCGCTCTGCTTTTGAGGGGCGCTGGATGCACCATAAACGATCTCCTTGACCGGGATATTGATACCATGGTAACGTCCACAGCCATTGCATTTTCAGTTTGACTATGGTGCTCGTTTTAGTTTGGTTTTTGATCGTGTGATGACGAGTATGCATTATTGTTTCAGGTCGCACGCACAAAGTTGCGGCCAGTTGCAAGTGGTGTTTTGACACCCTTTCAGGGGCTTTGCTTTCTTGGATTTCAATTGCTTTTGGGTCTTGGGATTCTCCTCCAACTGAATAATTATAGGTTGGTATCTTTTGTGTCTGCCCTTAAACCTGTGGATTTTTTAATTGTTCTCTTTTAGTATATAAATCGGGTTAAACCAGTATTATCTCCAAGCATATGAAACTTATGTAGTTCGTTGGAATTTTCAGCTGTGTTTTGGGGGCTTCATCTTTGTTGCTAGTTTTCTCCTATCCTCTCATGAAGAGGTTCACATTCTGGGTAATTAAAGCTTTTGTTTCTTATCCTGAAGCTTTATTCTTTAACTTAGACGTGCTGTTTCATAACAGTGGACTGATAATTTGGTAATCCTATCATGCAGCCTCAAGCCTATCTAGGGTTAACCTTCAATTGGGGAGCTTTGTTAGGATGGGCTGCAGTTAAAGGAAGCATTGATCCAGCTGTAGTGCTCCCATTGTACTTTTCTGGAGTATGCTGGACACTTGTGTATGATACGATATATGCACATCAGGTACAACAAACTAGTCACTATATTGCTCACGTGGTCAGAACCTGTGGTTTCCAATATTTGATTGTGATGAAAATATGGATTATGTAGGAATAAGAGAACTTTTCAAATGTAATCCAACCAAAGATGTTTTTCTGACCATGCTTGCAGGACAAGGAAGATGATTTGAAAGTAGGTGTTAAGTCTACGGCATTGAGATTTGGCGATTCAACTAAGGATTGGATTACTGGCTTTGGAATTTTGTGCATGAGTAGTCTTGCCCTCGGTGGATATAATGCTGAAATTGGTTTTCTTCTTCCTTCCTTTATGTTCATCTCTGTTCGTTTTTTTCCCCTTTATCATTGTTGGAACTTCAATCAAAATTTTCTTTTTGTTTCTGCCACATCCTCACACCCAAATCGTTAAACTTTGGAGCAGGTTGGCCATATTATGCATTTTTGTCAGCTGCTTCTGGACAATTAGCTTGGCAGATATGGACAGCTGACCTTTCATCCCGGGCTGATTGCAATAGAAAGTGCGTATTACAGTCATATGATTTTGCTTTCAAGTATTCATATAGGTTAAATATGTGTATTGCATCAATATTATTTTTGGCTTCTTGCATATTTGTCCGATCAAAGATGAACAAAAAAGGAAAGGTGGAGGTTGGAATTGGTTTTTGAATAGTGTAGTGTGTGTTGGTCGGTCTATGAAAAGAAAAACATTGTTTAGGTGTAAGAACTATTTACTTTGTTTTGCTTTGAACATAATCGGTTGCTGAGCTTGCCCTTGTCTTGGTTTCAGATTTGTGTCGAACAAATGGTTTGGTGCTATTATTTTCAGTGGAATCCTATTTGGAAGACTTTCATCATAGGGGTAAAGAATGGTTGGATGCAACCTCGGGGAAATTCTAATATGGGTCTCTTTTACAAATACACGTCTTCATCTTCGGACTGCAACAGAATTGCATACTGATACGGTCGAAGTTTAAATGATTTATGGTGACCTGCTTGTTAAATTTGCAAGAAAGCTCCCGGATTGAATACACTAGAGGTCTCCCACTGCAAGATATTTGCTATTGTGGATGCATAACTATACGCCAGACCCTGTTCTTGGGGCTTGTTCGATTCTAAGGGCAGAACAATTTTGGCAGTCAATGCATTTGCAACTAACGTAGTAATATCCATTACCTAGGTGGCAATTTTGTTGTAACATCATTCTTTTTGGTACATGAGGATATAATTGTAAGGTCACTATTTCGAGTTAAACATCGATCAAGGGAGTCATATGAGAGGTTATTTCTTTGTGGATACTTTTTTGTTTCCTGTATGAGTTTATCTGTGGGCATCTGTTCTGGCAGCCGCAGCGGCGGATCACATAAATTGTACTCTAAATTTTGTATGTGAAACTAATTAGGAATGAACTTTGAAGATATGGTGTCTCGGTTTGCTGCTTCAGTCGCTCTCACGCACGAGGAGCAACAGGTGATCGTTGTGGATAAACAGGAGGCAATATCCTTGAAGACCTCGAAGGTCTTTCTAGTGGATCAAACTTTGAAGAAGGAGACGTTCAAAATCGAGGAGGATTCAACATGTCAACCGAGTATAATTGGGTTTTAAAAGCCACAGAGAAACTAGAGTGCCGATTTGCTCAACTTCTCGCCTTGCAGTAAAATATATCATTAGCATCACATGCCTTGTCAAGTACAATATTTGCAAGCGAATAGGAAATTACCCTCCAAATTCTTTGAGGCAGCGGTTTTTGGGTCTACTGCTCGTTCTCCTTAAAGAGTATCTGCAATTACACGAACAACATATCAACGTATCAGCATATCAGCAATTGTTAATACCCACAACCCCTAATCCCGACAAACCTAATACCTAAGCCCTTGTGCTCTCCCCTGTTGCTCTGGTTTTAGGGTTTTGGTTTTGTGATCTCCCGTTACTCCTGTTTTTAGTGTTTTGGGAAGTAAATAGAAAAAGAAATTAATTTATTAAAACATTGATTGGGAAGAATGTGTATTAGGCGGCCGTCTGGTTGGAAGAGTTTTCAAATTATTATTTATATGTCAATATTATATTCTCAGGCTTGATTTAATCTTGCTTTCCCAGTAAAACAATTTTAGAAAGAATATTTTATAGGATGCAATGCAGCAATGTTTGAATGTCCTGGAAAGGTCATGCAATATTCGGTTCTTATGTTGCACATTTTGTATTTGATTCACTCACAAATTTATAATTACTGCTGTAAACCGATCGGAGCATACTTTGCAGCACAGTAAAATTTGGAAAATAAGAAGTGATGATGCATGCAAGAAGAATAAAGTTTGAAAATCAGAGATGGGTGCTTCGACAAGGCCTACCTACATTGTTCATTGTTCTTCTCAATCTTTGGGTCATAAAACAGTCTCTGGAAGCCAAGGCGTTCATGGTAGTATTATTAGAAGCTGTCTCATAGATTCAGAGTGTTGCTCCTGGTTATAGCCGCACTGATTTGCATGTAAGGTCAAATCCATGTTTGAAGGGTAGCCAGTTACGTGCCTACAGTTCTGAAGGTGACAGAAGGAATGTAGGTGAGGATAGTCGAACACCAGTAAAATGTGATGCCGACCTTGATAAATGGAATACTTCTCAAGAAAAGGCTAAGGAAGATGGGAGGAATTTTGATGCGCATGCTCTGCTTGGGGAACAAGATCAAAAGGAATGCCTTAATAGTCAAAAGATTACCATTGAGAGTACAAAGAAAGAGTCGCCTTTCTCAACTAAACGAGAGAAGTTCAAGAATGAGTTTTTGAGGAGGATTGTTCTGTAGGAGAAGATAACTGTGTCATGGGATACGTTTCCTTACTACTTCCAGTAATAGCGTCTCTCTAATGTTTTTGATTGCTTCTTCCTTTTCTTTCGCTTATCACTTATCAGAAGATTTATACATTTGTTTTCATTTTTTGTAGTGAACCTACCAAAAACCTTCTGGTGGAATCGGCTGCTTCCCATTTGACGCAAAAAGTTTCCGTCCACTTATGATTCTGTTATAATTTGGAGTAGGATTTTGGTGATGATTGCAAACCTGAATTGGATGATGATGGTGTGGAGGAGAGTACTTCTGGTTCAGAGATTGAGGATGAGAATGACGCGAGTAACGGAGAAGATTGGACTAGTAGTAACAAGGCAAAATCAGATTCTAGTGACAAAGATGAAGATGATGCGCATGCAAGGGCTGAAGCAGCCCTCAAGAAGCTTGTTCCTATCGAAGACTTTGCAAAGGTATGATTTATTTATTTATTTTGGAGCATCAGGGATTTTGTATTCTTATCTGTCTACCGGCAACATATTTCAGTCATTGAGAAAATTAATGGGTGATCTTATTGATATATTGGGAGTCTTTATATTCTTTTTTTTTTAACCATGATGTATGATCTCTGGTTCATATGTGGCAGATGGTATATGGGGAAATTGAGAGTTCGTCCGAGTCCTCAAAATTAGAAACACCTGAGTCTTCTGATAAATGCAAACGACCGCTAAAGAAAGTGTCCATATACGGATTCCTACCATATGCTATACTGCAAATCTTATATGTTTTGTGAGTTGATAGGAAGCTATTTCTTTGGGAGAGTTTGTATAGAAGTGATTTTACTGGTTAGTTATTTTGGTATTTTGAAAGTTTCATCGAAGGCTGCAAGTGATTTTTGCTTTTTTCAAGACAATCACTTTTGAGGAGAAGCACTTCCCACATGTTTCTCCATAAAACCTCTTAAAGTGATTTTGTTCTCACTAAAGCACTTTAAGGTTTTGTCCAACAATCTAGGAGTAATGTTGTCCCTCCCATAATCACTCCCAAATGGGCCCATGTTTTCTTATTATTTGTTCAACAGTTATTTTTGGTCGAACTACTTGTGCAAATGTCGTGTTCATCTCTATATGAGAACTTTTTGTTGTTTGTTCTCAGGAAATCAGTATTCTTGCTTCTTCATTTTTGCAGGAGATCGAGTGAAGTACATTTGGCCTTCTATACATTTACAAGCTGATAATAGGTCCTAAATGATTTCTTTCATTTGTTTGCTCCATTTCATGATAAGATCTCACAGTATCCTGGACGTTTCCTGCACTATGGAATTCATTTTTTACGTGGCGTTGAATAAAAAGATGACTTTCAAATTTTGAGAACTCATGAAGTTAATGTGTATTTTGAAGTTCATGAATGCTACTTTCTCTCCATTGTTTTGGATAATGAAACAGTGTAATTCAAAAAGAAATTACTTCTGGGGCTTCTAGCAAGGGATATATCCCTTTAGCACCTAGGTGAAGGGCTTTGGGCAAGATTTATTATGTACAATTGAGATTGCCTCATTAGCTTAGAAGAATAAAATTGGCGCTAATTGTGAGCTTCAAAGGATCTTGTTTGTTTAGCTTTCATGCAATTTTGTCAATTCTCTAAAAATATTTTATGATTCCAATTCTGTTTCTTGGGGGGAATTCAATGAGCTAGCATAGTTAAGTTCCCATGAGTTTGTCTCATACTGGCCTAGGATTTTTTGCCACAATTTGTGGACGAGATAATGCTGAACCACTGATTTTATAGGTCTTGTTTGAAAACTTACAAGCATGCTGCCTAGAATATCATCTATGTGGTCCGTCTTTCAAGACCCTTTAGGATGATATCATCCCCAAATGAACTCTGACTTTGCCCTCACCTGACATTGACATACATATTGCAATACAGGGTGTTATTGGGGAAGATATCAACCTCTGATGGTCCGCAAAATGCTTATACCATCTTCCTTAGCAAGTGGGTTCGAAAGTCGTCATGTGTAGGGGCAGAAATACGGTAGAACATTCTTAGATTTCTCCATTTGGTTTTCTCAAGAAAGCTTTTGCTTTTCGTGTACCTTTTTTTCACCTTTTGACCTAAGTTCGACCTTTGTACGTCCATTGTCTAGAGTCTCTATCCATGATCCATCGTCTCCATTAAGCATGGAGGCTTATTCGGATAGGTAAAAAGATGTCGGTTGTTTTCAACCATGATTTTAAGCAATTGTTTGGATTCGTTTTAGTTAGTTGTCAACTTGTCATATACTTTGCGAAACATATTTAGGACTATTCCAGTTTATGTGCTGCATAACCCACTTAATGGTAGAATTTCGTTTTTCTTTTGTGTTTGTGCTGCTTTCATGTGGTACATACATTTAACTATCTATGATTTTGAGATCCTGATTTTGGAAGCTACACAACTGTTTTTCATGTAGTCTCTTTCCTTGTTGTATCACTTCTGTTCTGCTATTAGAAAATTCAAAATACTTATAGTGGTTCCAGTAGTATAGTTAATTAATACTTATCTGCAAGTGATGTACATCCGTTATTCTGAAATCGTGTTACTTGTTTTTTTCTGATGAATTTGAAATCTGTGCAGGCCTTTACCAAAGGGTCAACTTGGGGAGGTATATGAGGTGAGTGGAGATCAGATTGTTGTTCTTTTGGATGTTAAACAGATGACAGGAACTGAAGTGGACAAAGAGGAGAAAGACGCAGAGCAGCCTGCACATCCACCAGTTTATTGGATACTTGGTAGTGTGGATTTTTTTTAATATTTTGTTCAATGGTTATAATTCTAGGCTTGCATAATGTTAGTACTTATACTCAGGCTGTTCATATTATCTTCCTTTTATCCTATTGTACACCTAATGCTTTTGTATTCTTGAATTATATTGTTTAATTGTGAATTTCATCGGTGATGATAAATTCCGGTAATATAGATACTTTGGATAATGACATTGAAAGAAAATGAAGCATTGGATTGAATAGCAGGTGGCTTGTCATCGTGGGTTTGAATCTTATGGATAAAGAGATTGTATCTTCGGTTCTCTACACAATTGGATTTAGTTTTAGTTTGACATAGATGTTGATGGAAGTTCTGGTAGCGATTCTTCTAGTCACACAATGACAGATTTCCCCTTTATACAGCTACGGAAATTGCACATATTCCTGACCCGCAAACTGAGGATTGTTATATTGCAATGGAGGCCCTATGGCAATACCAAAAGATAAGAACTTTGTCTTCTGATGCATGAGGTTGTCCATCAATAAACTGTATATGGATTTTCATTGCTTGCAGGTATTGCATGCGAAGCAACCTCTTGTTGTCTCTCTTCTAGACTCTTCTCAATGGATATTTAGGGCAGTTCCCAAGTCAGATCGGAAGGAGTTTGTCGCTAAGGCGCAACAAGTTTTTCAAGAGTTATCAGGTCTTCTGGTTTTGACTTGCGGGCAAAACAAAGTTGAATCTAGGTCAAAGGAGAAAGAGAAATTTGCAAGTGTAAAGGACTCCTTTTTGTTGGGTCTATATGTTTGGTTGCTTGCCCGGTTTTGCTTAGTGGCTAACTATTTATAGTTTTATTACTAATACTTCTCCATTACAAAACAACAATACTGCCGAATGAGTGGTCGGTGATGTACCGTGCAATGTCCCACGAGCCTATTTCGGGGGCTTTTTGTCTTTCAAACCTCCTTGACTTACTGAATTGTCTTTGTAATTTTGTTGTTAAATACTATTCTTTGTAATATTTTTTTTTGATACAGCGGCTTGGAGATTCTAAAAACCTGACCAAAGCTCTCTTCAAACCTCCACTTCCACTGAACCTCTAGCATCACCGACACTTCTTATCATCTAATCCAAGTTCCTCTAACCCAAGGCAGAGGTTAAAAGCTCCAAGATCTAGACATGATGAATATCAAGTATTTAGAAGCATGCTCAAACATTTGTTAAAGAAACTCAAATTAATTGAAAGGAACCTAGGGGGTAATGCTTCAGCAAGAATTAGTATTGATTCTATCATCTACGAGAATGTAGAGTTTATCATCCTTTACACATATGGTGAAGTTGAAAATAGAAATATATTTGTTGCCCCCTTAAGAATTAGTATGGACGTACTAGAAGTTTACTGGGAGTGACCTTAAACGACAAGGGTGAACATAAGTTGTGCGAGAACCTAGTGAAACAGAAAACGGATGACAAGTGCAAGGCTCGGGGAATTTTAAAGACTACCCTCAACTGGAAAGAAAGCTTAAAATAGGTACTTAGAGACACCAAGTTCCAAGAGTGGACTGGGTAGTAAGAAAGTTTGGCAATATAAGAAGGTTGATTTGTCTTATCAACATAATAATATAGTTTGTAATTGAGTTATGGTTTTGTTCTTACCACTTGCACAACATGATCAAAGTATTGGTTTGTATTACCATGTATCCTTGGTAGTTTGGAATTATAGTGTGTCATCGCTCAACATGATCTAAGTAGCTACTGCAAATGCTAATGCATCGTTGACAATCATCTCATTTCTACCCTACACATCATCTAAGCTAGCATAATAGACCGAAATCTCACGATTCTCGGGATGAGGATTCGTCTCTTCAAGAACGCTTCCATAATCTAAAATTTCCTCATGAGTTGGATAAAATGAGTAAGCGATAGTCGGATTTACGGTAGGTTCTTCAGGACCTGGTGCTGTGGTTTTCCTCTTCTAGGGGTGTGAATCATTTGAACCAAAGGGTCTGCCACGCTTTTGTGTAGGGGCAGATGATTGGCTAATCGCTAATGTACGTGGATCACCAAGATTGGCATCCCGGGCTTCCAGAAGGGTAGTCCGTTGTACATTTGGTACATCCATCTTTGCAGGTGTATTCGCAGCTGAAATGTGTGATCTTGTCACGCGCGTTAGATCAGTGAAAACATCTGGCATGCTCTGAGCTTTGCTCTGGAGATCTAATATGCACTGCACTTCAGTTTCAGACTGAGCAGTGCAGGGATCTAAATGAGACAAAGTGGGAGTCATCCACGATAATTCACGTCGTTCGTCAGGAATGTTGACGTTCTTATCTCCCCCTAACGACGGGAAGACTGTCTCATAGAAGTGACAATTCGCAAAATGAGCGGTAAACAGATCGCCTGTCAAAGGTTCTAAATAACGAATAATCGAAGGAGAATCATATTCGACATAGATTCCCATCATTCGCTGAGACCCCATTTTTGTACATAAGGGCGGCGATATCGGCACATATACCGTACAACCAAAAATACGTAGATGCGATATGTCGGGTTCGTATCCGGTAACCAACTGAAGGGCACTAAATGGTTGTGTCGCAACAGGCCTCAGGTGGACCAACTTTATTGCATGCAATATTGCATAGCCCCAAGCAGCGATCGCGAGCTTGGTACGTATGACCAACGATCGAGCAATCATTTGTAAGCGCTTAATGAAAGCCTTTGCCAGGCCTTTCTGGGTGTGAACATGGGGTACCAGATGTTCAACTTCAACCTCAATCGACATGCAATAGTCATCAAAAGTTTTAGATGTGAATTCTCCAGCATTATCCAATTGAATAGATTTGATAGGATAATCAGGGTGGTGAGCCCTGAGCTTGATAACCTGAGCCAACAGTTTGGAAAATGCAGCGTTCCTTGTGGACAACAAGCACACGTGTGACCAACGTGGGGAAGCGTCAACCAAAACCATAAAATATCTAAATGGTCCGCAGGAAGGGTGAATCGGTCCACAAATGTCCCCTTGAATCCGTTGTAGAAATATGGAAGGATTCGAACGAATCTTGTCATAAAAAGGCTTAGTAATAAGCTTTCCCATAGACCATGTTTGACATGTGATTACGTGGATTGAACCTAAACTTCAGGTTAGTGGATGCCCGTGTGATGATTTGAGGATACGGCGCATCATTATTCGTCTAGGATGTCCCAAACGATCATGCCAAAATGTAATTTCGTGTGCGGTCCCAGTAGTAGGGCTGGCCACATAGTGGCATTCTATGAGGCGTATGGTCGTAGTATACATACCACTTGGGGTACGCTCTATCTTTTCTAGAATACATTTCTGGTCATATTTGTAGAAAGTTATGCACGGAAATTCAACTCCGTTTTCTACGTGGGTTTCAGCGTGGTAATTGTTATCTCTAATATCCTTGAAACTTAGTAACGTTCTTCCGGAATGTGGAGAATAGAGTGCCTCATCAATGGTCAAGATTGTACCATTGGACAACATTATACGTGCCTTACCGTATCCTTCGATCAGGTTGTACGGGCCTGAGAGGGTTGTCAGAGGTGCATTCTTAGGTATGAAGTTAGTGAAATAGATACGTTCACGCAAAACAGTGTGCGTGGTTGCACTATCTGCCAGACAACTAACTTTCCCACTAGTCATACCTAGAATGAAAAATTAATTTGAATCGGTCACATGCATAAAAATTCTTAAAACAAATATCAATTCAAAGTAATTTTTATTTATTCAAGGATGGTAATTAATTAAAACTTAATATCCAAAAAACAAATCACCAATCAATAATCCAAACATAAAGGAAAATTGTTCAAAAGATCAACCAAAAACAAAGGAGGGGTTCGGCCACTTAGTGGAATTCGGCCCCAATTGTCTTATTTCAACTAAAAAATAAGTCTATGTCTAAGATTCTAATCTTCTATAGGGGTGGTATCCTCTTGAAAGTTAGAAAGCTCCATCTTGGTAGTCTCCGAGTCGTCCACTTGCATGAAGTTAGATTCAAACTTCTTACGACGAGAATGATATCCATCTACAACCTTCTTGGGAGCACGGCAAACATGGGACCAATGGTCTTTTGAACCACAGTGATAGCACATATCTGCGTCCATGGTTTCAGGTGCTTTGCCCTTATTCTTGAAGTTTGGGGCCTTGGGAGCGAGGTTTGAGCGCTTTGGGGCTTTGTTTCCTCCCTTGGATGGGCCTTGACTCTATTGACGTTGGTGGGATGGTTTCTGGCCGCCCTTACCACGCCTCTTTTGGTGTTTTGGGCGTTGGTTAGTCCTATAGTGTGCTTCAGGCACAACAGTCACCCTAGTAGGTCTAGCTTGATGATTCTTCATCAACAGCTGGTTCTGCTTTTCAGCGAGAAGTAAAACAGAGATCAAATCCGAGAACTTAGTGAACTTCTGACTCTATACTGTTACTGCAGGACAATATTAGAAGCAGAGAAGGTCGAATAGGCCTTCTCCAAGAGATCATCTTTAGTCAAAGTTTCATTACAAAACTTGAGAAGTGATCAGATTCGACAGACTTCAAAATTATATTCATTCACAGACTTAATGTCTTGGAAGCGTAAGTGCTGCCAGTCGTGTCTTGCTTCAGGCAAGAATATGTCCTTTTGGTGATCAAAACGATCAGCCAAAGCAACCCATAATGCACGTGGATCCTCCTCAGCAAGATACTCAGTTTGTAGAGCGTCATGGATATGTCTTTGAATGAAGATCATAGTAGTGGCTTTGTCAACTTCGCCAACAAATTCATCTGTTGCTTCGTTAATGGAAGGACGCAAGTTCTTTGCAGTGAGGTGGAGCTTCACATCTTGAACCCATTTGAGGTAGTTCCTTCTAGATACCTCCAAAGCGGTAAAGTCGAGTTTGTTCAAATTCGACATGTTCCTATCACAAAATAGATGGACAAGATGTGGTTAGTGTAATGGAGAAAAAAATCAGTCCATTCACGTAGGAGTAGAACATACAGGTTCTAATAGACATGCATTGGTTTAATTTTGCATGAAAAACTTCAGGTTTTCATGGGTGATGATTTTAAATGAAAACATTAGGTTTTCAAACAAGGCATGTTTATAAGAAACTTCAGGTTTCAAAAGAATTATGAACTTCAGGTTTCAAAATAATTATGAACTTCAGGTTCATATATTCCTGCAGGCAAACACAAATATATATACAAACAAATATGCAACAAATATATGCAAAAAATATAACTTTAGGTTTATAATTATAATTGAATTAATTTATTTGGACTTCGGGCCAAATTAAAATGTGGGTGAAAAAATATAAAACCCATTGGACCTAAAATAATTAGGCGAATATAGCTTGGGGCCCAAAAATTATAGGCAAAAGCCTACGGGTGGCATGAGCAATTATGGTCCATGTGACCTAGGCCCAAAAATTGGGCTAGGGGTCTCGGGTGGGGCTGCAGGCCCACGAGGAGAGGGAGTTGGTCTGTTGCAGGCAGCCCAAGAAACTAAATTTTTTTTTCAACACGAGCTGCTTCAGGCAAGCCCAGAAAACAAAAAAAAAAAAAAAAAAAAAAAAAAAAAAATATCCCTTTTATGTGGGCTGCTTCAGGTGAGCCCATAAAACAAACTTTTTTTTTTTTTTTTTTTCACACGGGCTGGGCTGTGACAACACACAACAGCAACAAGCCCAACATGGCGCTGATGTAGGCCGTAGTGTGGAGCCCAATAGGGCTCGGGTCAAGGGGATTCGAGACACCCCAACGACGTTGGGTGTCGGAACGCGGCAGGGAGGGTGTCGGCGTCGCTTCAAGTGACTGTCCTCGGGGGGTTTATGGCACGGCGAAGCACGGGGGTCCAACTAGAGACCCAAATGGGAACGGAGATTTGAAAAAATCTCGACATTCGTTGTGAAAACCCTAGAAATTCTAATCGGGCATATATGAAAATTTCGATGAATCTCAGTCCAACTCCGGTGTGGGACGACGTTTGGTCGTCGACGACATGAACCAAAGGTTTAAGGCTATGGTTGCAGGTCATGCCGTGGTCAAGGACACCACGAAAGGTGTTGGGTTTTTGAGACTCGGAGCTTCTGGCTCCGTGGGTTTTCTGGGGTGGAGGAGAGATGCAGGCTTTCGGCTTGGCGTGGAGACCCCATCTGCAGGATGGTGGTCACAGGTTCGAAAGAACCCTAGATTCCCAATTCCAATCTTTTTTTTCTTTTCAATTCAAGTATATGCATATATAATTCAATGAATCACATATGTAATTTGATGCATATGCAAAATAATACTTTCAATGCATGTACATATGTATGATTCAATTCATGACAAATATCAAATTCACATAATTCAACAATTATGATTATGAGGCATACACAATTTATGTAGAATCTAAAATACGTAAAACGTAAAGCTGGGTCATGCATCATGGTGAATGTTCATGCTATCAGGGCTGCAAAAATATCGAGTTAAAAACCGTTGTTTTGAAAGAACCTGATTGCGTGATGATTAGGATGAACTGGTTTGATGCAGAAAAATTCTTCAACGTCAGATTCCTAAACGCAGCGGTAGGAGCGTGCTGATAACTTGTTGTGGTCTATTTTATCTGACAAGGTTAAAGGGGGCTGGCGGCAAAGAGTGTAGAGAGAGATGTGTTTGTAGAATTGTAGGGGAATATGTGTGTGTTGTTATCCCTCCTACATTATGCCTTTATTTATAATAATAAGAGGAGATGATATTCCTTCATCCCCAAGGAATATAAGATACAATAGGAAATGATAACTAGAATCAAATCTAATCTAGGATTTACACAATCACACCTAAACTAGGAATTTTTACAACAGAAATTGAGTTTTGACTTGAGTTTTTAGGGATGGAGTTGCTCTACTGAGTTGACTATAACAAGTATTCAAATAAATTTATGATGGCAATTGATGAGGTGGCTTTATCAAAATATCAGTCTGCCCTTTATTTATCACCGCGTAAAGAATACTAACAAAACTACCATAGCCGATGAGAGTCCCCCCGACCTCAGTTTGGAACAGAAAGTAAAATCCGAGAAAACGAAAGGAAAAAAATACAACATCAACAACAATGGGAGAAGAAGAAATTAAGGAAGTTGAGAATATGAGGTCGATGACGAAGGACCAGTTCCTCTCCTGGAAACGCCAGAAGGTCCCTCTCCTCTTTTTTTTTTTTCTCGCAATGTTTTTACTTTCTCGCTTTGGATTTGTTGGGGCTAGGGTTTTGTTTTCTCCCATTAGTTTTTCTATTTTTGGTATTATATGGTGATAATATACATTACATATTATGGATTGGATTGTTTAGAATATGTTAATTTAGCTTTAACAAAGGTTGGTTTGATATGCAAATGTTTGTGAACATTTGATTTCTTTTTTAATGTGTATTGTGTGTTTGTGTGTGTCTGATTTTTGTTTGGAATTGCAATGTCGAATATGATTCGAGTTCTTGTTTTCGGGGTGTTTGTAATTGTTTATGGTTGATGTTGGTGGAACTAATGGGATTGGTGTGTAGTAAAATGTTGAATTGCTTTTTTTTTTTTTTTTTTTTTGGGTAGGATGATGATGCATCTGCCAGAAGAGCTGAAGCAGAGAGGAAACACGCGGAGGACATTGCTGCAGGGACAGTGCCAATGAATTGCCGAGAACTTTTCGTGCACGAACCTTGGGTTTTTGATAACACTATTTATTGAGGTTAGTTTTTGTCAAGAGAGAGATTCTGTTTTCAGTTTTGTTGAATTAGTTAAACCTTGGGTTTTTGATAACACTATTTATTGAGGTTAGTTTTTGTCAAGAGAGAGATTCTGTTTTCAGTTTTGTTGAATTAGTTAAACTGGTGGATAGATTTTAGAATATATCATTATCTGATCTGGATTTTGTTATTTGGTGTTTCTGAATGAAAGTAGAGTGAGTAATCAGAACCTAGTTGAGATAATTTCAAGCTTTCTCTCCATGCATCTCCTTTCCTTGATTTTAACTCTCGAAAGAACTGGACGTACCAGAAATTATTAGTAAACTATGTTTGTATATCATTGATTTGTGTACGACACAATAATATGGCAAAATCTGAACCAACTTTAGGAAAGAGAAAAAACTATAATCTTATTCGAGGACTCTTAGTTCAGAAGTACCACAGCAGGCTAATGGGTTAAAAGTCGAGAAAAACATCGTACATCAACCAAATTTACAATCTCTGCAGCAAAATACCTGGGAAAACCAGAACCGAGCTCTTTTTGAATCCTGAACATAGATTCAGGAATACGCGAGTATGAGTATCCCTGAAAAGAATCGGACTACAAACCCCTAACAACCTCCTCAATAGAAGAAAACACCTGCTCTTCTATTTTGCATCACTTCCAGGCGATCCTATTATTTCTTTGTTACTACAATGGTAATTAAACCTCCCTAGACAAGCTCAATGCTTAAGGATTATTTGGACGATTGTTTGTACGAATTGATTTATGCCTAGTATGCTTTCCTTTCGAAAGTATCTGTGGTTTCATGTCTATTCTATCTCTACCAAATATGTTCTTTGTGGCTACTGCACTGGTTACCTAGTACGACCTTGAGTTTTCTTAGTCATGGTACACTTCCCTTCCAGTTAATCAAATATTATGCCAAGAAACAATAACATATTGGTTTTCCTATTTCGTAACAAAGAATGTTCTACCAATTTTCCGTACTTATTGGCATCTGACCTATTGCACCACCTTGTCCTTAAAACTAAGGGGATGATGTGTTCTTATTCATTTCTTTCCCCAGCAATAAAATTTAAAAATCATCACTGTCTATAGATTTAAAGCATCTGCATACATGAGAACTGCAACTAGATAGAATTTTTTTTTGGTAAAAACTTTAAATAAAATATTTAAGAACCTTTAAGAAATTCTTAAGGAAAGACCTTAAATAGTTATCAAGGACCATTATGTCAGAATTACATTGGCATTTTATTAATTGACATTAAACTATAAATCACGGCAGGACTAACTCTTGCCGGACAAGTTGAAGGTGACCAAGCCGATTATTTCTTTGCAGGAGGATTTTGTTGGCTTGCTAGGAACATTCGAATGTGAGGGTCAATAGGCAGTCCCATCGCCTCAAATGCTGGATCATAATGACTATTCTTCATTGGTCTGAAAGGCAACCATAAAAACTGTAATAAGTTTGAAGTTTACCAAGAACAGAATGATCATCATTCAATAAAACTTCAAATACCTTGGATTAGTAGGAACGAAAAAATTGGAGAATAGATCCAATTTTTTTTCTTGCGGTTCAGAAGTACTCCTGTTGACTCCACTACGACTAGAAGCTGCTGAATTCCTCTGCATTTGACCATATCGTGAAAAGATGGTTTCATCAGTGATAGTACAATATAGATTCTGAAACCCTTTTCCACAGTTAAACCCTTGCAAAACCTAATACACTGCAGTACTGAAAAGTTGATACCTTGGAGCGTTTGGCCGGGGATGACTCTCCTACTGGTCGTTTGCCACGTTTTTCAGAAAATCCCAGCTGTTCTGGTGTCTCTCCCTAAAACATGTTCTTTTTCTTCAGAAATTGCTCTTGTTTACAAAATATACTCAAGAAAAGAAACCACCTATCAAGAGAATCTTTCTCTAATGTGCATCCAAGACTGCTTATGTCGATAGGAAAACCCCATTTACTCACAAAAGTAGAGTTCTTACAATATATACTACTATGAAATTGCTTGGTGACGATTCATGTTGGTTGGAAACTTGGTGAAGATTTGTGTTGGTTGGAAACTCGAAACCAGTGTGATAGTTATAGTTTTCCCAATAAAAGAATGTAGGATATTTGATTATCGATTCAGAAGAAACTTATTTAAGTTATGAGTGAGGAAGGCTCGTACTTTCTCAGTTGGGGAGCTCCGTAGTTGACTGCTCCTCTGAGAACTGCGATCACTTGTAACATTAGATTGATTCATTGTCTCTTCAAGTTGGATGGGAGAAAGCCTACAAAAAAGAATTCAATAAGAGCATGAAGATAAAAGTATTTTGCCCAGGAGATACTTATGATTAAAATAAAATAAATGATATGTTCCGTGCTTCTCTGTCTATTTTCCTTGAAAGAATAGATGATATAAGCAATTGAGGATCATGCAGGTACCTAAAAGGCATCTGAGTTTTGGAAGGTGCAGAGCTGTGATGCGGAGGATCAGCTATGTTAGGTAGCACAGACGGCCTCGGCCTTACAGGGATAGGGAGAGTAGGTAGTGACTTAGCCACTTTATGAGGCCTAAGGAAGACGTATAGGAAGAACCTTAATTTGAACGCAATAACACCTACTTACTGTTCACATTTTCGACCATTGATAATCATTCTTTTTACCAATTTCCCCCAACTTTTTTTGCAGCATACACTTTCATATATAGATTCATAGAAGAATTAAACATTTGATTGCTCACCCAGATTGCATGAGAGGATTAGAATTAGAATTCTGTGGCTCGTGCACAAGGACGGCCTTCCCTTTGTTAGTTTGTTCTTGTTGTTGAGACGGGGCCCTGCATTTCAAAATTAAGATTGAACTGTATTACGATATGCTTTTCATCATTTTACCATTACGGTTACTGAATATCCATTACAGAAAGCACCATCTTTGATATAGGAGAAAATATTATTGGTAATGTTGCATTACCTTGCCAGAGATGATTCCAGTATCCAGGGCCTAAATGCATAATATATACAATAAGGTTTATGTCCATGATCGATTCTTAATTTCCGTGATAAAACTATTTTGATACATAATTAGGAAAGAACAAAGTTAGATCAGGTACCCAAATTCCCCTGCTGGGAAAGGATTTTGCGGGATTTTGTTCAATTGTTCTGGTTGATTTTCCGGCTGTGCCCGATTCAGCGACTGTTGGGTGCCTTGGGGCCTATTCAATTGTTGTGGCTGATTTTCCCGCTGCATCGGATTCAGTAACTGTAGGGTGGCTTGGGGCCTAAATCAGATGCATACTTAAACAAGTTAACAAAGTGCCCCTAAACATTATGTTTCCGTGTTCACATTACAATATTAGATTTATTTGTACCTTATTTGTGCAGCTCCATAGGGTACAAAGTTGTTCCCTTGTGGGTTAGAAGCTCCATTACCTTGTATAACTTGATTATGTTGGGGCCTAAATTCAATCATCATATCGAATTAACCATACGTCAATGTTATAAGAAAACTAAACCAAGATTGTGATTACGTCAGGTCATGTACCAAAACCCTGATGGAGTTGAGAGCTGTGTAGCAGAATTGACACTCTGGGGATAGAAGAGAGCAGCTGGTTGCTGGTTGAGGTAGGATGGCCTCTGGTTCTCACCACCTAAGCCTGCCATCATCTGCTCATAGAAAACAAGTTGTATACAACAGTAGTATCAATTTGATCAAATTTCGTGGTGAAGTAAAATGAAACTGAAATTGTTTGGGAACTGATTTCCGCACATCCATTTTCTCTTTCTGCACTCCTGTTCGTTTCTGTCTATACCTTCTCTTTTGATTTATTCAGTCTAATGACCAGAAATAAACAGAGCAGTGTGTGCAGGGGGAATTGAGTGTGGAAATCACTTCTCATTTACGCTAGTGTTTGAAGGGTTTAAACAGAGAGCTCACTGTTCTTGTTCCATATTGATTGGGCCCCAAAGTTAGAGACCTAAGCATCAATCAATTTTTCATACAATCAGAAATTATGCTTAGAAAGTTATTCCAATAAATTATGCTTAGAGAGTTATTCCAATGAATTTTTGTTGAAAAGAATGTGTGATTGACATACAGAGGCAATTGCTCCTGTTGGGGATAGGGGTGAACAACTGGATTGGTTTCTTGATGAAATGGCTCCGCCATAACATTACCGATATACATCTGTTCATTAAAACGTCAATAGATAGTCAATGGTGATCTAATTATCAAGGCATATCATAGTTTGTAGACAACTTGATGTAGGATGGAAATTGGGAGGTGAAATAACCCAATTTCCGTCCAGCATCACGACTGATAATTGTTGATGCGTGTGAATCACATGTCATATTTTTTTGTTCTTGATAGAATAGCATAATAATAGTTAGTTTTAAATGGAAGGACAATAATATGATTGAGGTATTGTACTCACCGGACGATACTCTGGTGCACTGTTTGGCATGGGAGGATTGAAGAACCGTGTTCTTTCACTCTGGTTTTGAGGATATAGAAAAAGAGGGTTAGAGGACTGATAGCTTGGAAATACAGCAGCTCCAGGCATGAAGTTTTGGGTTGAATTTGCTGGATTCAGACCGGACCAGTTATTTCCAGCTGATGAACCGAGCTCCAGCTCCTCCTATGTAAAGATGCAAAACAATTATAAAATAAATATAAAAAGATTACCATCAATAGCAAATAAGCAAACCCGAAAAACATCACGAAACCATTTTTAATCTTGGAATACATAGAATTGAACCTTCTTCATAGGTAGGTGATGCTAAACTGTATCTTCTAGGGGTTGATACTATTACAATATGAAGTCACAAACTTGAAATGGGGTTGAGAGATGGTTTATAAATTTCAAACTTTGGCGTGTTACGTTGCTAGACTGTTAGAGACTGTTAGTCTAGGTCACACATTCAAATGCGAATCCAAGTAAATATGGGTTAAAATTGATTATTTTAAGCAAACGTATCATATTATCTCGCAAATTACCTTTCAAGTCAAATTACGTTTTAGTGTCTTACCATGTATGGAGGATAGGGTTGGGATGCTCCTCGAAGTAGATGATTAAATGTAACTTCCGGCAGCGGCGGCAATGACAAGTTCGGAGCATTAGAAATTGGAGGGATTAACTCTTCTGGATTTGGTTGAGCCTAATAAACATCAATGAAAAAAGAAAACAAGTTATTGCTCCCATTCAAATTAATTTGAATAACGATGCTTATACTACTAATGCACTTATAATTAAACTTGTAATATTCTCAAAGGTTAGGACAACAATTTGTTCCAAATGTCCCACATTAATTGATTAGGGTTTGGAGTATATCCATGTCATATCTTTGCTTTCTGTTAATCAAAGACAACTAAATCCAAAACCATTTTATTATACCCGACGTCTATACAATTATGGAATCATCATGATTTTGTTCCTTTACCAGGCCAGAGTCATCTCCACTTCTAGAACTTTATTTCGTTAGAACAATTTTTAGATTGGTTAAACGCATTGCATTGGACTCTAACACCACGTGAGGTCTACTACAATCACGTGAGATCCGTCACATACCAATGAATTCCAACACAGTCGATAATCTTTACTTAGAGGCATATAATTCAAAATGAGTAAACGAAACATACTATTATTTGCGGGTTATTCCCCATTGCCTCAGCAAATAGAGCAGAAAATGAAATCTCATTTGGTGCCAAGTTTGCAGGTTGTTCATGGGAAGGGTATAAAAAGTTGAATTCCGTCTCTGTGAGGATCTCCGTCAACCTTGTCGGATCCATAGGCTGAGGGCTATTGGTTGATGATCCCAAGTCAACAACATGTTCCTGCTACACCATCACATTCCGTCGTAAATAATTAGAAATATACAACTACTTATATCACATTTACTAACAGTTTACGTAGAATTATTTACGTGTGACAAATATCGTATCTCGTAAATTGGTTAACTAAACTAGTGAAACAGAAAGTGTGACAAATTTAACAAAAAGAGAAAAGAACACGAGTAAGAGTTTCACCGCAGCATTGTTCTCCATTGACGGTATTTGCATGCTGTGATTGTTAGCAAAGGGATTATTATTGTCATGATAAAAGCTGAATTGACACTCGAATGGATCACGTCCAATGCCAGCCGACTGATCACCTTTCATCTGATTCTTTCTGATCACAGTTTCAAACAAGAAGTCAGATTTATATTTAAATTGATATTACTACAAATATTGCATGTGTGTACGTAGGTCAAAATCTGTTTGGTTACACTGAAGAGAATTACTCATTAAAATGATTTTTCACATTATATTTTTGTTATTCAAGTCACACTCGCATGAATCCAAATATCATTTGAACAAAGAAAAACTTTCGGACAACGATATTATATTGATTAAGGCTATGTTTGGATGAGAGATTTCCATGTCCCGTTTAAAACCAAGCTAGTAAAAAATAGACCCCAAAAAGGTGGATAGAGGAGATCATAAATATCTTACCCAAACATAGCCTAACCGGCTCGTATACATTTTCTTTCATTAGGAAAAAGCATAACTTATCTTTTTCTTTTTGGAATAAAAAACAAGCATAAATGTCTTGTTATATAAAGCAAGTGGTGTTTATAGATAACCATATTATTCCTTAAATACCACATAAAAAAAAAGCACAAAATTGTTGATAAAATACTAGAGTGAGTTGCGGAGTCTACATTTCTTACTGGGAGAGTGAGTTAAAATTAATCGGACAGAACCAAAACCTAATACTTCGAAAAATATAGAAATTCTGTTATAGTTACATAATGTAACTTACATTATGTACATTGGATTTGGCAGTAAAGACTAAAGACAAGTCATCCATTCAAATTACATGGCATTTATGTGATTAAATATATTCACTAAAAGTATTAAAAAAAAAAAAGAAAAAAAAAGCCCATCGAACAATAAAATTACAAAAGTTTTAAAACCAAACGGATCTCGCCTTAAATTAATATATACGAAACTATTTAGTGAGAGGTGAGTCTTTTTTGAGGTAGGATATTATTTGACCGAACTCATCCCTCTCATGGGGTTGAATCTTTTCGAAGGGAAAACACCAAAAAACAAAATGAAAGAAAACAAAAGAAAGGGAAATTTATAAAGAATAATGTTAGCCATATTAAATTTTTGCACCAAATAACGTGCGATTATCAAATTAGTACTTTAATTTGAATTAAAATTTATATGATACAAAATGTGTCAAACCACACCACCCAATCTATAAAAGTTGGCTGAGAATTTTTTTTTTTTGAATGAAAAAAATATTTAAACTAGAGACAAGGGCCCATGAAATGCATCTGGCACATTATTTCATGGAAGGAATACTTTGACTTCGCTCAGATGGAGGCAAATTAAGGGCCAGCCACTTAAACCGATATAACCAAAGAAATTACTTTCGACAAAAAACCCAAAGGAAATCAGAAGGATTTTCTGCGACACATTTCATAATTTAGCAAAATCTTCCCAAAAATCATTTGCTAATTGAACCAAAACTCATGCAAAATACAAATCAATTAGTAAAAAACTAGAAATTAAATAGTCAATGCAAAGAGTGACCAAATTTGAAAAAAAATATGTGTTTATGTGACTGTTTGGGCAGAGAAACACTCTCTCTCTCTCTCTCTCTCAATGATCCTGATGGGTGGACTTGATGAACTTGGTGGAAGGGATCCAAAAAAGATCCATTTAAAGGAATCCTTTCCCATAAAACTTTACTTTTGGACATCAGCAAGGATCACACCTGCAACTACCTGCTATATGAAATCCTTGAAATGGACAACAAAAAGAAAAAAAAATTATATAGAAGGAGATCCAAGGCCAACAAACGAATAGATTGAAACAATCTTGCAAAAAAACCAAACCAAAAAGTAATAAAAATTTCAAATTCGTACTTCTTATTTAATTATTTAATTTTTATGAAATTCTTGTGAATTACCTCAGAATACATGCTTTACACTCACAGATTCTTGTATGATAAAATAGACAATTTGAATCAGTATATGACCATTTCAATTTTGTGATGTATATCTAAAACTGTGAAATTAAACATGAAAATTTTTATTGAAAAAATTACACAAAGATAAAATAGGTGTAGGGGTGCTACTTTGGCCTAGGGCACGCAGTAACCTTCTAGCTATAGGAGAAAGGAGAGAAGGATGGAGATGGTGACTGATAAAGGAGTGAAAGGGAAAGTGAATACCTCTGGCTAGTCGTTAACGGGAAGACTCTCAAGATAAAATTAACTAGTTGTTTGTATCTTCAGATGGGTGAGAGCTATAGCTTATTTATAGCCAAACAAACCAATATATGTCACAAAAGTAAACGAGGTCAGCTGGTAAAAATTTTAACATTTGAACTCGGAAAATAAACCAAAGTGTAACATTTTTTCTTTTTCTAATCTGGAATTTAGTGAGAGGCTTATTTTTAAGAACCAAAAAGGTTATAGAGAACACACTTTCTTTAGGGTTGAATAAGATAAAAGGGGTTTGATATATTACTATGAGTACATAATTTTTTAATTTTCAAAATGGTGTCTTTCGCGCGCTTTCTACTACTTATATATACACTATACGCGCAAAATTTGTTGGCAATATGGAGTGCAATATAAACGGAGCGGGAATAGCGCTTCTCTTTTTGAAACGTGTATGTAACTATCAATTCAAATGATTGATTAACTTCCAATACTTACGCGTGTCCATAAACATTAACTTCGTTAACCCATCAATATGTCACATTGATCAGGTACTCTCGATACTTACGCGTGTCAATTAACATTTTGTTTCCTCAACCGCATCCACATTTCGTTAGTATGCTTGAATTTTGTATGGAAAGTCTCATTTGTTAATTCACATAACCTAAATTCCTATGGGATTAATTCATTGATGCTTAACATATTTTCCACAATGTTATTTTATAATTCACCGTAGGTAAATGAGTAAAAAGCACAAAGCTAACTTTGAAACTTTGTGTGGTGGTACAAAGTAAGACATGAGTACAAAAACATTGGCCAATCCGGGCGTTTGCATGCATGTACAATTGTAACCTGGGTTTCAGTGGTCTTAAGCCAAAGGACGAAAGTGATCCACACGAGTTTCTTCACACCCTCCCTTATTTTTAAATTTGAAGGAAATTAAAATGGCCAGATTCTGTAACTGAAAGCACTCGGAGTCTTTTGCCACGCCATAGGCCCCGTGGCTTTTCCTTAAATAAGCATCACCCTTTCCTTAAATATGCATGCATGCGAGATTTGTCTCTAATTGTTCTTTTTTGTACATTTGTCAACAAATTCTTGTTGATAAAAATGTGCCTTTTCCAGTCAACTTTAGTTCATTGGCCCCGAAGTGAAGGTTGTTCGCAAAAGATAAGGATGAGTTAATGTCAGATTTGTGGATTTTTATAATTTTTTGAAAGAAATGAAAAGGGACTGTGATTTGTGAAGCAATAATACGTACCACCATATCCGTAGAACGAAAAATAATAATTGGATGGAAAAGTAAATAAAGAAAGACGGTATACAAATTCTAACAGGATGTTCATTAGATTTAGTGCCCTAAATAAGATTTCTTAATTAAATATTGATACTTTAATTGAGGCACAAATGGTAACCATGCAAGCTTGTTTTTCTCAACCATCTATTTTATGCAACACACCTCATCCATCCTGAACGAAGTCTATCACAAATGCTAACCATGCAAGCTTGTTCTTTTCTATCATCCATTCCATGCAACACAAATCGTCCGTTATAAATGAGGTTTGTCACAAATGGTAACTATGCTTGGTTTCTACTATTTTTGGGTTGGATGAATTAATCGAAGAAGATCGCTTAACCGTAGCAAGAGCATGAAAAATTGAGCGTTTCTTATCACAACCTTTTTTAGTAGCACAATTATTTACCGATTTCCTAGGAAAATATGTTGGTCTAGCAGAAACCATTAGAGGGTTTAAATTGATCCTTTATGGAGAATTAGACGGCCTTCTTGAGCAGGTCTTTTATTTGGTAGGTAACATCGATGAAGCTACTGCGAAAGCTACGACTTTAGCAACTTAGAAATGGAGAGTAAATTGAAGAAATGGCCCTAAATCTTTGTGTATTGCCCCGAATTGAATCGTTTAGGATTCGGAAGTGAAGAAATTATTTTATCTACTAATAGTGGACAAATTGGTGCATTACCAAATCACGCGCCTATTGCCATAACTGTAGATATCGGTATTTTGAGAATACGCCTTAACGACCAATGGTTAACGATGACTCTAATGGGTGGTTTTGCTAGAACAGGCAATAATGAGATCATGGTTTTAGTAAATGATGCAAAGAAGGGTAGTGACATTGATCCACAAGAAGCTCAACAAACTCTTGAACAACATAAGCTAATTTGAGGAAAGCTGAAGCAAGAGACAAACAATTGAGGCAAATTTAGATCTCACATGAGCTAGGACACGGGTAGAGGTTATCAATGTGATATCGTAACTAGTCTAGTTAGTCTGTCCAAATAAGCAAAATAAGGTGTATAAACTGAACTTCTGTTTATACCCCTTATTTTTCTTATTTTATTTTACTTATTCGTCCCTAATTTTGTTCCTGCGGATTGAATAAGAATCAATTACAATCAAGTAGGATAAAATTCTAATGAAACAAAAATGATAAAAAATAAATTGACTCCTACCCAGTGTCGGAAGGTCAAGGAAGTTGGTGACCTGATGAACGGCGGGCGTAACTATAACAGTACTAAGGTAGCAAAATTCTTTGTTGGGTAAGTTCCGACCTGCACGAAAGGTGTAACGATCTGGGCACTATCTCGGAGAGAGGATCGGTAAAATAGACATGTCTGTGAAGATGTAGACTACCTGCACATGGACAGAAAAACCCTATGAAGCTTCATTGTTCCCTGGGATTAGCTTTGGGCCTTTCCTGCACAGCTTAGTGGAAGGTGACAAAAGAAAAGTGGTATAAATTACACTACTCAAAATCAGATTATATCCAATTGCATATGTGAAGGTCAAATGATTATTCAGCTTGCAAATGTTGATGACAAAATAAAATCAAAGTTTTTATTTTTATTTTATTTTTTTGTCAAAACGATATAATAGGATTTATTAATAAATTAGAATAGCAATATCCTCAACAAGAGTATTGAATAGAAATTCAAGAAACAATTAGTCCCATCTATGAAAACCCTTACGGTTGAGCCACCATATTGCAAGCGTGGGTCACAAAGGCAAACTCGATGGAATCCATTTGGAAAGTTAACTTACGGATATCAAAAAGGATGCAAGCGGCCACCTCAGTATTATGGTTTGGTGGTATTCTTTTTCACTTGAAAGTGAGAGGTCTTAGATTCGAATCTCGTGGATGACGAATTCGATAACAAAAGGCGGTTGAAGGGGTTTTGCTAGGGTTTCAGTACACTTTGGTTGCATAGGTTTTGACGTCCAAGGATGTGCATGGAGGGGCTTTAATTGATTGTTTTACATTGCTTTGGCAGGGAAGAGAAGGAGTCTCTATTAGAGATATTGAAAATCGAAGGTTTTTGGCATGTTTCGTTGGACACCGTTGTCGCTCGGGGTGTTTTGGGTGCAGTTTCATAATGTGCCGCCGCTTAGTATGACCGCGGAGGTTGCAGAAGCCATTGGGGGATTGGTGGGCATGGTGCGCAAGGTGGATACATCAGGCAGTCGTGATTGCATTGGGAGGTTTCTTCATGTGAAGATTCGTTTTAATGTCTGAGAGCCTCTTATGCGAGGGACGTTTATGCACTTTCCTGATGAGGGGAGACTTTGGGTGGATTTTAAGTATGAGGCACTACCTAAATGTTGCCTAGTCTGTGGGCTTATGAGGCATGTGACGAGACACTGCAATGAGGGTTTGAATGATGAGAGGGCTGTTAGTTGGAATTCAATGTCTCAGGATGATCAATTACTGTTTCGGGGGTTGGATGTTGTGATGGATCTTTGAGGGAAAATGTTGAGAACTGGGTCTTGGGGAGGTGGAGTAGAATCGAAGGATGGAAGTAATAACCTAGGGAGATAGAGGACTGGGATGACTAATGCCTGGGAGGAGACGAGAATGGGTGGTAGGGCTGTGCCGGCATTAGGTAGGGTGGTTCAAGAGCAGTTTGATGGTGGTGATGGTCAAGACGGAAAGGATAAGAATGAGGAACTTGTCTCTCTCTCCAAAGAGTCGGTGAGTCAACGAAGAGATAGGGGTTATGATATGCTGAGGCTAACACACTGTCCACAGAGGGTTGCGGAGGAGGCGAGGAGGGCCAGAGATACAACTTTTGATCGTGGTTTAATTGGGCCGAGGGGGCGTAATTATGGAGGAAGCAGTGAATGTGGTTTTTCATTCAATGCGGGAGGAGGATACGACGCTCAATTTTATCCATGTGTCGTAGGAGAATGGAAGAGAAATTGATTTAAATGTCACGGTGCAAAATGGGGAGGGTGGTGAAGGTGATATGGAAGGTATGGAGGTAGGGCTACAGATGTAGGGTGATGAGGGAGTTCGGGTTGGAGGGCTCGATGGAAGGGAAGATGATCCTTTTGACTTGCTTCCCATTATTGAGTTGGTGATGAAGGAATAGAAGGGTAGGAAGCGGGTTGATCCAAGAAGTGGAGTATGTGGAGCTAGTTGAACCATTTGAGCCCAAAACTAATCGACAAAGGATGATCTTCTTTTCTGAGGCAGAGGAGACCAGCCTTAAGGGGTCTCCCAAGTCCTCATGAAGCTAATATGTTGGAATTATCAGGGTATCGGGGGTGACCTGACAGTTGACGATCTGTTGGAGCAGAATAAGCTCCACACCCTCGATATAATGATTCTTCTAGAGACAAAAAATAGAAGTACTCGTTATGGTTATTTGAAGAAGAGGCTTATGATGGAGTTCATGCATGCAGTGGAGCCACGAAGAATTGCTGGTGGTATGTGTATTTTTTGGAGGAGCTATGATCATGCATTGCTTTTTAAGTATGCGGATTTTTTCATTGAAGTCAGCATTAATGATGTGAATAAAAATGAGCAGTGGAGATTGTTTGCGATATATGCAAGCACAGATGATAATAAACTAAAGGAGCAGTGGAAGGTGTTGTCTTGTAGGATTGAGGTGGCGGGAGACAGATGCTTGCTTATTGGGGACTTTAATGACATTATAGATGATTCGGAGAAGGAAGGGGACAACTATAGATCCGTGGCAAGTGGAAGAGACTTTAGTGAGTTCATTGTGGGTAATGGGCTGTTGGATTTGGGTTTTGTCGGTTGTCCATTTACGCGGAGGAATCGAAGAGATGAGGAGCCCATACAACAAAGGTTGGATCGTGGTTTGGCAACGAGTGGTTGGGTTAACATGTACCAGAGGCGAAAGTCATACACGAAGTTTTGGAAAGGTTGGACCATGCTATGCTTATTTTGGGTAAGGATGTTACGTTTTCCGGTCAGACGAGACGTTTTATTTATGATGCTAGATGAAATAAGGTGGAAGAGTGTCACGGTATTGCAGATACTAGCTGGAGGCGTGGGGTGGTAGGGTCCTATGCTTTCTGAGTAGTGGAAAAATTGAAGGGGGTACGACATGTGTTGTAACGATGGAAGCTTCTCTGTGGTGGGGTCTTTTGGCAATGATGGAAGCCTTGGGTTTTCCCATGGAATTTCATCATAGGAATGCAGAGTGTATAACTATGGTCACGTATAATGTCTTGATTAATGGGGCATCTATGGGGTTCATCTAACCACAGAGAGGCCTGCGGCAAGGTGATCCAATGTCGCCCTTCCTTTTTCTTATTTATGCCGAGGGATTCTCGGCGTTGCTACGACAGAGGAAGGAATGCGGGTCTCTTAATGGGGTACATGTGGCACCTGGTGGGGTTGCTGTTTCACATTTGTTCTTTCCCGATGATGTCATAATTTTTTGTAGGGCAGAAGAGAATGAGGTCATGTCGATTATGGATATGTTGAAGTGTTATGAGGAAGCGTCTGGCCATGTTATTAATAGGGAGAGTGATTCCTTGTATTTTGGGGGCAATTGTTCGAGACAACGACGGAAGAGAATAACGTCGTCTACCAATATTATGGGTCGACAAGAATTTGGTAAGTATTTAGGGATAACTGCTGATTTTGGATCATAAAAAAAAGAGGTATTTAAGGGGGTTTGTGAGGCTCTGGAGGGACAAATCAATGGATGGGCGGAACAATTTCTATCCCCCGCAAGTAGAGAGGTGTTTATTGAATCGGTGGCTATGACGTTACCAAATTATGCGATGTCTTGTTTTAAGCTTCCGGTTGGTCTTTGTAAGGACTTGGAAGCGGCAATAGCGAAGTTTTGGTGGAGAGGGAATACGGAGAGGGGTGGCATGCAGTGTATGTCTTGGCAAAAAATGAAACGGCAAAAGAGGACGGGTGGGTTAGGGTTTCGAGATTTATTGTCTTTTAACCTGGCCTTTTTGGCTAAGATTGGCTGGCGAATTCTTCTAAACCTGGAGTCGATATTGGGTCAAATTTTTAAAGCCAAATATTTCCCAGATAGGCTGTTTATGGAGGCTAAGCAGGGGAGGAGATCATCATGGGGGTAGAAGGGAATTATTCAGGGGCGGAGAATTTTGGAGAGAGGTCTTAGATGGCGAGTTGGTGACGGGCGGTGTATTCATATTCATAAAGATCCTTGGCTGCCTAGACCTCACTCATTTAAGGTGAGGTCGAAACATGTGGATATGCCGGTGATGGTAGATGCTTTGATTGATTCGGACCGGAGGGGGGGTGGGGGTGGGAAGGAAGATCGTATACGGTGGGTCTTTGAGGAGGAAGAAGGTAATATCATTCTTGGGCTACCTGTAAGCTTAATGGGGTGTCCGGATAGACTTATATGGCACTATTCAACTAATGGTGCCTATACGGTTCGAACAGGTTTTGGTGTTGCCATGGAGATAGGGGAAAATGGGGAGCTTGGAAGGAAAGGGACGGGGGGAAGGAGTAGGGGGATGTGGGTGACTGGAGTTGGAGGGATATATGGAGATTAGAGGTTCCAAATAAATTGAAATTCTTTATATGGCAGTGTTGTAACCATTCCTTGGCGGAGAGATGTAACTTTCTTAAACGCCGAATGCAAGTGGATAGTAAGTGTGCTATGTGTGGAGAAGCGGATGAGACAGAGCATTACTTGTTCTTCCAATGTTCGTTTAGTTGTGTACTATGGTATTGTTATTCCTTGCAGCTGGATGTGGCAACTGTGGAAGGCAGGGACTTCTGTGAGTATTGGCAGATGCTCTGTGCCTAGTTTCGTGACAATGACCGACAAAAGGACTTGATGCAGGAGTGTGTGTTTATCATGTGGCACATATGGAAGAGCAGGAATGAAATGGTGTTTAAGGGAATTTTGGTTAATCTCATGAAGATGGTGAATTTGGTGCGGTGTCATCTCTTGGAGTTTAGAGCTGGGCAATGCAGCAAACAGAGTGAGGATGGAGGTGCTACAGAGGGGAATGCTGCCAGCTTTGCAGGGCAACGGGTTCGATGGAAGAGGCCTCTGTTTGGTGTGATGAAGATCAATTGTGATGGTACATGGTGTGGGAAGACGTGTAAGGGTGGTTATGGATGGGTTTTGCGGGATTTCGCAGGTTTGTTGCAAGCTGCTGGTGGGGATTGGGGGCTATTTTTCAACTCGGCAGCCATGGCAGAAGCTGCTGCTATCTGAGCTGCTCTGCAAGTGTGTAGCGAACTGGGTTGTGGGGATGTGGAACTTGAATCGGATTCTCAGGTTCTTATTCGCATGCTTACGGTTGAGTACGTGATCGATGCTACTTTGGAATTCGTTATTCATGATATTCGACTTTTGGTATCTCAATTTGAAAGGGTGAGGTTTGGTTTTGTTAAGTGGTGTGGAAATGCTGCTGCGCATGCTGTGGCCTCATATGTAGCCTCACATGAAGGTGCTTTTTGTTGGGATGCAATTGGTCCGGAGTTTTTATTTAATATTCTTGCTCAAGATGTAAACGTTTCAGTTAGAATCTAATAAGGTTACCTTTGACAAAAAAATAAATTAATTAATGATGAATTAATGTCACATATATGTTAAGCAATAACATGTAGCATCATATCTGTTGAAGGAAATAATTGATTGGAGTGAAAAGCGAAAAAAAGAAAACACGGTACAAAAAATCTAACACAATATTTACTAGATTTAGTTTCCTAATGAGGTTTCTTAATTAAAGAATTGTGATTTTTTATTAGCTAATTAATTTTGTAAACGATAATGATGAATTAATGTCACAGATATGTTAACCAATAAAATGTAGCACCGTATCTGTAGAAGGAAATAATTGATTGGAGTGAAAGGCGAAAAAAAAAAGACGGTACAAAAAATCTAACACAATATTTACTAGATTTAGTTTCCTAATAAGGTTTCTTAATTAAGTGTTGATACTTTGAATGAGGTATTGCACCATGCAAGCTTGTTTTCTCAACCATCCATTCCATGCAGCATGTCGATGTAAATTTTTGCCGTCTTCAGTCTTGACGAAAATGCACTTGCAAAACAACTAACACATTTGATCAAGGACTAGAACTTCACGCGCCCACGAGGGGGGGGGGTGTTTAGGCCAATGGATATCCAATGCCTAAATCAGTTTCTCTGAGAAAGTAAACTGTTTAGGGCTTTTTTAGGGTGTCAAAAGCTTCTAAAATTTGGTAGAATATGGGGTATTTATAGGGATAGGGCCTGCCATAGTGTTAGGGTTTTACCATACACGTGGCGGCATCCTATTGGCCAAAATTTATGCAGAAATATTCTCAAGATATTAAATAGAAAATAATATCTTGAGATAATAGAGTAATTATCCCTAATTGATTTAAATTGGGATTACTTCATTGGAGTCAATCTTCATTTGGGAATGTATTAAAGATAGGATTTGGGTAATTAATCCTTATCTTTAATGCTTTGACTTTTCCTTGCCAAGGGCAAGTGAGTTGTGGGTACTCGTATTCAGCTGCTGAGACCTTCAGGGGTGTGAACTGCGCGTGGGAATAACTGAGGAATCTGCCCATTTATTGAGGGCAATCTTGTCTTTCTTGAGCAAAAGTCCACGTGTCGCCTCTAGAATTTTTGGGATTATTTTAGGCTCCACAAATGCCCCTACACCTACTAGGCTGCATGCAAGAAAAATGTAGTAGGTGTAGAAACCCCAAGCTGCTTGGGCTTGTGAAGTTGTTTCCCAATTTGAACTTGATCTTATTTCTTGATTTGGAGATAGACTTCTTCTAGGAAAAGGAAACCAATTGTCCCTAATACCTATTTAATTTTCCTTAAGCAGGGGATTAAATAAATTCAGAGATCAATCATCATTCCAACAAGGAAGAGAAGCCATAGGAAATTTTCTTCCCCCTCCCCTAGCTTTCTTCTTCTCTTGCCCTTGCAAAGAGTCATCTCTCGTTGTTGTTCTTCTTCTCCATGCCGCACCAAGGTAAAGAAAATTTGAATTTTCTTCTTCTTGAATTTTTTTGGTAATCTTGGGACTAGGAAAAAAATTAGCTTGGTAGGGGTTGAGGGTGTGGTGACACACGACAAGGGAGCCACGGGTCTGCTATGCACAGTGGGTAGCATGGTGGTGTGGTGCGGGAATCGACTGGCGTGGGCCAGGTGGATGACTCAGCTTGGGCCGAGGTGGTTGGGCACTAGGGCGTGGAGATGTCGGCTTGGGCCGGGCCTTTGAGGCCGCCAGGCACGAGACCATGCAGACGTGAGGTGGGAAAGTGGGAGAGATAGGCACAGGCTAGTTCTCAGGTCTTGGTGGCTTGCTCTGAGAGGTCTGGGCCTACTTTTGGAGCGTTGGGCGCGCGAATGAAGAAGAAGGGAGACACGGGCTTCCTCTTATGTTGGGCTCAGCAGCGCGAGCCACATGTAGGAGAAAGAGGGAGAGAGAGAGAGTTTGAGGGTTGGGCTCTTTTGAGGCCTGGCTGCGTGGATGAGCTGAGCCGTGGGCCTGGCGTTGGGGCGCTGGGCTCTGCGGTCGTTCTTTTCCTTTTTTTTTTAAGTTGCCTTCTAAATATCTTCCTTCGTACTTGTTGCAGGGACTTTGAGATGTCTTCCTCCGATCTCAAAAATGACGAATATTCTCCACCTTTGTACCATTAAGGTGGGCTATTTCAAGGCTTCGCATGTCAAGATTAATTTCGAAGAGCTGTTTCGGGATTTCTTGAGGCGTACAAGCATGCTATTCTGTCGGGGGTTTGCGTCAAGCGGATGAAAGATGATAGCGGCTATGAACCATGCGGCAAGGGTGCCATTGCTAGGAAGAAAGCTATCAAATTCCATCCGTACTACTTCATGTTGGGATTTACTTTTCCCATGCAGCGTTTTTTCCAAGAGGTGATATGCTCCATGAAATGCGCACCTGCTCAGTGTTTCCCGAATACAGTTCGTGCAATGGTGGGGTTCTCAAACTTGAGCAGTTTCTTTGATCTTGGCTTGACCATAAATGAGTTATGGTACTTCTTCAAAGTTGGCCACAAGGAAGGCGTGGGGCAGCTGAGATCTCGCCGTAGACTGCTAATTGCTTCATGCAAAGGTGATCATGAGTGGGCAAGAGAAACCTTGGAGTTTAATGGAGAGTGGGAATCTGACTTCTCTCCTGAGCTGCTTGTCCCAACCGTCTTTATCAGTGGTAGGTGAACTACTTCATTTTTGGCCTACTTGAATTTTTGTTGAGCTACTCTATGACTTCAGTTTACTGATCGTCTTTCTTACTTTGTGTATATTCAGAATTTGGCTAAACTCCAAAAACTTCGGTGGATATGAATAAAGTGCACATCGCCTTAGGGATTCCTACTGAGTATCGTGAGTCGTGATGGCTACTCAGCCATCTTCGTCAAGAGAAAGGCAGGCTGTGTCTAAAGGAAGAGATAAAGCGGATTTTTGGATAAGGCACTTGCTTGTCCGATTGCTGCTGTAGAGCTTGCTGCCAACGAGGGTGGAATGAAGAGATCTTCCTCACCTGCTTGTGAGCCTTCGGCTGAGAAGAAACCAATGACTTATTCTGTTACTTGCGGGGGCTCGTCTGCTGCTGTGAAGCTTGTCATTGACTTAACTTCTCCAAATGGGACGAAAAAGACTGTTGAGCTTGAACCTGTAAAACCTGCTGCTCCTAAGGTGACCACATTTATTGTTGAAAGGCTTGCCCAGCGAAAGGGTTCGGTGGTGCCCCCGGTGTTCGATTTTGTATCGAAGCATCATTCGGGGGCTAAGTCTAGTTCAGCTTCTGAGAGGCTCGCTGCTATGAAGAGCAGGAAGGTAGATTCTGCTGTTAAGGTGATGCTTGGGCCTATTCCTCATTCTGTTACGATCAATTCGTCTGCTGAGAAAGGGAAATCTGCTCGCATGGGCAGTTATGAGAGATCCACTAAGTCTGAGGCTGGAGAGTTTCCCGAGGTTTATACGCTGCGGAAGGCTGGCTTGCTTAAGAATGTCGATGTATGCACCAAATTTGTTGATAGTGTTAGGAAAATTATCATTTGCTCAGACTCTTTTGTAAAGCGTCATGCCTACTCGAGGAGGTCTTCCTTGATTGCTACAATGCTTATGACTTTGATCTTGGCATCTGAGTCGATGCGTGTTGATCAGGATGCTGTCAAGTGTGCTAAGGGGGCCAAAGTGGCGTTGATGGCTCAGCATCGCTCGGCTGCTAAAAAGATCTATAAGCTCGTATATGAACTCACTGTTTTGATGGGGCCTGTTGTCTCTGCCCCCATTTCTAAGCAAGTGGAGACCGCTCATCAAAAGGCCATTTGAAGGCTAAGCTTAGTGCGACTCAGGCGATGTTCAAAGCTGTAAAGAAGAAAGTTAGTCGTGTTGCTCCAGTGGTCAAAGACCTTGAGCATGTTAATTCGGAGCTACGATCTGCTTGTTTTGCCAAAGACGATGAGATTGTCTTCATGCATGCTGAAGTGTCTCATGTGAAGAAGGTTGCCAGGAAGCTTGAGTCCAAAGAAGTAGATCTATAAAGTGCGTTGTCTACTAGCGAAAACCTGAGAAAGGAACTAGATAAGCTGCAGGGTGCTCACACTGGGCTTGTTGAGGAGAATGTGCAACTGAAGAATGAGAAAGCCGATCACGAAGTGGTGCTTGCTTCTTGTCAAGCCGATTTCTGCAAGCTTGGCTATGTAGATCATCTTCAGGGCAGACCGTCGAATTATGAGTTTTTCGAGAAGAACTTCGAGATTTTCTCTATTTTTCCAATTGATCTGCTTCATTTCTCCAATTGATCTGCTTCATTTCTTATTTGAGGCTGGCTTTGGTGGAGCAGCTGAGGGTCAGCCAGTCCAGGCAGGGGCGACTGAGGATAAGCTGATGGAAGCTTTGGTTGCTATGAGCGACGTGGCTGCTGAAGTCGTAACAGTCGAGGGACCAGTGGTTGCGCAAGCTGTCCATGAGTTAGTTTTTGCTTAGACTTAGGAATTTTCTTCTTTTCCTTTTCATTATGCTTTATTCGAACTGTATTGGCCTTCGAGCAGTTTATCAATTTGCTAGAAATTTAATAAACAACTTTCCTTGCTCTGGTTCAATCCTTCTATTTCGCCATGTCTTTTGTGAAACTTTACCGTAGGAAGGGCGGCTGGGTGAGCTGCTTTAACAAAGCAGTCGATCCCACATCGTCACTTGGGAGCCTTGCCTGCTTGAGACGACTTGCAAAACTTTATTGTAGGACGGGCAGTTGTGCTAGCAACTTCGATGAAGCAGTCGATCCCATGTCGTCACTTTAGTATTTAGTCTTGGCTTTGGGGCTTCTAGAGCTTTACCTGCAAAAGGAAAAAAGGTGCAAGATTGTTAACTTATAGAGCCGACGGCCGAACTCATTGCCTCCTTAATAAGCAGGCGAGTCTATGTAGCTACTATAGTCGTGAATCTCGGCTTTAGTGGCTTCTTAAGCTTCGGCTCTATCGGGGTGTGTTGTAAAGTTTTTAACTTATAAAGTTGTTGGTTGGACTCTTGCTTCTCATAGAAAGTAGAGGAAATCCACGTAGTTGTTATAGTCGTACCTCGACTTTGAGTAAGTTCTTGAGCTTCGGCCCTCTCGGGACGTGTTGTGAAGTTTTAACTTATAGAGCCGTCGGCCGAACACTTACTTCTCATAGAAAACAAAGGAAATTTGTGTAGTTGCTATAGTCGTACCTCGGCTTTAGTATCTTCATGAGTTTTGGCCTTCTCGGGCCGTGTTGTGAAGTTTTTAACTTATAAAGTCGTTGACCGGACACTTGCTTCTCGTAGAAAGCAGAGGAAATCTGCGTAGCTATTATAGTCGTACTCTGGCTTTATTTCCTGCAAAACTTAAACAGCAGACCGTCAGTCGGAAGCTCTGTTTTTAAATAAGCAGACAGGTCCATGTAGTCATAATAGGTGTAAGTCTCGGCTTATGGATTGCCTTGGGCTGCCAACCGTTGGGTCGTCGGCTGAACCTCTTACTTACAGAAGCAGACGACCAGCGTGACCACTTCAGGAGTCATCCCTAGCTTTCGGAGGCGTTTTAGGCATGAGGTGTAGGCGGAATCACACCTCAGAGGCCATATCCTTCCGAGTTGTAACTTGATTTTGTAGGTCGCTTAACTAGTTTTTTAACCAAGGTTCTAAAAGTTGCTAGGCCCTAGTCGGGCGGCGGGCTAGGCCTAGCGCCTAGACGACTAGGCGAGGCCTAGGTGGATTTAAGTAAATCTGTCATATGTCATGTAAATAAGTGTCTGCTTATACTTGAAATATATATATATATATATATATATATATATATATAATTTCATGATAAACTACAAAATAGAATGCATATATATTATGAAGTATTGGAACATAATGAAAATATGTGAAATAAGGATATAATTTGTGTTCATTTAAGTATACAATAAGTCTTTTATAATTTATTGGAAAAAAACAAAATGCAAAATGAAAGTTATCTATTTTTTGTCTAAGTGAGTTGGGACCTAGGCGGGCTAGGCGGGTGCCTAGGCGGTCTAGGCGATGCCTCAGCAGGTTTAGGCGGGTGCCTGGGATCTCGCGGAATTGAATCCTTCAGTCGGTTAAGTCTATTCTAGGATAATGACTATCTTGGTCAATTCTGGGAGTCGTCCGGCACAGGTTGTCGCTGCATTCAGGGGAAATTGAGCAGTTGTGCCACCCATCCATGTCTGGAAATTCCAGATTAGTTTACCCTCTCCTAAATAGAAAGCACACACCACGTCTGCAATGGCATGGGCGTCTTCTGCTTGTCACAGTGGTGGTCAGTTTGTTTATGCATTTGGCCCAGGCTTATGAATAATTCCTTCAATCTTCATTGAAAATAAAGAAATTTATTAACTTGGCTGGTAGGCAGTAATGGCATAACAACTGATAATCCTCAACATGCGAGGTCTTGTTCATTGAGCTGCTTGAGTCTTCAAACTTTATTTGTCTTGAACAAGGTCTAAGGAATAGTAGGGGGTCACACGTAGTACTTTCTCAAGTTGTAGGCTAAGTTTCTTCCCACGAACTGCAGACCATTGTCTGTGACGATGGAGTGAAGGATTCTGAAGCGGCAGATGATGTTCTTCCATATGAAGCGCTCTATGTCCGTCTGGGTAGTTATAGTTATAGGTTCAGCTCCGACCCATTTTGTGAAGTAGTCGGTCGCTACGATCATCATGCCTCTGCCCCTAGTAACACTTGACATTGGTCCTACCAGGTTAATCGCCCACTGCATGAATGACCAATGACTCGTCTGCAGGTGAAGTTCATTGGCAGGTAGTGCAGCACGGGCTTGAAAGGCTGGCAGCTGTTGCATATTTGTACATACTCATTGGCATCTTGATGCATGGTTGGCCAGTAGTATTCAGTGTTAAGAGTTTGTTGCGCCAGGGAGCGGCTTCCAGAGTGGTTTCCATATGCGCCTTCGTGGATTGAGTTAAGAATCTTCATGTCATCGGGAGGCGAAAGGCAACAGAGATGTGGTCTTGAGAAGAATCTGCAAACGAGCATGCCGTTCCATATGTAGTAGCGTGTTGTCCTCATTTAGAGCTTCATGGACTCCAGTCTGTCTGCGGGAAGCGTTTCGTTGACTAAGTAGTCGATGATGAGATCCTACCAACTCTGAGTTACGTTGATTTGCACAACCTCGACTACCGGTTCCTCATCTATGCTCGGCTTCTCCAAGTACTCGATTGAGATAGAGCGTGTGATAGCTCATGGTCTAAGGCAGAGCCTAGGCTTGCTAGTGCGTTTACATGGGCATTTTTTGCTCGTGGAAGCTGAGTGAGTGTGTACACCTGGAACGTGGCTAGTTGCTCTCGTACTTTCTCAAGGAATCGGCCAATCCTTGGATGCTTTGCTGCATACTCCCCTAAGGTTTGGTTGATGACTAGCTGGGAATCAGAATAGATCGCGAGTTTCTTCACCGCTAGGTCTTTCACCAATCGGAGACCTGCTAGTAGGGCTTCGTACTCTGCTTCGTTGTTTGACGCCTTAAAGCTTAAAGTGATTGCCTGTTTGAGCATCGAACCATCCGGGGTAGTGAGAACTAGGCATGCTCCCGATCCCTAGAGCTTGTGCGGTTACGACTTGCTCGGCTGTTTTCGGGCTGAGTTGTTGCATCCTTCAGGCTTGGGATGAATTTGGCTAAGTTCCAACACCTACTTCATCACTCGTTGAGAAGCGTTTGGACTATGCAAAATTGATCGCAGTGGGTACTGGGTTATGATGATGACCGAATGCCCTTGACAGTAGAGTTTGAGCTTCTGAGCTGTAACAAGTGCCAAAATTAGCTTTTCAATCTTTGGGTATCTGGTTTTTGCATTGAGGAGGGCTTCGGATGTATAGAATACAGGCAGTAGTGTCCCCAACTCTTCTTGTATGAGGGCAGAGCTTGCTGCTACTTCTGATACCGCCAGATAGATGTATAGGTTCTCCGCTGCTTTTGGCTTGGATGATGTCAGGTACTGCTTCAGGCCCTGAAATGCTTTCTCGCACTCGTCAACCCATTTGTCATTCTGCACCATTTTGATTGCCTTGAAGAAAGGTTTGCATCGGTCGGTAGATCGTGAGAGGAAACGATTGAGTGCAACAGCTCGTCTGGTCAGAATTTGGATCTTTTTCAGAGTTGTGGGAGACTTCATGTCTAGGATTGCTCTGATCTGCCTTGGATGAGCCTCTATTCCACGCTGGGTTACGATGTACCCTAAGAATCACCCTAAGGAGATGCCAAAAGTGCACTTGGCTGGGTTAAGTTTCATTTTGTACTTTCGGAGGATGTCAAAAGTCTCTGCCAAGTTGCCGATGTGGTATAACCACTGCTTGCCTTTCACAATGATGTCGTTGATATAGACTTCCATGGTTACTCCGATCTACTTCTTGAACATCGTGTTTACGAGCCGTTGGTAGATTGCTCCTGCGTTCTTGAGGCCAAAAGGCATGACCTTGTAGCGGTATGTACCTCCCTCAATCACGAATGCTGTTTTCTCCTTGTTAGGCTCGTGCATGGCAATCTGATTATAGCCTGAGTATACGACCAAGAAGCTGACCAATTGTTTCCCAGATGTTGAGTTAATGAGCAAGTCGATTCGGGGAACCGGGTAATTGTCCTTAGGGCACGCCTTGTTGAGGTCGATGTAATCATACATACTCTCAATAATTGCCCTTGTCTTTTTTCTTTACTAGCATGACGTTGGCTAGCCATGCTGAGTGTGCCACTTCCTCAATGAATCCGGCTTCCAGTAACTTGTCGATCTCCGTCTCAATAATTGCTACTCACTCGGGTATGAAATGTAGCCTCTTTTAGATTGCAGGTTTGGCGACAGGATCGACATGCATTTTGTAGCAAGTTATCGCTGGATCAATACCGGGCATGTTAGAGGGTGCCTATGCGAAAACATCATGTTTTTTCCTAAGAAAAATCGTGAGTTCTTCCTTCTCCGTCGGGCTTAGTCGTGAGCCAATCCTTGCGGTCTTTTTCGGCTGGTGGGGGTCAAGAATGATGTCATCGACATCCTCTTCGGGTTTCCATCCTGATTCATCTTCTAGGGCAGTGTCGACCGTGACGCCATCTTCTTGACCTGTTTGAGGTCATTGCTATTTGGCGGAGGTAGAATCGTCTTTTTGCACTTCAGCTGCTACTGTTGGGGCAAAAGACTTCTTTTTTGACTCATTCAGAACTTGTACAGTACATCTTCTGGACATGGCCTAGTCGCATTTGATCTCTCCGACTATTCCTCCCAGGATGAAAAATTGGATTTTCTGGAGGTCACAGCTCCAATCTTCACTAGCCAGGGTTGGCCCAATATCTCATTATGGGGAGATGGGTCACTGACGATCATGAAGGTCTGCGATGAGATAATCGGTGGGCTGGTTACGTCGAGTGTGATGATGCCGATGACAGTTGAGGTAAGTCCGTTGAATTTAGTCAAAACCTCCGTTTTGCATCTGATCGTGCTTTCCAGGCCCATGTTCTGGATAACTGACAGTTGTAGGATATTGACTGAGCTGCCATTGTCCACCATAATTCTGTCAATGATGCGTGGGCTAGTTGAACAGAAATCACTAGAGCGTCGTCGTGGGGAAAGTCTACGGCTTGAACCTGAAAGATCGATCTCGCATGCTGGATCTTCATTTTCTTGGAACTATTGGTGGCCCCCAGATGCTTAGATTCGGCAAAGATTTCATTGATTCGGATCGTCGTGGTTGGGGGTTCGGCATCGGCTTCTGCTTCTTGCCTACGCTGAGTAGCTGACCTGTTGACATACTGGTTGTACTTGCCTTTCTTCACAAGCTACTCAAGGTTCCTCTTCCATTTGGTGCAGTCGTTGGTTGTGTGCCCCGGACCTCTGTGGAATGCGTAGTACTTTGTCTAGTCCATCTTGGAGGGGTCCCCTCTCATGGGTAGTGGCGGCTTGAACCACGGCTTGTCCTTGAGGTTACGAATGATCTGGTTGATCGAAACCGAGTACTTGGTATACGTTTTGGGCGCCGTGCCTTCCCTCGTCGAGGATCAGTCCCTGCGTCTGCTTCCTGGCTTATTTTTGTTGTTGAGCGATTTCTCGCTCGCCTTCTTCTGAGTTGGCTCTGCATCTTTATGTGGCTGCTCATGCGGCTTCTAGGAGTGCTTAGCCTTATCCTAGGTGGAGTGTTTTTCTGCCAAAGCATAAGAGTCTGCCAGGGTCAAGTTCTCGCCCATGATCAATTCTTCGAAAAGTGGGTGATCTACTGGGAGCCATTTTTGGAAAGCTGAGCATGCAATGCTGTCATCGCATCCGATGATCTCCACCTTCTCCGCCTTGAACCTTTTGACATATGTACGGAAAGTCTCTTTTGGGTCATTCTTCATGTTGAATAGGTGGTCAAACTTCTTCTTGTTCGTGCGGTAGGACGAATATTCCTTAGTGAAAACCAAGGAAAGTTCGCTGAAGTTCCAGATTGAACGTGGTGGCAGGGTGTGGAACTAGTTTTGCGCTTTGCCTTGGAGCATCGTGGCAAAGAAAATGCACATGAAAGCGTCTTCGTTGGCATAGAGGTTATGGCGCTTTGGTAGTGCATTAAGTGCATGTCCAGATCTTCATCTCCTTTGAACAAGGTGAAATTTGGATGGCTGAACTTCTGCGGTGGTTCCGTTTGCTCGATCTTGTCTGTAAATGGTGACTTGCTCAAGTTAGCCACGTCTCTACGGAGGGCATCATTAATGGTACTAATACGCTGGAATTCGCGTAGCTGCTCGACTACGAGCCTTTTTACTTCTTCCTTTTACACCTGGTGGGGGCAACAGAGCCTCTAGCTGCCCACGGTGTTGACCTATTAGTTCATGCTGCTATTTGGCATGTCCTGCTCGTTTGTGTCGCGATCGCGGTGGACGTGGTTCGTTCTATGCTGCTCGCCGTAGTGCTGGGAGGGGGCTGCCAGTGGAACTTGAGCTGGACTGCTCTTGTGCTCTCCTATGTTCGTCATGCGGCTGCCTACTCTGGTGCCTGATAAGAGGATCTCCTTGTGGGCCTAACCTCGTGTAGATGCTTCTCTTGGAATATCCTGGGTGCTCGTCAGAGTGTGAACCCAACCTCAAATGCACACTGACTCGTGAGCCGAGTCGGGAATGAACGTTTCTCTACGTATTTAGGCAGGAGAAGATGTTTCCCTGAGGGCCCAAACGAGAGTACACACTACCCGAACGCACGGTTAGTGGTAGGCTGAGTGGCTCTTTGCCAGGACGTCGCTGGAATGAGTCATGTTCTTCCGTCCTTGTCCTGCTTCGGGACAGTTCGTCTGAGGCGTGCTGCGTCTAGATGTGCTTGAGGAATTGGTTTACCAAGGTGGTATGTTGTGTGAGGGTGCTTGTCAAATTGGCGACCTGCTAGGGTAGGTGGTGCTCGCCATTTGGATTGGAAGAGTCTGGATAATGGACATCTCCATGTGTGGTGGAAGCGTAGTGGACTACAGGTACAAAACTTGAGCCTAAAATGGGTATTCCTGTAGAAAAGTGGGGTGAAAATAACCCTAAATCGATCACAGGACCGGTGGTCGGAATCTGGATCGCCGAAGGTGGCCTCCGGTTAGATTGGGTCGCGGGTCGGGTTGTCAGAGTGGGTCGTGGGGCTGGCTAAATGACTGGATGGTCGAGATGTGTGTGTGGGCTCGCTAGGCTAGCACGTGTGGCAGCTGGCCTTGGGCCTATGCTGCGTGCTAGGCAGGCAAATGCTCCTTGCATTGGGCTTGCTCTACGTCTGCAGTAGGAATGGCTCGACGCTGGGCTTGGGCCGTGGCTGCTTAGGCTGTTGGCTGGGCTTCAGCTGTTGTAGCTTGGGCTACCTGGTTGGCAGCTTGGGCCTCCTGGCTCGGCCTGCTTCTCCATGGACCTAGGCCTCCTGCCCATGGGCTAATAAATGGACCTGGGCCTCCTGCCCAGGGTTTTGGGAATTCGGCCGTTGCAAGGACAACATTGCAGAAGCTTCTGCCGTGGCTGCTGGGTCACGAAGGCGATGGTGACGCGGCTCCGTAGTGATGGGGCTCTTCCTGCCATCACTTTGAGCCTTAAGGATCTCTGTTTTGGGGCTATATCCTCGTCTCCACTCTTTGCTCCAAATCCTGGTACGTACGGGGTTCCGTTAGTCGTGGTTTCTAAATTTCCTACCATTGTATCATTTCTCCACGGATTGATTAAGAAACTTTTCTAGGAAAAATTAATTGATATGGCGTGTCAGAAATTCAACGTAACAGAAAATTCCAAATCCAAAAGGCTTCTTCGAGTATTTGAATCAGCTTTTAATAAAAGCACCAATTTGTCGATGCAAATTTCTGCCGTCTTTAGTCTTGACGAAAATGCACCTGCAAAACAACTAACACCTTTGATCAAGGACCTAAACCTTACGCGCCCACGAGGTGGGGGGGGGGAGGTTAGGCCAATGGATCTCCGATGCCTAAGTCAGTTTCTCTGAGAGAGTAAAGTGTTTAGGGCTTTTTTAGGGTGGCAAAAGCTTTTGAAATTTGGTAGAATATGGGGTATTTATAGGGATAGGGCATGCCATAGTGTTAGGGTTTTACCCTACACATGGCGGCATCCTATTGGTCAAGATTTATGGAGAAATATTCTCAAGATATTAAATAGGAAATAATATCTTGAGATAATAGAGTAATTATCCCTAATTGATTTAAATTGAGATTATTTACTTGGTTGGAGTCAATCTTCAATTGGGGATGTATTAAAGATAGGATTTGGGTAATTAATCCTTATCTTTAACTTTGACTTTTCCTTACCAAGGGCATGCGAGCTGTGGGCAGTCTTATTCAGATGTTGAAACCTTTAGGGGTGTGAACTGGGCGTGGTAGTATCTGAGGCGCCTGACCATTTATTGAAGGCAACTTGTCTTTCTTGAGCAAAAATCCACGTGCCACCTCTAGAATTTTTAGGATTATTTTAGGCTCTACACAACATACTTCATCGGTTATGAATGAGGTCTGTTACATTTTATGCAACACACCAAATGTAACATACCTCATTCATTCCGAATGAGGTTTGTCGCAAATTAACTACACAAGCTTGGTTTCTATATTTTTCTCTATTCTTTATTTTGGTTCTTACAATTTCAATAACTACCAGTAGGTACATGTACTTTAAAAGATTTTTAATAATAAATAATTAACAACAATTCATGTAATATTGGTGGATGGGCCAAAGTGAAAAAAGTTTCGAAGTATACGAAGCCAAAAGAAAAGTGGTATAAATTACCCTGCTCAAAATCATATATTACATGCCCTTGCTTTAAAGCACGTAAAATGACATAATATCCATCTATATACGCAGAGGTCAATTAGTTATTCTGCTTGCAAAAATTGATGACAAGATTCACTAAAGCTGATTTTGAGTTTTCTAAGTGCCGACACACTAATAAAAAGAATTTTGATTTTTCATTAACTAATTAATTTTGTAAAAGATAAAGATGAATTATGTCACAAGTACATTGAGTTTTATAAATTTTTTTTAACGAACTGAAAAAAGATTGTAGAATAGCTTGAGGTGGTGCTTTCGTTTCTTTATAAGATGTAGCACTGTATATTTGTGATACATGAAGCAATGAAATGTGGCACCATATCCATAGAAGGAAATAATTAATTGGATAAAAAAAAATGGTAAACAAAATCTAACACTATATTCACTAGATTTAGTGACCTAATAAAGTTTCTCAACCTTACATTCTATGCAACAGACGTCATCCGTTCTAAGGTCATAAACGATAACCATGCATGATTTCAATGTCAATACTTAACAATAGTTTCCTATACTAGAAATCATTTTAAATAATGATATTTCTGTAGACATCGAAATGGCGAAATAAATGTTCACCAACGAACGCATTAAAGTTTCGACATATCAGGGCATATGTGGCATGCACCATGTTTCTCATAAATCCTACACGTGGATTTAACTCATCAAAATCGAACGAGTCATCAAGAAGGACACGTGTCAACACTTGAAGGAAATGAATTATTTGATTTTAATTTAATTAAATCAAATGTTAATTGATGGAGTCAAAGCACGAACTGGCCCACAAATCGAGTCATGATTCTTTCGTCAATTAATCAAGTCCACAATCGAGGCCAAACCATCCGTAGGTAAGGCTTGGAGAGTTTATAAATAGGAGGCTCCAAGACAAAGAAAAAGGGACAGGAAAATCATTCATGCTCAGACGTTAAAGCTTTGAAACTCTGTAGCTCTCAAACACTCAAGAAGACTCGGAAAAACCTCCTCGTTCTTCATCAAACTCGTGAAGAACCACCAAGCATCCCTACACGTGCTGGTTCCTCCATTGCCAAGAGCCAAAACCTTACGGCATCCATTCATCCAAGATAAAGTCATCGTGACCCTTATATCAACGACACTACGCACATTACATTTCAAAGGTTGAATAAGAGGATCATGTTGTAAAGAGATTGTAACCCTACGTTTACATTAATACAAATATTCTTTGTACATGTCTTCTTTTGTCATTTGCTACAGGATTTTTGTGTTTATAATTTCTTCTGGATGGACCAAAATGAAAAAAAAGTCCCAAAGTATAAGGAGCCCACATAAACTCCAGGCCCTAATAATGGATTGAGAGTATTAGTATAGAGAAGGACCATATTGAATTACTTAATAGGTTCTCTGCCTTTTTTGCTTAGCTTAACTAGCCATGACATACTGCTAGGTGTCACTCATGACTAGTGGAAAATCTAAGGATTAACAATAATTAATCCTCATTAAAGGAAGGGTTAAAAAATGATTTTAATTCATAATCGATTAGTAAAAGTTCTAATCACCCACTGGTTTGCTAATTAGAACCTAATGGATCGCACATTGAGAAGGTTGAGTTTAAGGAAACTAATGAAGATGATGAAATCAATTATGTTTGTGTGAGTAGGTTTAAATTAATTTAGTTAATTAATAATATGAACATGTGATGTCATATTGGGCCTTACAGTAATTTTTAGGTTTCTGGGCCCGAAGCCCATTGGACTTTTAACTTAAGTTGTACATGACAACTTATGTGAGAAGCCCAAAATAGCCCACTAAACTTATAGCGCCGGTTTTGGAGAGTTTTAGAAGGTAAAATGTGAGCATTTGACTCACACATATGAGTACACTATATAAGCTAAGTTATATCTCCATCTTCCTTAGGATTTTGAGTGTGAGAAAGATAAAGATGGAGAGACAGTATTCTCCATTTTCAATTCAAGGAACCAAGATTGATGAAGATGAAGTCAATGGAGTGCAAAGAAAAGCAAGGATTTAAAGGCCATCTCCACCTATTGGAGTGTGGAAGACGTCTCAGCTAAAGGATAAGAACTTGCTGATGAAGAAGACCCCTCGAGGTCCTAAACCCGACCCACTCCTAGGTTGTGGAATTCCTTGCCTTTCCATGGCCTAACCCCATTCATCAGTAACTATAGAGAAACCTCTAGATCAAGTGTCAGCTCCTACATAGGCACGTCCAGTTGTTGTTGTGAGATTGGCAAGGTACTCGTCCTTGTTCTGCTTCATAGAAGTCTACAAAACAAAACAAAACAAAACAAAACAAAAAAAAGCAAGAGAAACCAATTAAAATTATCGATCATAATTTAAACATTTTTTTTTATTGTAATGAAATTTAAATTTAAAAGGTAGAACGGAATACTTACAAAAATATCATCCGCGACCTGATTGCCATAATTGGTAACGTGTCCCAACCCAAACCTCCATTATGGGAAATGCGAACCACTCCTCTGCCATTCCTTGACCCGGTAAGATAGGAGTTGAGAAGTAGGGTGATGAAGGTACAGTTTCTTCTCTCGGTTACCTTTATTTGCCGCCGATTTTTTTGGTATATTAAAAAAAATCAATTAAACTCAACTAAAACAATAGAACTAAAATTAAAATATAAATAAGACTTACCTTAAACTTTTTGCTCTAAAAACAAGTGCACAGCCACTACCATTCACCTATCATTTCTCATTCGAGTAGATTGTTGCAGCTTGTACTTCCACTCCTGATACCGCTCCCTCCACATGTTGATCTCGAAATTGGCTTGAAATACCCAAAAAAAAAAAATCAAATTTATTAGTTTAAAACCACATTAAACAAGTAAAGGTAAAAAATTAATAAATTAAGAAAGTTGTACACTTACTGAAATTTGTCTTTTCGTCTCGGCACAAACCTGGGGGGGTGTCTTCCGAGAATTAGTGATCATAGGGAACTTGGTGCGAACGATGACACCCATGTCGTGAGTTAACAAGCTGTTGACCTTATCACTTACTTGCCAATGGCTCGAGAGGTAATTAACATGGATCCGAGATTGTGATACTTTAGTGATCCGGTTGCTCTACAACCCTTTACAGATCCCTTGACATTGCTCTTTGACCCGGTGGGGAGCTCTCCATCACCCATTTGTTGCACAACCGCTGAATCAGCTTCCCCGCCATCAGCAGGCTGAGCTAGGGTTATGTCTGCCATAGGCTCATGGTGTCTGTGGCTGTGAGGTTGCTTGACAGATCAGTCCACCGACCCCAATGGCGTAGAACTACTGGCGCTGATTACCGATTTAGCAGTTGGCGCTTAGGTCCCACTGGCTACCTAGGTGGCGTTAGGGCCAACTGCTCAATCTAGCCAGAAGTAGAGGCAGAGCGATAGCCACTAGTGATAAAAAGTGATGACATCTGTGAAAAAAAATCATAATTTCATAAATTTCCTATAATTTCACATATCTCTCAACTTTACCACCTAAAATCACAATTTCATCATTTCACAGTTTTACAAATTAACAATTTCATATTTTCACAGTTTTGCAACCTAAGATAACTACCTAGAAACCCTCACCTAAAACTACTTATGAACACCTAAAACGACCAACCATCGCCCCACTCCACCACCATCGTGCCGTATTCTCACCACCCACCCCACTACCTCGTCCCCTTATCCCATACGCACTACATTATCTTTACCAGCACCGTACCCCCACCCCACCAGCACCGTACCCACCTCCATTCCACATCATCATACCCACCCATATTATCAAAATCAATAATCATAGAGTGTCCAAAGACAATAATCACAAATTTACAAAGAGCTATTTCCATAAAATCACAAAATCTAACCCTATTTCCACCACAAAATCAAAACAATAATCACAGATTCACAGAGAGCCAAAATGAAAATCACAAATTATCTCAAAATCGAAAATCAGAGAGCAAATAGATTATACCATATTCTCCTTGATGAGAAACAAAGGGAAAGAGATGGAAGGTCAGTCAAGAGAGACAAAGAGGGTATGGGGCAAAGAGGATAGAGCTCTCTATGCCTTCGACCGAGAGCAGAGAGAGCAAAGAGGAGTGACCCAATGAATCGTGGTAAGTTGACCCGACGAATACTTCGAATTTGTCGGGCAAATTTAAAAAACAATCATAAATTTATAATATTAAATTCAAACGGTTAAAAGATCATCGTATTTGATGATCAAGTCAATTTAGTTTGTGGTTTTACTTTTAAGTTGGGACCTCCAACAAAATGATCAAAATTAGAGCTAAACTTACTGTTAAATAGCGATTTTTCATTTCTAACGATCGAATGATTTCGTCCCGTTACCTTATCTCCGAACGTTTTTTTTTGTTGTGATTTTTTCATATCATCTCAAAGTATATACAAAAAAGTTTGACGGTTGGATCTTGGAAACTAGTTTCGTAGAATGCATGTCCTCTCAAAACAATATATTCCGAACACTTAAAGAGTTTATTCTGTACTTCCATTAAGTAGAACGTAAGCTTTTATTGTTTCCACTAGTGTAAATGTTTTAAATTGATGGTCGAGTTTGTTCATTGTATTCTTCTAGGGTTGAGGATTGCATTTGTAAAACAATCATCAAAATCAGAGTTAAAATGACCGCTATATATTGATTTTTTTCATTTCTAACCATCGAATGATTTCGTCTCATTACATAAATCCAAACTTTTGTTTTTGGTGACTTTTGGCGTATGAGATCTCGAAGTACATACAAACATGTTTGACAGTTTGATCGTGGAAACTAGTTTCGTAGAATGCGTGTCCCGCCAAAATAGTAGATTCCAAAACACTTAATAGTTTATTCTATACTTCCAATAAGTACGTAAGGTTTTGGTGTATCCAATAGTGTAAATACTTTAAATTGATGATCAAGTTCTTTCATTATATTCTTCTAGGGTCGATGATTATATTTGTAAAAAATTATTAAAATCAGAGCTAAAAGGACTGTTAAATTGTGATTTTTTTTTTCTAACTGTCGAATGATTTTGTTCAGTAACCAATCTCCGAAAGTTTGTTTTTGGTGATTTTTGGCATATGAGATCTCGAAATATATACAAAAATGTTTGATTTTTTGTTGGATCGTGGAAACTAGTTTTGTAGAATGCGTGTCTCGTCAAAACAATAGATTCCAAAACACTTTATTCTATACTTCCATTAAGTAGAACGTAAGATTTTGTTGTATCCAATAGTGTATTTTAAATGGATGACCGGGTTCATTCATTGTGTTCTTCTAGGGTTGGGGATTGTATTTGTAAAAAGTCATCAAAATCAGAGCTAAAACACCGGTAAATCACGATTTTTCATCTCTAATTGTCAAATGATTTCATCCTTTTACCTAACCTCTGAATGCTTGCTTTTGGTGATTTTTAAAGTATGAGATCTCGAAGTATATACAAATATGTTTGACGATTGGATTGTGAAAACTAATTTCATAGAATGCAAAAATCCTCAAAGGAATTTAATATGCCAACGCTACCACTCACTTTGCTCGACGGATATACCATTTACGCAATGACAAAACTCAAAACCTAAAACACTAAACCTAGTTAAGCCTTTTCACGACGAGGCCTTTTATGGTTCGTCAAACAAGATTTCACACACCATGAGCCATTTTTTAATTGATGCCAAGTGATTGCCAACGAAAGCTTTCTTGCCCGACAAAGTCTTTCCTTTGCACACCTCTGACAAAACTCGAAATCGTTAGAAGAAAGAATGTTTTCGCTGTTATGTTTATTCTTCTCAGAAAAATGGTATAATAACAACCCTAATCCTAACATAATAGAGAAAGAATAATTATAGGAGATGACAGGAGATTACAAGGGATTTGCCCAAATTCCACGGGATCCATCATAAACTAGAAAACTCTAAATTATGGGAAACTATACAAGTCAACACTCCCCCTCAAGTTGGTGCATATATGTTACCAGTGTTCTAAAAATAGGCCTAGGCAATGCCTAGGCGCTAGAAGGTGGACAGTCGCATGGATTAATAGGTAGTCGAAAGGAAATCGGGTAAGGGATTAGGCGGGCGTCGAGGCGGCCTGAGCGATGCTTGGGCAACCTGGGCGGCTAACTAGATGACCTAGGCAGTTTAGGCTTCTAATTGTTTTTTCTTTTTTCGAGCTTGAGGAAGGAGGAATGCAGGAGTCTGTCTGGTTTTTCCTTCTGAAACCCAGCGATGAAGAAGAGAGGAAGAAGAAGAGTTTCTCTCTCTTCCCCTCACGTGGTCTCACCTCTTCATAATTTTTTTTCTTTTTAAAATTGCTGCCCAATGAAAATGGGACAGCTAGCATCCAATTAACCCAAATTAACTAAACGTGTTTGGTGTGATGCCCCACCTCCCTCCATTTTATGTGTCCAAGTGTCCCTCCCTACCTTATTCATTTTTTTAAATTGTTGTCCAAATGCATTTACACCATTGACACCTTTATTTTTTTTATTAAATTTATATTTGGTAACATGCTACGAGTTTGTACTCATTTAAACTTTCATCTCATTCTATTAAATTCACCAAAGTACTAAAGATATATAATAAATTTACTTAATTTGCCTAGTCTGCATAGGCCCTGCCTAGCCGCCTAGGCGCTAGGCCCCAGTTCGCTGCCTGACTAGTGCCTAACATTCTTTAGAACCATGTATGTTACACATGCCCAACTTGTCTAGAAACTTTGAGAACTTTTCACTAGAAACCACTTTGGCGAAAATGTCATCTATTTGATATTCTGTTCCGGTTGGAGGCACTTCAATTATTTTTCCTTCTAGCTTTTCTTTAATAAAGAACTTGTCAACCTTACATGCTTGGTTCTATCATGTTCCACCGGATTGTGAGCAATATCACGAACGGCCTTATTATCACAAAACAACTTCATTGGTTGACTATGCTTGACATCCAAATCTTGTAATAGTAGCTTAAGCCATAAAATCTCACAAATACCAAGAGCTATACTTCTGTACTTAGCTTCTGCACTTAACCTCGCTACTACATCCTACTTCTTACTTCTCCAAGTAACCAGATTTCTACCAGCAAAGGTGAAGTAACTAGATGTTGAGTGCATATCATGTGAACTAGCCCAGTCAGCATCTGTATAATCTTTAACTCTAAAATGACCATTTTTCTTGAATAAAATCCCTTTCCTAGGACTTATTTTCAAATGACTCAATATCCTCATAATCGCATTCATATGTTGTTCTCCTAGATCATGCATATATTGACTAAGTACACTCAGAGTATAAGCAAGGTCTGGTCTAGTATGTGCTATGTATATTAATCTCCCTACTACTCGTTGATACCTTCCTTTATTGACTGGTACTTGGATTGGGTCAATATTCAGCTTCATTCCTTCTTCCAGTGGTGTAGTCATGGATTTGCATGCTGACATAATGGTTTTTTTCTTATAGGTCAATAATATACTTTTTCTGCGACAGAAAAATTCATGACTTGCCCTTTGACATCTAATCCCTAGAAAATTATTTCAAAGACCCAAGATCATTCATCTCAAATTCTGTAAATAGATATTTTTGTAAGGTTACACGCTCATGAGGATTATTGCCAGTAACTACCATGTCATCCACATATACAGTGAGTGTTGTAAGCTTTCCGTTTTGACGTTTCAAGAATAACGTGAGATCACAGTTGCTCTGCTTATATCCAAATGCTCTCATAGACTTGGTAAACCTTCTAACCCAAACTTTTGGGACTACGTTAACCCGTACAATGATTTTTGAAGCCTATACACCTTTTTTCTACACATATCCATGACGTTACTCCTTGGTGGGAGTTCTGTGTAAGTCTCCTCAATCAGATCTCCTTGTAAAAAGTCATTTTTTTCATGTTAAACTGTTATAGCGGCCAATCTAAATTTGCTGTTAAGGATAGTAACACAAAAACCATATTGATTTTCACCACCAGTGCTAAGGTATCAGTGTAGTCAATCATATACTTCTGTGTGTACCCTTTTGCCACAACCTTGCCTTGAAACGATCCACTATTCCTCTACTTTGTATTTCACAATATAAACTTACAACCCACATGTTTCTTTCCAGCTGGCAAGTCGGTTACATTCAATGTAGCATTATTCTTCAATGATCTTAATTCCTCATTCATTGCTTCTTTCTAGCGGGAGTCTATTAAGGCTTCCTTGCACAATTAGGAATAGATATAGTAGATAATTGATATCCAAATGACTTATTCGATTCTAATAGGTGACGGGTAAAGACATAATTGTTTAATGGATATCTCATCCCTGAGTTTAAGTTTGGTTCATTCATATGATATTTGTGTTTATGTTTAGGATTAGCCTCATAAGTAGGTTTAGGGATACCTTGATTAATTTGCTCTGGAAGACGACGAAGGGGTGGAGCATCCTGAGTGGAAGGTGATTGGTTATGAATATCATCAATGAACACGTCACTAACATCAATGATTCTGGTGTGGAGCTGTGCTCCAAATTATATGATATTCGATTGGCTGCTGACTGAGCAACCCAGTCATCATGGGCTGAGAGCCTAAAGGAATGGACTGTTACAGTTCATGTTATGATGTCTAATGTCCAGACCTAGATTTTGATGCTTATGTCTTTGTTTGAGGTTGATGTGCTGGTTGGGATGTCATGGGTTGTAGCGCTCCTCACTGTCTAGGCCCAGGACTTAAGGGTTGGAGTCTTGGCCCAAAATTCGAAGATTGATTTATTAGCTGATGTACATGCAATCTATCCTCCATGAGTGTTGGATGCTGTTCATGCAGCCCAGCATCCATGATTGCTGGCTACATTTTCGTAATGTAATTAAAGGTTTGAACTTCATCATCTCGCATCTCCTCCTGGAGCAAGGGCCTAGAGGAACCATAATACATCCCATTTTATGAAAAACTATATCCATAATGACAAATATTTTCTTGGTTGGAGGTTGATTACAACGGTATCACTTTTGAGCAGTGGCATAGCCTAAAAATACATAACGGCAGTCACAAGGCTCAAGTTTGTTTTGTCGTTGGGGCGGGTTAAGATGGACAAATGCAACATATCCCAAAACTCGGAGGGACTGGTTACTCGCTAGTGGACAACTTGTTTGAGACATGAGTGCCTCAAACGGTGTTTGGAAGTCAATGGTGTGAGACGGAAGACATTTAATAAGGTATGATGCGGACGTAAGTGCTTCACCCTAAAAAATGCAATGAGAGCTATGCCGCGAGAAAGGAGGTAGGAACTACTTTTAACAAATGTCTATTTTCCCACCCAACCGCTCCATTTTGCTATAGAGTATATGGACACATGGTCTGATGAACGATACGATGCATATCAAGAAAGGACCAATGTTTCGCATTAATATATTCTCTTCTATTGTCACTTCTAAGAACTTGTCATATTGTACTCCACGAGAACGATTTTATGGAACTTTTTAAAGGCCGAACTAACTTTCTTTTTTGACTTCAACAAACTCACCCAAGTCATTCTGGTACAATCATCAATAAAAGTAACAAACCAGTGAGCTCTACTAAGAGTAGCTATTTTAGATGGACCTCATACATCGAAATGCACAAGCATAAAAGAACTAAGAGTAGCTATTTTAGATGGACCTCATACACCGAAATGCACAACCATAAAAGAACTAAACTTTTATACAAACTTGGAGAAAAAGAAGTTCGATGGCTTTTGGCCATTTCATAAACATAATACTTGAACTGAGAAACATCATTTTTAACATCGTTTTTAACAAACAAATTAGGAAATAATTTATGCAAATAACCAAATGAAGTGTGCCCAAGATGACAGTCCACATCCAGATGTTCGACACTTTATTAGTCTCCATTTGAGAATCATCAACTGAAAGAGGTTGAATCAGCAAGCCATAACTATTTGATGTCAACTCTAAGTAATATAGCTTCCTTCGTCTAATACCATAACCAATCATCTTCTGCGTCCAGATGTCCTTGGAAACACAAAAATAAGGCAAAAAATAACCAAAGAGTGTAAGGCAAAGGTTATTTAGGCAACGGATAACAAATTATAATTTAAGGACTGAACCATATGGATAGTATCAAGTTTCACAGTATCATAAAGGGAAATAGTGCCTTCCTCGACAACCGGATCAAGATTACTATTAGCAACACTAACTATGGTTTGGGTGGAGGTTTTAAGTGATGGAACCTGTCTAGAATCTCAAGTCATATGCACCGTAGCACTGAAATCAATTATCCACATACTATTCGTAACAGGAGTAGAAATATTGAGTACCTTACCATCATTACCTGCCGTAGCAATTATAGTTTATGTCTTTTCCACTATATGATCTATGTCACTCTTAGTTTCAGCGACAGAGGCACAAAATTTATTGCAGCGTGGATCACGGCTCTTATCCCAATTTTCGGGATATCCAATTAACTCAAAATAACGACTCTGAGAGTGGCCTGTAATAGTTAGCATTTTCCCAGAGGGCGTTCCCGACTTGTCTGGCTAGTTCGAGTTTGTCCTAGCCCATTTTTTGATCTGGTTCAGTCGGACCGAGAAGAAGGCCACAAGCCTTGGCTGCCATAACAGCAAGCTCAGGCTTGTCTGCATCTGTCTTCATAGCCTCTTTTCTATCTACTTTACGATGAACATATGCATAAGCAGCTTGAAGTCCAAGTGGGGGATCCTTGCATAACATCTCTCCACGCAATTGATAAAAAAACATCATCTAAACCACCAAGAAACAATTAGACTCGTTGTCTCTCAGTTGATTTGTGAAACGCTTTGATATCGTTTTCACACTCCTTGGCCACTTTATTAAAGTGGTCCAATTCTTAGAAAATCTCAGTTAGCTCCCCAAAATAGGTAGCCAAAGATCATCCGTTATGACGAAGGCGCGATGCTTTCTGATTCAAGGAATAAATTATATTCTCATCATTCTCGTCAAAATAGGTCTTCTTAAGGAAATCCCAAATTTCTTTTGAAGTAGATAATTGAATGTACTGTTTCATAATTTTCGGCTTCATTGCCGATAATAGCCAACTCTTAATTTTCTAATCTTTAGAGAACCAATCGTCATATTTGGGATCGTCCTAATCGGGTGCTTTGATGGGCCCATGAAGATATCCCATCATAGTTCTTCTTATCCAAAACCATACCAATGTTGAAACTTGAATTATCTAACTGCATCATAACTGAAGCAGCAGCGGGAACCACATTCATCTCTTCGTTAGCCATTAGCTTGCTGTCATTATACAACTGAACTGGAACTGAGCAGCGGCTTTAAAGATAGACTTCAACAAAGACTCTGGCGATATCCTGCAAAACCTTGACCAACAGGTAAGGATTTGTGAAACACCAAAAAAAATCTGAATAAAGTTCTAGCAGCAACTACACACGTCGCTCACTGCAATTGATCAGAAACGGAAGATAGCAATGACGTTGAGTCGCTCGCTGTTTTCATCAAGACAGAGGTGCAGCAACAACGGTGGGCACAGCAAGGCAATACCAACCCAATTAGGATTCGGTTTATTTCTTTTTTCCGACTCGGCTCTGGTGCCAAGAAGAAAGAATGCTTTCCCTGTTATGTTTCTTCTCAAAAATAGGTATAATATACAACCCTAATCCTAACACAATAGGGAATGAATAATTACAGGATATCACGGGAGTTACAAGGGATTTGCCTAGATTACACATAAACTAGGAAACTATACAAGTCAACAACGCTAACCACTTTGGCCTGACCAACTTGAAAAGTCGCTGGGCAAAAGCATTTAACTCGACTAATTTTGGTTTGTCGGACAAACTTTTGTAGGACAAATTGTAATTTCTAGTAGTGTATATGTAACATCACCATCTGAATGTTTATTCTTTGTTCAAGTGTGAAATTGGAGCTCATCTCAAGTTCGAGTCTTGGTGTACTAAATAAGAAAGTTTGATTATTTGAAACTATGTGAAACAAAATAGAATGTCACACAAACTACAGGATATCGTTTAGGCAGAATATCTCTACCAACTATTTCACCAAAACAAAGTATTCCTATGTGTAGCACAAAAGCTTTTGCAAGTGCTTGATCATTTGGTCTAGTAACACTCAAATCTCCATTATGTTGGCGTAGCCATTTTTCGGTGGGTGGGCTAAGTTAAAGTTATTACTACGAAATCAAATTTGTAATCTTTTGTTGCCTACTTAAAGTTATATAATAGTAAACCTGAAAGTAATAATTTGAAGCAAAAAAATTACACTATGTTTTCCAAGCTTCTAACCTTCAAAAATTTCAAGTGAATAAAAAGGAACCATTTATGGTATGGACGTTTTAATTTATTACTATTAAATTATAATATTGATTAAAGTGACGAGTTTATTTAACATTTATTAGCTCTTATTTTCCTTAAAATCAGCCTTAAGATTCAAATTTGCATTCGCTACGTGGAATATGACAATTAAAATCATAAAATAGCCCAAAAGATTAATGTTTTAAAGCTTAAAGGTTTACAATTCTCCCTATGCTATAGCCTAGGGGAGCCTTGTACTTGGCTCCGCCAGTGTCAGTTGGAGGAGATTTAGTGAAACGATAATTGTTGATATAAAAAAAAAAGTATAAAATGCAAAATTTGTTGGTTGTTTTAACAAGTTTTTAGTGGCAGTTCGTGAGCTGCTAAATTATCCTACTTACATGTTTTGCTACAAATTACAACATCAGCTAATTAAAGTTAATATATCTGGAGCAACGGTCATGAACTCTGCCCATTCTTTGCTTTGGTATTGTCAATGTCCATTAAGCTGAGGAACTTTGTTTTCGTGATTATAATCTACAGCTTCGTTGTAAGGTTGTCTACTGGAGTTGCCAACTGGGATCTCCACCTGCTCATGTGGCATTATTTCTGGCATGTTGGAGCCTACCACCGAATGCTGCTTAATTGCATCACATTAGATTTACGTTACTTAATTAGCATTTGAATTGTATAATCCCAACTCACAGTCACAACTATCAACTCATGGCTTGCAAAAATCATAAAAGGCAGTACTTGGGCTGGAAATTTCCAACATATCAAACAATCAAATAAGTTAAGTTGTCATGATTCACAGTGTGCTAAAACGCTCTGTTTGTGGACAATCTGATTATAATTAAGTGTTAAAGTAGATCATAACTATATATTGATGATGATTATAATCATATTTGAATGTGAAATCATAATTCAAAGTTTGTTAACATACACATAAATTCATCGTCATATAAATTATTTCTGGTAGGAACTTTTTTCTTACTTGGCAGCTGTCGAATATGTTAAAATATAATTTGTGAATCAGAATCATTGATTAGCTCAAATTATGTCCAAACCTTAAATAGGTAATCATGATTCACAGTTTGGTTAAAAAGAAACTTTTGTTAAATAATCTAGTATATATGTTGAAGTTGTCTGTGAATATTTGATTAAATAAAAATCATGTTTGAAACTATCTAGTAAGGTGATTAACCGTACTTGGCACTCCTATTGAGATTGAAAGATGAATACATAGCATGCATATATATGTAAAAGGGTGAACTAAACCTGATATTGTGGCAACAAGGTTGGAGGAATAAGGGTGGAGTGGTGTCCTGAGGAAGTAGTGTAAGCCTGATGCCAAAGTGGAAGCTCTCCATCACTGTCATTTGTGACGCTCACATGACACTGTCCCATGGTACTTGGATTTGCATTCGAGCTCTGTCCTTGTGAAAACGGATCATACAGTGTCGATGACAAATTCCTATATTTCAAAGAAAATAGCATTAAAAGTTTCAATTAATTAACAATTTGACAAAAAAAAAAAAAGAATAAAATGGATAACTACATTTTACACCTTTTAAGTTCGGTGGTGATTTTCAAAATTAAATACAAAACTTTAGTCCCTCATATTACATTGTAATTCGTTTGACATGTAACCCACATTTGTACATTGACAAAAAAAAAAAAGTCATTAATTTAATGAAGGATTGGATTATCAGACATACAAAGTGTTTAGGTCGATATAATTTTAAAATCTCAAGTTGCAATGTGAGAGTTAAATCTTCATGACCCATTTTGAAACCACCTAAAACTTGAACCCTGTAAAATATAATTAGCTTGAGAAATGTAGTTAACTAGCTACCTAAGTTGATGCTCTAAGGGAGCGGATGCATCGTAAATTTGGGTTTGGTTGTGACCAGCGCTAGACAACCAACCTGCCACCTCATTCTCGAAGGAGCCTGGCAACACTTGCTGTACATGCATCCATAAAATTATCAAGATTATGCTAATCTCACAATTAAAAATCTTACTTTTTTTCTATATTTAATTTTAATGTATCTAAGCACATGCTTAAAGACAATTTCTTTTTGTTACCTGTATTCCTGAGGAATCATAGGAAGATAGATGATTACTCAACAAATATTCCTGAAAATTGAAAATACAGATCATACTTCATGTTCTCTTACTCATAAGAAACCAGATAAAAATAAAAATTAATTGAGGGGTGTCTCAAACCTTTCTCTGCATAACACGCGTCAATGTGTCCATTAGGCTTTTCTCGCAGGATTCAAGCTCCACCGTAGATGTGATTTTTAAAGGGTCAGGCTCATATATCCTGTAAACATTTATCAGCCAGGAAAATATAAATTTATATAGCTTAAAAAAGAAAATGAAGCTCAATATATAGGCAAATGAAAAAAGAATGTAAATTAAATTTAAACCGCCCCCTAAATGAATATTTTAATATATGAATATATTACCATACTATGGCAACGCTCATAGTTAATGGTTGTTTTCTTCTCTATCTTGAATTTAATTGCATTCACAAAATAAATACATAATGACAGAATAAGAACGTGAATAACATCTTCGTTTTTTCCCCATATTTAGTCATGCACTACAAGAAAAGTTAAAAATAATCACTAATATTAGTTATACAGAATAAGGTGGGTACGTACTCAACAGTGGCTAAGGGGTGGGTAAAGGCATATCCATCACCTTATTTTATTTTTTAAAAATTTTTATTATTAAGAGAAGGGGAGGATTCAAAACTATTGCATTATTCAGGGAATGGAGGAGTTTCGAACCTAGTACGTATAGGTAGAAACATAACACTCCACCCCCTTAGCTACTATTAAGATTTACCCACCTCACTTTGGAGAACTAATACTAGTGATTATTATCAGCATTTTTTTGTAGCGATGGTACAATAGGATAAGGCCACACATTTATCATATTCATGAATCATATATACTTTGCAGGTTTTCATTTATTTTTTATTTTTTACCGTATCTGCTCCTCAGCCATTTGAAGTTGTTGTTGTAGCCCACCAATTTCCTGTTGAAGTTCCTACAAGGAAAGTGAAATTTAACCATGTCAAGGTCCCGAATAATAACCACGTCAACGTAAGCGAAAATGTTATATGTTTCGGTGTATATACGATACTCTAGAGCATACTACAAAGCAGCATCACAAAAGTGACAAAGTTTGTACCTCAATTTCAGAGCTAACGGCAGTAGGACTACTTGCATTCGAAGCATTCAGAGTTGAGATCACACAAGGAAAAAACAAACAAAATCAATAAACTATATATAGCAAACAAAATTACTTGAAGGAATAAGGAAATGTTTCAGAACTCTTTTTCTTTATCTTTGATACTTTTAGAAGGTTGAGAACAAATCAAGTTCTAATAATTTTAACATGTAAGAAAAGGAGGAGAACAAACTTGGCAAGTTGTAGAGCAATATCATTTTCACTTCTTAGTTGCTGAAGGGTCCTGAGCAAATACTGCAAGGAAAAAAAAGGACGTCGTATATGTATGTTTTCACTTAACAGTATATCTTGAAAAAAAGATATAAAAAACCATAAGATAAAATACAATAGAGTACATTGCTAGATGTCATGTATCTGACCTCTTTGTTTTGAAGATCACTGCAAAAAAACAAAAACAAAAACAAAAAATGAACAAGTTATTTTTTTATAATCAATATGAACAAGTTATTTGACATATTCATGTTCGAGAAAAAAAATTAAGGTTTAATAAAATGAACTTTGAGACTATTAATTTTTAGAGGGGACCAAGAGCATACGGGTGTTTGTTGTGATCAGGAAAAATTATAGCACTGCGAAAATAAAAAAACAACGTATAAATAATAGCAGATAGATAAATAAAATTCTAAATCACAGAATCGTTTTTTAACTTTGGTTCTAGTCCTTGTTGACTAAAATGTTAAACTAAAACTTTATGAATTTGAATACTTTGACTCAACAACAAAATATTAAATTTCAATATTAATTAAGAAATTTAATAACGATAATTAAATTCTCATGCAAAGATTAATACCAAATAGGATTTTTTTTGTTTTTTTCTCAAATTTTACTTGTGTGAAACTTGATCTGATTTTTATTTTTATTTTTAAATATGGGTATAATTTACGTATAACAAAGTCGTACAAATTTTTATGAAAAATTGGTACATTATTATTGAATATATAAAGTAAAAAAAAATTGTACTTTAAGAACACACATACTGCTCTCTTTCTTGGTCGGGGAGATTAATGTAGCGAGTGAACACATCCTCAATCCTGATTTCACAATAAATTTTTTATCAGAACAGATGATTTGAATTGAAATTTAATTAAGAAACCGAAAGCAATAGGAAAAGGGAAAATAAAATGATAAACCCATAAGCTTGCAGAATACATGATTATTAACAATTAAAAAATGATCAAACCATAATCATCTAATCATTACTGTGCTTTTGGAACTAGTCAACTGGAAGTTGTGTGGATAATCACACTTATGGAATGATTAAAATAAAAATGTAAAATGATTGTTACCTTTTAAGAATTATTTTAATTGAATACTTTTGAAGAGCTTAATATGAACAGAATTTCCATCTGCTAAACATGAACATCTTTATTTGAATATATAAATACAAGTGGGTAGCTATAAACATGCATAATAACAGATTAACCATTTCAATACGCGTGGACGATTGTCATTTATATTTACTTTCCCCCTAATAAGAGGTGCAAATGATGTTCAATCATGCTGGTCAGAGATCCTATTCCAGAGGCTTATGTTAATACAATTGCAAATTCCAGAAAAACATATGAATGCGTATAAACCATGCCACTTCCTTAAATGATTTTGGAGACTATTTACTTCAATCCCAACATTAGTCACATAGTAAAGATTATGAAAATCCGAAAAAGCATACATCATTCTTAAATGAATGAAGAACATATAAAAAGTGAGAAATCATGAATAATAGAACCTTCTTTTGCCAGAAAAATGGCTAAGGCGACCGGAGGGAGAGAACATAATAAGAGCAATGTCAATGTCACAAAGGATGGAAAGCTCATAAGCTTTCTTAATGAGTCCATTTCTACGCTTTGAGAATGTAACTTGTCGATTGGTGTTGTTTTCTATTCTCTTTATCTCCAGCTTAACACGACCCATCTTGATCTGGCAAGCGTCTAAATCTACGAGGCAACAAAAAAAAGAAAACAAATCTAAGAGAAGTTGTTTCAAGAAGGGAAAATTAAGAATTGTATCCTCTAATTCCTATAAATGAACAATGCATGGAAAAGAAGCAGCTTAAAAGAAGGGTGGTTGGGTACGAGAGAGAGAGGGAGAGGGGAATATGGTTATAAATGGATGGGAGGAGAGATAGGAGGACTTAGAGAGATCAAAGGATTGGATGGTCATTAGACTAATGGAATGATCATTGGTTAATTGTAATTCTTTGAATTGGGGCCTTCTTGCTGTTGAATATTGGGGCATAACTTTTTGCAATAGGACATAATGGCCCCGAAGATTTCCAAAGCCGTCGTGGAGGACTAAAAGTAACCCTTAATTATGTTTTAGTTCTCTAAAAATTAATATATAAAAAATAATTACTTCAAGACTGAACTTTTCCATCCTAAATCATTGTATGACTATATTTTACTTTTTTTTTTATTTTATTACTTTTTTGGGTCAAACTTAAACTTTTCAGAATTAAATATTACATGCTCTAGGACCAAACTTAGCTTAATTTTTTTAGCCTGATTCCTTTTAGCCCTTTGGTTATGTATAATTTTGACAATTTCAAAGCTAAATGTGACTTATAGTCTTTGGCTAAATCCAATATTGCTCCCACCGGATCTGGAAGGCCAACCAAGAGTCTACGTATAAGACAACGCAAATGACCCCCTGGGCTATTTGCCAAAGGCTTACTTTTATCTATTTTTGGATAAATATCGATTTATGGAGAGGTCTATTTTTTAATAGAAGTTTGGCCATAGTATACGGAGCCAGTTATATGAATTAAGTTTTTGGTCGTCAACTTATTGTGATGGTTTTACATCCAATAATACATTGTTACCGGAACAAAAAATTTAGGATAAATTACATAAAACTACCTAAACTATTGGGTCAGTCATAGTTTCATACTCCGTCTTTAAAAAATGTCAATGTCATACCTCATCTACGAATTTGTTACAATTTCATACATTTCATCAGTTGTCTGTCAATTCCTCCGTTAAATGCAAACGTAGCTTGAGGCGGGACCCACTTTCTATTAAAAAATTAATTGAAAATTAATTAAATATTAACTAAATATTAAAAAAACCAAAAAACCAAACCCATCCCGTTCCCCCCCCCCCCCCCGGGAGCCCCCAAAAACCTTCCTTCCAAACCCAGAACCCCACCCCCACCTCCCCCGCAAACCCCCCCCAAACCCCTCTTCTCCCTCCCGAGTCTCCCAACCACCTCCCTCTCCTCCACTCTCTTCACCTCCCCTCCCATTCAAAACTTAAAAAATTAAAAAGAAAAAAAAAACAATCAGAAACAAATCTGAACTCAGATTGTCCAAATCGTCGCACCCCACCCAACCCTTCCTTCCTGTCAAAGTCGGACCTCCTCAACTGGTCCTCGAGTACCAGGAGCTCTGCGACCATTACCTTCACTAGACCTATCTCGCTCACCCTCGTCGGAGCTGATCCCGATCTGGGTGTAGTGATGCAGATCACGATCTCGGTGATGAGCATGATGTCGCTGCTGCTACTAGCGGTGATAGGGGGTTGGGATTGTCGTCTAGGTGGGTGGCTGGGTTGGGCTTGGAGGGGTCAGGTTCGAAGAGTGGAGGAGATGGAGGTGGTTGGGAAGCTCGGGAGGGAGAAGAGGGGTGGGGGGGTTGTGAGGGAGGTGCGGGTGAGGGTGGGGTTCTGGGTTTGGAAGGAAGGTTTTGGGGGGGCGAAGGGGATCTGGGTGTGAGTTTGGATTTTTTTTTTTGTTCTTTTTTTTAATTTTTTACTATTTAATTAATTTTTTTACTATTCAATTAATTTTTTTAATAAAAAGTGGGTCCCACCTCAAGCCACATCAGCATTTAAAGAATGAATTGACAGACAACTGATGGAAGGTATGAAATTGTAACAAATTCGTAGATGAGGTATGACATTGACATTTTTTAAAGACGGGGTATGAAATTGTGACTGACCTAATAATTGTAGTTTTATGTAATTTATCCAAAATTTATATATGATAATAAATTATTGGACTAAAACGTTATGTATAACGGTGTAGATATTCCATATACAAGACTTTCTCACAGACAGATTTAAAAAATAAAAAAATAAAAAATAAAAAATAAAAAAATAAAAAATAAAAAATAAAAAAATAAAAACGATTTGTGTGCAATGTTTGGTGCTGTGGCTAGCCGCAATCATCGTGATGCAATTGCAACATGTTACATATTCTTCTAGTTTTCTGACTTTCCTATGGCACATTGTCATTTGCATTGTCCATGCACTGTGGTTTGAATTATTACGCATGGAACTATATACCTATTTCCAAATTCTCTGTGTTTTGTTTTTGTATCTTGGCCTCCTAAAAACTATTTGGCTTTCCCATGAAAAGCCCTTTTGAGTTTCCATGCACCGTATCTGCATATCCTTCCATATTCCTTTGTAGATAAATACCAAGTTATATATATTGGGCATCTTTACCAAAAAAAAAAATTCAATGTATTCCGAATACAAGGAGTATACCATGTATATAATATAAGTAGAGACATTGGAAAATATATTCTAAAATTGAGACATATCAACTTGTATATTGTAATATGTAGTGTACCACTTTATGTTTCGAGTACATATAAAAACTATATCATCTACTGTTAGAATAGAAGCGTTGACTCCGGATTTTTCTTCATGATTGTTTTCAATTGTATATTATGTAATTGATTAATGGTAATTAGTGTAGGTTTCCGACCTTATCGGAATTGTGTTAACCCTATTTCATCACATATGACTATTTTGTCAGGACAAGTATTCTTCTGTGCATTAATTCAAACGAATGATGATAGTAGAGTAGGCTGTAGGGAACTGGATTTGGGACTGGAGTAGACTGGACTCGTCGAATAAAGCTATATATAGTTCCAGAAATGATTGCAACTTACATTCTCATTTCATTCTTCTCACACATTTTCATACCACGTAAATTCCACTAGCACTCAAATATTAAAATTTATTTAAATTAAGATTACACTATTTGCCTTCCTTTGTTAATATCATTAAAATTTTAGTTTGTCAACCAAAAAGTGACTTTTAATTTTGTGTGTTAGTGGAATACACGTGGAAGGAGTGTAAGTGAAAATGTTGAAATGAGAATGTTGCCAACACTTTCCCTATAGTTTAATTTTAAACATGCTTATGGTAGCTGGCCTGGCACTTTATTGTAATTTGCAGCTACCCGTCCAAAATACGATAATAGCTTGTATGACACGAGTTCACCGCTATGATGGCGTCCCGTGCCAATAACTCAAAACCATGTGAAAAAGATAATATATATATCCTTATACTATTAGCAGAAGTATCACGTGACGATATACCCGTGCTATGCAAATCCTTCCAAAATACACAACACAATAGGACCCAAAACCGTAAAACGTTGTGACAACCATCACACAATATATTGAATTTATTGAAATAATTATAAGATGTTAACAGATATTACCTTCAATTTTTATGTATACGTATTATGTAACAAAAAAAAAAGGATGTGAATCAAACACCAGCAACATGGTGGATTAGAGTGAGCATGCGTGGGAGTGTATAAGTAGAAAGTATTTATCTTCATAAGTTTTTTCTTTTGTTATAAGCACAACTAAATTTTAATATTGCTCTTTGACAAAACACTTTAGAAGTGCTTATCTAATATGAAAAAGTTCTTTTAACATTCATAATGCACATTTTCTGATTGCTTATGAAAATTCTCTAGGTAGTTACCGAAAATGTAGGTAGACTGCATGCTGAATCTTGTTTAATTTTTGATTGAGTAATATCAGGAAAACTACATTTTTATACCACATTAGTGTACTATCTCATGTGAAATAAGATATATACAACCAATATCCAATGAGATAAATTTATTAATTGACGTGGTATGTACACATCAATTGCCATATGAGATGGTACACCATTATAGTACAAAAATATGGTTTTCCTAACATTTTTCTTGTTCGTATGGTGTGATTTTTTACTCGTAGTATTCTTTCTTTTTCTTTTTTTGGCCTTTGTTTGCTGTTTTCGTTGTTTTATCATCTTGGTCAATTTGAACGCAAGATCATGTGGTGCTTGCCATAATTGTTACTTCGGACCAAAAAAATGGTACCAGAGAGCTCCATTAATGGGTACCTATGCGTTCTTATAGTTTTTTTTTTTTTGGTCAAATTAAATTACTTCTATTAAATAAAAAGACAAGTACAAGAAAAAGAGAGCCCAAAATGTAGCCCACAACCTAAATACAAACCCAACAACAAATAAAAAAATACAGTGTATAGGCCCCAAAGTGGCCAGTTGAACAACAAAAAAACCCTAAGACTGGAATGGACACCAACAACAACCAGATGCACATCCATCATAAGGCCACCACCACCACCAAGAGTACGAACCAACAGAACAACGGAAAATGGGGGTGAGCAAGCCACTAGCGGAGTGAGCGCTCCGCTCCCATAACCATACCAAATAGTGCTAAAAACACTTTAACAGCCACCCAAAAACTGAGGAGAAGCACATGGGCCAAGTAGAAAAGGTCTGCAGTTGAGGACGTGCGATGGAAAGTAGCAACGAAGCAGGAAAAGGCCAAGAAAGTCCACATCTGAACTAGCTCATGGGAATTGAGACAAAGTTCAAAGAACAAAGCTCAAGGGAAGTCAAAACAAAGACCAAAAGAGAAAAAAAAATATTCAAAAATCAAAAAACCTTCTGAGTGGAATGATGGGGGAAAGAAGGGGGAAGAGGGAAGATGCAGATGGTGGAGATGGAAGAAAAAGAGGGAAAGATGGCTAGAAAAAGGTGGGAAGGATGAGCAAATGATGGGGGAAGGGTAGGGGAAGAGGGAAGATGCAGAGGGTGGAGAAGGAATGGAAAGAGGGAATGATGACTCGAAAAAGGTGGGAGTTAGGTTGCCGCCGACCCTAAGCCGGAGCAAGGAGCGGCGGCTATGAGGGTTTCAAATCTTTTTTTTTTTTTTTTTTTTTTTTGAAGGGTAGCTAGATAGCAGTAAGAGGAAAAGAGAGACTGTCCAAACTATCCTAGGTGTTCTTATGTTTAAACACAAGTATATTATGAAGATTGTTGGGTGCTACTCTGGTACAAAAATATGTCGTCTTCAGAAAGGATAGAGAACTGATTTTGCAAAAAATCTAAGATTTGGAGAAGGTCAAATCAGAGCTTCATTATGCTTGTTTCGTCAAGAATCAGGAAATTGTTTCTTCTGCCAAAAAGATCAACCGTCTTTAAAAGATTGCTTTTGAGTTTGCGTTTAAAGATGAAAAGCTGAAGGGCATGCTACTTGCCAATGAGTTCTTGGATAAGGATTACGATGAGTTACAAAGCATCAATGAGGACCTTGCCATGAAAAATGAGCAATTAAAGAGAAAGAAGGCAACTCATGAAAGCGCTCTTGCTCATATTCAGGCCAATTTCTACAAGTTAGGCTTTATGGATCGTTTTCAAGGAAGGTCACCTGATTATGAGTTCTCTGAAGAAGATTTGAAGACTTTTTCTAACTCTTGAAAGGATTTGCTTGAGTTTAACTTCTCTGCTGTTGTAGATAGAGCAGTTGAGGGTGAAGTTACTGAGATTGGAATTGTTGAAGATGAAGTGGTGGAAGTGCGAGCTATTGAAGCAGAGTTGGTTGTTGACGAGCCAGTGGATCCAAGCTTTTGATGAGTAGTCTGCTTTGAAGATTTTAGAAAATTTCTTTTCTTTTTAGTCTAGACTTTGTTTCTCCTTTGCTTAGCTTGTGTCGAATTTTGGTGGACTTCGTGCTGGTTTATAAATTTGCTAGAAATTCAATAAACTGTTTTCTTTGCTTTACTCTATCTTCATTATTCAATTGACTTGAATGTTCTTGAAACTTTGCTTACTGGAAGCATCTTGTAAAACTTTAGCCATAGAAGTGCGAACTATTTGCATGGCTTTGATAAAAACAGGCGCTCCTAGCAAGCTTATCTAGGCCACAAGTTTTGGATTTTTAGGGCGTTAAACTGCTGAGTTCACTGTGCACTACTGCTCCCTAACCATGTGATGCTGGTGCTGCTAAGCTGGTCTTGGACTTCATTGCTCGAACAAAAATCGTTTTAAATAAGAACCTGTTTGTGACAGTGGACTTTAAGCTGATGAGACTTTGTATTTTACAAGGCTGAAGTGCGTGATAGGACGAAGACTTTCCTAAGTTGTCAGGAAGTTGGACTGCATCTGTAATATGAGGTAACCGATCATTTGAGTTGGTATCTGATGTGATAAAAGTTAAGCACTCAAATTAAACCCTCTTGTTGTCAAATTGTAGTATAAGTGCAAGTAGGGATCGTTCTAAACCGGGGATTAGGAGGGCTTGCTAAAACCTCTAAACTGACTTAAAATACAAAAACAAAGTTAAAAACGTTTGGAAAGACTCCAGGGACTCAAAACGAACTCAAAAGACTCAAAACAAGCTAAAAACACTCAAAACTGCCTAAAAACACAATCTGGGCAGTTTTAGACTCTAAACACTACTTTGGAAGAAAATAAGGTTTTGACTTGACTCAAAACACTCTAAAACACAAACAAAACAGATTTTAAACACTTTGAAACAAGAAAGTAAATGGGGGTTTTGGTTTTGACGAAATTGAATCAAACAAACAAATTGTAAAACTAAACAGATTCTAAAACGAATTTAGGAATTAAGATGATGGATGGATTAGTTAGAGGTCCGTTCTCCACACATGACACACTTGTATACGAATTGATTTCCAATTGCTTTTCAATAAACTCTGATGCGCAACACCCCAGATTAACCGTGATGCACAAATTAACCCTCAGATTTTCCTTTACTCATTGAATTGGATGAATGCATGTGACAACTCAAATCATTCTCAAAAAGTCCTCTACATGAATGCATAATAGAGATACAATCAGAGATCATTATGTTTCATGAAAATCATAAGTGTTGACGAGGCAATTGTAACTATGAATGCATGATACTTTTGCCAAGAATTCAATTAACGCGATTGTGACAATCAACCTTCACTACTCAGGAATATAAACTTGTAACGATTAGGTGAAACTCATTTATATTCTAGCATCTGATTCATGCATGAAAACTAAGTATGCATCCTTAATAAACATACACATATCAGTTATGAATAAAACAGATAATTGAATTGCAATCATAACTTATCAAATCACAATTGGCAAAAATCAATTCATATCTCAAGCATGTTCATGGCTTCAAACTTCCCCCTAACTAATTAGGGGTAGCCACTAATGATTACAGCAAGTTCAGAAAGTAATAACGAATTAAACATTGAAAACAAGAACGAAGTACACCTAAAATGCTCCAATCTGCAAGCATAAAGCGCACAGGTTCTTCTTCTTCCCCAACTAGCTGCAGCACAAGGGTTCAAGGGTGTGTATGGACGTATGAAAGGGTCAGAGATGGATTTAGGATGGATGTAGGTTGCGGCAAGGCTTGGAAGATGGTTGGAATTGTGTTTGGATGTGTAGAATGGTGGTGTGGAGTGCGGCAAAGGGTTCTGTGATGAATGGCTGGGGTCCTTGCGGCAAAACCCTAAAACATGTATATATAGGCACCTCAAAACCCTAGAGAAATCAGATTTGTATTTGGGCTTAACAGAAATTAAGGAATAAAGGCCTAGGGTGCGGCATTTAACTTGGAAAAGGAATTGTGGTCCAATTAATTTCTGAAAAGGATTTGTAGAACCCAAATCCACAAGGAAAAGGCCTAACAATCAGAATCCAATAGGGAAAGGGCCTGAGAGGTGCGGCACAATAGGATAAGGGCAAGGGAATGCCTTGCAAGGCAAGGAAAAAGGATTCTAGAAGGAAATGAGGCGCCAAATTTTTAGGATTCTAGAAGGAATGTGTTTTGTGGCAGATTTTGGGGTTTCTAGAAGGATTTGAGGCGCCACTTTTGTAGGACAAAGGATAGGACTTCTAGAAAGTGTGTTTTGAGGCTGATTTCAAGCCTTTTTCTCTTCAAACTCGTCCAACAACTTGCCTCCATGCTTGCACTATCCAATCTTGGCTCAAAAATGCTCTAGAATGCTCCAAATTGCTTCTTTTTGCATACTTTGTCCTTAGAACTTGAAAACACACGAATTTGGCTTAAAAGACTAAATAACTAAGAACTAACAACGTAAAAGCACAAGAACTAGCTAACTAAGTCGCATAAATATGCTCCTATCAGTATCCCATACACAACACGATAAGACTCTGTGTGAACACGAAAATCACTAACTAGTCACAAAAAACGTGTGCAGTTGTAGGGAAAAACACGAGCAGCTATTCAGGGAATGTGTTACACGTTATGTCACCAATCCCTTGAGCTGCGTAGCCTGTAGCATAACATGATAAAGTTCAGTGTGGACACAAAAATTGGTAACTTGTCACAATAAACATGTACAATTGTGTGGAAACTCATGGGCAACAATTTAAGGAATGTATTGCACTTTTGGGGCCACGAATCCCTTGAGTTGCGTAGCTCGTAACACAACATGTTAGAGTTCCGTGTGAACATGAAAATCGTTGACTTGTCATAGAAAACATATGCAGTTGTGTGGAAATTCGTGGACAGTAATTCAGGAAATGTATTGAACTTATGCTTCTTCTAGTAAAAAAAGCCGGATTTCTGCGAATTCAGCTAAGGGCACGAATCCTTCAATTAGCTAAGTCTAGTATGCGGATCCTATGAAGAGACTATGGTGGCTATTTCTGGAGACAACGTCGAAGGTTGTTATGCGTCTAGTTACAGCGGGGAAACCATCCACGTCTGGATATCTGAGCAATTTACCTTCTCCCAAAGGGAAAGTAAACTCAAATGGGTGGTGAAAAATTACTTTATCCTCTCGGACTAGAGAGCATACCTATATAAATGTCAGAGAATTAGGTTAATGTCTCGCACTAGAGAGCTTGGAATCTGCTGTTGTGAGTGCAGCTTGTTGAAATGGGATTGTGAAACAACATAAATAATCATCTGCTTGTGAGATCTTGTTCGGCAATCTGCTTGAAACTTTGATTTTTTTTAGGTTATGGCTGGTTGTAGCTCAAGAAATAATTAGAGGTTTCCCATAGCACTGCGATAATGTTTGAGATGCCTCCCCAGATCCTCGACTCCTTGGAATTTGACGTATGGCATGATGAACTTGCGTATCTGATGGGTCTATTCAATCTCCAAACTGAATGGTGACAGGCCTATATTAGTCACACCTCTTTAGAGTACTTGTCCACGGTTTCAATGGCAAAATCGCGTAGTCACTTAGTTAAGAACATTTTTACTTTTTCATGGATTTGCCTCAGCTGGGGCAGTAATGCCTCAGGTAGTATACAGGCTTTGTTCTACTCTTTCTGACAAGTTTCTCGTTCGTCTCGCAACTGTGGAACACGTTGTTCATCTCTGGTTGGTGAGTGAGCAACTCGTGCACTTGGAGTTGAGTGCCAGTTGAACTTGACCTTGAGATTTATCTGAGTCTTTTCCTATTCTCTTTATTGCCCGCTCTAGAGTAAGATGGGAAAAATTCTATGTGATCCATGTCGTAAATAGACAATGAGCTTAGGCTCAAGTCTTGTGACACACCTCGACCCGGAAAGTCCACTTAGACTCCGAATCGAGTTGTGCTGGCCAACACCTAGAGGGTGACGGAACCATAAAGTGTAGCGTAGTGGAAGAAGAATGTGAATAAATTTAAACCTAAAAGTGCCTAATCAAAAGAGTGCGCGGGTGAGCGGGATTGAACCATTTTCACACGTGATGTTAGAGCATAAGACAGTATAGTGAATAGAATGAGTGTTATACCACTGAAGGTAACCATCTTCTGAGATTTGCCAGAATCCTCGTATACACGTAAGCACAACTACTAAACCTGGAGGGGCGAAAAACAAAGTTGAGTGGGTCAGCAAAACAACACTTGTAAGAAAACCTTTAATTTCGAACATATTAACCCCTCGCCGTAAAACAAGTATAGTTTCCTTAAAACATACTACGTAAGTATGTAAACAATAATACAACAGCAATATAACTAGAAATATGCCTAGTCATGATATATCAAATGCCACAGTAATATAATCATGTAATAATCAAGTATAATCAATTGCTCATCAATCTATGCTAGCACACGAGTAGGAGTTGCATAATGCAACCTGTACGACAGGACTGGGTGTAATCAATATGCTCTAGTACTACAATCACGTAAAGACTGGCACCGAAGCGTGATCACATACGAGTCGAAATTGCCTAATGCAATTTGTACGACAGGACTGGCACCTAACTTGGATCCAAGGCGAGCAAATGGTGTGGATGTGAACATACACATGAAGGATTGGCCCTAGCTCTGGGCGGAGTACTAATACCGGCGTGCAGCAGATGAGCATGTACAAATATGTATAAATGTCATGACAGTAATATCCCAACCATATAGCAGCATTTATCACAATTTATATCACAATAACGAATACTTGGCAATATAAGCTTAAAGGTGAAGTAACTACGCATTTAGGGAAACTATAAATATGTATAGGTATAAAATAAACTGCCCTCTCACAGATACGCAGTCGAAACGAAGCCTCCTAGCCTTGCTTGACCCCGTACGCCCACGGGATACGTTTCCCCTATATGTGAAATACTAATTAACTTAGTTTAATAACACATAAACGGAAACTTAAATAAAACCTCTGTAGATTGCTCAAACATAGGGTTTGAATACACGAAATTGATCTACTCGAATTCACGGACCTACACAAATTGACAGAAGGTTAATCGGAGGCCGGACGCGCTGCCACGCTCCACCACAAGTGGATGCACTAGCAGCCACGTGCTGCACTCGCCGATGACCCACGTGAGCCCACACGCCGCGAGTACGACTGTACTCGCCTTCTTTGCGAGCTCCTGTGTTTTGTAGGTTGAAGGTCCAACTTCCAGAGTTCCTAACGAGCTCGATTCTCAACCAAATTCAATTATACAAAGACCAATTCGAAGCTAAGAATGTAATGAATCGATCTATATTTACTGAAAGTTCAAATGTGGTCCGTGTTGTCCAGGAATTTGACCTGAAAGTGGCCAAATGACCAAGTATCCAAATTTCCAGAAATCTGGGAATTTCTTCCCAATTTTCAAAGTGAAGTTCTAACTCGATAGTTAACCAAACTCAGTGATTCAAAAGCCATTCTGAAGTTAGGAATATAGAGAACAAGTCTATACCTATTAGGAGTCCAGTTGAGGTCAAGGTTGGCCGAAAAAAATGATCTGAAAATGACCAAATGGTCACGATTCCAGCCTCCAAAATTTCAGGATTTATTCCTCCGAGTCATTTCAACGTTTACCTTTCACTAAGATGTCTGAAAATCAGTCACACATCCACAAATTCGATGAGAGGAATTCAAAACTAGTGTCCAGAGACCTTACCTTGGTCGAACTCGACAAGAATTCATCGGAGAAGATGATGAACAGTGGCAGTGGCCACTGTCGGTTGATGCTCACGGTCTAAGCTTACAGAATAGAGAAGGACAGGGCACGGTGGTGGTCCGACGGTCTGACTCGCCAGAGAAGTCGAGTGATGGTGACTGGGGTTAGTGCATGGCCTTTCGGCCACTCTGCGTGTGCAGAGAAAATAGAGAGGGTTTGAGAGAGGGTGAAGTTTGAGTGCTCTGTGTGGAGGACAGATTTTTGGGTAAAATCTGATTGGTTGGGTAAAAGTGATGGTGATGACTTTTGATTGGTTTGCCCACATTGAGGGAAAGTATGTGAGTGGTGGAGAGGAAAAGAAGGCAAAAGCAAAAGTTGATTGGTGGATGGGTGTGAAAGAAAGGATAGATTTTTTAGTGTGATCATCACACAAGATGGTACACCACGTGTCTCTATATAAATGGTGGGATATGTATTTTAAAAGGTTAATAACTTAAAAATTAAAATTTTCCACCACTTACATAAAAACACGTGGTGTACTATCCGTATTCCTGTCACAACTAAAATTTTTTCGAAAGAAATAGGACTGGATCCCTTTTAGGGATTTGATGAATTTGTACCATTTTTAATGTACAAATCTATCATTTCATCAGTGTTCCGACATTGTAAATTCGTACACGCGTTTACAAAATTACCTATGACTAACGTATTTTAACAGACCGTAACTTTTTCGTTACATATCCGACTCAAGTCTAACACGCGCTCACGCGTTCGTGACGACGAGTACTAATTTAGTACGAAACCAGGAAAATGAAACCGAAAACCACGTCCACGTCAGATTCCACTTTTGTCTAAAAAGGGTAAAATCGTCAATTCACACCAATGGAAAAGAAATTACAGTGAAAAGAAGGTATGGGTCGTCACATCTTGAGTGTCTGTCAAAGCGTGGACCCAACCATGAATGTATATTTGTTTACGGGTGAAGCAGAGAATGAACACTTCTCAGCACGCTACGGTGGGAGAAAGTGTTTCTGCATGGGCCAATGGGTGAATGCACTATGCCTGAACACCTAGTTCAAGGCTAGTTGAGTGGTTATTTGACCAATCGCCTTTAGAAAGAGATATCGTCATCAGCTCATGTCCTGTTTCGAGACACTTGGTCAAGAGTGTGCTACATTTCAATATGCTCGAAGAGCTGACTCAAGAAAGTGGCTATTGCGCGGTGGCGATTGTCAAATCTACGATCTGCCAGTATAGGTTTGGATTGCCATTCTGGGTGAATGAGCTAGGTTGATTGGAATCTTCGTGAGTGGTTGAACTGTAGTGTATAATGGGCACAAAATTTAAGCTAGAATGGGTCAGATTCGTCGAAAAACGGGTTGGAATAGTTGTCGGTTCATTTTTGGTTCGCCGACTAAGTTGGGTGGTTTGGTCTAGGGACCGCCAGTTAGTTTAGTTGGACCAGTTTTGTGATTGGTTCAACTGAAGCGATTCCAGGTTAAGTACGCAAACACGGGTCACTAGAGTGGGACAGCTCGCGAGGCCTTAATCAGCTGCAGTGAATATGCTACTGTGCTAATGGCTATGGGCTGCCTGATTGGGCTACATCTAGACCTGACAATTTCTTGCATGACTCGTTAACCTGATAGGAAACAACACAAAAATGAGGGGTTCTACTCAACACATTAACTAATTTGGTCATTATCGGATTACCCATTAAGAACCCTTTAAGGTTTACCCACAGGTAACCCATTTCAACCCCTTAAGAAAAAGGAAGGATCGGTATCCCTAGTTCCATTCCCATTATTTTCGTGGAATTAGCTTGTAATGGTGAAATCAGTATCCCTAGTTCCATTCCCATTATTTATGAATCAACCTATCAGTTATCTTCATCTTTCTTGCATTTTTAAGTTATTTTTTACACACCCTAACCCGGAATGTCCACTAGGACTCCGAATCGAGCTATGCTAGCCGACACCTGGAAGGTGAGGACGCCATAAAGTGTAGTGATGTGGAAGGTGTGAATAAATTTAAACCTAAGAGTGCCTAAATACCAGAGTGCGCTGGTGAACGGGAATGAACCCATTCACACGTGATGTCAGAGCATAAGTAAAGTACAGTAGAACAGGTAAAGATTATACCCTCAGAGGTAGCCACCCATACTGAGACTCGCCAAGAATCCTCGTCGATACGAACTTTCAGTAGCTAAAACCTGGAGGGGCGCAAAACAGAAAATGTGAGTGGGCAAAAACAAAGATTTTGAAAACATCTTTCTTTTTCTAAACATAATAACCCCTCACAGTAAAACCCGTATAATTTCCCTGAAATAATAATACGTACGTATATAAAAATTATGCTCGAGAGTAATGGAAACCAAGTATATGCCATGTCAAGAATCTCAGCAATGAAATAAGTGAGCCAGGTGAGATCAATCAATATAAAATGACATGTCAGCCGGAGTCACCTAACGTGACCTGTATGGCTAAGCCTATAGCTCATCTACCAATTCCTGCACACGAGTCGGAACCACCTAATGTGGTCTGTACGATATGCTGGGTGTAATAGATACACTCAAGTGCTACGATCACGTGAAGGCTGTGCGAAGTATCACAAGTTACCTACGAGTCAGAACCATCAGTGTGATCGGTACGACAAGCTGGCACCTACCTTGGATCTAAGGTGAGCGTGTGGTGCGGAAGGTGAATGATCACGTGAAGGCTAGGCCCTGGTCTCGGACGGAGCACTAACACCGGGGTGCAGGATAATGAGTACTAGATGCATCGAATCACATCCATACATAATGCAACCACTATCACCAATAAGTACTCACCTGAAGCTTACCTGGGCTTCCGCGTCATTAATAAATATTATGCATATCTATACTAATGCATATACTAAAATATAATGCAATTGACATGGCATAGAAAACGTAATTCCATTTAAAACAATTTCTAGGGAAAATGTAAAGCATATATAAGTATATATATAGAAAACCAAAAGCCCACTCACTTGAGGTCCGCACTACACTCCCTAGCATGAATATCAAAATATCTCGAACGATCGTCGCCTATAACAAATATGAAACCACGTCTCAGAATCCTTATTGATAGAACAAGTAATTTACATAAAACACATCCCCAAGGACGTTCTAGAATGATTTGAGACCCATCGACCAAAAGTCAATCGTCAGTCAAAGATCGACGGTAGGGTCCACAACCCTACGTAACTCGATCTGGAAGATCCGCACGTCTGATTTCCTATCCGTAACTTCCAAGTACCCACATTATGCTTTTAGAATAACATACTAAAGTTTCGTTACGATCCAACAGCTGGATCTCCACCAATTGCAAGTTCAAGTGGCGGTTAACGTTTTATTTTATAAACTTACAAATCCAATTCGGGAAGATCCGTACGTCAGATTCCTGATCCGTTAGTTTCTGTGGTCCTCAAATATTACGTACTATAACCAAGGTTCTAAAAGTCGCTAGGCGCTAGTCACTAGGCGGGCGCTTAGGCGGACTAGGCGGATTTAAGTAAATCAATCATATTTCGTGTAAATAAGTGTCTGCTTATACTTGAAATATATATAATTTTGTCATAAACTACAAAATAGAATGCATATATATTATGAAGTGTTGGAACATAATGAAAACATGTGAAATAAGGATATAATGTGTGTTTATTTAAGTATGCAACAAGTCTCTTGCAATTTATTAGAAAAAAAAAAAAACAAAATGCAAAATGAAAGTTATCTATTTTCTGTCTAAGTGAGTTGCGACCTAGGCGAGTGTTTAGGCGGGTCTAGGCAGTGTAGGCGGGAGCCTAGGCAGTCTAGGCGGGTGCCTAGGCGGTCTAGGCGGTGCCTCAGTAGGTCTAGGCCCTTAGTATTAATCGGGGAGGTGGCCAACCGCCTAGCGCCTAGGCGGGGCCTAGGAGGCGCTAGGCAGGGATTTTTAGAACAGTGACTATAACTTATTAAAGTTTAGTGACAATCCAATGGTCGGATCATTGATTGCTATAATGTTCAAGTGGCGGACCTTAACGAAATTTTACCGGATTCTGCAGATTTTGCAGATTTTCTAGGCAATCTTTGGAACTCCATATCTCACTTGTTTGTCAACCCAATTCGACCCATAATATACCAAAACGAAGCTAGAGAAGTGTAGAACAAGATTATATCTGCTTGGAGTCCAAATGGTTGCCGGAGATGGCCAGAAAATGGCCTGAACGACAGCTGTCTGCGGGAAAACAGGGAAATTCGCCAGAATTTCTGGGCAACCTTTCAACGTCCATAACTTTGTCAATACTCAACTAAATCAAGTGATTCAAAAGCGGAAATCATATTTCTAGACGATACAAAGATATTGGTACCCTACAAGATGGCTATCTTGTCCTGATGTGGCCAGAAAACGCCTCGAAAGTGGCGGAGGTCGCCGGAAACTGGGCAAACTTTAAATCGTTATAACTTTCTCATTTCTCCACCAAATCACACGATCCAAACATGAAAATTCATCTACACAACATGAAAAATCGATTTATACCTGTTTTGAGTTCAAAAGATGGCTGGGAATTGTCTGAATGACGCCTAGAAGTCTCGGCCCAAAACCTTGTTCTTCGAACTCGAGGTTAGGATTCGTTTTCAATGAAACAAAACTCAAAACTGGGTTTATGGTGATGAAGACATGCAGATAATGGTGGTTTTGATGTTCAACAAGCTGAAATTTTTGGTGATGATGGTGGTTTGTTTCACGGGAGAAAGGGAGAGCCGAGAGAGAGCTAGGGAGTTAGAGAGAAGAGCTACGGAAGAAGAAAAAGAAAGAGGGTGAGTGTTCCAGAAAAGTAGGGGTGGCCCCACGTGGCACTTATCCAATGGTCAGACAAAATACCACGGGTGTTTCAAATGATAAATTACCAAAATGCCCTTGACGTTTAAAGGTTCATAGAGTTTTCGTTATAACTCCAAATTACATTCCGCTTACGCCCACGCGTCCGTAGCGACGAGTACTACGAGGATACGCCAAGAAACGAGTCTTACGTGACACAACACAGCAGTCAACAAAAGTCAACGCATTTACCTCGAAGGGCATTTTCGTAAATTCACTTATTAAAATTATAAAAAAAAGGGTAAAATTGGGAATGGGTCGTTACAATTTTAGTTTTCAATTGAAAAATCTAAATTCAGATTGCATTTTCATTGTTTAGTTAGGGTTCACATAAAGCTAGTAATTTGTAGAAGTCTAATCAGTCCCTGTGGTTCGACACCTTTACTTGTGCTATAATACTATCCTTGTATTTGACAAATAACATCTTTTAAATAGTGATAAACAAATCTCTCTCGCATCTCTTCCTCTTTATCTAAAATTTTGTGGTTCATTTCTTAACAACATGGTCTTAATCCTGTACTCATACATAGTCTAAAGGCAGGATCGCTATCATGAGTTATTCTATTTTTTTCAAAGTTACGTACCCATAAATTCATACAGTAGTTGACCGCGCTTAATATTAAGAGTAAATTGTAGCTATAGTCCCTTAACTTTAACTCAATTGGAGCAATGGTCCCTCAACTAAAAATCCATTACCATTGGTCCCTCAACTTTAATTCAACTGGAGAAATTGTCCCTTAACTTTAATCCAATTGTAGCAATGGTCCTTTCAATATAACTCGTTTTAACAAAAATTTTGACATAGCTGACGAAAAGAACCATAATTATACACTTTGATGAGTTGAGGGATCCTAATTGTATAAATGGTCATTCCAACATAGCTTATTCTGACAAAATTTTGACAAAATTGATGAGAAGGACTATAGCTACACATTTTGATAAGTTGAGGGACCAATGGTAATGGATTTTTAGTTGAGGGACCATTGCTCCAATTTGATTAAAGTTGAATGATCATTCGTACAATTTACTCTAATATTAATGAGTTATTCATAATATCTTTCTAATTAAAATACGTAAATTACCAAACTTTCTTAGATCTTCCTGGATAAATTAGTAGCGATAATTTGTTTCTTGCAACACCACGTAAACTTAATTATTAATTAATAATAACTCCAAATATGAATTAAGAATTTAGAGTAATGCTAAGTAAACTAAATTTATAAATTAAATTATGTGTCACCAATAAGAAAAAAAAATACGTTAATTAACACTTAAGTAATAATCCAAGGGTAATGCTAGAGAGACTAAATTTTGTAAACTAAATGACATGGAAGTTGATGATTGAATTATTATTTAAGTGTTGATTAATATGCTTATTTCTTATTGGTGACACATCATTTAGTTTATAAATTTTGTCTACAAATCGGGTAATGTTAGGGATACTAATTTTGGAGACAAAATTTACAAACTAAATAATGTGTCACCAATATGAATGAGCACATTTATCAATGTTTAAGTAATAAACTAATCATCAACTTCCATGTTCTTTAGTTTCTAAAATTTTGTCTTCAAATTTAGTCTCTCTAACATTACCCCTACAAATTTAGTCTACCTAGTATTTCTCCATTCATCAACTTCTATGTCATTTAATTTACAAAAGAGTAATGTTAGAGAGACTAAATCTTTTAAACCAAATTTGTAAACTAAATGATGTGGTTGGAGATGATTAAATTATTAATTAAGTATTGATTAACGTGCTTGTTTCTTATTTGTAACACATAATTTGGTTTGTAATTTGGTTTAAAAAATTTAATCTTCCTAGTATTACTTTTTACGAAATTTAATCTACAAATTTAATCTTCTTAACATTATCCAAGAATTTGTATAGGAAATTTCAAATCCCTTGCCACAGTACAAATAAGAGCGCCTTTAAGAAAAGCCCCACGTACCAACATACAATAATTGAGATTAGATACGAGTTGCTGTCTCATAACAACCCACACTAATTCATCCAATACCATTGGATCTCGATTCGATGCACACTAACTCGTCTATTTGAATAATTAAATTTATTCTTGAATTTAGTCTCACTAACTCGCTAATCAGATGTAAAAACCACATTTAATTTTTATTTATATTTTGGGAAATGCAAATTTTGTTTTTCTTTTTGAATTTGTAAAATAGGTGTCAAAGGAGCTGAAATTTTACGTAGTTATTATCTATAATCTTCGATCAAGATGATGCATATTTTACTCTCCTGAAAATTATTCATCGAAGAACTTTTTGACCGACATTTTTCATCGTGTCTGGACCATGGTTGATACTTTACGTGTTATTATATAAGTAGATAAAAGTTTTATTTTTTAAATTATTAGTTTTTTAACACAAGATCTCTACTACAAGAGATGTATATGTGTTTTACATCCTAATATGCCGCTCATCTGGAGATGCAAATAGAGTCCTGATCCTCTTTGTGAGGATCCCAAGGATTTCTGAATCTTGTCTATTTATCGTAAATCACGCGATCAGAAATTATTTTAAATATTTTTATTTAAAAATAAACATAAACAATACATGATAAAAATTAATTGCATAATGTACGATAAATGAACACAATTTACGAATCATCAAGATCATCATCAAAAGAATCAGTAGAGAATCTGTTGGATGCAAATATGACATGATGTTGTTTTCTTTAGTTAGAAAGGTTATTTTTTTTCCCACGTCACAAAAAAATGAAAGGTTCAAACTTCAAAGTGTCAGAATACAAACAAATAAGACACTGTTTTGAGATTCAAAAGTTCAGAAATTATTCGCGTTTGCATAGATGATAAATGTTAAGAGATTTTTCAATGTGATCGGAATATCGGATGATACATTATGTGTTATTATACAAATTGTGAGATATGTGTATTAAAAAATTAATAACTTAAAAAATACAATTTTTCACCATTTATATAAAAATATGTGGTATAGCACTTGTATTCTAGTCACAATAAAAAATTTCTCATAGATGTATGTAGCATTATTCTAGTAATTATCATTGAAAGCTCCATGCACATATGAACATCCGAGAGATCATAAACGTCTTGCATGCTCAATATCTATGACCAAATAAATTAATTAATCTATAGCACATAACTAAAAAGAGATTTATTTTGTTAGACATTTTTATATGGTCAAACTATAAATTTGAATCACTCATTTGAACAGCATTAAATAATTTAATTTATATTTATGTGAAAGAACATTTTTCTGTAACACTATCCTTTTTGCCTTTTTTTCTTTCTTTTTGTGTTTTCTTTGTATATTCAGTCCAGCTACATGTGGGCTTATGTCTTAAATTATTGAGAGCTTTAACGAAAAGTTTCCGAGACTATTTACTTTAACGAAAAATCATATTTTTACACTAAACAGTCAATCCTAGTACTATTCACTTTACCCTTTATTTTGTCCTTATCATTACAACTCAAAGTTTTCAAGCTATTTTCATTAATTTTTCTTAAATTATAATCATTTTTCGATATCTCTACAATATTGCTACAGATGAAAAAAAAGAAAGAGTAATATTACTCTTGAATCACAAAGGCTCCATGCAAATATGACAGCTTTAGCCAAAGAGATAAATCAACAGCTTGAATAATCAAACTCCCTGAACAAAACCCACGTATATCAACCCCACATACCACACTATTTCGTTAATTAATCCACTATTTATAAATATGATTATTTTAGATATATTGATTATATATATTAATAATCTAGCTACATGATAGAGCAGGCATTAGGGTTGTCATCGCTGAACATGACTGTGTAGCGGTCGTCCATGGCAGTCTCAGTGATGTTTGAAGTGTCGGCAACTTTCCTGACCATATTAGGAGGTGCCTTCTTGTCATATGCCTGAGAAATATAAGGATGAGCAACCAGATTGTACGGAACATAAGGCCACAACTCACACTTCTTCTTTGTTGACTGAGCAGCCTTCAACACTTTCTTTGCCTCAACGTTATATCCAGTCACAGTTGCCTTCTGCTGCTTCAAGTCGATGTCCACAGATTTAGCACCTACAAACAATTATCAAAGTGAATTAATTCACACCAAAACCAGAGGAAGTTGGGTTTCCACGCTAGAACTAATTGTGAATAGGAGGGAGAGATGCCCAAAATTATTTAAATCACTATGGCGAAGATGCTCTTTTTGACGTGGACAACACTCAACGCGCTCCCTAAAACGCAGCTAGGATAGCCTATTAATCATATATATATATATATATATATATATATATATATATATATATATATATATATATTAGAACTCATATAAGATCATTGATCATATTAATTTTCGTCTAAAGTTTCAGATTACCAGTCTAATGCTAAAAATATGAATTTATTAATCCCACCTTTTACGCCGGAGAGGACACTCTTGACCTTGCGGGCACAGCCTTCACAGTCCATCCTGATTTTTATGGCTACCGTTTGCATTTGCTTCTTCTTCTTGCCTTTTTTGGCACTGCTTAGTACATCTGATAAGTACTCCAAAGTACCTTGAATTCCCATTTTTTCAGCTTATTGTTCTAAACGCTAGAATGGTTGATCGTTGGTCTTGGACAAGCTTATATATGTATATTAGCTAGCTACTGATGAAAATATTTATATATAGCTAAAGATCCAAAGTTCGAAACCCTCCTCTAAAAAATGAACGATGAAGACTTGAAGATGTAAGGACTCAGGAGCTAACTTACTAGAGAAAAGCAAGAGATGGGTGTTGATAAAGAAGAGTGCTACATATATATACCACAAAAACGTGTCTAGTTTATTCTTTTCCAATAAGTGCATGAAAGGAAAGAAGAGAGCTATAGAGGCAATAGAAAAGGTGAATGGGTGACTAGAAAGAGGAGGACACCGGTACTTGGTATTGCGCTCTTGCTAGCTTCTGTTCTTTGGATTTTATAGTGAGTTGAACAGATGGCTGATAGAAAATAATATCCAAGAGAAATTAATAAAATAAAACATGTAAATAATTTAAAAAGGAAGCCTAGCTAGCTGCTCTATAAACTATAGGAAACTGACCTTCATATAATCCATGTGGATTCCCTTTCTCTAAAGAGGATGAGAACTCAAAAGAAAATATTCCTTTTAAAGATGCTATATTAGTAAGGCACTTTTGCTCCTATCGTTAGAATTAATCGATCACTTCTTAAATTGGAATTTATTATAGTAGTGTTACACTTAATATCTATTTGTATCATTATTTTCACAATCTTTCTAATCGAGGTAGAGTCTACCAACGTATGTATGTCTCATTTATATTAGAGAGATGATACAAATAGATAGTAAAAATAATATTTTTGAATTAATTATGTGGCCGTGAAAATGAGACTAATTAACATGAAATAGATTCAGAGTTATTGTGATATTCCACTGTAATAATACACGGTTATGTAGAAAGAATCTTATGCATAACAATGCATTATTAGAATAGAAAGCCACTTGACAGTGAACTTATTTCATGTAAGTCATTTTCTATAAAAACGCAGTGAGCCCCTAAAATAACCAACGAAGGACAAGGGTACTTCAAGTATAAGTTGGCTAAATTGGTGCATATTTGAATTAATTAAGTAAACCTCGTCAATGGCGGATCCAGGATTCTAACATCAAGTAATCTCAATCAAGGTATGCTAGGTGCTAATCAGGCAGTGAGCTAAGGCCTAGAGTCAAGATGGGGCCTAGACAGATTTAAGTAAGTTTATTATCATATGAATACATGTCTGTTTACACTTAAATAAAACTATACTTGTATTGAGAATTTGGGTTATATTTTAATTAGGTTTATTATTTAACATATAACATACAAAAATATCAAAAAAATTTGCTTTAGTATTTTAGTGAATTTGATGGTATGAGATGAAAGTTCAAGTGATTACGAGTTCGTAATACTTTATGAAATATTTTTCAGATGTCATATGAATTTATAGTGAAATTAAATAAAAATAATGTGTCAAACATATGGTATAAAAAGTATTGATTGAGTAATACACCATTCCTTTATTAATTAAAATGCTAGGTGGCACAACATGATTGAACAATAATTAAAAAAAAATTAAAATAAAAAAATAGAGAGTTGGTCACGTGGGAAATGGAGAGATAAAGTCTTTCTTCTTTGTTGGAACCAAGGTCCAAAAACAACAGAGCCACGATTGTCTTCTCTTTGTTCCTCTTCATTTGAAATTAGTTCCTTTTTTTGTTCAAATCTTATGTCACACAATATATGTATAGTCGTGCTAGTCTTCTCTCTTCCACCACTTGGCCAGACAGTAGGGTGATTCTCAAAAATCCTCATAAGCGCTTCTTCAAAACTTCTTAGTTGTCCCCAGACCACCTGAATTCATGAATGGATCCGCCCCTAGCTACCTAGTTTCTCCAGCAAATTAAACCCAGATGTTTTTGGGTGTTGAAAGTTTTCAATGCTTAGGGTACACGAAAGGAGAAAAGGTAAACAACACATTTAAAGTTTTGAGAGTAACGCTTTGTCGAAACTTTGAATCTCTCTGTAACACGCATGATTTCATAACAAAAATATTCCACAAAATATTCAAAGGCATCACCGGCTACCACGTTAACAAATAATCAAAGGCATCATCGGCTACCACGTTAGAGATCTTGGTGGTCCACACAGATATCAACGGCTGATTATCAGCCAGGTGGCAGAATCACCTCCAAAATGGAGCTGGTGGTTACACCATCCATATACTTGTTCACTAGCAAACTATCCACTTGTGAACGCGTATTGGTGATTGGGCGGTGCGTCTGTTTGAAAAAAAGAGAGTGGATAAAGAAAAAAAAAATGAAATTTAAAGCCACAAATGTGCACGACTGCTTTGCCAGGTGGCAGCAAGGATTGTGAGTCCTCTGATTATGAGCATTTGAAAGCAAGTAATGTTAGGGAAATCGAAATTTTAAAGATATATAATGTTAGGGAGATCAAAATTTTTAAGGGGCTTTTAGATCTAGGTCCAAAAATATAGATGATTTTTAGGAGTGAGTCCAATTATCTAATTACATGTTTTTATTTCTTTTATAATCATTTTATATTTTTTTTAAATATTAAAATCAGTTAAAATCTTCTAATATTATGCATTTTTCAACTCCAAAAAATCTAATTAATATCTTATAACAAAAAAAACTAATATACTAACATAAATTATCTACAAAACATTCTATCTTAACTCAAGTAACAAATATATGAATTTATATTATACCTGTAAGCGAGATATGAAACCTAATTAAATGGTAGGAAAAAAACATAATATACCTACAAGCAAGACACATTAATCTATGACACATTGATTATAAAAAAGACTATGTCATATAGATACATAAAAATAATTAACCTGTGATATACGTTGATTATAAAAATTAAAAATAAAATCTATAAATGGGGTTTCAAGCACGAGGAAGAACAAGAAATAACAAAAATAAAAAGAAATAATCAAAGAGATAATTAGGAAGAAATTTGATTTTTATAATAAATCTTATCATTGAATAGATAATTATTGATAATTAAATAATTAAATTTAAGGAATTGTACTTGTTTTAATAAATTGGACTATTCCTACTATTGGTTAAAAAAATTGGACTTATATCAAGTTTCTCTTTAAACTATATGATGTGGTGGTTGATGATTGGATTATTACTTAAATGTTAATTAACGTGCTTATTTCCTATTGGTGACACATCATTTGGTTTGTAAATTTAGTTTAAAATTCAAGTCTCCCTAGCATTATCCAGTAAATCAAATTTGCAAACCAAATTATGTGTCACTAATAGTAAATAAGTACGTTAATCAACACTTGAGTAATAATACAATTATCAACAACCACATCATTTGATTTGCAAATTTGATTTTAAAAAAATGGATCTTTGTAACATTGTCCTTTGAAACCACCATGAAACTAAATCTAATTAAGGTTTAATTAAGCTCTCCATCAATCCGTTCCCTTTGGCGCAGAGAAGGGATTGGCTTGACAATTTAATTAATTAGGAGTTTCCTCTTAAATCACGCCAACAGTTTGGGATTTTTTTAGATTAGATTTATGTCCTTTGATTAAATTAAATTGGTCGGTTTGCTCTAAGAAATCTAGCTACCTTGAAAATAAGGGGAAAAAGAAAAACCTTTTGGATGGATAAAGTAAAATATTGCATGGTCGAATTTTCTCGTCCTAATTCAATGGAAGTCAATTTTGGTTATGTAATCAAAAGCCAAATTAATTAGGTATACATAGTGCATGATATATGAAGTTATTTAAGTTGAATGAATATATCTTAAGCAGATTGATGTTAGAGGTATATCTTAAGATTTCTTTTGAATATGCTACTGTTTGGGCCTAAAATGATTTTTTGGGCCGAGCTTGGATTTCTCGATCCAATAAGGAGTATCGAGAATATCTTAACATGGGTCCAGCCCAATAGAGTTCGATCGAGTCCTATCAGAATATGATTTCCGCCTGGATAAAGGTAAGATGGCCGAATCCTAATACAAGAGGGATTCTTTAGAGGTTAAAAGCTTCTGAATCAGAAAAGATGCCAAAATTCAAGGGATGAATTTGAATGATTAAAGAGCTTGGTTCAGAGTCCTATAGAGGTTAGGATTGGTCGAGGCCAAGTTGGATTGGGATGAGCAATTCTAGTCCGAGTGAAATTCTAGTTCGGTTATTTGGGAAATCGCTACTATAAATAGAGAAGGGGATGCATCATTCAAGGCCCTTACAACTGCCCTACGCAAACCTGTCAAACATATTGAGATTTTTATTTTCTTTTTCCCCGCCAACACATCTTCAATTTGGATAAACAGCATTGTGGAGGCAACCGACAACATCATCAGTTTGGATAAAAGCACTTGAGCCGTAGAACCAGCCGAACGAGGAGTACCTTTAGTTTAGATAAACAGCACTGCTTCGAGACCGACTGGTTATTTATCCAAGTCTCGATTGACAAGGATTTCCAAGTCCTTGTTGGAAGAGGCCATCTCATCATCATTCTCGGCGAAGTAAGGTGTTACCAAGTTATTACATTCGGCACACTGAAAGTCGAATTTGATATTGAACTTCGCAGAACTAGTAGCCTTGTCTTCAGACTCGAGAACTCAAAGGCCGAGACGTGTTCTTTCCTCGGCTGAAGTCGCGAGATCAAGAAGTCAGCAATGCGCTCAACACCACATCAACATTCATTTTACTCCCCGGCCAAACTCGGCTTAGTTACTCAACCTGCGCACCACGTAGGCTATGTAGTTTTTAGGGTCAACATCTACATAGAATTAGGTATAAAAAAGAGTTGGGTTAACTACATCCACCGGCAAAGCTATACAGAGGCGTAAGAAGGTGCGGCTACACCTTCTGTCGTCGAAAATCGACCTAAAAGCAATAATCCACCTTCTAATTCCTCTGAACCTGCAATTTTCCCTACTGCTGTTCTTTTTTCTTTTTTTTAAACACCCAAGCCAAAGCAACGTCATTTTAGACTAGAGAAAAAAAAAGCTGAGAAAGTTGAAACTTGAAACGGCATTGTTTCCTTTATAAATAAATAAGTATATATACACACACACACACACACAACATAATAGGGGCTACTCGTCCCCCATTATACAACCAATTGGTGAGTTGGATATAGACTCCAAACAAAAAGAAAGCAGAAGCTTCTGGCAGTACTGGCCCAACTTCCAAGCAATAGGCCACCACCTCTTAGCCACGCGCCAACGCCCTCTTCACGAGCCATCGCCCTCCACGTCGTCGTCAATTGTCAATCCCACCACCAAGAATAGCCAATTTTGAGGTAAATCTCTAATTTTTTTCAAATTTAAGTCCCTAATTGATAATTTAATATGAAATTTTGTTTAATTGATATAGTTTAATATGGTCATTGATTATTTGATACGATTATTGATTAGTTGAATTGTTGATTATTGAATAATTTATATGATTATTGCTTATTTGATTTATTGAATTGTTGTTTAATTAGTTATTAGTCATATTAGACTGTAGGAGTAAGAGTCTAAGACCTTTTTTTCTCATATAAAGTTACGTAATTAAATGATACTATAAGAAACAATGCTTAAATCCTCCTTTGAATATTCCGGGTAATCCTCCTTCGAATAGTCCGGTTAGTCCAAAATCTTCCTTTAAATATTCTGAGTAGTTCACAACAAAATGAGGTCACTGAGTTGGATGAAATTGTGAACACGAATATTCCTAAAACGAAAGAGACAAGAACACGTGTACAAAATAATATTTTGTATTAATGGTTTTTGGGTTACACTCTCTTCTACAAATTTAGCCTCTAATTCGATCTTTGTAAGGTGTTGATTTGTGGATGGGCTGTTGATCCAAAGGGTCGTCGGGGCTTGATCTTTAGGATGAATAGTTATGTAGATTTATGGATGAGCTGCTGATCCAAAGAGTCATCGGGGCTTGATCTTTAGGATGAACAGTGGTGTATGGATGAATGGCTCTTTAAGGGCTTTTGGGCTTGATCTTGAAGAATGGATGTATGGATTTGTTGATGTTGTTGATCCAAAGGGCAGTCGGGGCTTGATCTTAGGATGAATGGGTGATGAACGATGAACACATTCTTCAAGGGCCATCGAGGCTTGATCTTGAATTGGTGGAAGTTCTTCAAGGGCCGTTGGGGCTTGATCTTGAAGGGGGATTTGACAAAGAACAAAGAGAGCTTTCTTGATCTTTCGGGATTTGCTTGGGAGCTTTAGAGTTTCAAAGCTTCAAGGTTTTGGTATGATGTGAATTCGTGAATGAAAATGAATGTCTTGGCTTCCTATTTATAGAATTCCAAAACTTGATTTTTGGATTTAAATAATCAGATGAAATAAATCATTTCTGCCAAGTGTTGACACGTGTCCTGTTTGATGACTTTTCCGATGATTTTTGATTTTTCGTTGAGTCACATGCTACATGTAAAATTATGTGACACGTGAACATTGAAATTTTAATTATTGGCCAACATTTATTTCACAGAAATTTCAATGTCTACAAATGCCCCCACTTCAAGGTGCGTCATATACATATGTTTGTCACGTGTAGGAGATGCGTTTTGAAGTCCTTTAATGTAGACGCCGATCCAAGAGCAGTCGAGGCTTGATCTTGAATTAGGCTGAAAGTTTCTTCAAGGGCCGTCGGGGCTTGATCTTGAATTCGGCTGGAAGATTTTCTGGTTTCCTCCAATTGTTGATTTTCCACAGGCTTAATCTTGAACTGGGGTGGAGGGGATTTTTTTTTTTTTTTTTTTTTCTGCTAGACTTCCTCCAAATGTCTGAATTTACTTCTTTTATCCGGAGCTGAATTTGATTCGAGGGTGGTGGACGCTTGATCTTGATTCGGACTTATGATTTCTTCAAAGGCCATTGGGGCTTGATCTTGAATTTAGATAGGACCACGAGCGGTTTCAGGATTTGAACACCTGGCAGGCAGGCACGAGGTGGAGGTGATGGCCTGTTTCTTTGTTCAATCTTTCCAATTCATATTGAAAAGGGTTAAGCTGGCACGAGGTGGAGGTGATGGCCTGTTTCTTTGTTCAATCTTTCCAATTCATATTGAAGAGGGTTAGGGGATGAATCAGCACGTACAGTTGTAGCGTTTGCTGATGATCCACAGAATTGATGTTTCATTGTCACTCGTCTTATCTGTTCTCCAGGTAGATGTGGTATCTTTTCTGGAAGTACATCAACAGTTGAAGATGAGTACTCGAGAGCAATGCTAGGTAAGCAATCAGGGAAGAGGTGTCAGGCAGTCGGTTCCTGACTGGAAGCTTGATTCCAAGTGCCGACTAATTGTTCTCTTTCTTATTGTCATGCGAGTAAGAACAAAGACAAAGAAAAAGACAGGGAGAAAGCATGATATGAGATACTTTTGCTTTAGACCCTGATGATATGAGATAATTTTTCTTTTGAAGAAGCAATGGTGATTTGATGGCGATGCATGGTGAGGTTTTGCTCTTTGGCGACGGTGCTGGTGAAAAGTTGTTGAAGCTTTTTGAGCTCTTCTATTAGAGCAACAACGCCGGGCTTGGATTTGACTTAGACTCCTCCGTCTGGATTATGCAATTCTGTAGGGAAAGGCGTCGTGCTATAGTGATTTGTTACAGCTCATCACGCTGCATTCTTCTCTGCTTGTTTCTTTTGCATAGCAAAAGTGGTGCGCAACCTTTTGCCTTTGAATGGTCCTTCAAAGCATCACTTCTCAGCGACTCATCCATGCTTGGCAGCTTCAGTGCAAAGAGCCAACAACATACCAATGATTCTGCGATGTTCATGGCTTGAGACCCAGCTCCAACAATAGTTGAAGATGACCACTCGAGAGCAATGCAAGGAAAGCAATCAGGCAAAGGTTCCAAGCAATCAGTTTCAGATCGGACGTTTGATTTCAGGTTCTGACTATTGCTTTCTTTCTCCTTGTCTTGCATGTAAGAGCAAAGGTAAAGGAAAAGACAGGGAAAAAACATGATATGAAATACCTTTGTTTTCGACCCTGATGATATGAGATACGTTTGCTTTTGAAGAAGCAGCGGATGAATCAGCACATGTATTGGTTGTGCTTGTCTCCACATGCTTCGATGTATCAATTTCACCTACCTTATCTATTCTTCAGGTATCCGGTATCTTCTTTGGAAGTGCATCAACAATTGAAGATGAATACTTGAGAGCAGTGCTAGGTAAACAATCAGGGAAGGGCTTCCATGCAGTCTGTTCCAAATCGGAAGGTTGATTCCAAGTGTCGGCTGATTGCTCTCTTTCTCCTTGTCATGCAGGGAAGAACAAGAACAAAGAAAATGACGGGGAGAAAGCATGCTATGAGGTACTCTTGCTTTCGACCCTGACGATATGAGATACTTTTGCTCTGGTGTGACTTGGTTGAAAAGGTGTTTTCAGGGTGGAAGAAACTGAGTATGTTGAGAGGTTTGGTTGCAGATGCACTCTTGGCAAGGAAGAAGAGTCAGGCGTTTTGGATGTGTGCCTTGCCATGGAGGATGAATGTCGACATATATAGGGACTTCCTAATAGTAGGTAGTGGTGCGGACGTGGCCTTGTTACCCACGCTTGTCGGCAATAGCGTTGTAGTTGGAATAGTAAAAATCACGCGTTTTCAACTTGTCAAAGATCTTTAATAAAGTTGCACGTGCTATCTGAAAAGCTGAGATTGCGTCTGAAAAGTGTTGACGGACTTTATGCAGGAAAATCAGGCTTTTGAAATTAGAATAGTGGTGTCTCTTCGGTTTTTGAACGGGTGGCTGTGTTGCCTCTCCTTCTATAGAGGTATCAATTGTATTCAAAATGCACACTTTGAAGATTGCGCGCCTATGAAAATTGTCTCTGCTATATTTCTAAGATTTTACTCTATCCAACCTTTTTTCTTTTATCATTTCTGAAAATGGCTTACCCATCTAACATTTACTTATATTTGAGTCTCAGAAGCGATACAGGCGTGCCGCGTCAAGGTAATATATGGCGCCCATCCTTCTTATCTTCTAATGGTCCTCTTACAGCTAAAGACTCTGTGATGAGAGATGCAACAACAACTATGGTACTAATTAGGAACCTCCTTGCTCTTGGAGATAATAGGTTGCTTTCAAAACGGTTCGATGAGTTGGTTGTCCAAGACTCCCTGGCTCTCAGTGTTCAGTGTGCGGGCTCCGTGTCCAATATAGGCCAACGCTTACTTGCTCGAATTCGCGAAGTTGAATCATTGACGGCCGAGGTGGCAACTCTTAGTCAAAAGATCAGATGGCTCAAGCGCGAGAATCGAAAGTTGCATGTGGTTGCAAATAATTATTCAACGAACATGAAAAGAAAGCTTAACCTGCTGTAGAACTTCGAAGGTCGGATTCAAAGTGACCATCAGAGGTTTGTGGCTGTATTCCAGAGGTGCTTTTTACCTTCGTCATCTGGAGTTCGACCAAGTATTGAGGCTCCAAATAATCTATCTTCAGTGCCTCCCTCTTCTAGGGTTCCCCCGAGTACTGAGGCTTCACATAAGTGACATTTGTGAGCCTCTTTCTTCTCTTTTTTTTTTGGTTGTACATATTTGTAATTCCCTAGAAATATTAATAGACAGGCTTTATTTCATTCAGTGTATTGTGCTAAATACAAATAAAACATATATCTTACTAAGATGTGTTAATTCCTTTTGTTTTTTTTTTTTTTTTGTTTTTTTTTTAATCATTATTTTTTTAGATGGTGCTTTGGGCACCATCCTCCCCCTACTTTCCACTTCTCAATTATCATGTCGCCACCACCCCTTTTCTTTTTCCCTTTTGACTTGCTAATAGTAGCATGCATCTATGAGTGCCTTGAAGATGGCACAGCTGGGTTCCTCAGTAGGTGCTTGAATTTGCATAGGATACCATTCCTCTTTAGAAAAATGCGAGCTCCACCTTTGAATTGGCATGGGGGAACTCACGTCAAATGTGTTGATGGATCACTTTTGAACATGTGCCTTTGTCCTGCAGCTTAATCCCACTTAGAACTCTTCAATGGTGGCGTGCACCATTCCTGAAACTTTTATTTATTTATTTATTTTTTATTTTATTATTTTTGTCGGCCAACATATTCCTTTTCTTTTCTATATATCCCCTACATGGTGCAGGGAGAAATGCAGAGGAGCTTAGAGCAGGCTCATAAAGCTGCTGCCGCTGTCTAACAACATTTCTGGCAAAATTTTGTCGAATATCGACAACTGCTCGTCGCTGATTCGATTTCAGGCCAGTAGCAACAAACTCGTGGGAGGAATCTGGTGCGGGTTCGAAGACCTTGACGACATCGAGAACTAGGGAAGGCTTGCGGAGGTCGATGAGTTGACGGAGATGGGTTTTGTCGGTAGAGACGGGTTTGAGGAAAAACATCGTTGACGATAATTTGATGAACAGCTGCAAGCCTTTGCATCGGGGTCTAGTGAGTTTGTTGCATTTGAGTGAGGAGGCTTAAGTCAAGGAGGCGCCGGAGCTTGGTAGTTGAGGTAGGAGTGGTGAAGGGGGAGATGACGTTGACAGTAATGAACTTGGATCTCCAAATCCGAATATCCAACTTATGGGTATCCACTATTGCAGTAAGAGCAGTGGGCTTTGGCCTGTTGGGTGAGATTGTGCGCAGTAAGGAGAGGGCTTCCGGAGCTTGGTGGTCAGACTGGGCTTTCGCCCTCAACACAACATTCCAGCCCACTATTTTAGGCTTGCCGACATTTTGTTTTTATTTTTTTATTTTTTTATTTTTTTATTTTTGTCCCGTATGCAGTTTATGCTCTTGCGGGCCAGGAGCATAGCTTCTTCTCAGGAATAGTACCGCTTCAAGAACTTGTCGTTTATGGGGCAATCCTCAAGCCGTCTTCCGCCGTGATTAAGTAGACGCCATTAGTGTACACCTCTTGTATTACGTATGGTCAATCCCACTTTAATATGAACTTGCTTTTTGTCTTATGAGTTGTGATGATGGGCATTCATAATGCCAAGACAAGATCTCCAGTTTGGAAAAACCTTGGGCGGACCTTCTTGTTGAATGTCTTGGACAGCCGTGCTTGGTAGCATTCCAAATGTTGTTGGGCTTCGAGCCTTCTTTTGTCGAGTGCTTCCAACTCTTGAAGTCCTAACTTTGCATTTTCCTCTTCAGTCAAGCCTTCTTGTATAGCCATCCTTAACGAGGGGATTTGACTTTCGAGCGGCAGAACAGCTTCCACGCCATATACGAAAGAATAAGGCGTAGCTCAGGTAGGAGTCCTATGTGTCGTCTTATATGCCTAAAGTGCTTCGCTTATTCTTTCGTGCCAGTCTCTCTTTGTTCGGCCGATCACCTTCTTTAGAAGGTTGCACGATGTTTTGTTGAATGCTCTTGCAAGACCGTTGGCCGGAGCATGATACATAGAAGACTTGTGCTGCTTGAACTTGTATTTCTCGCAGAACTTGTCCATGAGTCGGTTGGAGAACTGTTTTCCACTGTCAGTGATAATGTAGCGAGGCACACCGTATTGGTGGATGATATGCTCCTTGATGAAACGAACGACAGTTTCCTTCTTGACTTCCCTTAGGGGTATGGCTTCAGCCCACTTGGAGAAGTAATCTGTCGTAGCTAGGATGTAAGCTTCTCATGTAGATAACTTTGGTGCGATTGGTCCTACGACATCCAATCCCCATGCATTGAACGGCCATGAAGCAACTGTAGGATGTAATGGTTCAGGCGGTTGATGTATGAAGTTGGCATGGAATTGGCAGGCTTGTCACCTTTTGGCCTGTTCCAGGTAATCCTTCACCATGCTTGGCCAGTAGTAACCCATTCTTTTGAGCTGGAAATGTAGCTTTGGTCTGGACTGATGCGCCCTCCATACACCTGAGTGTGCTTCTTCTATGGCTTGATTGGCTTCTTCCTCACCTAGGCATCTCAGAAGTACACCTTCAAAAGAGCGTCGGTAAAGTGTTCCTTTGTAGTAGAGGAAGCAAGGTACTCGTCGACGTATTTCAGAGCGATGTCTAGGATCATTTAGAAGTTTTCCATGCTCCAAGTAGTCGATCAGCGGCTGTCTCCACTCTTCAGCATCGATTGGAAGTACTAAGATGACATTTGTATCATCTAGTGGCATTTCAGTAGGGAAGGGGATCACCCATCTTTGGCAAACTGGCACGTCTGTAGCTTCGTCTTCTCCTAGTGTCATACTCGAGGTTAGGTTGGCGAGAGCGTCTGCCATTTGATTTTCTTTTCTTGGCATATGTTCTAGTGTCACGGTCCCAAACTTTTGTAGCAGTTGAGTTGCCAGCCGGAAGTATGGGACAAGATCATTTTTCCTTACCTCATATTCAATTAAAAGTTGATTGATTATGAGCTTGGAGTCGCCATATACCTCAAGAGTTGTGATTTCCATGTTGATCGCCATTTGAAGCCCGATGAACAGTGCTTGGTACTCAACGACGTTATTGGAACATAATTTGCTTAGTTGGAAGGAATAAGGTAATATTTGCCTTTGTGGTGACATAAATACTACTCATGCCCCCGCTCCGTCTGCTTGTGCGGATCCATCGAAGAACATTGTCCATGTCGAGAAGATGTTGATGTAGAATACCTCTTCGTCAAGCAAGTCGTCTGAGATTTTCCAATCAGCTGGAATTGGGTGATCGGCAAGGAAGTTTGCTATCGTTTGTCCCTTAACGGCTTTAGCTGGGACGTAAATGATCTCATATTGATTAAGAAACAACGCCCATTTAGCGAGTCGCCCTGTCAAGACCATTTTAGACATGACGTATTTGACCGGGTCAGCTTTAGCAACCAGATGGATGGTGTAAGCATACATGTAATGCCTGAGCTTCTGGATGGCGAACACCAAGGCGAGGCACATCTTTTTTATTGGGGAGTAGTTCAACTCAGCACCGATGAGAGATCGACTGAGGTAGTAAAGCACTCATTCTTTCTGGGATTCATTATCTTGTGCCAAGAGTGCTCCAACTGAACTTTCTTGAGCGGTGATGTACAATATGAGTGGTCTCCCGGGCACAAGCGCCCCCAGGACATGTGGACTTGATAAATACTTCTTTATGCTTTCGAAAGCATTGTGGCATGCTTCGTCCCATACAAACAGAACATTTTTCTTCATGAGTCAACTGAACGGTTGACAACGCCCTGCAAGGTTGGAGATCAAGCATCTGATGAAGGCTAACCGTCCTTGTAGACTTTTCATCTCGTGCATGTTTCTTAGCTTAGGCATGCTTTGAATGGCCTTGATCTTTGATTGGTCCACTTCAATGCCACGGTGCTTGACAATGAAGTCGAGGAACTTTCCAGAGGTGACGCCAAATGCACACTTTAACGGGTTCATCTTGAGGTTGTATTTTCGCAGCCTTTCGAACACTATTCATAAATCCTTCAAGTGATCTGATCTTTTCTTTGTCTTGACCACCACATCGTCTACGTAACATTATACTTTTTTGTGTAGCATGTCATTGAAGATTTTCTGCATCACGCGTTGATATGTAGCTCCAATGTTCTTAGACCAAAAGGCATCACCTTGTAGCAGTAGATACCTTTTGGAGTGCGAAAGGCTGTTAGTTCCTCGTCTTCGAGAACCATGCGAGTTTGATTGTATCTAGAAGAACCGTCCATGAATGACAGTGCCTCATGGCCCGTGGTTGCGTCCATCATGATTTTGATGATTGGTAAGGGGAAGTCTTCCTTCAGGCAAGCATCATTGAGGTCCCAAAAGTCTACGCAAACACGTATTTGTCCAGATTTCTTAAGAACAATGATGATGTTGGAGATCAATTTGGGGTATTGCACCTCTCGAATAAAGCCTGCTTCGATTAGCTTGTCCACCTCGGCCTCAATTTATGGGATGAGCTCAGATCGATAGCATCTTTGAGTTTGCTTTATCGGTCGCACTACAGGCTTGACTGCAAGATGATGCACAGCAATGATAGGGTCAAGGGCGGGCATTTCTTTGTAGGTCCAAGCAAAGATGTCTTTGTACTCTAATAGCAACTGGTAATACTCCTATATCTCATCTGTACTTAGCAGTGCACTTATGAAGATAGGCTTTGGTTCTTCGCTCGTGCCTAAGTTGAGTTCCTTGAGATCATCAACCGTGGCTTGTCCCCTATCTTCGAGCTGTGGTGGCGCAGCAGTGACATCTTCCTCAGGGATTTCGTTTTCTTCGCCTTCTTGGATCGTGATGTGGAAGACATCTTGGACCTCCTCTTTAGTGTTGTCCTCTCGAGCTTGTTGGCATGAAGATTGTCCAGTGTGGATAATGGTGCGCTTTCTTACTTTCAGTGGTCCATTTGTGTCAACCTCCAATATTACTTGGCACCTCATCCTTGAAGGAATCGAGCTTCGAACGTTGCCTTTTTCTGCTAGCCCGTCGAGCTTTTCTTCCTTTGGCGTTGTCTCCCTCTTTCTAGAAGGCTTCTTGTTGTCTTCAAGTCTTTCCATAGTTGACCATCGCGGATGAGAGCTAGCCGTGTTGCTTTGCTTCTTAAGTTTTGACAACCTTTCAAAAACAGAGTTTTGGGATGTTGGCATGCCAAACCTCTTGAAGACGGAGGTTCGGTCTTGACCACCGATGCGATTAAGTATCGACATTCTGGGTCTTAAATGATTCATCATATCAAAGACTGACGTCTGAGGGGCGGGCTTAAGCTCTTCTTGATCTTGTTCAATGTTCATGCTGATGTGTTGAGTGCTAGCATTTTTCATCACGGGTGCATTTGGTGTGAAGCCAAGTCCATCTTTGTTGTTGTCAACTCCGTAACCATGCTCTTTCAACTTATTTTGAGTCTTGGTGAGGTCACGTTTTTTATCGTTGACGGTGTTTGAAACCTTCTTTCCAGGATTCGAAGAGGAAGCGAAGTCATACCCAGCCTTTGACATGAGTTTGTAGGTGTTTGGATCAAAACCTTATTCGGTCCTCTTGGTTGGAAGAAAGCTTGGTTCCACCCTTTTTGGCAGAGCTTTTATGAAGCCTTGTGGTAGTCTTGCAACCTTAGCGTCGTCGAGCTGTGTTGAAGGCAAAACTGCATTTTTCTTGAGCAACTTCACATTATCCTTAGGCCACTGTATGTCGGCTTTGTTTGCTCCAGTTTCGAATAGGGATTGACCATTCTTTCTTCTCGACATCAGGATGTATCGGAAGACGGGTGTGTTCGGTCATTTTGAAGGTGTCCTACTCCTTTTGGTTGTGGAAGATTTAACAAGCTCATCATCGTTTGTGCTTGAAGACGGCATAGCTTCCCCTTATTGCTTCTTAGGCATGGTTTGACACTCCTGCTTTTTAGGTGTTGCTTTACCCGTGGATTTGATCTCTTTTGGAAGAGCTTTGGGCACCATGTCTTCATCCATGTAAAACTTGGCATCTGCAAAGTGTGATTCGACTTCGATGAATGGTTTGGTATCACATTGGATTACCTTCACTCCTTCCCGGTAGAATTTCAAGCATTGGTGAAGGGTGGATGACACTACTCCATTCCCATGGATCCAAGGCTTTCCTAAAAGCAAGTTGTAGGAGGTTCTTGCATCAATCACGTGGAATATCGTGCTTGATTTAAGTTCACCAATGGTCATCTCTACTCGAATCATGCCCATCGCTCTTTGTCCTCATTGGTTAAAACCCTGGATCAGCAGACGGCTTAAGGACAGTTCATCTACTTTGATGCCGATTATGGTCATTATTGACTTTGGCATAATGTTTATGGCTGACCCACCATCCACAAGTATGCGTTTAACTTTGTGATCCCTTACGTACCCCGAGATGAAGAGAGAATAATTGTGAGGCTTCAATCCCAGCAGTAAGTCTTCGTCTGTGAAGTTGATTGCATCCTGGGTGGCACAGCATGTGGCACATTCATGTGGTCGAAGCTTCAAGCCTTTGTCCTTGCTTTCTTGTACTTCATGGTCGTCGGGACTTGCTAAGACCTCTGCTAGTGTTCTTCGCATCTTCTTTGGCAATCGTAGTGCTTCCTCGATGCTAAAGTGTGTTGGCAGACCTTCTTTGGGCTTGAGGGTCTTTTCTTCCTCAGTGGCGATAACTTTGCCTTTTGAGGGCTCTTTCATCTCTACTTCAACCATGTGACAGGCGACAGTAGTGCACTTTTGGAAAAAGTCCTTCGGGAAATATTCATGCAAGGAGACAGGAAAGCATGGCTCTTGTTCCATAGGTTCCCCACTGTATGTTGGCTTAGCAGCTCTTATGCTTCCTTTGGGCTTCCTATTGTTGCGGCGGCAATGTTTTCTCCCTTGCTCCCCATTTGGCCTTGTGGCTTATGGTATTGGCTTCCTCGTATTTTTGTAGGTCACCAATGTCCACCCTTCTTCATCGTCGGTAGGTGCATCTCGATCGCTTGCCCTCAGCGATGGTTGTGCAGAAGGTGCCATGTGACTTGAGCATTTGTGGGTATGGTCATGAATCCTTTGGAGGGGACAGGATCGAATGATCCGAACAGGATCGTAGTAGTGTGCGCTGCAGCCGTGTCTTCTAGGTCGAGTTCGATCTGTCCTTGTTGTGCTAGCTTCATGATGAGTTCCTTGAGGATGAAGCACTTACCAACGGGATGACTTATGATACGATGGTACTTGCAGTACTTGGGATCGTTAACGCAATTCATCTCTCAGGCAGCTCGATCACCTTCTTCTCTAACAGGTCGTCTAGCATTGCGGCCATGTCTGAGTCTGGAAAAGGGTATGTATTCTGCTCCAGTTCCCTCAAGATGTTTTTGTACCTGTCTTGGGTGCGAGGAGGCTCATCTCTCTTTATCTCCTTCACTTTATTCTTAGAGGAGATCTTGATGGGCGCAGATGAGGTTTTAATGAGGGTAGTAAAAGCTTCTTTGGCGGGCTTCTTCCTATGATTGTCCCCTTCGGAGCAAATACCTTATCCTTCTTGAAGTCGGAGATTGGCTCATTTTTTCCATAATGGGCGATGCTCAACTCCATTTCGTGGGCGCGGGTGGCTAACTCTTCGAAAGTCCGTGGTTTGATGCCTTGAAAGATGTAGTGTAACCCCTATTGCATGCCTTGGACGCACATCGCGATCGAGGAGATCTTTGAGAGCCTGTCTTTGCAGTCGAGGCTTAGAATGAGTTATCGGTTGATGTAGTCCACGACTGGCTCGTCCTTCCATTGCTTCGTGCTTGTTAGCTCCAGCATGCTTACAGTACGGCGGGTGTTGTAGAAACGGTTGAGGAATTCTCACTCCAATTGCTCCTAGCTGTTTATGGATTCAGGTTCTAGGTCCGTGTACCAGTCGAATGCATTCCCCTTTAGAGAGCGAACAAACTGCTTCATGAAGTAGTCTTCTTCTGTCCTCGGTTGTTGCAGGTTTCAACAAAATGGGCGACGTGCTGCTTTGGGTTTCCTTTTCCATCAAATTGCATGAACTAAGGTGGTTGATAACCCCTCGGCATCTTCAGGTTGTCAATCTTCTTGGAGTAAGGCTTTGAGTACAACACGGAGGTATGTGAACTCCCTTCGTAGTGTGCCTTGATGGTGCTGGCGATCATCTCTACCGGAGGCTCATCTTCTTCGTCAATTTCTTTCTGTAGTGGATCAGCCTTTAGGTCGACTTTCACGTCATGTTGCACCTCCAGTTGGTTGACAAGTGCATCAATTTGCAAGTATTTCTCCTCCACAGTCCATGTGAGTTTTATGATTACTTCATTCATTTGAGCCAGCTACTCCTTGATTGAAGTCGCTATTGTGGTCATGACTTGCATGGCTGAGCTGCTGCTTAAGTCAGCATCGGAAAGTAAGGACTCTGAGTACTTCATCGGGCTTTCCTTTCTCGACGCCCTTAGTAAGGCCAAGGTGATCACGGGCTCGTGCCTAGGGTGCTCTTGCTCATTCAACAGAGTTAATGCAGGGGTGGAAGCCATGGCAAAGAGAGCTCTTGCCTTGCTTCGGGTTGTGATGCCCGAAATGTGACCACTTGCGACAAGGATGTTCTTGTTCTTTGCTTTGGTTGCGGGAACAGCTTGATCCTTTCTTGATGCCATTTGTGCTTTTTGCGGATTTAAAGATAGAGATAAGAGGTAGAGATAGTCCTACCGGGCGTGCCAAATTTGTGAACACGAATATTCCTGAAATGAAAGAGACAATAACATATGTACAAAATAATATTTTGTATTAATGGTTTTTAGGTTACAATCTCTTCTACAAATTTAGCCTCTGATTCGATCTTCGTAAGGTGTTGATTTATGGATGGGTTGTTGATCCAAAGAGCCGTCGATGCTTGATCTTTAGGATGAATAGTTGTGTAGATTTATGGATGGGCTGCTGATCCAAAGGGCCGTTGGGGCTTGATCTTTGGGATGAACAGTGGTGTATGGATGAACGGATCTTCAAGGGCTTTTGGGCTTGATCTTGAAGAATAGATGTATGGATTTGTTGATGTTGTTGATCCAAAGGGCAATCGAGGCTTGATCTTAGGATGAACGGGTGATGAACGATGAACACTTTCTTCAAGGGTCGTCGGGGCTTGATCTTAAATTGGTGGAAGTTCTTCAAGGGCCATTGGGGCTTGATCTTGAAAGAAGATTTGACGAAAAACAAAGAGAGCTTTCTTGATCCTTTGGGATTTGCTTGGGAGCTTTAGAGTTTCAAAGCTTCAAGGTTTTGGTGTGATGTGAATTGGTGAATGAAAATTAATGCCTTGGCTTCCTATTTATAGAATTCCAAAACTTGATTTTTGGATTTAAATAATCAGATGAAATAAATCATTTCTGCCAGGTGTTGACACATGTCCTGTTTGATGACTTTTCTGATGATTTTCGATTTTTCGTTGAGTCACATGCTACGTGTAAAATTTATGTAACACGTGAACATTGAAATTTTAATTATTGGCCAACATTTATTTCACCGAAATTTCGATGTCTACAGAAATATTGACTAATCTTCTTGCAGAACCTAGACTTAGACCTCGAATGATTGATTATAAGCCTAATTATCGCAAAGCAATCCGTAGACATTATCTACAAAAGGGTCCTTGTCAACCTAAACCCACAAAATGCCAAGAAAAGTTATAAGGAAAGGTCAATCGATATTTTATCACCAATTGGTTTGATTTATCTGAGTGATTGAAGTATGGTATAACAAACGATGCTGCATTTTGCCTTTTTGATCAAGAAAACCAAGGAAGCTCACATTAATTATCACATTTTATTGAGTGGGACACTTGATTGCACTAGATGGTTGTTGGGACAAGGTCTTCCTTTCGTATCATTGAAATAAAGAAATGGGGGAATTATCTGGAACTAATGATCATTAGGAAGGTTGTGTTTGAGAATGCTCTAAAAAATCTGACGTATATTTCTTCCGATATTCAAAAAGATCTTGTCCATGCTTGTGCCATTGAAACTATTGATGCAATCAATAAAAATATTGAAGGTGCATTTTTTTCCTCTTTTGGTTGATGAATAACTTGATGTTTCAACTAAAGAGCAAATAGTCGTGATATTGTGTTATGTGAAGAAAAAAAAGAAAGAATTTAAAGGTTTTTGAGTCTCAATATGTCTCATCTACAACTAGTAGCAAATTTGGATAGGCCATTCAGAGATTGTTTGTTTCAACAAATTTGAGTATATCCTAGTTACGAAGACAAGACTATGATGGAGCTAGTAATATGAGAGGTGAGCTAAATGGTCTTAAAACAAAGATTTTGAACAATATCGGTGTTGTTAGAAGTGGGCATTTGGCCCGTCTCTCTAATAATTTGACATGGTATTAGAGCCAAGTAGCAGGCCTGTACTGCCATGTGATGGGTGGGTCCCCTTGGCCCCACGCGATGATGGTGGATCTCTTGGCCCTACATGTAGGATTAGTCCCCTTAGCTCCACATGGTTGTCGATGTGTGGATCTCTCACGTGGGACCCACTAATTGGGTCCTACGTGAAGGGGTGTGTTGAAATATCCCACATCAACCGTATCTTGAGAAAAGAAGAGTTTAAATATCATAACTCCACTCCAACTAATACTGAGGTCTTTTGATAAAACCCTACACCTGTCGAACTGTGCAGGTGGTAGTTAATAAGTTAGGGACAATATCGATATTGTTGGAAGTGGCCTTTGGCCTGTCTCTTTGATACTTTGACATGGAGACACCCGACATCTTGAATGGTGGATGAACAATGTGGTTGCCCTGTACTCCGAAAAGGTTTCGAGTAATATGCACTCGAAGAACATTAGAGAGATACAACCGAACTTTCTACAAACGAAACTTAGCCACGTTTACCGCAAACACTAAACACATACTAGTGCACTCCAGAACTGTCGGAAATGGACAATTCAAGAATCAGCTAGATCGCGAAGCTGCATATTCCATCTACACACGCATCCAATAGACTCTCAAATGGGTCTAAGGTTTTTTTGAATTTATTATACGAAGTTAATGAACATAATTAATTTTATATAAACGAACACAATTTTAACAAATTTCTCACCATGATTTCCTAGACTAATGATTGCCTAAGCTACATATTTTTCAGTAACACGCAAACTCAAAATTTCACATAACCCACAATTAAACAAACTCAAACTTACTAATTTATAGTTAAGAGACAAATACATACCTTTCCTTTAATTTTTTTTTCCAATCCAATCACAAACCTACAATATTTAAAATTAATTAATCACACATTCAATAAAACTTTATTCAACAAATATAAAGAAGAAGGCACATACCTATTTGATGAATAGGGGTTTGCCCGACGAACCATTCCGTCGGGCAACCACAAGGAAATCGTCAAGCAAAGTTTGTGTCTGGATTTTTTTACATGTCATTGTAGGTTTTTTCCTAAGGACCTGACATTTCTGCCCACGAACTGGGCCGTTGGGCAACGTAAATCTAACCAACGAATCTCAATTTCGTCAAGCAAACCTTCAGATATTATGCCCCTTTTTTTCTTTTTGGCACCAAAAAGTTGCCCATTGAATTTCACCTTACCTTATGACTGTCTTCCGTCGTAAAGATTTTGAGTAAACACTAAATGTTGACCAACTTTGCCTTACCAATTGAAAAAATCGTTGGGTAAAGTTCATTTACCTAACGAAAAGTGCTTCATCAGACAAAATTCATAGGACAACGCCTTATTTCTAATAGTGAGACCGAAATATATAATATTAAAATAAATATATGTTAAAGAGAAAAATGATAAAATTATGACCACTTAAAGAGAAAAATGACAAAATTATCCATTCAAATCCTCCTTAAAATGGTAGGATTATAGGGGAGTCTAATCTTCTTATAATCCTCTCCAAATGAAAAACCATTCACTTCCTCCTTCGTTCAACGAACTCATATAAGTACTTATCAGTAGGGAAGAAAGTGTGAAGCCACAGACATCGGGGCCTGCCAATGAAAGCGTCCAATGGTGCCATATTCATATAATTTCCATAACTGTGTCCCTTACCGTCATGCCTAGCTAGCTAATGGACTGTGTGCCATATCTCTATAAATTGGTGTCCTCGTCACCAAATTTTATCATCCAATTATTAAACTTTGTCGACCAATTATTATGAGCTTTTATTTCAAAAACGCAAATATCAGGTGGCACCTTTATTCTGGTAGGTATATAAATATCGAAGGAACACACATTATTCAGCTTTGGCTTCATAATTGGTGCTTGCATGCATGGCTTCACACGTACGGGTCATGACATATACCTCCGTCGTCTAGGGTTTATTTTTTATCCCTTTCTGCAAAGTTCATTTCGAGGATGGTTTTTGGGTACTGTGGAAGATGCCCAATCTTAAAGTGGTGAAGCCCCCACGCAAAAACAAGGCACCAATTATATAAAGCATGAGCAGGCCAGTCCATAGTGAAATTCAAGCACTGTTGTGACCCTCAATCGAATTCGAGGCTTCCTCGGTATTTTTATTTTCTGTACCTCCTCAAACCCCACCTAACTCTTGACAATATATATATGTGTGTGTGTGTGTGTATATATATATATACATATATGTATATATATATATATGTATGTATGTATGGGTTTCGGGCATACACATTTTTGACACACGTCTTGTAGGGCTTATTTTGTAATGTATTTCAAATATCCGAACCGTTTATATTTTAGTACATTATTCATAGATCATCCTTGCAAAAAATTAGACAAATTCAAAACTATTAAAATATTCATTTGTAGTGAAAAAAAATAGATGAATACGGTTATTCAAAAAAACACTAAACTTAATCCAACGGTCAAATAGTTTCAGATTTTGGTGATTTTTTTATAGGCATGATTTTTTAGATAAGACAAAAAAATACACGATTGAATCGTTGAAATATATTACGGAATAAGCCCCACAAAAACTGATGTCAAAATGTGTCAAAAGTGAATATTCCAAATCCTAAATCCTAAATCATATTAATATAAAGAATAAAATGTATTTTTATTTATACAAACAAATATGTGAAGGGAACAAGACATTAGATGCAGTTGGTAGCCAATAGTAATAAAAATAATTTGACCACAAGATTACAAGAAACATATGAGTAGGCTTCTTGCAAGAAGGGCAACCTACTTGCCCTTAGCCAAAAACGGGTTTGGTAGAAATGAAAAATCTTGCAACAAAAATAATAGTATAACTATTCAAATGCAAATTCGTAAATCGGAGCAAACCTCACAATATGAGATCTATGAATGTGTCACTTACTCATTAGTTATACGTGAGCCTCATAATACGAGATTTAACGATCATCACGGTAAATTAATTTTGAGTATCAGTTTATAAGATTTTCTAATAAAAGTATCATGTTCACAATGCGAGATTTATACAATCAATGTGTCATAGTCGCTAAAATATGTGTGTGAAAACGACTAGCAAGTAGCAAAGAAAGAGACTAGAATAACAACTCATCCATCTGATCATCTTTTTCTTTAAAGAACTCGCGTAGCCATCACAATAATTTTTATCCTCAAACAATAAATATATCAAGATCGGAATCCAGATTCCACCATGGGATTGAAATTCCGACACAGCTCAATCTATTTAGTGTAATTACCTCGTATTTTAAGCAGTCATCAGATCCTGGAACCATGATTTTCTTGACTTTCAGAGTGTTTATTTAATAATACAACATTTAAAAATAAATAAAAACTATAATATCTGTCAATGTTCCCATCTGAATACGTAATACAACATTAAAAGGACCCGTCACTTTCATTGGAAATTAGGTCTATGAATCTCCTAAATATTTTCTAAATCCATGAATCTAATCTGCCGACCACAAAATTTAGTTGGGATACTTGTCAATATTATGACAAAAATTAAGATAAATCAAATCTAAGGAGCTAATAAACAACGGTACGTGTTCCATTAGCAACATTAAAAAAGCACAACACTACAGAAACAAAGTAGATACACCAACAAAAGGAGATCTTCCCAGTGCTCATCGATACAAAAACCAACAGGAATAGTAAAAACCATTCGAATTTCGGAGAGCTCGATAATAGTATAAAGAAATTTATTTACACGTGCGAAGGGTTCAACGAGGCACGATTAATGATTTAATAGACACATTAGCAATGGTAAAGAACTTGTCAAGCAGAGCAGAAGAGGGATTTGCCTGGATGCTGCTGCAGAGGGTTTGGAGGGTGCCTTCCTGGCAATGGCCGGTGCAACGGTGTGAGGGTTGGAGATGTTCTGTTGCTCACTGGTTGGGACTGGGAGTTGGCTTGTTGACCCGTTAGTTGATGGCGCGTGATTAACTTTCTTACCGTCATTATTATTTTCACCTGCAGAATAAAAGCGCTAGCGTTACCACATGCATAGAAGAGGGGGTTTGGACGCCACTGATATTAAGAACCTTAAGTAGAAATTTATCTGTAATCCAAGCGATGTAGTATTTAAAATAAGGTGATCCACGATCCAAACATGAAAAGGACCAATCCGAAGGGTTTGTTTCAAACAAAAATCGAATTTAAACATTTAATTAAAATGAGAAATCAGTATACATAGAAATCAAGTTAACGTAACCATAATCAATTTGTTGCACAAAATTAGGTAACAAAAAGGTGTATAGAATCCGACCGTTATTTTACTTATTGTGAATTGGAGGCGGGGTATTGCCCTGCTCTTTGGACCAAAGTCCTGCATGCAGGTCGATAAATTTTGAACACAAAGGGAGGGAAAAACCTGCCCAAATTTGCACTTAAAAAGTCAGGCCAGAGGTCTCTACATCAATTTCTCCTAAGTAGTTTAGACAGAGTGACATATGCAATAAGCTAGCTAACAATATAGGATCATCCACATAATTCTGACAATTTTCTACTTTTAAGTTTTTTACTGTATAATATCATATCTAAAGAGCCATTCTTCACACAAGTCTGCAGATTCTGCATGTTGAATGAAGGGGAAAAAAAAAAATATATATATATATTTTACATGTTCATAAAACCAGTTCAAGTCGATGAGAAGCAAAGTGTATAGCTGAAAGAACTAAAACTTCAAGTCAGCATAAGCAGTAAATTTTAGGTACTTACAATTGGCATTGGACCAACCAAACTTCAGATTTTCCCTGTCGAAAACCAGGCGATAACCGACCATGAAATTCTCTGCGACATAAATGTTATCCAGGTCATAAAAATATAGTGTGCGTGAACGAGAGCGAGAGAGTGGAACAGGCATAGAGGTCTACTCACGTCCAATGATGCCATACTCATCATCTGTCCGCAATAAGGTTAAACAGAATATTGTATATTTCTGCACCCAAAATTCCAATGTATTTATAAATTTTATATTGAAGCCTTTGAACAGAATAAATCCTAAAAGATATAAATTACAAGTGCATGAAGCTGAGATATACTTCGGAAGTTCGGTATGTTCAAATGAGGGTTTTACAAGACCCAAAGGATTTATGTCAAGCTATGAAGAAATGGACCATAAAGTGTAACATGGTGGCGATTAGAGAAACCCTCCATGAGCATTACAAAAGCATGTGGGACGGTTTTGTTGATGACACCTCCCAAGTAGGGTTTTGCAAATCCCTCCCACATGGGATCCCCTCCATGTTACATTTTATGGTCCATTTCTCCGTAGCTTGACATCAATCACTTGAGTCTTGTGAAACCCTCATCCAAACATACCCAAGGTTAATTACCCCACTATATACTATACAGAAGCATACACATATAGCAAAATTGAGAACAGTTTGGCCAATTGGATCTGCACTATTGGAACAATTTTCCAAAAAGCAGTGGTAAAACGATTTTTCAAACAGCGGCGGTAAAACTATTCACGAGGCACAGATTTTTCCAAAAAGCCTGATAATATCTCACGTCTTTTCCCAGGTTATGACAATTAAGAAAGAATATGTTTCGCAGAGCCGTACACCAAAGATTAGCAGAAATTGATAAAATATTTTCCTCCAAGAATTGAACACAACTATAAATTTTCAAAATATAGAAAACTTAGCCACAAGTTACTAAGTAAAAGGAATAAATGCTAACCATGTCGATAAACATCTCTATGGCCTCAAGGCTCAAGGATTCTCATCTAAACAAGTTTAAGTAAATGAAATGCCTTGAAAGTATAATGCCCTCAAGAAGTAGAATTACTTTACCTGATCCAGAGTCTCAGAAAATATTGGCTTATTGACTAGAAAGCTTTGGTTCAGAGGGAATATGAGTTTCATAGGAGGAATGTTAAGCAACTCCAATGAACTTTGCATCACAAGAAAACAAGACATTCAGTTTGACAGAAATGAGATAAAGCCAAAAGGCTTTAAGAAAGCTCCTCGGGTAAAATCCAAACCTGACATTATAGCAGTACTTCCAAGGGGACTGTTGGAGGTCAATTCTAGTAGCATTCACTTGCTTGTCAAACTGTTATCATCAAAGGGTCAAAGTTTTGGACCCTTTAAAATAAAATTCATATTCCACATAAGTAAAAAAATAAAAATAAAAACAGCACCTCAAATACAATTTTTTCATAAACTTCAGTTGGAACATAAGTAAAAGATGAGCCACTGTCAACCAGAGCTTGGAATCCAGTTTGCTTCAGACAGGAACGCGCAACACAACATTGCTCTACTCCAACAGAATACGCAACACTGAAGCAAGATAACAAAGAAATTATACCTTTTAAAGCTAGAGCATCTAAATATGACTTATGAGCAGCTCTAGAAGTCACCAAGCTAATAAAACCAACATCAATTAAAGAGACACATACTACTTTTCTTCCATAGGCAAGAAAGGAGTAGATTGTTGGGCAAGATGTCCTTGGTCACCAAAGAGAATTCTCCCCGAACCATTGGCATCAAAACAAAGTGAAAATGAATTCTGGATCATTCCTGCTTTTGCAAGTATGCTCGGAACCGAAATCTCCCCAGGTCCCAAACCCATGACACCATCAGGAGCAGCTCCTTCCAAATAGCCACCAGTTTGTTTCCTACCACAGCTGCATTATTTGAAAAATAAAGTATATAAACAGAAAAAAAATCAGCCAATGGTAACAACTAACAAACAAATCATCGGTTATGATATTCATGCATACCAACTAGCAAGTCAGTCACAACCAAAATAGACAGGCAGAGCATTGAATGAAAACACACCCAACGATGACTGGAGCCTGCACAGAACTAGGTGCTGTATTTTTGCTGGCAGATGTCAAATGTAAAACATCCTCAATCAGAAATCCAGAGCTTGCAGTATTTTCTGACTTGTACTGAACAATGTAAGGGCAAGGTTCCGCTGGACCTTTGCAATTCGTGCTCGATTTGCATAACTGATGGCTGCAACTCAGTTGTTTGCTGGTACTTGATAAAGATGGTCTATACTGATTCAGATCCCTATCCTGCACCATAGATGCTCCATATATGGGGGAGCACCTGCCAATCAATCATGGGAATTAACTGCTAAACCCGTTACCGTTACTAGCTAGTATCTGTAGGTGTCTACAATTTTTTTGACAAGCAAAAGATAGTATATTACTTCAAGGTGAAAGTATTCCAGTACAAAGAGGTCATGGAAAGCTCAAAAATGGGAAGAGTTGAAGAATTAAGTTAGATGAACTACACATTAAGTCTTAGCCGTCGAGATATTATCATTTTGTAACCTTACTGTCCTCTCACAAGGAGCGGGTAGAAAGATCCAAGAACCCCGGAGTTTGATCATCGGACTACAAAAGTAGTCTACTTTCTTCCCACTCAAGAGTGTCAACAATTTTAATCCACATGATTCTAGCCATTACATAGTTTATTATAACCTTGTTTCCTCTTTTGTTACTACCTAGTTTCAAATCAAAATCTTTGAATTTGGGGTAGAAGCTAAGCTGTTAAACACTACTACAAGTCTAGATTTTATATCTTTTAGGAAATTACCAGACTTGAACACAGAAGAAACAAACTAGATATTTCACAGACCAAATAATAATCAAGAAAGCATAATTCTCAAATTGCTAAAATAATCAGAAATCCAATCTCAATTGCTAAACTGATCAAAATCAAATAACGACGATATTGAAAAATTGATCATTTCAGCTATTGGGGTTTCAAAAATGATCAGTTTGGCCGATTTTCCAAAAAAATTACGAAAACATCATCATAATTAATAAACAAAATTACAAATGACAAGTAGACTTGAAAAATAACTTTACTGGACAAAAATAAATTAAAAGCTACAAAATGCGACCAAATAATTAGTAATTTGAGAAGGGAAAGGTATACCAAAGAATCATAATTGGAGGCAGACAGAGGGGCACATTGTATGCAATCACATGGGACCCAAAGCAAATCGCTCCCACCATCCAATGCAACCATAAACGAAACATTCGGTGTCCCTATGTCAATCCAAGCATAATGCAACCTGAAAATCCAAAAAAAATAAATTCAAATAATTAACACAAGTACCATAAGAACTCAACTAATTTTCAAGAAAAAGTAATTTTTTTTGCTTCGTTTCCTGAGTAACCAAACAGGGAACTGAAGTACACTCACCAATCAAGCTCGTTTCCGAAGAACAATGTCTGGCTTCCTTGAGAAGGAATCAGAAGATCGCGTTTCGACCCCAGCTTCAGTCTGTGCCGCTTTAGATCGCTTTTCAGAAGAAGCTGAAAGTAATTGAAGCTGTTCCTCTTAGGCCATGGCTTCAGGGACGCGTTTCCGCCGCTTCTGGACTCCCAAACCGCCATGGCCTCCTCCGAGAAGCGGTGGACGAGCTTCGACGACAATGTGAGGGAAAGTGAAGCGTCTGCGAAGAGGCAGAAGGATAGTAGTAAAATAAGAGTTCGATTCTCCATGAGAAGTCGAAGAGAAAACCCTAAAGGGTTTCGAAATGTGGAATATTCGGTCGGCGGAAGAAGAAGGAGGCTTCGGAGAGGAAAAAGCGTGAGTCTTTTTTTCCAGATTTCGGAGCAGTGAGTGAGAGACGAAGAGCTCAAAGGTGTTTGCTAAATTACGCGTTGGTGAATAGTACGCACTACTAGTAGTGGGCTTTATCTTTCCTTTTTTTGGTGAATGGGCTCTATCCATTTTGTTGATATAACTCTTGTTCAGGCCCGTTATATTATTTTGTTTTTCATCTTTAATCCTTTTGGGCAAACACTTAAACACCGTTACTTGTGGACATTAGAACTTCTTCACTTGACTTGGATTGGATTGAATTGACAGCATCAATATCAGAAGGAACAATGGAGGTTTCGGGATGAACATCATCAGCATTAGGGGCATCATTTGCCTCTCTTGACAGTATAGCCTCATAGTCGTCACCCTGATCCGGATCATCATTAGGGGCATCATCTACCTCGTAACCTTGCTTATACTTGAGCTTTCCTCTCTCCTCGAAGGATGTCCACGCCTCTCTCACATCTGCCTCACTCTCATCTTGATATGTCAGACAAAAATAGAATGCTTATCTTCCTTCTCCTTTACTTCACAGAGTAGCAAGTTGATCCGTCTCCGATGACGACTTGGACAAATTATTCACATCTTTCATAGCCGACTAAAGTTCATTGGTCAAACTTGCTGCTCTTTGCTCTGCCTCACGCAAAGACTTTTCCAGGGATGACGTCTTTACTTCAGAGGACTTTTTGTAAGCTTTACACTCTTTTTTAAGTATCTCGTACTTTGCATCTAGATTGAGAACTTGCTGAGACAGCCATTTTGCACAATCTCTTAACCGCTCGTTGCATCGTTCAGCTCTGCTATTGCCTTTTCCAACTCCACCTCTTTCTCCTTAAGGGCCTTGGCATCATTTTCACAACGACTCATCAAGATGTGCCATTCTTTTTCAGGCCTGCTCCATTCTCATTATCTTCTCCATTTGGCCTAGTATGACAACCTCAGTGCACACATGGGCATAACCAAATGAGCAAGTTATCACAGAGGAATGAAGATTAACAAATCTCAAAAATTTCACAAACGTTGAAGGATAATTACAGCATATTGATGTTGATATGTAGTCTAGATCAACATCTTTTTCCTTAGTGTGTTCTCCATATTAGTCAAAGAAATCCCTACGCAAACTATGGCTTAAGAAAAGTCCACTATCCAAACCTCGAGCTTTGTAAGGCAAAGATCGCTGCTTCTGTATATACCTTATCAGAAGAATAGGTTGCTCCGCAGGAGTCGAAGCAACACCAGTTGAAAAACTTACTCCTGAAGCAAGACTTGCCACTCTAGCAAGAGCAGACTCTTGGTGCATCAATCCCTCCATTGGAACAGCCACTAACAGAGTAGAAACAGCTTGTGGCCTTGCCAGGACAGCTTCAATTGTCCAAGTCCTTGTCACTACTTCAGAAGAATTTTTCGCCCTCGACGGCAGCTTGGCCAAATGCTGCAACTATTACGGCACCACCACAGTGGTGGTTTAGTCTGATTCTTGTATCTCTCTCGCTTTTTTAGCAGAGTTCTAGACCAACAAGATGATTTTCCATTTATCAATATATTTTTGTGCCTCCACCTTAGTGCTTCATTTCTCATCTCTCTCATATTCTTCAAGATTAATCATCTCACCCCCTTTACTCAACCAAACTTTGCTGCTCTCTTTTTTGTCGCTTTAGAAGATCACTCCTCAATGGCATTCTTCTTCCTCTACACTATCTCCTCAAACTTCTTGGACTTCCTGGTCCTTCTTGACTCATCCAAAGTCTGCATCCATTTCCTAGCCTTGTCCTTATCAATCTAGATCGGATTAAGTGAGCAATGAAGGATAATGGCGGACTTGTCATTGTCCTCATCCCGTTTTGGACTAAGCAGCCGCATCCAATACTTATGCTCTTCTAGGATCATCTCAAATGCCCAGTCAACCAAGTAGGGCCTGCAAGGATCAACTTTGGTGATATCGTTGTCCATTTCCAAATCCACAACCAGAAAATAAGGGACACGCATTCTAAATGCATCTTCTTCAAGTCTCCTGCAAGTTGGTGATGTAAACATCCCAACTAAGACTAGTTCGAGCCTGGAAGAAGTACTTTCCTTTGGCACTAGTCCGAATGGTATGTAGGACAAGGAACTCATGGATCCCTAACCCTGCGCCATACCACTCATTTAGGTGCTCAAAACTGGCAATGATATGAAAGGATGAAGGTGTAAGATTGCACAACATAACCTTACAGCATACCAAAACCTCATCTAAGAAGTCTGAAAGAGGAAATTTCAACCCAATATCTAGATACCAGGGGTGAATCCAAGTACATAGACGGTTTGGGAGGGAAGAGACAGGAAGACCCACTAGAATGTTCTTTCCGGCTTCCTAGCTGTAACCATTCAAAAAATGCCTTCTCTTCTAGGAAAAAGCCTCGCACTCTTCTACCAATTAAGGTTCATACAAGGTTGTGGGTTGGATTAGGAACCTTGGGCATCGTTGGAGGAAAACATTTTTTCAAAGATTCGAAGGAATGAAGGTCTGGGTTTGTGCTTTTGAATTTTGAAATCACAAGACTTTTATTTTTTCTTTTTTTTTTTTGTTGCAGAAAACATATAAAATTTGTGAAAGTGAAGAAACGGAAGTGAGAGAAGAGGCATATTCTGGAATGATGTGCCTCGAGATTTGTGTTGTGGAACAATTACCTCACATTGGAACCGCAAAAAGCAACCCTTGACATTTGCGCGCGCACACACACACACACCCCTTGTGACAACTGATGTAATCGATATGATTGTCTGCAATCAATTTGCACGAATAGGCATATCTTTCTATGCAATCATGCTAGAATTCAAAACGATTCCTCAATCAAACATAGTTTACGAGGCTAGATTTGCACGTGGATCAACAATTTTGAACGACATTTACTCCGACTTCCTTTGAAAGGTAAGGTTAAGGGAATTTGTGGGATCATAAATCTCACTGATGATTCCGATGATGAGAGGGCGAATGAGAGGCAATGGACAAAGGATTTCTAAGGTGATAGAGTAGGTGATGCAGTTGGAGCAAGCTACATTGAGAATAACCAAGATCAATGCAATCGAAGCGGGATGCATTGAGAATAACAGTTTCTTCAAAAGAAAGTTCTTATTTGTTATCAAATGACGAATGTAAATTTATGCAATAACAATCATTTGTACGTGCAAGCAAAAAGTTAGCACATAATATGCACCAATTGTTTTATTAACACCCTACAATCTTATATATGCATCCCACATTTTTTAATTTCATACGAACTTTCTTGTTTCACCCCACAATCTTATGAATACATTCATAATTAAAATTAAAAAATAAAATAAAATAAACAACACCTACAACCACCTCTCACAATCTTAAGAGTTCATACTCTCAACCACCACCATGGCAGTATAATTAAAAATTCTACTTCAGTAGTTCAATTGTTTCAAGTGTGATGCTACCATGGTGAATAGGAAACCCAGCCACCATCATGCCCCCTTTAACCTTACAAATATCTCAACCAAACCAATGCTACAATATAGCAAGTCACTTCCTCTCTACATAAGAATCCTGCTCTTCAATTCAACCTGAAATTCTGAAATTCAAAAATGATATATATATATATATATATATATATATATATTTTATTTTTATTTTTTATTAAACGATAATATCTACACTAAGAGACTAAGAGGGTGGGAGAGTAGGTTAAAGTCTTCCAATGAACTTGCCATATTATATATGTGAACGTGTAGGAAGGACCAAACTGTTACGTATGCTAAAAACAAGGGTGCAAAATGTAATTATGAAAAAACCGAAACCCTAATTTACCTAGCCAACTCACGCGACTGGCACGTGCAAGCCCATCTCTCATTGGCAATGGCATCAAATACTAAACCCTAGCAGCCCCACTTCTTCAAGCCTGTTCACCTTCGGCCGCAGAGAGCGAGAGAGAGACAGAGAAAAAGCCTTCGAGCAGCAGCGAAGAACCTTCAATCGTCGAAAATGGTGGCCCCGAAGAAGACGAAGAAGACCCATGAGAGCATCAACACCAGGCTCGCTCTGGTCATGAAGAGTGGCAAGTACACTCTCGGCTACAAGACCGTTATCGATTCCCTTCGCAACTCCAAAGGCACATTTTTTATCTCTTGAAATCTCAAATAAGTATTTGCTAAATTGTTGTGATTCGATTTGTGTTCAATTTCAAGTTTTGCGATTTGGGATTTTGTTTTTATTTTTTTTGGAAAATTGCAGGGAAGCTAATTATCATTTCCAACAATTGCCCACCTCTGCGGAAGTCAGAGATCGAGTACTATGCTATGCTTGCCAAGGTTGGGGTTCACCACTACAATGGAAGTAAGTGATTTTTTGAAGGTTTATATGGGATTTTATTTTTATCAGATTTATCGTATATTTGAAGTAATATTTGTATTTACTTTTTTGTTTATTCATTTGGTTTTTGATTGGTTTTTGTTGTATGTTTTGCTTTTTTTTTTTTTTTTTTTTAAAGATAGATAGAAGGATATTGTTTGTGTTAGTCTGAGATGGGTAGTGTTTATCTGAGAGTAAATGGCTGTTTCTCGACTAGAAAGTGTTGAAGAAGCGAAAGTAGATGTTACAATTGTGATAAATTCAAGTTGTGTAATAAGGTGTCTGATTAGTGATGGAAAATGAGGGTACACTGATTGAAGAATGAAGGACAATCTCAGCAATTGCTGACTTTGACGATAGAAAGAGAATATGGATCAGCAGTATAGAATATGATTCTTGTTCTCACTTGTCTACTTGTTGTCTCTTGATTACGAATCGAGATGGTTCTGGTGTCACCGGCTCTCATTGAAACTGTGATTGCTGGTACGCAGAAGGTTTAGATTAATGGGATATGTATTGGCTGTTAGATGTTGCAACTTATCTCACTGTGTCAATTAGTCCATGGTGCAAGATTGCCTTGGTCATCTTACCTTACCCTATTGGCTCTTGGATTTTCACTGGATGGTATGCTTCGTTGTGGGTATTCATCAGTTCTTCCATTCACATCTTGTTCTGTGTTTGCGTAATTTAGGAACATATATCTTCGTTCCCTGAAATATTGGTTTGTTGTGGTAGAATGTTGTTGCTTAGTCTAGTTGAGTTACTCTTAGGTCACACTACTCTCATTATGTTTGAGATTCTCGCATGCATAAAATGCCTTTTTATTTATAGTCTAGTTCTGTATCCTGTATGGAATAGGAATGCCCTTTACTGATTAGTATTTCGGGTCTTTCTTCGTGCTCCCATGTATAACGTAAGTGTGATCATATATGCTGCAGAATGCTGAGTCTTACACTTTTATTCATTTTATTTTAATAAAATGAGAATTAGGTTGCCTACTATACTTGTATCGTTTCATCTGGCTTACCATTTGTTCTATTTTCAGACAATGTTGAGCTCGGTACAGCATGTGGAAAGTACTTCCGGGTGTCTTGCCTTAGCATCATTGATGCAGGTACTCCATAGTTTTCGTATCATTCTAAGCGATTTGTTTGCCGACCTGTGAAAAACTGATTTGGCTAACTTTGTCATTTGGTATTATCTTCAGGTGATTCGGATATTATCAAGACGCTGCCTGGTGGTCAGTGAAGGAGAGTAGGATGATACCACCTCTATGTTGAGTGTAGTGTTTTGTTTTGAGACTTGCCCTTTCTTTTCTCTGAATGAAATTCTCGATTTTCTTTGACAATGTTGTCGTGTTGCTAAGTTCCCGAATGCTTAGATTCTACTGTATGTGTAAGGTGATCTTCGTTGTGGCTTGATGCATGGCATCTTGAGATTCATTAAAGTTAATTTTGTTACATTAGATATCCCATTCGGGGTTTTTCCTTCGAACGTTGAACTGAAATGCTTACGCTAAGTAGTTAAGCAAAAAATAGCATAGTATGAAATGCTGGAAAACAAGATAGGTTCAGTTTGTTGTGGGATTTTGCTTCTTTAGAAACCATTTTTGTTCATAAGTGCTATTGAATCTGTTGATTAAAATTCAGGGGATTACTCTTGAAGAAGCATTTTACTGGTTTTTTTCAGAAATCATTTTTATTAGCAAGTGTTTATGCCAAATACAAACGTTTTTATTTTTATTATCAAAGAGCGTTTTTAGTCGTTTTAAAAGCAATCTCAAGCTCACCTGTGCACTTGGGTTGTGGTGTACGTAGTATTTTGGAAACGTATTTTTACCATAGTGGTATAGATAGTGAATATTATACAGAATACGGTGGGATACATCATCAGTATGGTGGTTTATGTGCAAAACAGTGCATGGGGATGTATCATGGGTGAACATTTATGTCTCCAAGTAGATCTATAAGTGCGACAAAAGTTGTCCGTGAGTGCTCTCCTGCACATCAAAACACAAAAAATAGGGGTTAGATTTAATTAAATGTATTTCATTTGATTAAATTTCAACTGTTCATTCGTAATGTGCTAAAAAGAATTACCAAGTTCTTCAACTTGGATAGGAAAATTTAACTCCGACATGATCCAACAAAAAGTCGGGCCTGGTTGGCCTAACACCAGGCCAGCAAATGCCTTGCTCAGAAGTCCATTACAACTTGGTTCTAGCTTGGGCTCGTTAGGTCTAATGGTGGATTCTGGATCTTGCTTTTGAGGCTGAATCCGGCTTCTGGGTTGGCCCTTTGGGCCTTTGTTGGCATCAAGAAATAACAAATTATCATCTTTTTCAAATATTCAATCTGTTTGTACAAAAGTTTAGGGAAAGATGATGATTTTTGGCATCTAGAAGTAACAAATGATTTACGGATTGCAGATCCCTTTTCTACCTGAAACTAGCAGACGTTTTGGCTTTTATCTTCCATTTCAAACACAATTCGCTTGCTTGATTCAAATTTAACTATCTCAATCTTCTTTTCAATCTTTCGCCCCCACAATCAAACTATCAAAATTGACTTCGTAATAGAACGAGAGATCAATAGTTGAGTGACATCTCGATTGTTTAAATTGAGAAAAAAAAATGTTATGCTCATATTGATAAAGAAATCTTAATGCGATGTTTTCATGATATGAAATCTTATTGTGGACAATTGTAGCTTGTAAATGTAATGTGTTTTATTCAAATTCATGAATGATAATAGTGTTGTTTAACATTAAAGGTTTTTGTTGTCTTTTGGAGGACTTTTAGGTCGAGATGAACTTGGGCTTTGCGAGTATCCTTTTGCTTCCCTTGGTGCTCTTTTGTACTAAGTCCCGGAATATCTCGAAAGAATTAGCACGTCTTAGGAAATATCCTGGTTAGATCAATGACTCAAAGACAATACAATTAAGCAAATAATGGCTTGCTCAAGTGAGGCATGGTGCGGAAGTTAGAAGCTTATCAATTTAGCATGAGAGATAGAAAGTTTGCATGGTTGCCTAGTGTTCTAGGTTGGGTAAACTGGGTTTTCTAAGGTTCTAAAAAGGCTCATGTTAACAGAAAGGGTTGAGGGAAGGTTAGTGTTTGTTTGCCCTCTCTAGGTTTCACTAGACTAGACTAGATTAAGTTTTTGTGTAAGCCTATGTTTGGTTCCAACAGGGACTAACTTTAATGGGACAAAGTGGGACTCATGTGGACTAACGGGTTCGCTAAAGGGTCTTAGTGAGACCCCCCAATTTTGGGCGGACTGCTAAGACCAATCAGCTTCTCTTCGTCTCTCCTCGCTTCGTTCGTCCCATCTTCTTCTTCCTCACTTGCTCAACCATTTTCAAAACTAGATAGCCCAGTCTGAAACCCAGAATTTGACCTAAAATTCGAAACAACCTAGAATTTGACCTAAAATTCGAAACAACCCAGAATTTGAAACCCATTTTCAAAAATCCAACCAAGAATTCAAAACAAAAAATAAAAACAAATTTACAAAATCGCTATGCGTCTATCGTTCCATCAGCTGCACATTAGTTGTTCCAGTACCACCAAAATCCAAATCGCTCCATGGGATCTGTTGATTTTGTGATTTGTTCGTTTTGCTTAGTTGTGACCTGTGAGAGGGGGAGTTTTTGTCGACGACGAGTGGGATGAGCACTAATACCTCTGCACTAAGAGGGAGAAAAAGGAAGTGAAGATGTGAGAGAAAGTGAAGAGGGAGAGCTGTGTCGTCTGCAAAGTTGTGAGAAAGAGGACAAGGGAAGCGATTGTGAGAGAGAAAGGGGAAGCTCATTCCAGAAAAGAGTAAGGGGAAGCTGCAGAAGATATTAAAAAAAACTAATGCATAAGATATTTTTATAAATATAATATTTATTTTATTTTTATAATTTAAAAGTGAATTAAAAATAATTAAAAAAAAACTGAGAATTTAAAAAAAATTTAGTCTGTAGTTTAGTCCTGCACTGCACCAAACACTTCATTGTACTTATCCTGCTTAGTCCAAGTCATGCCAGTTCAATCCAAAATAGTCCGGTGTAACAAACACACCCTAAGGTTGCAGGGAGATGGTTCTCTCGAAGGTCTAAGACTGTTTGCAATTAGAGAGTGATTTCCCTAGTTTGGTGTAGTACAACCTTGAATCTCCCTCTAACGAATGTTCTCTTCCTTCTCTCCCTCTATATTGTTCCCTGTTTTTGTATTTAGTTCTCCCATTTTGTAGGTAAATGGTGCTTTTCTAGACTTCCTACGGAATCTCTAATTATGGCTAGGTCTTCATTCCTCTTTCCTTTGACATAACTGTGACCTTCCTTATTGATATAATGCAAATGAGTGCTGTTGTGCTCGTGAAGACTGAGCTACGCCTCCTTCCCAAAGAACTGCTTTACAAGGTCAGTTTCCACAAGCATCTCCCGACTTTCACACAAGCATCTCCCGACTTTCACACATCGTTCTTCTGCGTGAACTAGGAAGGGAAAGTCATCCTTTCTCTTCATTAAATGCATGCTTTGCTAGGCTTTCACGTGAACTTAAGGCTTAGGGTTTGGTTTCTTCCTAATTGGATTGGTTGGCTTACTAAGGAAAGAAGGAAACTAAGTTTGTTCTCTTGCAAACTCACCCACGTGGACTTTAAAGATTATGGGCTTGGATCTTTGGGCACAAGTAGCCAAAGTCTTACATAATTTTGACTCCTCTTAGGCCCAATAAACTTCCTTAATCATCCACACCATAATTCACTTGGCCAGCCCCGTGCATGTGACATGGGTTTACTTTAGCGTGAATAGTAGTTAGCATGATAAAGCGTGGCGTGATAAATATGCATGGATTTGCATGGGCATGACATGATTTAACCAAATGTCTGGTTTAATTACTATAGCGTGACATGATTGTGAATATTTTTCTTTTTCGATTTTGCACCTTTGCATGTGTTTAGGCTTGACTTGAAGCTTGTATGACAATTGAGTTTTGAGACTTGATTGGACTTGGATATGACGTTTTTGAGTTTCAACATTGTCTAAAATAACTCTTTTTTTAACTTCGCTCGCCTTAGACCAAATTCCTCAATCCTCCCTTGCATTAATTTGCGTGTAGATGGCAACCAAAATCATATGATAAAGTTAGTTTATCAATATGTCATCATGTTTAATGTTTATAAAAATAGAAATGCTAACGGGACTTGCTACCTCACTGTTTAGGGTGCATTATTGCTCACTATCTTCAAATGGTGACCCTATGTAGATTTACTGATATTTTGATATTTGTGTCTATTCACTGCAGATTTATTGATATTTTGAGATTTGCGTCTATTCACTGCACAAATAGACAACTTTCGTGCTAATATTATAAAAAATTGTGCAAAAAAACACGAAATGACAGAAAATTTATAGAGTTTTACTTTTGAAATAGCCTTCTTAGCATTCATCTTATAAGAAAAGATAGACAATACCATCGTGTTTAAATTTCTTTTTGTCATCTCTTTTTAGAAAAGGGAAAATTTGGCTTTTCCTTGGATTTATCACATTATCTAAATGCCAAACTCCTCATTGTTTCAGTTCTATATCTAAAATCTAAAAAAGAAGTACCCCAGCCATCTACAACTTAAATTCATGGTGTGCCCAGCAACATTTAACCTACACAATAGTTGAACCCTAGAACCAATGCATAATTAAGGTCGAAATTTAATCATTTTTTTATGGAAGTTGAAATTTAATCCTTAACACATAAAAGTTAGCCGAAAAACCAAGAATATTGAAGTCATAATTATCTCCGAATTTGGCATGTTCACATAAAATACATTGGTGCTGCCAATGCCAATTTTTTCATAGACAAATGAGTTTTGGGAACATTTAAGTAATTTCTAGAAATATTTTTAATGTTAAAATCCAAAACTTCTACTATGGTTTCAATGTATTACATGTAACGGATCAATGAATGATTAAATATATGGTAAAAAATCGAACCAGTAAAACTATCAATGTGTACTATACATGGATGCATACTAAAAAATCTTGTTTTAAAACTCTAAAGCCGATAGGGCATAAGTTGAACAAAACAAGCATATAAACTTGTGTGGAATAAAATTCCCAAAATGTCTGGACATCGCAAGTACTGTGCCGAGTCATACTCGGTTATCACGCTAATCCCTAGAACACACTTGCCTATTTTTAGAACTCATCACACAAATCCTCCTTCTCAGAGACGGACATGATAGACAAAGCTAACAGACACACACTCCGGTTACGTTTAAAAAGAAAGCCAAAACGACGGCACTTTTATTTGTTTTTGTGTTTTTTGACTCCCAAATTTAAGTAAAAGTCTCTATTAAAACAATACACAAACAAAAGAATTTCTCTTGGTGACGGTGCCACTCTCTCTTTCTTTGATCATTATGAGTTGTGTGGCTTCGTACACTCTTCTTCTCCACCACCTCTATCAACATCCCTGTTGTGACTACACAAACAACAACCCTACTTATCATCTACACCTTAATCCTCTTTCATCCTGTAAGTTTTTCGTATTCGTTATCGTTCTCTTATGATTAGATGGAATCGAGCTCTTGACTTATCGTCATCATTAATTGAGAATCATTTTTCTACAGTTGTATGTTTATCCTTTAATGTGATACGAAGGAATCGAACTCTTGATTTATCAAAATTGTTTACTACGAATTCTTTTTTTTTTTTTTGAGTTGCATTGTGTGCTTATTCTTGAATGTTTTGTTCTTTGTTCATGCCAACATTAATTTTTCATTCAGCTTATAGATGTGCATTTGGATATGAATTCGTTGAATTGGCAGCTCACTAATTGATTTCCTTGTAATTAATCTTTTTAATATCGGCTTTCTCTGGTGGTTAATTTCTTTTTCTGGGTCATTTTTTTATTCTTTCACATTGCCTGAATTCAGTGTTTTTTTTTTCTTTCCTGGAATCAATATCTGCTTCTTAATGTTTAAAAGTGACATTCTTTCTTCTTAATATTATTACCATCTCCTTTAGTTGCTAATCGGTAATACAAACAAAATTGTCAAAATTCATCACCTCCATCACAAAATCATGGTCTCACATTTAATATGATATTAGTTTATTTATTTATTATGTTTAATTATTTGCAAATTATGGTTGAAGCAAACAATAAAATTAAAAAACAGAAAGTAGGGATGCTTTGCAGGTTTGCATGCTGATTTGTTTACCTGCATAATTTGTCTCTCGAGTTCTTCGGACGCAAATACGTTTCCTTTTGTGTTCTGTGCTTCTGCCAATTGGAGTAGGATTCTCTCCCCTCTTAGTCTCTTTTCTCTTCTCTCCCCTTCTTTTTGAACGATTACGGTTAAATCACCTCAACGTTTTGTGTTAATTTTTAATAGCCAAAAGAAAACAAAAAGCAATGTGTGAGAGGAAGAGAGGGAAGGGGATGAAAATGGGAGGGAAGAGAATTCTACTCCTTCCCAATTTATTTATTTATTTTTTGAACAACCAATTTAGTGTTTTGTTTTCTAATTTTATATAATACGCTTGTCGTTGGATGGCATACAGTCATACCTTTTGGGCCGTTGATCATGAGCCATGACCTGATTAGGTAATTTCAATCACGATAATGTTAGGGAGATCAAATTTTTAAACCAACTTTGCAAATCAAATGATGTGTCACCAATAGAAAATAAGCACGCTAATGCTATAGAGACCAAAATTTTAAATTAAATTTTGTAAACTAAATGACATGGATTATGCTAGGGATACTTAAGTGTTAATTAACGTGCTTATTTTTTATTGGTGACATATCATTTAATTTACAAATTTAGTCTACCTAGCATTACTCATACATACATATATCCATATATGCCATCAAAATTGCACGTGTTGCAATCCACAGACCATGTGTAAGACTAAATTCAAAGTTATTATTATTTTTGAGTAAAAAGAGCAGTGAAGACTAACAATAAAATGTGTAATATTAATTGTCAATGAATGTTCAAATGAATCTGATTGTACATTTTAGACTAAGAATATGACGTGTTATACATTGAATTTCAAATGAATATGAATGTTTAAATAAATTTGAATGTACAGTTTAGATTAACAATCTAACTTGTCATGCATTGAATTTCAAATGAATTTGAATTTACAGTTTGATAAACAATCTAACATGGCATGCATTTTTGATGAATTTGAATGTATAATTTAGATTAACAATCTGACGTGTTATGCATTGAACTTTCAAAAAAATTAAATACTCGGCCTAGATTAACAGTATAAATAGCAAAATTTGAATGTGCCTTGTTCAAATTCAGAGTTTGGCAATTAATTAATTTTTTTTTTCATACAATACAATACAATACAATTTGTAAAATTTTCTTGGCAACCCTCTATTTTGTTGTATCATTTCTAGGTTTTACTTATTTCAACTATTACTTATTAGCAATATTTACCAAATATTTACACGTGCAGGCTTAACAAATTTTCTTTTGGTTTCTTGTTCTGAAATTTTCCAGGCAAGTCACAGTGCAACACATCAATTTTATCAGATTTTGCTTCCTGAATAAACCCAAATATTAGCTGGCTCTCTCTATCCAATATACACATCTCTGAAATTTCCAAACCATCATTTAAACAAATCAGCCTGAGAGAGCTCTGCCACACTGTCCGTATCTGACTCACATAATGCACTTGTATAATAACACTATGCAGATCCCCAATGAGCCTCGCCCATGCCAAAACCAAACTCCAACCCGCCTAGGATTTGGTTTCAAGGCCTTAATCCTAGACCCCAAAAAAAACCCATCTCATAAAACTTGCTCCATGACGCTCTCCGACTTGCTATCCCCAACTTCCTCATCTCTTTTGTGTGGAGATTACATTGGAATGGAGAGCTCGACTGACGTGCTTAAGGACGGTGAGGATCATCAACTGCTACCGAAGGTGACCGGTAGCGGTGGTGATGGGCATGATGGTAATTTTGGTCAGAGGGTAAGGAGTAGGAGGGAGCAAAAATGGGCATTGAAGAATAAGGAGTTTCCACCTCCTATACCTTTGTTGGCACGCACTGAGAACTTGCCTTCTCGTATGCCTTGGGTGTTGAAGAGGCATTGCACAGATGCTGGGAGATTGATTCTCACGGAGGAGAAGGTTAGGCATCATGAGTACTTCAGGGCTCATAGGTCAAATGGCAGGCTCACTTTGCAGCTTATACCGCTTGATGATGAGATTTTGATTTCCCCATTTGCTTGCAATGGGAATGGGAATGGGAATGAGAACGAGAACATGAATGAGAACGAGAATCATAATGGGAATGATGATGATAATGATGTTGGTGATGGTGGCGGCGACGACAACGATGGTTGTGAAGATGATGACGAGGATGACGTGGTTGAAGATAAAAAAAATAGTTGGACTGGGGCATCAGCAGCTTCAGCCGGGAAGTGCTTTAGTTTCAATAGCGTGGGAACAGGTTCACCCTGCATATTTGGAGTGCCAGTGCTGCCAACCATCAGGCATGTTCACAGTTAGATTTTGATGATACACCACCAATGTCACTTTTATTTTATAGGTCTTTATATCATGTCATTTGACTCATGTGTCCATGCTTAATATTGTTGTTACTACTAGAGTCTTTATTAAGTCTTTATTTGTCTTTTGAAATTTTCATGGGTTGTCATGATTTGTAGGTTCATTGCAGGTAGAACTGATGTGGAGGGAAATTTTTTCGCATTTTTTATTGATTTTGTTAGTAATTCTTGTCTGGAGAGATTATGTTGAGGATGTGTCAGTTTTCGTGTTTTATTTTTCATAAATGACATGAACACAGGAACCAGATGCGTTTTGCTAATCAACTCGTATATTATTCAGATTAGGTATAAGAAAACTGTTAAAAATGCATCCAATTTTTGTCTGTTTCAGTATTCTGTGGCCATTTTAGGAATGAGAAATGGATTTGCAAATGTTGACACTTGGGCAATGATAGTCGATTGGGGAATAACTTTATTTTCATTTAGTGTTTGTTTTGCATAGCAGTAAGATTTATATAAATTAAAATATTTTCTTTATTCAACAATATCTTTATTTGATTTCATAAAACTTTCGATTTAGCTATTTAGTATTACAAGCTAGTAGTATTCATCTTCACTTGTAAGTGAGAGTTGTTAGGTTCAATTATCACCAAAGGTGAATTTGAACCATATTATTATGGCTAGCCCAGTGTGAGGCTTAGCCCACTTCTTCACCCCTTAGTGTAGATAATATCGTTTGCAAAAAAAAACAAAATAGACTTTCGATGTATAATGGAGGTACTAATTTGATTGTAGAAAACTTCATCAATACATTCATTCCCAAGGGATAAGAATGGCAAAGGCAAACACTCGTAAAATATGACACATTCTCAAAAGTGTCCATATATACAAAAGTATCTGTACGCTTTCTCTTTTCATTTCACGTTTATGATACAAGAAAACGAGAAGATAAATAACATTTTTTTAGAAAATAAAGGAATTAATTTAAAGACAAGCTTTGGGGCACCGAGGCCTCTAGAGTCAAACAGAAGAGCGTTTTTGGCTAGAGAAGGGTTAACTCCATTCTAAATACATATACTACTAATATGATGATCCACGGAAGTAGTCCTTTAAATAAAGAGATTACATTACAATGGCAGGATAAATACTTAATGCAAAGATTGTTATAGATACTAGGCGCCTAATAAAACATAGCTTTGAAAGATGAGAAGCCACAAACAATCAAATTTAACATAGGAACTATATTTATTGTCGTGCACTCCATCAAAGGGCAAGGATAACTACTTTTCACAAATATTTTTTTTATACTTTGTTGGTCTTATTCTTCACATGTCATTATCGCTTTATTATCTGCTATAAATATCTACTCAGATTTTTATTAGATTCTCGACCATTCACATAGTGCCACATGTCCTTATTCAATAAGCATAATTAATTAAAAATTAAAAAGCAAATACTATCGTACTAATATAACCAGTTACGATATTGAAACAATATTATTCTTAGTAGCCTACAATCTAGGGGATAAAATTAGTGGGGCTAGGTCCGTCTTCCCTTAGAATGTATGGAACTTCCTCATCTTTCACGGAAAATCTTCTTCTCATGACGCCCTTTTTTTTCGCATCTCCAAAAACATTTTAAATCAGGAGACATATATTCGAGGCGTTGGGACATGGTATCCCGATCCTTCCCCTCTTCCATTTCTTGTCTATTTAACTCCCTTTCTCTCGCCTTTACTTCATCTTTAGGTTTGTCTTGCTCATCATGTAACCGGCCTTGCTCCATATTCAGTGCATGTTGACAAGCCAATTCGTCAACTAATTTTGAATAATTATTATGTGAGAACCCGTATTATCTATATTATATGTCAATATTTTTATATGTGTACATACATATATACACGTCAGCAAACCTATTCCTATCTTTAACTTGAGTTGTCTTTGCATTCGAATATTTAGCAGGAGGTGGCCATGATTTGCATGCAAAGGAGTAATGCTATAGTAATTACACATGTGTACTATTTATACCATCTTTCCAATAGAGGAAGAGTTTACTAATAGTGTGGGTTCCAATTCTAATAGAAATATAGCACAAATATATGGTAAAAAGTAGGATTTTGATGCAACAACACCATGTTGTGCATAATTAGATGTGAGGAAACACTTAGATGCCACCGAATAGGACATGTGTTGAAGTTAGTTTCCACCTTCCTATCTTTTGGCCACATGTCTTATCCCTACATATTTATATATTACTTATGTTGGGGGACTTTTAGGTCGAGGTGGACTTGGGCTTTGAGAACATCCTCTTGTCTCCTTTGGTACAGATTCGTAAAAAGTCCCGAGATATCTCAAAAGAGTTAGCTTGTCTTAGAAAATACCCCGGTAACATCAACGGCTCGAAGATAGCATGAATGATCAAGATAATAACTTGTTCAAGTGAAGCGTGGTATGGAAGCTAGAAGATTATCATTTTACATGAGAGAGAAGGGATTTGCATGGTTGTATGGCATTCTTTGTTGGATAATCTGGGCTTTCCTAGGGTGATAGCTAGGGAGAAATGAGAGAAAGACCAAGCCATAAAGGGAGATTCCCTTGAAACCTAGAGAAGAACCCTTCACTTACATAAGAAGGGAGAAGCCATCACAAAAAAGAGGGATGGGAAGAACACATAGGAGGGGATAGAGAAAACATAGTGAGAGAGAACCACTCAGGAAGAAGCCCATAAAGTTCCACTTAGCCCAGAAGCATACTCCAAGCCCCAAGCATCACCATTCATGCAACCTTAGTAATTTCCATAGCTTTGCATCAAATATCCCAGCCATTAGAAACCTTACTATCACCTTAGGCGTTACTGTAAACACGAAAATCTTGTATCAAATGAAATGAGAACATGTGTACAAAGTAGATTTGTATTGATTTGAATTTGTAGGGTTACAATCTCTGTTTAAAATTTTCCTCTGATCCAGTCTTCAAATTTGATGTAGATGCGTGATTATTGATCCAAGGGTTGCGATGACTTGATCTCGGACGAACGGTTGAACGATTGCTTTAAGTTTTGAGCTTGAAAACAACGCGTGGATGATCTTCACCTCAAGGGTGTGGCAAATGTGGTGTTTGATGCGGGATTTCGTTGCTTCAAGGGTCTTTACGACTTGATCTTGAAACGAACGTCGTTACAAGTTTATGAGCTTGCAACAAAGTCTTGAAGGAATGGGCATGAGTGCTTGCTTCAAGGAAGTGCTTCAGCTTTGGTCAAGGCTTTGGTTGAATGTTCTTCGAAGAGAGCTTTGACAGCGTATTAGTCTTCAAAAGTTTGGTAGAGGTTATTCTGTGTAGAGATTTTTTCGACCCTTATGCTTGTATGAGGACCTTGTATTTATAGACTTTTCAAAGCTTGCATTTAGGTGGATTTGGCTTTGATTTATGTCCTAATTCGTCCATGGGAGAATTTAGGCATGTTTTATGTCTTAATTTTAGCCACTTTACTCCCTTGGCCAAAATTATGAGGCCTTGTAGCCTATTTTGTGAGCAATCTTCAATTCTTGCTTGTTTTATGAAGATGCCTTAACTTTCTTTCTGGTTTTGAGAGTATTTTGAACCTTGCCGAATTTAAAAGGGATTCTCCCTTGTTTGTCGAGTTTTTGGGGAAGTTTTCTACTTCATTTGCTTGATTTGTGCCACATGTCATTGATGACTTGTCCATTTGTGATAAGTCATATGCCACGTGGAGCTTTGCGATGCATCATTTGTATGCAACGAAATTTACATGTTTACAAATGCCCCCACTTGAAGGCACGTTGTAGGCATGTGCTTGTCATATGTAGGAAACGTGTTTTGAAGTCCTGCAATGTGAATGTTCTAACTCAAGGGTCGTCGAGACTTGATCTTGAATTAGTTTGCTTCTTCAAGGGCCGTAGAGGTGTATTTCTTGAATTGCAATGATGAATTTTGTCAAGGGTCGTTGAGACGTATTTTTTGAACGAAACATCTCTTCAAGGTCTGTAGAGGCTTGGTCTTGAATAGAGGTGACAAATTTCGTCAAAGGCCGTTGAGGCTTGATCTTGAAAGAAATTCTGAAAATGGATAAATCGGCACATACTTATTGTGCATATTTGATTTCTCATAATCTTTGACAAAATACATTTGGCGCATTTTGAATTTTTCCTTGTGATTGTAGGAAAAAAAATGTTTTCCTTCCTTCGATAGGAATCCCCTTCAATTTTGGTAACGAGAGTGACTTCCTTCAAAGTGTTGGAAAGTTTTGGTGATTTCCTTCAAGGTTTTGGAGAGATTTAATGCCTGTCCTTAGGTGAGTAGGATGTGCATTTTTCACTTTCCCCTTTTTCTTTTCTTCCCTATGGCAAGGAGGACAATTTTTCTTCCTTTCCCTTTTGATCCCCACGGCAAGGGGAAAAATTTTCTTTCCTCTTTTCTTTTCCCACGGCAAGGAAGGGGATTTTGTTTCTTGTTTTGAATTTCCCATGGCAAGGAAGAGTACTTTTTGCTACCTCTTGTGATTTCCCCCGGCAAGGGAGGGAATGATTTTTTTTGTTTCTTATTTTGATTTCCATAGCAAGAAAGGATTTTTCTTTCCTTTTTTTGATTTCTTACAGCAAGGAGGAGTATTTGTCTTACCCCCTTTTGATTCCCCATGCAAAGAGGTATTTCTCCTTTCCTTTTTTTGTTTTGGGAAACATGCCATCTGACTTGCACACCCAGTTTGAGGTTGATTTCTCTTCTGGAAAATTCTGTAAAAATATGAAAAACGTAGCTTTATCCCTTATCTTTCCAGGCATATATCGCATGCCACTAGGAAAAATTGGGAAGGCCTTCAACTTTGCATTTTCCTACAGCTGCGCAATCCTGAAGGGAAATCAACTTCTGCGGGAATGATTTTGAAAACTGGAACGTTTGGCTTTAGGGAAAATTATGAAATTTGGAAACAATGATCCTCAGCCACTTAGCTTCCTTCTCCAATTTTCCTTGCATCAAAACTCTTCCGGAAAATTAAATTATTACCAAAAACGTTCTGCCCGCGCAGATTGGCTGAAACTTGCAATTTTTTTTTTGCTTGGAATTTGCTTCCTTCTTTTGGTGGGAATGTGCTTCCTTGTTTTGACTTTCCTTTTGCTATTTGGGTATGTATTTCCCTCATAGCATTAGGAAGTAATTGACCCCTATTTATAGGACAATTGGGTGTGCAATTTTTTTTCACACTCACAATTACTTGTTGTGGACTACCTTGAAGCTTTTGCCATGGGTTTGCTGCTGTTGTCGTGCCCTATAGCTGCTGCTGCTGTGCCCTTCTTGCAACTTGGAGCTTGTTGCAGTGCGTCACTTTTACTGTGTGGGGTTGTGCAAAAGACTGCAGTGTTTTTACGCTGTGTAGTGCCTTTTGGTCACAACTTTCCTCGGTGGTGACGTTGTCGTGTCTCTTGCCGCTGCTTGGAGCTTGTTGTAGTACGTCACTTTTACCGTGTGGGGTTGTGTAAAAGACTACAGCATTTTTACGCTGTGTAGTGCCTTTTGGTTATAGCTTTCCTCGATAGTGACGTTGCCGTGCAATGCAAGAAACTGCTTGTGTAATCGCTACGGGGTTGTGTAGCATTTTGGTTTTCTTTGCTACTGTAGCACGCTATGAAGGACCATCCTGTAGCTGCCCTCTTCGCCGTGCAGTGCAAGACACTGCTTGCATAATCGCTGCGGGGTTGCGTAGTGCGATTTCATGGCGTTTTGGTTTTCTTTGCTACTGTAGCGTGCCGTGAAGGAACGTCTTGCAACTACTGTCTTTGCCATGCTTGATCAAGCTTGTGGCTGATTTTCTTTTATCGTCATGACTTCGTCATCGTCATCCTTCAACATTCACGAGGTTCGTCTCACATGTCTTTTGTTTTGGTGAAGCAAAAAAAACTTTTTTTTTTTTTTTTTTTTTTTTTTTTGCCTTGCCCTTGTGCTTATGTTGCCTTGTTGTTTTTGTTGCAGCCATGGTATTTTTCAAGTGCTTTAAGAACAATACCATCACCATTCTTGTGAGGGAAGGCGATTCACAAGATAGGGGAACGACGTTGAAGCTTTATGCGCCGTTCATTGGCCCTAAGACGCTTGTTCTTCTTGCAAAAGACAATTCGATGCATATCAAGTCGTGGTCTTCTGAAGTGTCTTGAGAGGTGACAGATTTTGGTCAACCAACTACGAAGAAAAAGGCATGTATGTCGATTATTCTTATTTTGAATCCTTCACACCATGCTCGTGACAATTCATCGGCTTCATTTGAGCTTCTTGGAGATTGCGTCCGTAGCGGAGCTATGACTTAGAATGGCATCCTGTTGACTACTAGAGTGGCCATCTTTGCTGAGTTGTATTGTGAGTAGCTTGAAGATGTCTTTATGGATCCGATTTTGGTATCGGGGTTCCATGAAGTACAAGAGACATTTGAACAAAAGTGGCCGCAACAAGATGACGAAACCGAATGAATACTTGGATCCGTCACGTGTTATTAGTTCAGCTGAGCGCCGTGCTTCTGCCGATTTAAAAGTGTTTGACGAACTTGGCGTAGCGTTAGATTACATGGAAGAATCTTACTTATCCGCTTGCTTAGCTTGTTGGCTTTGTAAGTTTGTTCTCCCCAAAGACGACGTCAACTTTATCCGTCCTTCAAGGTGTTCTCTCGGAGCAGAAAGCTACACTTTCTCAGCATTAGGAGGAGATTTCACGCCTAGAGCAAGGGAAAGGTGCGGCTATGGAAGTCCCCACCTTGTCTTCCACCGATGTAGAGACTTTGAAGACTTTGGAAGGCTTGCTTGACGATCGTCATCGTGGTTTTAGGGACATAGCTTTCAAGTAGTATCTTCCATCTTTTGTACTTTAGACCTTCTTTGCTTTTGCTCTTTTTGTAATAAGGCTTTGTAGCCAAATTCTTCCTTTAAAGAAATAAAGTATTCACATTTTGAATTTGCTCTTTATTCTTCAAAGTGTTTGTGCTTTTGTTGATGATGTGACTTACTTGAAGTTTTTGAAGTTTCAAGTTGCCTACGTACCCTTAGTTAAGGAGGAATCAAGTCATGATGTAGTTCAAGAAGGTGATGGGTTTTGGCGATTTTGATGGTGATTTTTTGTTTGTTTTTGTTTCGCCGTACACAGTTTATGCTTTTGCGGGCCAGGAGAGTTGGGTGTTGTCTTTTAAGCTCGTGCGAACAAGGATTGTGTGTGTCATTTGGTGCCGTTTGCAGTTTAGACTCATGCAGGCGAGGAAAGTTGTGCTGTGTGTAGTTTAGGCTCGTGCAGGCGAGGAGCATTGAGTGTTGCCTTTTAATCTCGTGCAAACAAGGAGCATTGGGTGTCGCCTTTTAAGCTATTGCGAATAAGGAGCATTGTTACCGTGTGTAGTTTTGGCTCGTACAGGCGAGGAACATTGTGCCGTGTGCAGTTTAGGCTCATGTAGGCGAGGAGCATTGTGCCATGTCCAGTTTAGGCTCATGCAAGTGAGTAGTTTAGGCTCATGTAGGCGAGGAGCTTTGTGCGGTGTGCAGTTTAGGCTCATGACGACGAGGAGCATTGTGTCGTGTGCATTTTAGGCTTGTGCAGGCGAGGAGCATTGCTTGTTTGGTTTAGGGGTAGTAACGCTTCAAGAATCTACCATTGATGGGGCTGATCATTAAGTCGTCTTCCGTCATGATTAAGTAGGCGTCATTGGTGTAGACCTCTTGTATTACGTAAGGTCCGTCCCACTTTGATGTGAACTTGCTTTTTATCTTGTGAGTTGTGATAGTAGGCATTCGTAATGCCAAGACAAGGTCTCCGGTTTGGAAAGACCTTGGGCGGAAATTCTTGTTGAATGCCTTGGATAGTTGTGCTTAGTAGCATTCCAGGTTGTTGAGCTTCGAGCCTCGTTTCGTCGAGTGCTTCCAACTCTTGAAGTCGTATCTTTGCATTTTCCTCTTTAGTTAAGCCTTCATGCATAGCCATCCTTAGTGAGGGGATTTAACTTTCGAGTGGCAGAACAGCTTACACGCCATATACGAAAGAATAAGGCGTAGCTTAGGTAGGAGTCCTATGTGTCGTTCTATATGCCCAAAGTGCTTCACTTATTCTTTCGTGCCAGTTTCTCTTTGTTCAGCTGATCACCTTCTTCAGGAGGTTGCACAACGTTTTGTTGAATGCTTTCGCAAGACCGTTGGCCGGAGCATGATACATGAAAAACTTGTGCTGCTTGAACTTATATTTCTCGCAGAGCTCGTCCATGAGTCGGTTAGAGAACTATTTTTCGTTGTCAGTGATGATGTAGCTAGGCACACCATATCGATAGATGATATGTTCTTTGATGAAACGGACGACAGTTTTCTTCTTGGCTTCCCTTAGAAGTACGGCTTAAGTCCACTTGGAGAAGTAGTTTGTTATGGTTAGAATGTATGCTTCTTTTGCAGATAACTTTGGTGTGGTTGGTCCTACGACGTCCAATCCTCATGTATCAAATGGCTATGAAGCAACTGTAAGGTGTAATGGTTCAGGCGATTGATGTATGAAGTTGGCATGGATTTGGTAGGCTTGGCACCTTTTGCTGTACTCCAGGCAATCCTTCACCATGCTTGGCCAGTAATAACCCATTCTTTTGAGCTGGAAATGTAGTTTTGGTCCAGAATGATGCGCTCTGCATACTCTTGAGTGTGCTTCTTCCATGGCCTGATTGGCTTCTTCCTCACCTAGGCATCTTAGAAGTACTTCTTCAAATGAGCATCGGTAGAGTGTTCCTTTGTAGTAGAGGAAGTGAGGTGCTCGTCGACGTATTTCAGAGCAGTGTCTAGGATCGTCCAAAAGCTTTCCATGCTCCAAGTAGTTGATCAGCGGTTTTCCCCACTCTTTAGTGTCGAATGAAAGTACTGAGATGACGTTTGTGTCATCTAGTAGTATTTTAATGATGAGTGGGATCACCCAACTTTGGAAAACTGGCACGTCCGCATCTTTTTCTTCTCCTAGCGCCATACTTGAGGCTAAGTTAGGGAGAGGGTCCGCCATTTGATTTTCTTTTCTTGGCACATGTTCTAGCATCACGGCTTCGAACTTTTGTAGCAGTTGAGTTGCTAGCCGGAAGTATGAAACGAGATCATCTTTCCACACTTCATATTCAGTCAAGAGTTGATTGATTATGAGCTTGGTGTCGCTATACACTTCTAGCGTTGTGATTTCCATGTTGATCGCCATTTGAAGTCCAATGATTAGTGCTTGGTACTCAGCAACGTTGTTGGAGCAAAGCTCACTTATTTGGAAGGAATAAGGTAGTACTTATCTTTGTGGTGACATGAATACTATTCTTACCCCCACTCCGTCCTTTCGTGAGGATCTGTCGAAGAATATTGTCCACGTCGGGAAGATGTTAATGTAGAACACCTCAGTGTCAAGCAAGTCGTTTAAGATTTTCCAATAGGCTAGGATTGGGTGATCGGCAAGGAAGTCCACTAGGGCTTGTCCCTTGACGGCTTTAGTTAAGACGTAGATGATCTCGTGTTGGTTAAGAAGTAACACCCATTTAGCTAGTCGCCATGTCAGAACCGCTTGGACATAATATACTTGACCGGGTCGGCTTTAGCAACCAAGTGAATGGTGTAAGCATGCATGTAATGTCTAAGCTTTTGGACAACAAAGACTAAGGCAAGGCACATCTTCTCGATTAGTGAGTAGTTGAGCTCAGCACCAGTGAGAGTTCTACTTAGGTAGTAGACTGCTATTTCCTTTTGGTCTTCATTTTCTTGTGCTAAGAGTGCTCCAATGGAACCCTCATGTGCAACAATGTATAGGATGAATGGCTTTCTAGGCACGGGTGCTCCTAAGACAGGTGGGCTTACTAAGTATCGTTTTATGCTCTAGAAGGTATTGCGGCATGCGTCATCCCATATGAATGAAGCGTCATTCTTCATGAGTTGACTGACAGGTTGACAGCGTCCAGCGAGGTTGGAGATGAAGCGTTTGATGATAGCAAGTCGTCTTTGTAGACTTTTCAGGTCGTGCAGGTTCCTTGGCTCAGGCATGCTTTGAATGGCCTTGATCTTTGACTAGTCCATTTCAATGCCACGATGCTTGACAATGAAGCCGAGGAACTTCCCTAAGGTGATGCCAAATGCACACTTCAACAGGTTCATCTTGAGGTTATAGTACCATAGCTTGTCAAACACCATTCGTAAATCCTTCAACTGATCAGATCTCTTTTTGGTATTGACAACTACGTCTTCTACGTAACATTCTACATTTTTGTGTAACATGTTGTTGAAGATCTTCTGCATTGCTCGTTGATATGTAGCCCCAGCGTTCTTCAAGCCAAATGGCATTACCTTATAGCAGTAAGTACCTTATGGAGTGTGGAAGGCTATTAGTTCCTCATCTTCGGGAGCCATGTGGATTTAATTGTAGCCAAATGAGCCGTCTATGAATGATAGCACCTCGTGGCTAGTGGTCGTGTCCACCATGATTTCAATGATTAGCAAGGGAAAGTCATCATTCAGGCAAACATCGTTGAGGTCAAAAAAATCTACGTAAACATGTATTTGTCCAGATTTTTTTAAGGACAATGATGATGTTGGAGATCCATTTAGTGTATTGCACTTCTCAAATGAAGCCTACTTCGATTAGCTTGTCAATCTCGACCTCAATTTGTGGGAAGTGCTTGGATCAATAGCGTCTTTGAGTTTGCTTTATTGGTCACGTTCCAGGCCTGACTGCAAGACAATGCACAACGATGGTAGGGTCAAGGCTGGGCATTTCCTTGTAGGTCCAAGAAAATATGTTTTTGTATTCCAATAGTAGTTGGTAGTACTCATCTATCTCGTCCGCACTTAGCAGCGCACTTATGAAGATAGGCTTCAGCTCATCTTTTGTGCCTAAGTTAAGCTCATTGAGATCATCAATTGTGGCTTGACCCCCATCCTCGAGCTGTGGTGGCACAGCAGTGATGTCCTCCTCGGGGATTTCGTCTTCTTTATCTTCTTGGATCGTGTTGTAGAAGACGTTTTGGACCTCATCTTCAGTGCCGTTCTCTTGGGCTTGTTGGCGCGAATATTGGCCAATGTGGATGATGGTGCGCCTCCTTACCTTCAGTGGTGTCAACTTCCAAGGTTAATTGGCATTTCATCCTTAAAGGAATTGAGCTTTGAACGTCGTCTTTTTCTGTTAGACCACCGAGCTTTTCTTCCTTTGGCATTGTCTTCCTTTTTCTAGAAGGTTTCTTGGTTTCTGCAAGTCTTTCCAAGGCCGACCGTCAAAATTCTGGGTTTTGAACGATTCAGCCTATTAAAGACTGACGTTCGAGGGGTGGGTTTAGGCTCTTCTTGATTTTGTTCAATGCTCACATTGATGTGTTGAGCGCTAACGCTTTTCACTTTGTTTGAAATCTTCATGGGTGTATTTGGTGTGAAGCCAAGTCCAGCTTCGTTGTTGTCAACTCTGTAACCATGCTCATTCAACTTCTTTTGAGTCTTGGTGATGTCATGTTCTTTGTCGTTGACGGCGTTTGCATTCTTCTTTCCAAGATGAGAATGTGAAATCAGACTTGGCCTTTGATATGAGTTTGTAGGCGTTTGGGTCGAAACCTTTTTTGGTCTTCTTGGTCGGAAGAAAGCTTGGTTCCACCCCCTTTGGTAGGGTTTTACGAAACCTTATGGTGGTTTTGAAACTTTAGTGTTGCCTAGCTATGTCAGAGGTAAAACTGTATTTGTCTTGAGCAGCTTTACATCGTCCTTGTGCAGCTGTGTGTCGGCTTTGCTTGTTCTAGTTTCGAATGAGGATTGCCTATTCTTTCTTCTCGACATTGGGATGTATCAGAAGACAGGTGTGCTTGATCCTTTTGAGGGCGTCACACTCCCTTTGGTTGTTGTGGGTTTGGCAGGCTCATTGTCATCTTTGCTTAAAGATGGCATAGCTTCCCCTTCTCGTTTCTTGGGCACGGCTTACCACTCTTATTTCTTAGGTGCGGCTTTGCCTGTGGATTTCATTTCTTTTGGAAGAGCTTCGGGCACCATTTCTTCATCCATGTAGAACTTGGCATCTACGAAGTGGGATTCAGCTTCGGTGAATGGCTTGGTGTTGCCTTGTATCACCATCACTCATTCTCGGTAGAACTTTAGGCATTGGTGGAGGGTGGACGGCACTACCCCATTCTCGTGAATCCAAGGCCTTCCTAAGAGCAAGCTGTAGAAAGTTCTCGCATCAATCACGTGGAATAGCGTGCTTGATTTGAGTTCGCCAATGGTCATCTCCACGCGGACCATGCCCATCGCTCTTTGTCCTCATTGGTTAAAACTTTAGATTAGGAAGTGGCTTTGGGATAGTTCATCCACCTTGATGCCGATTGTAGTCATTGTTGACTTTGCCATAATGTTTATGGTTGAACGTCCATCCACAAGCATGCGGTTGACTTTGTGCTCCCTTACGTACCTAGAGACGAAGAGATGACAGTTGTGAGGCTTTGACCCTAATAGCAAGTCTTCGTGAGTGAAGTTGATTACATCATGGACGGCATAACATGTGGCATACTCATGTGGCTGAATCTTCAAGCCTTCATTCTTGCTTTCTTGCACCTCGTGGTCGTTGGGGCTCGCCAAGACCGCTATTAGTGCTCTTCACATCATTTTGGGTAATTGTAATGCCTCATCGATGCTAAAGTATGATGCCATGCTTTCTTCAGGCGTAGGAGTTTTCTCTTCCTCGATGGCGATAGCTTTGCCTTTTAAGGGCTCGTCTATCTTTATTTCAACCATGTGATAGGCAGCGGTGGTGCATTGTTGGAAGAAATCCTTCGGGAAGTACTCATGCAAGGAGAGGGGAATGCGTGGCTCTTGTTTTATAAGTTCCCCAGCGTACGTCGGCTTAGCAGCTCTTATGTTTCTTTTAGGCTTCCTATTGTTACGGCGGCGGTGCTTTCTCCCTTGTTCCATCTTTGGCTTTGCGGCTTGTGGTCTTGGCTTCCTTGTCTTTTTGTAGGTCACCAGTGTCCATCCTTTTTCATCGTTGGTGAATGCATTTTGGTCATTTGCCCTAAGCGATGGTTGTGTGGAAGGTGCCGTGTAGCTTGAGTAGGGATGCGAGTAGGCATGCATCACTTAGAGAGGCACGGGATTGAAGGATCCAAACATAATTGCAGTAGTGTGTGTTGCGGCCGTGTCTTCAAAGTCAAGTTCAATTTGCCCTTGTTGTGCTAGTGTCATGATGAGCTCTTTAAGTACGAAGCATTTGCCAACAGGATGGCTCACGATACAATGGTATTTGTCGTACCTAAGATCGTTAACATGATTCATCTCTTCGGGGTGCTTGCATTCAGGCAGCTCGATCACTTTCTTCTCTAGCAGGTCGTCTAGCATTACGGCTACGTTAGAGTCCGAAAAAGGGTAGATCTTCTGCTCCAGCTCCCTCAAGGTGTTTTTGTACTTATCTTAGGTGTGAGAAGGCTAACTTCTTTTTGTCCCCTTCGCTTTGTTCTTGGAGGAGATCTTGACGGGCATAAGGGAGGTCTTAATGGGGGTAGTGTTGACGGTAAAAGCTTCATTGGCAGGATTCTTCCCAGTTTTGTCTACCTTCAGAGCGAACACCTTGTCCTTCTTGAAGTCGGTGATGGGCTCATTTTTCCCATGGTTGGCGATACTTAGCTACATGTCGTGGGAACGAGTCTCTAGTTCCTCAAATGTAGTTGGCTTTATGCCTTGAAAGATGTAGTGTAGCTCCCAGTGCATGCCTTGAATGCACATCTCAATGGCGGAGGTTTCAGAAAGTTGATCCTTGCAATCCAGCCTTAATGAACGCCATCTGTTGATGTAGTCGACAACATGTTCATCCTTCCATTGCTTCGTACTCGTCAACTCCAGCATGCTTATGGTGTGACGAGTGCTGTAAAAGCGGTTAAGGAATTCACTTTCAAGTTGATCCCAGCTGTTGATGGATTTGGGCTCGAGGTCGGTGTACCAGTCAAAGATATTACCTTTCAGCGAGCGTATAAACTGCTTGACGAGGTAGTCTCCCTCTGTTCCAGCGTTGTTGCAAGTTTCCATGAAATGGGCAATATGTTGTTTAGGATTGCCCTTTCCATCGAATTGCATGAACTTTAGAGGCAGATAACCCATTAGCATCCTCAAGGCATCAATCTTCTTAGAGTAGGGCTTTGAGTATAGCACGGAGTCATGCGAGCTTCCTTGGTACTACACCTTGATGGTGCTAGTGATCATCTTCTGCAGCTGCTGGATAGAGAGAGATCCTATGAGTGTTGTTGCTTGGTCCAGCTTCTCATCCGTTTTCTCCACCAAAGGTTCTTCTTTTCGTCGGTTTCTTCCTTTGGTGGATCAACCTTCGGGTCAGCTTTGTCGTCATGCTGTGCCTCTAGAAAGTTGACGTGTATAGCAATTTGCAAGTCATTCTCCTCCATGGTCCTTCTCAGCCTTGCAATTACTTCACTCATTTGAGCCAGCTGCTCCTCAATGGAAGCCACGCCAGTAGTCATGACTTGCATAGCTACAAGACATGAGCTGCTTGAGTTGGCGTCAGAAGTCAAAGACTCAAAGTACCTCTTCCTCAGACTTTCTTCCCTTGGCGCCCTTAGCGAGGTCAGGGTGATCACAGGTTTATGCCTCGAATGCTCTTGCTCCTTTGGCAAAGTTGATGGAGTGGTGGAAAGCACAGCATAAAGAGTTCTTGCCTTGCTTCGGGTTGTGACGCCCAAAGTGCCATCATTTACGGCAATGATGCCTTTGTTCTTCACATTGGTAGCGGGAACAACTTGATCATTTCTTGATGCCATTTGTGCTTTTTGCAGATTTAAATACAGAGATAAGTGGCAGAGAGGTCCCACTGGGCTTGCTAAATTTGTAAACACGAAAATCCTGTATCGAATGAAACGAGAACACGTGTACAAAGTAGATTTGTATTTATTTGAATTTGTAAGGTTACAATCTCTGTTTATAATTTTCCTCTGATTCAGTCCTTAAATTTGATGTAGATGCGTGATTGTTAATCCAAGGGTCCCGATAACTTGATCTCGGACGAAAGGTTGAACAATTGCTTCAAGTTTTGAGCTTGAAAACAACGCGTGGATGATCTTCACCTCAAGGGTGCGGCAAATGTGGTGTTTGATGCGGGATTTCGTTGCTTCAAGGGTCTAGAAGATTTGATCTTGAAACGAACGTCGTTACAAGTTTATGAGCTTGCAACAAAGTGTTGAAGGAGTCGGCAAGAGTTCTTATTGATTCTTCAAGGAAGTGCTTCGGCTTTGGTCGAAAGAAAGCTTCGACTTTGGTTGAATGTTCTTCGAAGAGAGCTTTGGCAGCATATTAGCCTTTAAAGGTTTGGCAGAGGTTCTTTTGTGTAGAGATTTTTTTGACCTTTATGCTTGTATGAGGACCTTGTATTTATAGGCTTTTCAAAGCTTGCCTTTAGGTGGATTTGGCTTTGATTTATGTCCTAATTCGTCCATGGGAGAATTTAGGCATGTTTTGTGTATTAATTTCAGCCACTTTACTCCCTTGGTTGAAATTATGAGGCTTTGTTGCCCATTTTTTGAGCAATCTTCAATTCTTGCTTGTTTTATGAAGATGCCTTAACTTTCTTTCTGGTTTTGAGAGTATTTTGAACCCTTGCCAAATTTAAAAGGGATTCTCCTTTGTTTGCCGAGTTTTTGGGGAAGTTTTCTACTTCCTTTGCTTGATTTATGCCACATGTCATTGATGACTTGTCCATTTGTGATAAGTCATATGCTATGTGGAGCTTTGCGATGCATCATTTGTATGCAACAAAATTTACATGTCTACAACTACTTCTGGTAACGTGCCTCATAGCTTTCGCGCATTGGTTGTCTGTGCAGGCTGGGAAGGGAAAGTCAACATTAAATGCCTGACTTGCTGGGCTTAGCATGCATTTAATGCAACAATATAGTTTAATTATAACTAAGGGAGTTGGCTTGCCAGAGAAAGGGGTAAATTAGGCTAATTCTCTCTCAATGATGCATGCGTGAAATAAAAAAGGATATGGCCTTGGATCTTTGGGCTTCCAAGCAGCCCAAAGTCTTCTATGACCCCGATTCCACGCAGGCTCAATAACCTTCCGTAACCATCCACACGATAATCCACTTAACAAGCCCCGAATATGTGACTTAGGCTTAGCATGAATTGTGGCTAAGGAAGCATGGCATGATGAATAGGCATGAGCATGGCGCGAATATCTGGCTTAATCACCGTGGGATGTCATATTTGTAAATATGTTCCTCGTCGATCCCGTGCCTTGGCATGTGTTTAGGCTTGACTGTAGGCTTTGCATGACAATTGGGCCTTGAGACTTGGTTGGGTTGGTGTGTGACATTTTTGGGCCCCAACATTATCCCCCTTGATTATTTGGGCTATGAGAAACTTTGAGTAAGCTGGATGATCAACCCCAGGCCTAAGGGATTCCATTTTTGAACGTGGGCTTCCTGATGAGACTCCTCATCTTCCTGCGCGGCAGCTAATTACTCATTGTTGTTGTGCTCCCTTGCTTCCTGTCCATGTATAATCATATAGAGAAACTCTGGGTATTCCACTGCCTCTACTTGGTAACCATTACAAACTGCTATTCTCCCTAGGACACATATTTAATTTGTCCTTGCTCATCCTTTCATTCTTTAATTCTCTTTCCTTCTTCAAATTTTTCATAGCTACTTTTCTCTCCAAATTCTTCTCTGCTTTTTGCATTGGGTTGTGCCATCTCGTTCGTGATTCTCCATGCTCTACGACATGGTTTTCTTCAGGTAAAAAAATTATTCCCTTAACCCTCTTTTGAATTTTTCTTTTCCCTTTTGTCTTCTCTGTTTGCCATGGTGATGAAATTAGCCAATGCATCTCTCCTCTTTGATTATGTGTTTTGAAGATTTTGGTGTTTCTGCATGGATGCACAAGGGGTGTGAGTCATTCCTTCGGGAAATCGAACTCCACTCATTGGGTAGTTTTGCTACATCGAAATCATGTACGTTTGCCTTTTTATGATTTCTTTCCTGCTTTTCATATATACTGTGTAATTGTCATTGAGCTTAGCTTGTTTGCGTATTGATACGTACTTGAGTAGGATCGATCGATTGATTGCATCGATCTGCTTCGCATGATTAGCTTAACCGCATATATAACCTGTTTTTGCTTGGGTAGACGTATAGCATACTTTCCTTGGCTATATCTTTTAGGGCTTTGATAGCATGGCATATGTAGGGAAAGATCCATGTGTTTTGCGTGATAGCATGTAGGGAAAATAGTCCAATGTTAAAGTCCTAGACTTTTGCATGAAAGGCTTTGAATTTTATGAACGTACCATTTTGCTTTCCCAATACGCGTTTGTTTGCTTTCTCGGGGTAGATTCTTTATCGTGTTTTTCTTTGTATACCTACATGTTTCTTCTTGCATGATGTACTAGCTTGTGATATTTATGGTTTGACGTTTGCTTTCCATATATGTGGTTGTGGAATAATCGAAGTGTTTAACTGCAGTTGATGGGTCATTCATTATTGAAGACCAACTTCGACGAGGCAAACCACCGTATTCTCTTGGTTCTCAAAGCAAGGCATTCAAGAAGAAAGAGCCTTCCTTAGACTCGGTCCCTTCTATTGATCTCAGATGTATTTCTCGGTGCTGCATTGAGAGTGGGTTGTTTCCTACCATGCCAATCCACTTCAAGTTCTCCTGTGGTGAGGCCACTAGCTGGGCATATTAGGTGGATATTGAGCTTAGCTTTACGAACCAGTGCGCGACCTTGATAAGGGCTAAGGTTTTGGACGCTGTTTTCATGACCAAGAAGCAAGTTGTTCACCACGAGCCCTAATTTCTTCGCTATGTGGTTAGGAGGTGAAGTACAGAGATCCATACCTTTGTTTGTGCTTGGGGAGAATTTACCCCATAGAGGATGTCGCTAACATTATGCATCTTCCAATTATAGGTAATGTGGATCCTTTCGGTTACATCATTCATTTCTACAGACACTGACATTTTTGATGTTTTGAAGAAAGGTGCTTCTACTTCTCCGAGCAAGGTTTTTCATTTCAATGACTGGATTAAACACTTTTGGCAGAATAAACAAGAGCCAGACTGCAAGTTCGAGGCCATGTTGTGTTTGTGGCTAGGCCGCTTCGTCTTCTATGATAGCAAGGATACCTTCAATCACCAAGTGATTCCTTGGGCCATGGCGATTGCACGTGGCCATGTGGTTTTGTTGGCTTCGCTATTTCTCAAGCTTATTTACCATGAGTTAGATCAGTTTCACGCACTGGAGGAGCAGGTCACGGGTAGTGCCCCGTTGAAAAGTTTCGTGCAAATATTCTTGTGGGAGTGCATCAAGGGTCTGAAGATAACTCCCTACCCCTCTGGCGCAATGAAGATCCACTACATTATTTGACTTATCTTCTTATTTGCCTAAGAAGCTCCCGCCAGCTTGTTGAGCTTTAGATGACGTGAACAACTTTATTTTCCATCCCTATATGTACCTGAAGGTTTTGCTTCCGTGATGTTTTTTACAGATATTGTTTGTGGTGAGGATTCAAGTGTGACGTCAATTCATCTCTCCTAGAATATGGATTTCCCTTCACTTACCAAAAAATCATTGACTTTGCTGGCTCATTCAATCCTCTTCCAGGGGAAGAAAAGCGAAGAAAGAAGTGCAATTTACTCTCATTTCAGGGCGCGATGTTAACTGGGTTTTGACCAAGGGGTGTAGATATATTTCCCTGCAGAAATTGAGGTCTCTTTCAATAATTTTTTTTGGAGTTCTGTGTATGCACATCCGGAATGTTTTCGTCATTTCCAGTACATTACCAACCAGACTCAGGTAGGTTGCATCTCTAAAGGCTATGCCACTTATTGGTTGAAGTGTTTCTCTACTATCGCCAAGTTTCATGGTGACAAGTAACCGCGGTTGTCTCCCAGCTTTGTCAACCATCCATGCTTGTGTTAGAGCCTATAATGCTGCTTCTGGTTCGAAGCTCCAATGCCTTACTGCAGCAGAGGAAAGCAATGCTTCGGTTGACTATTCTTGGAGCACCAAGAAAAGTAGGGCATCAAGTGTTGGCGAAGGAAAGCTTGTAGGTCAAGGGAAGAAAACGGCTTCGAGTATATTTCTTGGCTTGAATTTTCTTGCTAATTTTACCTTTGCATGCTCTTCTTTAGTGTTTTATATGTTGTGCCTCAAATGATGCAGTGAAATACTTCAGGCCTCGGGTGGTGAAAGACGATCAACCTAGTAGCAAGCCTGACTCATTCCATTCTCCGAAAAAATTGAAGAGTGAAAGTTCTGTAGCGAAGCCAAAGACTGGTAATAGATCTTGTTCCCTTGTTTCTTGCTCCCCTCACTATGTGGTTGTATGCTAATTATAACTTTGTTACAGCTAAGACTCATGCCAAGGAAGTAGCTCTTGCTGGCCCTGCTTATAGGACTAAGAATGCCTGAGCGTCTGCTTCTTCCGACACTTCCAAGCCTCCTAAGTTCCTCAATATTACTACAGTGAATGAGGAAGAACGGAGTGCTAGGGAAACTAACGGCGATGCAGCGCTGATGAAGGCTTGGTTGATGAGGAAAGCAGCAATACAAGTATCGATTTGGACCCTAGGAGTGGATGACATCCCTAGGCTTCCCTAGGGAAGGACATAGAGGGTGAAGACAGTGGCAGATAACTAAGCAGCAAGGATGATAATAAAGCAACAGAAGATGTCGATCTTGATGAAGTCAACGGATTTTTGAATGATAATGTTCAGGTAGAAGCGGAAGATGCAGAGGTATGTTTCTCTGTTCTTCGTTGATGCTTGCCCTTGCGTGAATTTGCTACTGTCAACCTTCTTCTTAAGTATTTGAATTTTTCTTAAGCTTACATGTGCATGTAGGAAGTAGCTAAACTTTGATTAGCATGTTTTCTTCATGTTTTTGCATGTGCATGTATAACCATGTTGATTTGTTGGAATTCCGCCTTGGGTAGCTTCTGTGGGTTGTGGTACTTTGTGTCTCTACTTGTTGATCTGTTTCCTTACTTGTGCATATTTTCTTGTTTTCCTTGTAGGTGAATGATGGTATTGCAGGTGCTACAAAAGATGTTCAAGCCCACAATTGCGTTCTTCCCGAGCCTACAGCTCTTCTTGAAGAGGTTCTTTCCCCTGAGGAGCAGGCTTCGGTTGAAGAATGTGCATCGTGGCATAAAGCCCTTAGGAAGCTCAAGCATAGTATTGCCAATGAAGCCAGGATGCTAAGTTCGATTGAGGAGCTGATTCCTTCCGGCAGGGCTTTCTCTTTCTAAGTCGACTTTAGGGGAGTAAAGGTTCGCTCTGGACTAGTTAAGGCCTTTGGCAAGTTCTTTGAGCATGTCGGTGACACAAACGTGAGCTTGATAGGTTTATCTCCCTTTATGCGTGGGATGATCATTGAAGAACTTGGGACCCTACTTTACGGTATGAAGTATCCTGCCCTATTAGAACACACCGAGCATAAGCTAATATGTTAGCGAGATTTGATTAGTGATGTAGCTACTCTGGATGTGCCAGTGGGTTCTTTAGTTGAGAGGCTGGGAGTGTTGTGTGATACCATGTTTAGACTTTGGCTTGAAAAAGAGAATGGTATCTTGGAACAATTCATCAAAGTCAACAAATTGATGCGTGCTTTCGAATTGCAGCGTATGGAACTAGAAGTTGAGAAGCTCAAGTTAAAGAAGTTGGTCTGTGGGAGCTCCAAGGAAATAATAGCTTGCCTTCAACTTGCAGCAGATCAGTTGCATGCTGGCACCTCTAGCCGTTCCTCCGAAAGGTGGTACTTTGAGCTTAACTCCTCACTTTCCCACAACTGCTCACTTTGCATAACTATTTGCATTTTCTTAATCCTCGACTTCTTTTTCTTAGCAGAGCATAAACCTTGAGATGTAGCTGTAGCAGGCTATGAAGAAGATTGCTTTCCTCACTCCAACTTTTACTTTTATTTGTAATCTCCATTTGGACAACTAACTTATTGTTTTTCGAACAATGGCCATGGGGCCGCTTTGGTTTGCATTTTGCTTATGCCTTTGGCTTTGGCTGCTGACATTGAATTTAGCATGATGCTTGTGATGTATTTAATATTGCAATGACATTGGCTTTCTCCTACTTCGAGTGCATGAGAATTTGCTAGATGAAATTCTGTTTAGGCTTTAAGACATAGGCTTGAGCTTTTGCTTGCTTTTCTGGGGGAAATAGCTGATCCTTCCGCTTGGCACTTTGCCAGTGAGTTTCCCTGAGGAAAGATGGAAAAGATGTCGTAGCCGCCGTATGGAAGCAGAGCAAGTCAGGAAAGCTTGGCTTGCTCTACATTAGTTTTGCATTGATAGGCTTCGTCATGTTGCATAAGTATAGCTTTGAAAAGCTTTAGTCACTTGACTCAATGGTTTTGCATGGCGTGTTGCATGTTTGCATGAGTGATAGGATTTTTACCACCTGCAAAAGTAGGGATAAAAACACACAAAATACTTGCAAGAGAACAAGGTAGTTGTAGTCTAAACAGCTCAAGCAAGGTCGTTTCCACATGGATTATTTAAAACAATTTATGCAAAACAAAAATCTTAGTTAATTATTTGAGAACGAAGATTGGAAAAGGTTGATTTAATGACCTAAATTAAGAAAAATGAAATTAATTAAAAAGTTTAACTAAAATCCAATTTTAAAGAAGGAAAAAGGAAACAATTTTTAGAATTCAAAGTGAGAAAGTACCAGGGTTCCGCCATCACCCTAACAATCCTATATAGTTCTTCTAATTTCTTATGAAGTACACTTGCATATTTTGAAGGTTAGGTTTTCCTAAAATATATCCTACTTGGAACCTCCAACATAGAACGTGTATCTAACATGCAACCCGTCCATGGCATCCAAATCAAATCTGAACATGCAAGACTCATTAAGTTTTGTAAAAACCTTTTGAAAAATCATATAACCCTTAAGACATGTCGTCCATCCTAAGAAGTTACACATATTAACCACAAGAAGGCATAGTCAATTTTAGGGACAACCCTTCGCCAAAATTGAATCAAATTATTTTTCTAAATATCCTAATGGTCGCAAATCACTAAGACAAATAGATAGTTTAAACCGGTGATTAACAATCCAAAACTTGCATGCATAAATTCATAAACAAATTAAAAAGAGACTACATATTCTTGCTAAGGATCATGGCCTCACCCTAGCAAAGAGGATTAGTTATGCGTATTCATAATAAAAATCACACGGTCTTTATTGAAATAGAAAAAGAATGAAAACACCTTGAAAGTATAAGTCTTGAAATCTCTAAGCTTTGCCTAAAATCTTCTCCCAAAAATTGCATGAAGAAGAAATCTAGGGCCAGCAAGAAGGCTTATTTATACTACTCTAAATAAATCCTCCTAGTAAAAGGTCTTAGAATAAGACTAGGAAACCAAATAAATTGAAATAAATTAGGAAACATAATCCTAAATTGACTTGGTAAATTCACCCCAAATTCTGCACAGCCACATTTTGGACCCATATCAGCTCCAAAACTGGCCCAAAATAGCTGGATTTAATCTTGGACTATTCTGAACACTTCTTCAGAAGGCCACGAACCCATCAGAGGTCATCTTGGACTCCAAAAATCACAATGAAGCCCAAAAACATCACTTTCCAGCAACGCGCACTGCTTCTTTATTTAATCGCTAGAAAATAACCGCTTGGTAGAAATTGTTGAAATTTTGACACAAACAAGCTAATTTTGACAAGAACAAGCTAAGGAACACATGAACGTCCTCCAATTTGAATCACTCCAAAATTCGTCCATTTGATTACGTTTTGCTCAAGAAGAAGTCGAATGTCCTATGTTGAAAATATAAAGCAAAGTATCAAAATTCTATCAAAATAATTACCAAATTATACTAAGAATAAGGTAAAATATATAATATAATATTGACTCATCAATGAGCATTGAACCATTGAGCAGCTTGCATGGCCTTGATAAACTTTGGCATGTTGCATATGTATAGCTTTGAAAAAGCTTTATTTGCTTGACTAAATGGTTTTGCATGGTGTGTTGGCTTGGCATGTTTGCATTGAACCATTGAGCAGCTTCCATGGCATTAATAGGCTTTGGCATGTTGTATAAGATTAGCTTTGAAAAAGCTTTATTTGCTTGACACAATGGTTTTGCATGGCATATTGGCTTGGCATGTTTGCATGAGCATTGAACTATTGAGCAGCTTGCATGGCATTGATAGGCTTGGCATGTTGCATAAGTATAGCTTTGAAAAAGCTTTATTTGCTTAACTCAATGGTTTTGCATGGCGTGTTAGCAAGGCATGTTGCATGAGCATTGAACCATTGAGCAGCTTGCATGGCATTGATAGGCTTGGCATGGGCTTTTATTATAGCCTTGGCATGAGTACTACTATAGCTTGTTTAGAAGAAGTCCTTTTAGTTACCCTTGCCAATGTAAAGAAACGAATGTACCAAAGATTTTGACAAAATGCTCATTCATTTCATTAAAATTTGGGGTACATCAATCGTTGCATGGTTTACAAGGCCTCATAGAGTAATCAAAATGACCATTGCATAGAAGGAGGTTGTTCTTCTAAAATGAGCGTGAGTGTTTTAGCAGTAATAAGGCTTTAGCCACTTTGCATTGACAAGTTCCGTTAGCATACTTTCCTTAACCGAAGTCAAGTAGTAGTAACTGTTTCTATATGCTTCCTTAATCACAAAAGGTCATTCCTAGTGTTGGGCGAACTTCAAATATCCAGAGATCTGCCTCTTTATGTGATCGGCTGTCTTGAGGATGAGATCTTCTTCCTTGAGGTTGCGTGGCTTGACTGTGCGGTTGTGCACTTTGGTAACTTGTTGGTGATATATGGCTGCTTTCCTAGCTGATTCTGCCTTTTTTTCCTCGAGTAACTCAAGGTCTTTCCACTCTAGCTTGCGCATGCTATAGCATCTTATTCAACGTCGTTGAATGCTGAAACTCTTGCCGTGGGCATAATCATTTCCACAAGGGAAATAGCTTTGGACCCATACACTAAGGAATATGGAAAAAAACCCGTAACGTTCCTTGGAGATGTACGATAGGCCCATAGGATGTCTGGAAGATGCGTGCTCCAGCCCCTAGAGTAGCTATGTACCATTTTGCTTAGGATTCTCAGCAGTGTCTTGTTTGTGGCTTCGGCTTGACCGTTTCCCTGAGGATAGTATGGCGTGGAGCAACGATGCTTGATCCTGTAACCATCAAGTGTGGCACTTACTTGTTTGTTCACAAAAGGTGTGCCATTGTCGCTCACTATTTTGTAAGGTATCCCAAATCGTCAAACGATGCATTCCCTGATGAAGTTAGATATTGTTGCTCATGTTGCTTTCCTAAGAGAGATTGCTTCTACTCATTTTGTGAAGTACTCAGTGGCTACTAGGATCTATATGTGGCCTTTAGAAGCTGGGTTGATTGTTCTTATCAAATCAAGCCCTCAAGTATGGAATGACTATGGAGTGCGCAGATGGATTATAAGTACGGTGAAGCCAGTATCCAATTGTTAAGTCAACCATAAGGAAATCGGCACACATAAATGACTTTAATTCAATACTTCCCCGGTAAACTCTACCTTGCAGTAGCATTGAAGGCTTGTGGATTAAGTTTCCATGAACTTGGCATGCATGGCGTCGCTTGACCATGTTGTGCGTGTCTTCCCTCATGGTTGGCCAATAGTATCCTAGGCTCAACAGCTGCTTGTGTAGTTTATTCCTTCCTTGGTGCTCACTGCATTCTCCAGCATGTACTTCTTGCATGACTTGTGATGACTCGGATGGCCCAAGGCATCTCAATGGTTCTCCATTGAATCTTTTCCGGTATAGAGTTGCCATATCCACGAAGTACCTCTTGGCTGTCCCTTTTAATTTGTGTGCATCCCTGACATTGCTTTGTAGTGTCCCATCGATGAAGAAGGTTAGGTATGGAGACCTTCAGTCATTAGTGATGGAAACTGCAAATGTCTTTTATGGGGAAAGCGTTCTGCTACATTTTAGACAGTCGGCTTGGATGCATGTGGCCTGTTGCTTCATCTCTGGCCAGTAGTACCTTTTTTTTTGTAGTCGACAGTAAATACTCATAACTTGGTCAACTCCACATGTAGTCTTATGGATCTAGTGCAACTACTTTTGTGCTTTTTTTGGCCCTATGCATCGGGTTAGCACTCCTCCGGGTAGGCGCTTGTAGAGTTTCCCAGTAACATTGATGTACTCTTTAAGGGATTTGATGTTGAGCTCTCTGCTTGGCTTGGAAAGTTCCCTTCTGACAGTTTCCCTTTAGTCATCACATTTTGGAGTTTCCTTCGGGAATGGTGCGTGGGCTAGGGCATCCCTTTTGATTACAGCAATGTTGGGTTGTTCTTCGACGAATGTAAGCTTGGAGCTAAGTGTGGCTAGAGCATCCGCATATCTGTTGGTTGTGCCGAGAATGTGTTCCAACATTACCTGCTTAGAATGTGTTCCAAGGTTAGTTCCTTCATCGCAAAGCTTCCCTGGACCTGGCTTAGGACCAAATTCGAGTCCCCTACAACTCGTATCTTCCTTGCGCCCATTTCCCTAGCTATGGAAAAGCCCATGATGAAAACCTCATACTTAGCTATGTTGTTTGTACATGGAAAACTTACCTTGAAGGCAGTAACTTGGTCATGTGGATTGATTAGTACAACGCCAGCCCCTCCTCATGTGGTTGTGGAAGAACCATCAAAATGCATGACCCCTGTCTCATCTTCCACAGCGACGACAACTATCTCCAGCAATGCACTAAGACTTTCCTTGGAGATGGTGGCCTCTTCTTCTTCGGGGAATAATGCTAGCATGTTTATCACAGCATGGCCTTTGATAGGCTTAGGCGTCACACATATAATATCAAATTCAGAATGTTAGAGCAACCAACGAGCTAAACGGCCAGATAGTATGGGTCTAGTGAGCAAGTACTTTACCGGGTCAGATTTTACCATAAGGTGCGGCTTGTAGGCTAGAAAATAATGGCCTAGTCGCTGTGATGCATAGATGAGAGCTAGGTAAAGGTGTTCCGTCTTCTCATAAAGGGTTTCGACTCCTCTTAGCTGTTAGCTGACATAGTAGATTGGTGCTTCTTCCTTGGTTGGACTGTCTTGGGCAAGCAGGGCTACTACAAGAGTGCTTGTTGCGGCTAGGTAGAGCTTGAGCAGAATGCTTGGGACTTGTGCCTTCATGGTAGGAATGTTGGTGACTAGCTACGGGACCCGTTGATAGACTTCACCGCATTCCTTGGTCCACACGAATTTATTCCCTTTCCTGAGCAACGGGGCGAAGGCTCCTGTTGCTGCTGCTAATCCTAGGATAAAGCGCCGAATATAAGATAGTTTCCCCATCAAGCTTTTCAACTCCTTTACGTTTGTTAAGGGCATGAGAGTTCCAATGGTGCACACCTTGTCTGGATGTACATCGATGCCACGCTGATGCACTAGAAAGCCCAAGAACTTGCCCGAGGAAACACCAAAGACGCATTTCTTGGAGTTCATCTTCAACCCATATGCTTGGCATCTCCTCCGCACTTTCTTTAGCACTTGCCAGTGCCTTTCCCTGGTCTTGGATTTCACAATGAGGTCATCCATATAGTATTCCACCTCATTCCCCATCATGTCGTGAAAGACTTCCGTAATTGCTCGTTGATAGGTGGCATCAGTATTTTTGAGTCCGAATGGCATGACTGTCTTCTCAACATCTTTGGCAGACATCTTGATTTAGTTGTACCCACTGAAGCCATCCATGAAAGAGATCAGGCCTTGCCCTGAGGTTGAATTGATCATGATATCTATGTTGGGCAGTGGAAACTCGTCCTTTAGGCATAGTTCATTTAGATCTCGGTAATCGATGTACATCCGAATTTGGACAGTGTTTTTCTTAACTTGGACGATGTTGGCTAGCCAAAAAGGGTGCTTGATAGGCTTGATAAATCCGACTGCCAGGAGCTTTTCTACCTCGATTTTGATTTTAACCTCTATTTTCGGGTGTAAATTCCTCATTTGCTATACTATAAGCTTGATCCAGGGCACTGTGTTTAGCGTGTGGCACACCAAATTTGGATTAAGGCCTGGCATATCTTCATAGCTCCAGGCAAAGACGTCTTTGAACTCATTTAGTAGGCTGACTAGTTCTTTTTTTTCCTTGACAGATAAGTAAACACTAATATAAATCAATTTTTGCACAGATTGATCATCACTTAGGTTTACCTCTTCAAGCTTTTCTACCACTTCAGTGGATCCATCTTGCATGCATTTTGGAGCAGGCATGATCTTCTGTAGGGATTCGTCCTCGACAGTATGTGCAGACATATCTTTAGTTTCCTTAGAAACTTCACTTGTTTGTTGTGTAACGTCTCTATACTCGGGACTTTCCTACACAATGTGGTTAGGCCCCCCAACCTGTCATAAGCGGTAGATGATGCGGCTGTCGGGAAACATAACCCTGGAGCATTGAGGTCAAGTGTAGGCAAGGACATTGGCCTCTGGCTGTATGTGTTTTCCTTTTTCCACAGTGGCTAGGAATATTTGGTCACTGAGATCTCAGATTTCTTCCCAAGAGGATGAAGGTATCCTTAAGGCCTGTGATATCCCACTTTTGGCACTTGAGAAATCATTATAGAATTCGACATCAAAATAGTGAACTTCGTTTAGGTTGAATGGCATCTGGTTTTATGGGATGCGAATAGGCCTCATACCAATCTTTCCCTTAACGCACTAGCAGTAGGTGAAGGCCAGGAGTTTGTGCTTGTTTATCCATGGTCTTTCGAGTAGAGTGTGATAAGCCACATTGATGTCCACCACATAAAACTTAGTAGATGACCTGATGGGGCCAATCTTCAAAGCCAATCTTCAATTCTATCTCGATATATCGTATAGTTTCCTTACTGTTGTTCCCAAATTCATTTATAGAGATTTGAGATTTTACCACCTTTGACGTTGGGACACCTGTTGCAGTGAGCACTGCCAAGGGCAGAATGTTGATGCAGGAACCAGTGTCCACCAAAGCTTGCCTGATGAAGACGTCATTGATTTATCCTTCTAGGTACAGTGGCCTTCGGTGGTTAGGGAAAGCCACGTCCATGTATTTGTCAATGAAGATGATGGCATTGTTGTTTTCAAGGAAAGCCCTCTGCAGTTGGGCGTCATAACATTAAGTGCCATAATTCTCGAAAACATGTATAAAAGCTTCGGCAGTGGTAGTCTTTGCTTCCAGGCCATATTCAAACTGGTCGAATAAGGATTTGAACTTCGAATTTTCCTAGAGGACCTGCCCTGCAGTGGGCCCTTGCCCTTAAGAAAGGTAATGCTTAACTGCGTTGGCTTTCATGTTAGGAAAGTCATAAAAAGTCACAGCCATCATTTCCTGGTTGAACAGTTGCTATTCTGGTGCTCCTTCGTTGTATTTTTCAGGCATATCAATGGTGAAGACCTTGTCACCTAGGCTTGGGGCAAAATCCATGAGATTTGCATCTTTATCTCCCCATCCCTCAACTTGAGGCCATGACGTATCATAGCTCTGCGGCTTGGAGTATTTGCACCAGTAAGCTTCCTCCATGTTCCTAGAAGAATCCCAAATGGTTTCTGGTGGATTGGGATCGTTGATCCACTGGTGGTAAACATCGTCATTTCTGGAGCACGTGATGACAGCTTTCATCTCTTTCCCTCGGCGTTTTAGCAGAGGGTTGCGTCTTGCATGGCAGCTCTAGCGTTCCTTCACGGATTTTTGCATGGAGAATTTTTAGCAAAATTTGGCATACAATAGAGGGATGTCCCATATACTGATGGTAGCGACAGTACCTAGGATCCCTTCTATCTTCCTCGGAAAGGGTTTTTCGCAAAATTTGGCATACAATAGAGGGATGTCCCACATACTAATGGTAGCGACAGTACTTGGGATCCTTTCTATCTTCATTGGAAGGGGTTTTGTACAGCTGGGGTAGCTTGATGGCCCCATCTGCGAGCATGGTATCGAGGATGGCTTGAAATTCCTCGTTGCTACACTCTAATGGAGGATAGGTTTCCCTACCACTCTATTTCCTTCATTTTTCCTGGGTTGTAGTCAGATCTATCATTCATAGCTTGGGCATGATGAACTTCTTTCTTGTCAGTTTTCCAGGATCTCTTCGTGGAAGGCTTGATTGACAAGCTGGTCATTCTTACTGCTTCCAGAAGCCTCGAGAACGACAATGTTGCTGATACAGATCTCCACAAGAACTTCCTCGTCCTTCTCGTCATAGCAGTCAAGGGTGAGGTATCGGAAACGTTTGACAAAAGTCACCAGATCTTCCCTGTGCTTTTGTCGCGTGTTGTTGAGCTGAGTTATCGTGACTCTTTCCTCATGCTGGAAGTATTTTTTATAGAACTTGCCTGCCAGCTCTTCCTAGGTTCGGATGAAACCTGGTAAGAAGGTGGTGTACCAAGTATAAGCATGATCAATTAGGCTTTTCGAGAACTCACTGAGACGTAGGTTGTAGTCGTCGGCACAAGGTTGGGAGTCTTGTATCCCTTAAGATATGGCATGCGGAGAAGGTTGGTTTTGTATGGTGGCTCAAAGACATATTTCCAGTCCTATGAGCTCCTGTGCAGCTCATTTTTTAGCATGGCTGTGACGTCTTCCTGAGTGACAAAGGATGACGTATTCTCAGGACCCTTGCTAGCAGCAGCAGCTAACTCTTCATAAGAAGCTTTTTCCCTAGACGAGCAGTCTTTGTCACTGGCTTTCTCGCTTGGCTTCGGGATTAAGTTTTTTAACTCCTTCACAGATGCAGCAATTTCTTTTTGGGCTTTACCCAAGGCATGAATGGCTACGATGATGTCTGGCATGTCATATTCATCCAGGTTTTCTTGGCTTTCATGGCGTTGGCCTTTGCGCTGAGACTCGTTGAGCCGAGAATCAGCCTCGCATGTGTCTAAGGCATTACCACTCCTGGTAGTGTTCTTTTTAGATCTTGGAGCCATCAAATCAAGATCGCGACCTGTACCCAGCAAAGTCGCCAATTTATGTTAGGGGACTTTTAGGTCAAGGTGAACTTAGGCTTTGAGAACGTCTTCTTGTCTCTCTTGTTACATAATCGTAACAAGTCCCAGGATATCTCGAAAGAGTTAGCTTGTCTTAAGAAATACCCCGGTAACATCAACGGCTCGAAGATAGCATGAATCATCAAGATAATGACTTGCTCAAGTGAAGCGTGGTGTGAAAGCTAGAAGATTATCAGTTTACATGAAAGAGAAGGGATTTGCATGGTTTCATGGCATTCTTTACTGGATAATCTGGGTTTTCCTAGGGTGATAGTAAGGTTTCTAATGGCTGGGATATTCGATGTAAAGCTGTGAAAATTACTAAGGTTGCATGGATGGTGATGCTTGGGGCTTGGAGTATGCTTCCAGGCTAAGTGGAACTTTCTAGGCTTCTTCCTGGATGGTTCTCTCTCACTGCGTTTAGGGGTGGGTTCAAAAAATCGAAAATTGAAAAAAATCAGACTGAGGCAAAAAAAAACCGAATTGAAACTGTGAAACCAAACCGACCTGAATTTGGTTGGTTCGGTTTCGGTTTTTAAGGTTCGAAAACTGAACCGAAATATATTTTAATTATAAAAAAAAAAATACATCCAAAGGGGTTCAAACCCATTCCCACTTGGTTGGGTATCTTTCACTTAAACCATTCTGCCAGCAAGTTTTTTCTTGCAAATACCATTATGAGTAGCATATTTAAAACAAAATGGATCATAAATTTTTAATAGGTTATCAATTCCCATCTTTCATCCAATCCTCCTTGTTGCTTATTATCTAGATCGAAAAATCAATGGTCGCACCATTGAGCTAGAAATTATCCAAGAGGTCGACCTCTACAAATGTGAGCCATCGGATTTGCCTGGTATGTACTTGATTTTGTTTTGTCCGATTTGCAAGATGGAGGTAAAGGTTTAATTCTTGGTTTTCTGGGTGAACTGGAAAAAAGAATAAATTGGGGGGTTTTATTTTTATTTTTATAATAACTGATGTTGCAGGTATGTCAATTCATGTGTTCATTATAGGAATGCTTCATGGATTTGACTACAAGTTTGTTAATTTTAATAACTGATGTTGCAGGTTGATTTCTCACTCAGGATACTCAAGGTAGGGAAGCATGTGCTTCAAGCTCTAGATAAAAAAAAAATGGAAAAAACGAAACCGAAAAAAAACCAAAACCGAATGAAACCGAACCGAAAAAAAATCGAAAAAAACGGAATTGAACAGTAAATTCGGTCTGGTTTCCGGTTTCGGCCAAAAATCGAACCGAACAGAATCGAACCCACCCCTAACTACGTTTTCTTTATCTCCTCCTCTGTGTTCTTCCCATCCCCCCTTTCTGTGATTGCTTCTCCCTTCTTATGTAAGTGAAGGGTTCTTCTATAGGCTTAAGGAATCTCCTTTTGTGGCTGGGTCTTCTTCTCCTTTCTCCATAGCCCTCATATTATTTCCATTTTGGTGTAAGATAGCTGCACTGTTGAGACCTGCAGTTTGGCTTTTTCCGAGACGCGGCTTTCCCAGGGCGGCCTTCCGCATACGCTACTTCTGGTAGCACGCCTTATGGCTTTCACTTATGGCTTTCGCACGTTGGTTATCTGTGTAGGCTGGGAAAGGAAAGTCAGCATTAAATGCCTAACTTGTTGGGCTTAGCATGCATTTAATGCAAAAATCTAGTTTAATCCTAACTAAGGGAGTTAGCTTGCTAAGGAAAAGGGTAAACTAGGTTAATTCTCTCTCAATGATGCCTGTGTGAAATACAAAGGGTATGGGCTTGGATTTTTGGGCTTCCAAGCAGCCTTCCACATAGGCCCGATAATCTTCTGTAACCATCCACACCACAATCCACTTGACAAGCCTCGAATATGTGACTTGGGCTTAGCATGAATTGTGGCTAAGGAAGCATGGCGTGATGAATAAGCATGAGCATGGCATGAATATCCAGCTTAATCACCGTGGCATGACATGTTTGTAAATGATAGAAGCATATTTATGCGACTTAGTTAGTGTGTTTTCTTGCATTTACTTAGTTATTTTTTGTTTATTATAGTGTCTTAAGTGTTTAGCAATCCCTCCTAATCCCCGGTCCAGAACGATCCCTACTTAAAAGATATACTACAACTGTCAAAAAGAGGGTTTAATTTGTGTGTCAAGTTAATTTTCACATCAAATTTTGGCGCCGTTGCCGTGTGTTTTGCTTTACTTTGTTTTCTTATTTTGTTTTGTTTTCTTGTTTTAGGTACTAGTTTATGACTCGAAGTTCTCAAACAGTTCGTGAGCATATCTTGGAGTTTGACGACGATTTTGAACGAACATTGAGAAGGAAGAGGAGGCATCCAGAACCTAGCGAACCTAGTTCAAGCTCAGAGGCCGAATCTGAATTTGAAGAAGAATAAGAACAAGCCGTGGCCATGGATAATCGTACAATCAAGGAACTTTCAGCCTCGGGGTTGGCCAATGCCGCACCCTTTTGCATTCAATACCCCGCGGCTGCTCAAGGTAAGACCGATGAGTTCGAATTGAAGTCAAGCTTGTTGCACCACATTCCTAAATACCATGGGATGTCCATGGAAGACCCAAACAAGCATCTTAAGGAGTTCGAAGTGGTTTGTTCGAGCATGACACCCATAAATGTCGATGGGAGCATTTTGATGATGAAGGCCTTTCCATTCTCTCTTTTGGAAAAGGCTAAAGATTGGCTTTACGAACTAGCACCCGGAACGGTCACTTCTTGGGAAAGCATGAAGAGGGCATTTTTAGAGAAGTTCTTCCCCACTTCGAGATTCATTCTCTTGAGGAAGAAAATTAGTGGAATTCAACAAAGCCAATGAGAGACATTCCCAGCATACTATGAGCGTTTTAAAGCCCTTGTCGCCTCATGTCCTCAACATCAAATGAAAGAAGAGCTTCTACTTCAATACTTCTATGAAGGACTTCTTCCCATTGAGCGATAAATGCTAGATGCTTCAGCGGGATGTGCATTGGTTGACAAAACACCAATGGCTGCAAAGACCCTAATTGCCAACCGAGCATTGAATGCACAACAATATGAGGGACTTGGACAAAGAGAGTCCCCACGGCAGCAAGTCCATGAGGTAAGTTCCAATTCCGACATTCAAACTCAATAGCTAACCTTACTTCGATTGTGACTCAGATGGCCGAAGGAATGAAGATACAAGGACCAAGTGTTTGTGGCGTGTGTTCTATGCAAGGACATCTCACTGACCAATGCCTTCAATTGATTGAGAATGGAGGCTGGGAATCTGCCAATGCCATGGGTTTTGGGAGTCAAAATCAGCCACGCATTGATCCGTACTCCAACACATACAATCCGGGCTGGAAAGATCATCCAAATTTCAAGTAGAGGGAACCTCAACAACCTCAACAACAAGGTGGATTTAGGCAGCAACCTCCAGGGTTCTATTCAAAACCATACGTGCCTACACAACCCCAAGCACAACCTGCCCAAACCAATTCAGGTTCGTTGTTAGATAATGATAAAATTCTTCAAGTACTAACCTCTTTGACGCAGGACATACAGAGCATAAAGAATCAAGCTAAAGAGGTGGACGATTTAAAGAAACAAATGGGGCAGATGGCGGAGTTCATAGGACAATTCCGAGAACAAGGCAAACTTCCTAGCTCAACCATTGTGAATCCAAAAGGAGGATTTGAATCTGCCAAAGCCATTATATTGAGAAGTGGTAAGGAACTTGGAGACCATTCGAAAGAATCTCAACAAGGCCACCAAGAGGATAACAAACTGATGCAACAAGAAGAAGGGAATGAGGAAGCCACGGCAAGGAAGAAAGAAACAATGCCGCAGCCTACAAATGCACCTATGCCGTATCCTACACCCAAGGTAAGTCCAGAATCAAATTCTTCAAGTTCTATTCCACTAAATGCACCCTTTCCTAGCAGGTTTATGCAAACTAGGAACGAAGAGAATGAAAAAGACATTCTAGAGACCTTTAGGAAGGTGCATGTCAATATTCCGCTCCTTGATGCTATAAAGCAAATCCCTAAGTACACTAAGTTCTTGAAGAAGCTTTGCACAACAAGGAAACGGATTCGAGAGAAATAAGTGGTACATGTAAGTGAAAATGTCTCTACTATGTTGCAAAGAAAGCTACCACCTAAATGCAAAGATCCAGGTAGTTTCACTATCCCTTGTGTTATTGGCAATACAAGGTTTAACATGGTATGCTAGATTTAGGTGCATCAATAAATGTCATGCCATATTCTGTTTATGCATCTATGAATCTAGGTGAGCTTAAAAATGATGGTGTTATTATCCAATTAGCCGATCGATCTAATGCATATCCGAAAGGAGTTTTGGAAGATGTTTTGGTGCAGGTAGACCACTTGATTTTTCCTGCAGATTTCTATGTGCTTGACATGGAGGATTCAGCCCACTCTCCAACTTTGCCAATCTTACTTGGACGACCTTTCATGAAAACAGCTCAAACCAAGATTGATGTGGCCAAGGGAGCAGTAACTATGGCGTTTGGTGGTGATATGATTAATTTTAATGTTTCTGAATCTATTGAGAATACTAATGACGTTCGTTCTTGTTTTGTCATTGATGTAATAAAAAATAAAGGGCAGAAACATTCAGCACCAATCAAGAAGGATGCATTTCGAACCACCAACGAAGAGGGAATTGGAGTGAAGCACAAGGATTGCACGGCCACAACCCTCAAATCCCCAAATCTAGCCGAGAGCACCCCACATGCATTTGTTGATAGTGCTGCCACTTCATTGCAGTACATTGGTGAGCCACCTATTCCAATTTCGATTCCAATTTCAGCTAATAGGTTGTTACCTCGTATGGTGCAGGTTCCCAATCGAATCCAAGCTGGTGGGAATGATTACATTGAGTTTACGATGCTCAACGCCCCAATCAAGAAGGATTACTATCCCTTTCCATTCATAGAGCCAATGTACGGGAATTTTAAGGAGCACATCGTGGAAGACATACCCTTCCATGTCGTGGGCCCCATTGAAGAATAAAAGGAAGGTTCGTCCGGCTGGAAGACATTAAAGCAAGCGCTTCTTGGGAGGCAACCCATGCAAATAAAGAAGACCTAGGAACTCTCCGGCTCCATAACCAGATTTGCGTTTCTAAACTCTACTCTTTATTGCTTTTACTTTGCCCTATTTGTCATGTTTGTTAGTTGTGTTGTTTGCTTGCTTGTGTGTGAGTCTTTGCTTGAAACATTGAGGACAATGTTTGGTTTAAGTGTGGGGGGGTAAACAAGTGTTTTCATTGAAAAATTCGTGGGTTTTTATCACCTATCACTTCTAAGGTTGTTTTTCACTGTTTTTGAGTGTTTTTAGTGTGTTTTGAAGTGTTTTTATGTGTCTTGAAAGAGAAATACGAAAATTTACAACAAAAAATTTTGAAAAAGTTTTGAAAACCCAAAAAGAGCCGTTTTTGTGTGTTTGTGTCTTAGGGTACCTTCCAACACAATGATGAGGATTTGGTTTTTAATTGCATGACTGTTAAAGAAAGTTACAAACATGGATTGAAGTTTGATTTGCTCTTTGGTTTATGCTTGGTTATAGTTGACACTCATGAATTCCCATGTAATCACAAAAAGGATAAAATCAGTTTTTGTAAGATGCTTGAAGGAAGTAACTCAAACTAACGCTACAACCCTGAGAGACTTGAGCCTATACGTTCTTTGGAGAGTTAAAAATCTGTGCATTTGTTGTTTTCTAAAGTCGTTGCATGATCTCATCATTTTTTTGCTTGGTTGCTACTTAGAATGCATTTCATTATATAGTTCCAAATACTAGAACTTGTACCCATTTCATTCAAAACTAAAATTGATTAGCATAACATAAAACAAGATGAAGTTGTTTAGTTTAAAACCAGAGCCAAAAAGCCTAACCCTTTGCATATGTATTGTAGGTTTAACCCCTTTGAGCCATAATTAGCCTATTTTCTTTGTTAGCCTACATTATCCTTACCTAGCCTAGATTAGGACCATCCATACCTTTGTTCTTAAGGCGTAGTGAAGCATGACCTAAGAGTGAATTCCCTTTGCTCGTTATTAGGCAGCAAACAAGTGTGGGGGAAGGTTTTTAGTGGTTTTGTGTGCCAAAATACCCAGAAGGGCACGGGTAGAAAAAGAAAAAAAAAGAAAAAAAGAAGAAAATTCGTGAGAAAAAGAAAAGAAAAAGAAAACTATGTGAAAAAGTATGAAAAGTGTTCAAAATAAGTGAGAAAAAGCTCACAAGTGTTGGTTGTTGAAGAAAGGGTCCAAAAAGTTGAATTCGGCCCTAAAGTATGTGTGATTTTCCCTTTATGTATCAAAGTTTGTGGCTGCGTTTACAAAGGGAGTTCTAAGTGTCATATTCATCACTTTGCTTGCTATTGCTTTAAGAACGTTTGTTTTCCTTACCTTTCTTTGTTAGCCAATACCCTTAGCCCCGTTACAACCCTTAGACTTCTATCTTGATTGTTATGTGTTTCAATATGTGGAGTTTGAATTTGGTATGAGCATATGGTATCCCTGGTTCTCGCATCTAAGTAGTAGCATTCCATTCATGAGATCATATATATACATGCATTCTAGAAATTGCTTTCTTTGTTAATACATATGTGAGTGTTTAGTTTTCATATTTACATCAATCTTCTCACATATAACTAGTGTAGGGTGTGTAGTCAGAAAATCTGAGTGAAAATTGAGTGCATATCTAGTGAGGAATTGAGGGATTCTCTAAGGCATGTTATTACATTCAAAAAGTTGTTTTAATTGATTAAATGCGAGCTAGTGTGTGGTAACTTTGATTAAGTATGTGCTCGAGGGTAGGGATAATTAAAATCTATGTAAGTAATGATTTTTTTTAACATGTTATGTTCCATTGGAAATCCCTGAGGCAAACGTTGGAAGGTTTAGGTTTTGTTTTGTTTGTTTGTTTTGCTCGAGGACTAGCAAAAGCTAAGTGTGGGGGAATTTGATAGAAGCATATTTATGCGACTTAGTTAGTGTGTTTTCTTGCATTTACGTAGTTATTTGTTGTTTATTATAGTGTCTTAAGTCATTTTCGTGTGTTTATAGGTCCTAGAAGCAAAGTTGGCAAAAAGATGCAATTTGGAGCATTTTAGAGCAGTTTTGGGCTTGGAATGGATATCACAAGTATGGAGCAAGATGGATGGACGAATTTGAAGTTCAAGAGAGGCTAGGAATGTGCAAAAGAGTTGAAGAAATAAATCCAAGTCAAAGAAGATAAGGAATCAGCTACAAAGAAGAAGAATTATCCAAAACATTATCCAAAACTACCTTATCTTATCCTTATCTTATCCAAACCTTATCTTATCTTATCTTATCCTATCCTAATCCTTTCCTAACTTAATTCCTGCTGCAAAAGGGAGTCAATTTCAGTTTAGGAGACCTTAAAAACCTGATTTCTAGGAACCTTATCCCCTCCTACAAAGGTGCCGCACCTATCCCCTTCTAGAAACCCCAAAATCAGCCAAATAACACCCTTTCTAGAAGTCCCTAAAAATCTGGCGACCCAAGCCTTCTAGATGCATGATCCAGCCGCACCTTTCTCCTGATTCCCTTTGGTTTTTGGTCTTCTAGATGTCCTATTTCCTGCTAGGATTACATAAACCCTTTCCCTTAGGATTGTGTTTTATTTTCCTACACAAACTACATTTTGTAATCCTTTTCCTACACCATCTAATTGTGCCGCACCCTCCCTCTATATATTCACATATTTGCTGCACCATTCACCACCACCATCTCTCATTCACACATCTCTACACTACCATTCAGCCATACCCTCATTGTGCCGCAACCTGCAAGCAAGGAAGGAAGGAATCTGGAGCGTTTTCTAGGTGTTTTCTATCCTTTGTGTTCAATGTTTAATTCTATTTATATTTGTTTGATTGCGAACATGAGGAACTAATTTCTTTATAGTTAGAGGCGAATTCAAAGCCATGGACATATGTTTTATATGAATTGATTTCCTCCAGTTATGATTTCATGAATTGTGAATGTGGTTTGCTTAACTGTTTTATTAAGAACTTGTTCTTCTGTGTTGATTAAGGATGCATACTTAGTTTGCATGCATGAATTTGATGCTAAAATATAAGAGAGTTTCACCTAATCGTTATGAACTTATATTTACAAGTAGTGGAGGTTGCTAGTCACGATCGCGTTAAGTAAATTCCTGGCAGGAGTGTCATGCTTTTCATAGTCACGAATGCCTTGTCAATGCTTATGATTTTCACAAAGCTTAATGATCTTTGTTTTGTGTCTCTATCATGCTTTTCATAGTTAGGGAGCTTAATAAAGAATGATTTGGGTTGTCGTATGCTTTTCTTCCAATTCAATGAGTCTAGGGAAATCTGATGATTAATTAGTTCTACACAATTAATTTGGGGCATTGTCATTCATGGTTTGTCGAAAGAATAACTGGAAATCAATTTATATGCATATGTTCATGTGTGGAGAATGGCCCTCTAACTAGCCTTTCACCCTTTTTAATTCACAAAAATCGTTTTTTCTAAAGTTTTTATGCAAAGTTTCTGTTTTTAGTTTTAAATTCGTCAAAAACAAATCCCCCTTTATTTTGAAGTGTTAGATTAGTTAAAATCTATTTTGATTTGTGTTTTTTAGTGTCTTGAGTCAAGTTAAAACCTTATTTTAGTCCAAAGTAGTGTTTAGAGTCCAAAACTGCCCAGTTTGTGTTTTTAGGCAGTTTTGAGTGTTTTTGTGCTGTTTTGAGTCTTTTGAGTTGTTTTAGTGTTTTACAATTTAGTCTTGCATTCTTTGAGTCTAGTTTAGTGTTTTAAACTTTGTTTTTACGTTTTTGAGTCAGTTTCAAGTGTTTAGCAATCCCTCCTAATCCCCGGTCCAGAACGATCCCTACTTATACATATACTACAACTGTCAAAAAGAGGGTTTAATTTGTGTGTCAAGTTAATTTTCACATCAGTAAATATATTCCTCGTCGATCCCATTCCTTGGCATGTGTTTGGGCTTGAATGTAGGCTTTGCATGACAATTGGGCCTTGAGACTTGGCCGGGTTGGTGTGTGACATTTTTGGGCCCCAACAACTTATTTTATATTTTATTATTGTTGTACTTAAGCACCAAGGCTTTTAGCAGCCCTAGTGAGCTATAAATAGGAGCTTTGCTCCATTGTTTTTGGAGCATAAAAATAAGGCAGCATGCATCAAGGGTTCTATGTAGGGGTGGTTCGGTATGGGATACCATACCGAAACTAGTATTCCGAATCCCAAACCGAATTTTTTCGGGACGGGAATTTGAAGACCAATCCCAAATCAAATTTTCGGGAATCCTGAAATATTTTTAGGACAAATCGGAAATCCCAAATTGAAATATGAAATTATAAATTGTTCTTCAAATATATAATTCAAGAACACATTCATGAACTAGGAATGTCATTTCATTCACACTACCATTTAATTAAACACCGGCATGCCTGACTGTTTTTATCAGAGTCAAAATTCAAATTAATTAAACCTTTTTTGCAATCTATTAAGAGACAAAAGAATCAAGCCTTCTGAAATCATCAGCCATGACATCAGCAATAATAAAATCCAAATGAATATCAAACAAAACATGAAAAATATGCAAGGTGTAGGGCATTCCAGGTTGCACAGCATGAATTATTAACTACTAGCATCAATTTTAAAAGAATAATATATGTATAAATATATATATATAATATATGTATAAATATATATATATAATAATTAATATTATATATTTTTGGTTCAGTATGGGATTCCCGAAATATCGAGAAGCCAATCCTGAATCCCGTACCGAAATTTCGGGATCGATTCGGGATAGCATCCCGAAAATTTTGGGAATTTCGGTTTGGGAAATTTTTGGTTTGGGATTGGGTTTTTTTCGGTTCGATTCGGGATTTTCAGGAATTTTTTCCACCCGTAGTTCTATGTAGTTAAAAAGCGAGAGGGTAAAGAGAAAGAAAGGGGTTATCGTTCGACGTGTGGAGATAGTTTATATAATTGGTTGCAAAACTTCTTGTCTTTTGATAAATGTGAAAATCACGAGCTATTGTGGATTTTCTCTGTTTACAAATTTCAATCTATTTTCAAGTCAAGCATCTTAGCTTTTGGGAAATGTTTTGATGAGTTTATATACATTCTATGTTGAGTTACTTGAGATTGTTCATGAGGCATGAGAACTTTTAGTGTTGAGTTATCCGAGGATAAATGTATGGCACATGGGTACATTCGAGCAGAATGGCCAATTAAGGGGTCACGTGTGAGTTACATATTATGAAGGATAACCAACATGTGAAGGGATGATATGATATGGCAAGATATGGCATAAAGATTGAGATATAATTATACTATGTTATAGTGCAAGTAAAACAACATTGATTGACTGACATATTATATATTCTACTCACTATGCGACGGTGGCTATTGCTCACCCTTCACTTTTTATTTTACAGATGAGTTATTTGGCAAGACAGAGGCTAGAAGAGTTGAGGTTGTGTTAGATGGGGGATTTAAGAATTTGATTTATTATTGTACACCTTGTAACGTTTTCTAGATCATTTGTATAAGTGAATTTTGTTTTTCATTTTGATTTTATTTTTTATTTGCACCGGGTACGGGGTTAAGTTTTCACCACGGGTCCGAGGTGTGACGCATGATTGAACAATTCCTTTTTGAAACTCTTTTTTTAGCAGCCTTCTTCCCAATAGGCCTCAGGGTTTCTTGGGTCGGTGAGACCGATTCAGTTGGGTCTTCAATGACAACTCTTCAGTAGTTGATTCGTGCAGGGGAGTCTTCTTCAACACAACTTGTGGACCACTAAGTAGAACTTCGCATTTTAGGGTATGATTCACAATGTTTCAACATTTGTGCCTTGTGAATGCTTTTTTGTTTTCAAGATTGAACCATATTTATGCTTGTAATTGCTGGAAAAAAAAAGTGTGAAACAACATAATTAAATGATTACTTTTAATTACCTAAAGGTCTAAACAATAACATATTAATTACATTTTAAATTTATTAATAATAAAATATTATTACCTCACTCACTAGATTATCGCCACTTCGATAAATTTCTTCTGCTTTTGTGAAGGCTTCTTGCCAAGCATTCAAATCTTTATGTAGATGTCTGTACCAACTCGATAGAGATTTGCTCGGTCCATAACGTGCCCTGAATCTTCTTGACAAGTTTGTGCATAAATTCTCATCCACATTTATTGTACCTTCATCTCATTTCCCGTGACTGGGTCATGAGTAACACGCACCCAAGCGTCAAACAAGCAATGTCTTACCCGGCAAACCAATTTACCTTCTCACTCATTTTTTTTTTTTTAACCAAAGGATTAGAAAAGTGAAATACAAATATAGGAGATTATAATAAAAATAAGTATTGATTTGTGATATGATAATTGAAGAAGATGGTGGGGTATTTATAGAATAAAAACAAAATTCTATTTTTTATAATTTTTTATCGTTGGATTAATCCTAGCAGTTGGTTTTCTCACGCATTTAAAATTAGATGCACCATGTTGTGTTATGTGGCACAGCGGTCTACTTTTCATATTTTTTTAACTCAAAAAGTCCAACGGTCTAAATCATCAGACCTTTAGAAATCCACCGATTTAGGCGAATCCCACGGCTCTGAGTTGCTTTTTAGTTGCGGAACCCGCTACCAAATCGCTGACATCATGATGACGTTGCCTAATGCTAGCAGGCTCAAAGGCCTGGCAAAGAAAGGCCGGGCATTCCAACGGACTTGATGGAGCCCAGCAACTGCCCTCCAATATTTGGGCTGCTGAAGCCACTTTAGTGGATTTTGGGCAATAGAATTTCCCTTGACTTTGCCTTTCTTGGACCGGTGAAAGTGGTCTTAAGCGCCTCGTAGTCCCAACTTGAGCAGATGTCTCTTGTACTTTCTTGCAAGAGAAGACACATTCTCCACCATTCACTTAGCCATTGTACTTTATTGCAAGAGAAGACACCTTCTCCACCATTCACTTAGCCAGCCTTTGAACCTTGAACCTTGACTGATGGTCATGCAATATGATACCACTGAGTAACTTTTAACAATTCTTTAGGTTGACCGAGAGGTGGAAAATTCGTGCAAACCATTGCTATAGAGTGAGACTCAATCTTGGCAACGCGTTTCCAACTCAGAGTGAAAGTTTTCCTTACTTTTCCATATTATCCTCATTTTACTTAATACTTGTTGCCAAACTTTCAAATATGGTGTGCTTCATCGTCATATTTGGCAATTGGTGAAGTGGCACTCTGGCCAACTGGATGTAGTTTTTTTTTTTTTTTCTTTCAAAAAGATGGACAACTGGTGGCAAGCTATAGTTATCCAGCCATTCCGGAGGCCAAAAAAACTCACAGAGGCATTTCAGCCTCCCCTGGCCACAAGTCTGGCTTCCACAACTGGATGTAGTTTGAACGAAATTTGTGTTTATTGGTTTTTTAAATTTGAACGATATTTAAAAACATTAGTGAAGACCGACCGATGACGTAAATGAGTATTTTGAAATTTAATAAGGATTTTCAATCTAATGACCAAAATACCATAAATGGTAATGATTATATACGAGATTCAGTGGTACACTTGCCTTCTCGTGTGTAAGTCATGTATACGAGATACATGCCGTTCGGTGGAAGCAACTGTTGAAATTTAAAATAGATCCCCATTTCATTTTGGTATATTTTACTCAAGTACTCAGATGTGAAATGAAGAAAAAAATTGTAGATCGATAATCATTCAGCTGGTCGTGGAATGAAGGAAGAGCTCAAATTCTCCCTTGAAAACCGTAAAATTAATAGAGTGCCACACAAATAGTTCATCTCTCCACCGTTCCTAATATTTTGCTTTTTGTAGGAACCTAGCAAGAAAACCATACATGATTTTGCCCTTTCGTTTTGATTTATTCAAGACATTTTTTCTCTTTACCTGTACTAATATTATATATATATATATATATATATATATATATAGGAAGTCTTTAAAGGAAGGGATCTTCATTTTTTTTATAAAAATGGGGATTAGTTGTGGGGTCCACACCACATCGAACTTTAACGATCTGAACCGTCTATTTTTCAAGTTGTACCTCATAGATCATACTTGCAAAATATTAGCCAAATCGGAAATATTTAAGACATTTAATTGAGTTCAAAGAAATGAACGAATATTTTGTTCCATGAGAAACAATGAAATTTGATCTTGATAATTAAATAGGCAAATAATTTCAGATTGAATTGAGAATACCAAAATAAACGGTTCGGATCGTTGAAATTTGATGTGGGGGTTCCTTTCTGCTTATTTTGTTTGTGGGTCAGATTTAGGGGGTTCATTTCTTTTGTATCAGTCTGTTGTTTGTCTTAATTAATTTGAAGTATCTTAACAAAAGGGGGGAAATCATGGTCGGGAATAGACCCGGCAATTTCTGACACGACACGAAAACGACACGAAAATAACGGGTTTCGGGTCAACACGATAACTTATCGGGTCATTATCGGGTGACCCGTTAAGGACCCGTTAATAACGGGTTCTTAACGGGTATACACGCGGGTAACACGTGGGTAACCCGTTTCGACCCGTTAAGAAAAAAACTATTTTGATAATTTTAAAATTTAATTACTAAAAGATTTATTATAAAATACAATAGCCATATTAATATATACACTAAAATCTATATTAAATATATAGTTTTGTATTATTATTCTATATAAGTTTAAAAAAAAGTTTTTGTCATTATTTATTTTTATTATGAGAGTTCCTTATTATCATTACTAGGATAAATTTTACTTAACATTTTGTTGTCCAAAATTAAAATAAACTAGTATAGTATTTGCACAGGTATAGTATTTGTCCAAAATTAAAATTAATTTAATATATATAATTATATTATATGATTATTATAGTTTTTAGGGGTATAAAATTGTTAAATTAATATATATAATTATTATAGTTGATTCATACTTTTATTAAGTATATAACATAAGATTTTGTGATATCCACATCCACTAGTGTAAATATTTTAAATTGAAGATCGAATCCATTCTTTGTATTCATATAGGGTCAAGGAGTGTAACTGTAAAAATCATCAAAATCGGAGTTAAAATAACCGTTAAATCGTGATTTTTCGTTTATAACCGTCGAAAAGTTTTGTCCCGTTACTTGATATCTGAATGTTTGTTTTTTGCGATTTTTTGCTGATGTGATCTCGAAGCATATACAAAAAGTTTGACGGTTAGGATCGTTGAAATTAGTTTCAGAGAATTCGTATCCCATCAAAACGATAGATTGACTAACACTTAGAGTTTATTTATACTTTCATTAAGTATAACATAAGATTTTGCGGTATCCACTTGTGTAGATATTTTAAATTGAAGATCGAATTCATTCATTGTATTCATATAGGGTCTAGGAGTGTAGCTGTACAAAATCATCAAAATCGGAGTTAAAATAACCGTTAAATCGTGGTTTTTCGTTTATAACCATCGAAAAGCTTTGTCCCGTTACTTGATATCTGAATGTTTGTTTTTTTTTATTTTTTGCTGATATGATCTCGAAGCATATACAAACAAATTTGACGGTTGGGATCGTTGAAATTAGTTTCAGAGAATTCGTATCCCCATCAAAATGATAGATTGATTAACACTTAGAGTTTATTTAAATTTTCATTAAGTATAACATAAGATTTTGTGGTATCCACTTGTGTAAATATTTTAAATTGAAGATCGAATTCATTCATTGTATTCATATAGGGTCAAGGAGTGTAGCTATGAAAAATCATCAAAATCGGAGTTAAAATAACCGTTAAATCGTGATTTTTCGTGTATAACCGTCGAAAAGCTTTGTCCCGTTACTTGATCTCCGAATGTTTTTTTTTTGTGATTTTTTGCTGATGTGATCTCAAAGCATATACAAACAAGTTTGACGGTTGGGATCGTTGAAATTAGTTTCGGAGAATTCGTATCCCATCAAAACGATAGATTGACTAACACTTAGTTTATTTATACTTTCATTAAGTATAACATAAGATTTGGTGGTATCCACTTGTGTAAATATTTTAAATTGAAGATCGAATTCATTCATTGTATTCATATAGGGTTAAGGAGTGTAGTTGTAAAAAATCATCAAAATCGGAGTTAAAATAACCGTTAAATCATGATTTTTCGTGTATAACCGTCGAAAAGCTTTGTCCCGTTACTTGATCTCTGAATGTTTGTTTTTTGCAATTATTGGCGTATACGATCTTGAAACATATACAAACGTGTTTGACGGTTGGATCGTTGAAATTAGTTTCATAGAATGCGTATCCTATCTTTCCCTCTCTTTTTTGTTTCCTTTTCTTATCATTTTTTTCCCTCCCTTTTTGTTTTTTTTTTAAAACAATTTCCCTCCCTTTTTCTTCAAAGGGCAGACACCTCACCTCACCTACACCACACGGTACAGTGGTACTGGTAGTCTGGTAGTGGTACACACATCTTTCTCTCTCTTTTTTGTTTCCTTTTCTTTTTTCCCTCCTTTTTTATTTTTTTTTGAAAACTTTTTCCCTCCTTTTTTCTTCAAAGGGCGGAATGGATGGCAGATGCATATTAATTATTATAGTTTTTAGGGGTATAAAATTTAATATATATATAAAATTATTATAGTTAATATTTTGGGGGTATAATTATTATAGTATATATAATTATTATAGTTTTTAGGGGTATAAAATTGTTAAATTAATATATATATATATATATATAATTATTATAGTATTTGTTTAGGGTTATAAAATCATTAAATTAATATTCTGCTTATCGTGTATAGTGTTACCCACGTGTATACCCGAACCAACCCGTTATCTTAACAGGTGCTTATCGGGTTACCCAATAACGACCCGATTCATTATCGTGTCGACTCGAACACCTGTTAATTTCGTGTCGTGTTGTGTTGGGTTATCGGGTCGTGTCAGGAATTGCCAGGCCTACTCCAAACCCTCATGAATAATGTTTTTTATTTGAGGGCAAAATTAATAAAATTAATAATAATTATTGTAGAAGTGTAAAAAATGTAAAAAAAATATACAATCATTCATAGTGACAAGCTTTACAACTTTCATGAAGGGTCAGCTTCGAAATCCAACACTATAATCCATAAACCTTAAATTTATATTTAACCGTCGATTGTTATTTACGCTTTATTCTTCTTACTGAATTTCATTTTTAAAATTTTCTTTTTTGAAAACATGATCATCTAGCGGATGTAAGAAGATGAACGGTTCAGATCTTTGATATCACGTTTCGATATTTACGGTTAACTGAAATATGAGTCGATGTCATATAGTTTGTAGAAACTTTATAAATATGAAGCAATATTTTCACTAACCATAAAACTCTGAATATAATATCAACGATCCAAACCGTTCATCTTCTTGCATCATCTAATAGATCATGTTTTCAAAAAAGAAAATCTGAAAAAACAAATTTTGATGAGAACAATGAAGCGTAAATGTAAACAACAATCAACGGTTAAATTTTGATTTATGATTTATATGATTATACTGGTGAATTTCAAAGTTAAGCTCTTCATGAAAGTTGTAAAGCTTGTCATTATGAGCATTTATATATTTTTTTACACTTCTACATTAATTAAAAAACTATTAAAGACTTTAGGTAAGTGAAAATATACTTAAAAGGAAAATGCGTTTTTATGTTTTGGATGTGACAATATGGTATGTATATACTTATTTAGTATTATGTTTTTCATTTTATTATTTATTGGTTTAAAATATATTTTCCTTAACGGGTAACGGGTCGGGTCATATTACATGTTAATATTATCGGGTCGATTTCGGATTGGGTCATTTTACCCGTTTATTTTATCGGGTGTTACACGACACGACCCGTTAAGATATCGGGTATGACACGAAAATGACACGAACACGAAAAACACGACACGAATGCCAGGTCTAGTCGGGAACACAACAAAAACAAAACCAAGAAAGCAAAAAACGTATTGCTCTTCCTTGAGAAATTTTTTTTTTTTTTTAATTTAAACTTTTTTTGCAGGAGAAAGATTGATATGTCAGAAAGAAGGGGGATATCAGATCCCTATCTTTTTCCCAGTTCACAAATAGAGGTGCAAACCAAAGACTAGGGTTTTTTCGACCCACACATTATCGGAAATTTATTTTGCATCTGGGTTAATTATCACGTTTTTTTTTTTTTTAGTTAATTACACTAACACCCTCTGAGGTTTATCGAGTTTTCACAAAATCCTTTCACGTATGAGACATTACACTAACACTCCTTCACGTTTTAATTCACTTTCACGTAACATCTTCAGTCAAAATTCTGCTAATAAATTGACAACTTTACCCTTATAGCTAATTAATTAAAAATAAAAATAAAATATTAAAAAAAGAAAATATCAAAAATAAATAAATTCAAAAAAAATTAAAAACTTATAGTTCTTTATTATTTAATTAATTAGTTTTAAGGGTAAAGTTGTCAATTTATTAGCAGAATTTTAACTGAAGGGGTTATGTGAGAGTGAATTAAAACGTGAGGGGATGTTAGTGTAACATCTCATACGTGAGGGGGTTTTGTGAAAATTCGATAAACTTTAGGGGGTGTTAGTGTTAGTAACCATTTTTTTTTTTTTTTTACTATTATTAAGGGAAGAGGGAAGAGTTCAAAGCTATTACATTAATTTAAGGAATGAGAGAGTTTCGAACTCTGGACACATGAGTAGAAACCCAACTCTATATCCACTAGGATATCAAACCACATGCAATTGGTAATTAAGAAAAATGGATTAAATGTTGTCTAGCTTTCTCTCATTTTTTTTTTGTTGATGCAGATGACTATTTTAAACTGCAAATATAAGCTCCCTGTTCAGTAATTTTAATATAGCACATTAAAACTTCTTTAAAATAATACTTAATAAAGGAATAATCTCTTTAAAATCATAAAAAATTTCAATTCCAATCTGGGACCAGTTATATATAGAATAAACTTATAATAAGTTATAATTTTTCTTGCTCCCATCTTAAGGAAACACACTTCCATATAGTAACAATTGTCATGAGAGTATGCAATATTACATTTAAAAGTTTAAGATGAACTAAAATATTTCTCTAAAGTTGGTTTTTAAAGTTGATGTCACGTCTTTGAGCTTGCCGGTACTTAATATTTAGTCAACATGGTCACTTTCTTGTTGAAGCCATAATGTTTCTAACTTCTAAGGCATGTTTCCAACTTGTTGGAAACTTTTGGTATTTCCATGCTGTTCTCATGAATCCTCAGGAGGAAACACAACATTCATTATGAATAAATAAGTCAATAAATAATATTTTTTTCAACTACAAATTCTACAAACTTCAGAGTTGTATTCATTCACAGACTTAAAGTCTTAGAAGCGAAGATGTTGCCAGTCGTGTCTTGCTTCAGGCAAGTATATGTCTTTCTGGTGATCGAAGCGATCGGCCATAGCAAGCCAGAGGGTGCGTGGGTCCTCCTCAGCGAGGTACTCGGTCTGCAGAGCATCATGGATGTGTCTTCAAATAAAGATCATTGTAGTAGCTTTCTGAGCTTCGTCGACATGTTTGTCGTCGGTACGTGCCTTGATGGTGGCTCCAATACCCTTTGCAGTAAGATGGAGCTTCAAGTCTTAAACCCACTTCAGGTAATTTCTTCCAGAGACTTCCAAAACGGTGAAATCGAGCTTATTTAAGTTCGACATGTCCCTAAAACGGAGGGTACAACAAAAACGTGATTCATCATATGGTAATCCATAGACATATATCGTAGAACATTCGGGTTCTATAGACATGTATTGGTTTAATTTATGCATGAAAACTACAGGTTTCATGTGGTAAGTTTTGAATGAAAACTTTAGGTTTCAAAGGCACTAAATATGAAACTACAGGTTCAATTTAGTTTTTTGAATGATTAGTTTTTAAAAGAGAGGTTCATGCAAGAAACACAAAATGCAATATGCTGATTTAAGTGTAGTGGATTTGAGTTTCTTTGGGAACTCAAGTGTGAGAGCTTCGTTACTACAAAAGTATGTCAACGGTTCAAAGTATAAAAATAAATTTTTGAATCATTAATGTCCAAAAAGTGATCTTCAGGTCAATAATTTTGGATTCATTATCAGATTAATGGACTGCAGGTCACTTTTAATTAATTCAATAGATCGGGACCAAACAAGGTCAATTATGGGAGCAAAATAATGCCAAAAATTAGCATTAGGTCGAAAAAGCATAGCCCAAAACGGGTTTGGGCTACGGTGCTGAGAGTAACGCAAAGCCTTAGGGGTAAATGGGCTCGGGTTTGGTTGCAAAAGCAGCCCATATGTGGCTACAGGCCACAGGCCGAGACAGGTGAGCCCAACAACAGCAGTTGCAGGCTTTTGGGCCGAATAGGGGGCATGGGTCAGGCCTAGCGGAACGCTGGCCTTGGGTTGGCGTGGGAAGCCCAGCCGAGGTTGGGTTTGGGTCGGGGCAAGCCAAGCTTAGCAGCAAAGGCTGCGGGCGAGTGGGCAGGGGGCTTCATGGCACAGCCCAAAGGGCTAGGGACTCATGGGACATTGGGCCAAAAAAACTGTAGGCTTTTGGTTGGGCTAAGGGACTTCAGGCCCATTAGTTTAATCAGGCCAAAAGCTTTGGGATGTCTGGGTCAATGCAGCAAGCTAAAAAGCTGATGCCGTGTGGTCCATACGACTGGGTTTCAGGCCAGTGATTGTCCGTTGGTGCCACGGTACGGGTGCGGCGGTGGTGCCGCACAGTGGCCAACGCAAAAAATTTTCCCTCCTTTTTTTTTCGATAGAATTAGGGTTTAAAAAAAACCCTAGAATTGCTTCTAATTTATTTATATGCTTTGACTCATAATTCTACATAGCAATTTAATTGCGTAATACATGAAACATATACAATATATATATATATATATATATATATATATATCGTAAGGAAAATACAAACATAGAGAAGTTCATGCATCATGGGGAATGTTTTCATGCTTCGTGGATGTTTCAAATATTTTCCTTTATTTTAAGCGTACCTGATTAGCAGAAAACAAAGAAGAGCCTTTGAATTTTGTGGAAGATAGCCTTCTCTTACGATCCGTCAATTCCTCAGCTTCTGGCAAGAGCGTGCTGATAACGTATTGTAGGCCTATTTAACTGAGCTATCTAAGGGATTAGAGAGAGAGGGGTAGCAAGAGGGAGAAGAGAGAGATTTAATTGTGAGGTGTGTGTTGTATCACCCTCATTGTGACTTTATTTATAGTAGTAGGATAGGTAAAAACCTTACCCTTTTAGGATTACAACTCTTAATAGGTAATCAACTCCTAATCGGAATATAAGAGATATTTCTAGATCTACTAGGATTTGTACAATCACATTCCTACTCTAAATATGACTGCAACAATAACCTCTTTAAAATTATAAAATTGGTTTAGTCCCAACTTCATGACTTTATAGAGCTTTTACTCTACATTTTTTTACCACACATATATAAGTGGGAGGAGGATTCTCCCCCCTCCTATTCTCTCTTCCCTTCCCTCCCCTCCTACTTAAACGGTTACGGTTAAGCCACGTCAACATCTTATATTGATTTTTATTATAGAAACAATAAGACAAAACACAATGCCACTTAGTACTACGGTCTAGTGGTATCCCTCTTCACTTGTAAGTGAGAAGCCTTAGGTTCGATTCTCGCCAAAGGAAAATTTGAAACACATTATTGTTAGCCCATTGTGAGACTAAGCCCTCGTTTGTTCAGGAAAAAAAAAAAACAAGAAGCAATATGTGAGAGGAGGGAAGGAAATGGGATGAGAATAGGTGGGGAGGGAAGGGGATGGAAATAAGTGGGAGAGAATAAATTAACAGTGTAGGTAGGTACCAACATATTAATGATGAACCATCCATTTATTTGATGCAATTGGATGACTAAACGATCTCCATTTCGAATGATTTTTTGTAGGGATGACCTTTAAATGAAGATTAAAAATTGAAGGGTTCCGATTATGAAATTTCTATAGCAAAGATAAGCTATTTGAAAGTGGAGATATAAACCCACTCTCCTAAAGAAAAATGCAAATATTATTCGTCTAAAATTACCCAAAATTCATTAGTTTCAAACCACTAAACCATTTTATCAAAACAAAGAAAATAACCATTACATCATTTGAACAAGATATAATATATATACACACACACACACAGTTTTCTTTTTCTTTTTCTTTTTCGAGAGTAACAAAGTAACATAGATACATTAATACATACTTGTCTACTTTTGCATGTCAAACCTGCTCAAGTAAATGCACACGAGAGACATGACCATGGACCAAACAAGGTCCTATGTACGTGTCTAGTAACCTGGGCTGCTGAAGAAAGAAGGAACAAACCTGACATCAAACATGGAAGCCAGATAACACAAAACCAGACAAATTCAGTTCATACATGTCTCACTCCGTGATCGCCTGTGAGACCCCTCCAGGCTGTCACCAAATAACCACCAATCACATTTTAAACGACGGTGGACCAAGATACAAGCATGCCAGCTTTGGTGCGGGTTACAGCAATCAAAGACCCTTGCCAGTCCCAGACGAACCATACCCTCCGCCGAGCCCGCAATAAAACCAGCCGTTTCTTGGCGGACGGGAAATGACGTTTGTACCCTTGAAAATATGTGTGTCAAAGCATTTTCCTATAAAAGGGGTAGCAACACTCGAGAAATATAGGGTTGTACTGGAAACTTGGGTTCTCACCTCTCTGTGTTTATCTTTGTCGACTGATGTTTCCCTGTGGAAGGGAAAATGTACCAAATTAATATAATGCAAAGCGAGCCATTGATAAAGTAAGTCAATATTTTTCCTCTCTTAATTCTCAGATATCTGTTAAAGCATGTAGTTTAATTGAATTAATTTGAAGTTGATTAGCCTGTTAGCCTTCACTAATCTAAATGCCATTTTCTTTTCGATAAAAAAAAAAGAAAAAAGAAGAACGTTATTTTCTTTGTGATTTTTGCATGCTCTTAAATGTTCATACCAATTCTTTTTTGTTTTTCTAGGCTAGATAAAAAAGTTCGACTTCAAGAAGGAGATTAAAAGTAAGTAGCTTGGTGAATTCTGTTTAAACCCTTCAGTTTTCCTGAAAATTTGGAGTTTAATATAAATCAAAGAAGTTGTTTTAGTTTTGAACAGTTTTTTTTAGTTTTCAATTTTGAAGCCAAATTGCAGACTGGTGAGAAAATTTGCCTAATAGATTAATCTGTTCATGTTTTTCGTTCATGATAAGGATCAGGTACAGTCATCAGTTCCCCATTTGTTTTGTTTTTTATTTTCTTTTCCACTTAATTTTCCTAAATTATTGGCTTAATTTATGAAGTACATTTTATATAGAAATGATTGAAATTTTGATTGATACTATATTGTTAGCACGTGGATAGTAAATGACATGTTTTTGGTATGGGAATATTCATATTTACTCAATTATTTATACACTTCCATAATGCACGCAAGATGATATAATTTGGTTTCCTCTATAGACTTCAGTTTTTTTTTCCTATATTATTTGTTGCCGTAAAAGTTTGCTTTATGCTTTTCTTAATATAGGTATTTCCTAGTTTACATATTTATTCTAAGTTATTTTTCTTAATCTTCTTAAGATAATTAGCAGGAAGAGAAAAATCCGAGCAGATAGAGATGAAAGCGGACCAAGTACCACCAAGAGGTATGAGCAAATTATTCTACTGACGATAAAAGCTTGTTCTTGTCCAATTATTAGAGGGTCGGATTTGCTATTATAGCCACATTATTCTTATATCTCCTTGTTTAATTACTTTGCAGTTAATCACTGAGTCGGTAAAGTTAATTTCTTCCCTACACCGCAGTCCAATTTTGACCAGATAAAACTAGCCACCGTGACTGCAAGCTATTTTGTAGGGCTAATAATTTCCTCGTTTTTTGGTATTGTTTTGTGGGCAGCTAGGTTGCCATTCCCCATGCACATCCAAAAGGAATTCCCGACCCACCTACATCTCCATCTAGGCCTTAAAACCCTAATTTTTCCAGAAGCAACTACAAACCCTGATCCCCACGTCATTCACAACCACAAGCTTTCACTACACTCACCATCTACATCAAGGACGTCGCCGCTTTCTTCTTCTGTGTTGCTGGATAGTTCCTTGTCTTGGTCGTCATCTGCAATGGACGACCTGATTGGGATGGAGAGCGGCGCCCCAATCATGTCGAATGAGGAACAAGAGAAATTAGGGCTTTTGAATAATCAAGATAAGAGGAAAACTACTACCAAAAAGAGTGAAAGGATAATGATCAAAAGGGAATATCCACCACCGATACCGTTACTTGCACAGACTGGGAATATGCAAGGTCGCATGCCTTGGGTTCTGACCAAGCATTATAACTACTCTGATGGAAGGCTTGTTCTTAAGGGAGAGAGAGTGAAGCATCACGAGTACTTCGAAGCTCTCCGCGAAAATGGCCGTCTCATCTTAAACCTTGTACCTTTAGACAACAATGCCATAATATGTTGTGAACATCAGGAAACTATTGATGAAGAAGAAGACATGGAAAAGGAAGACGTATTTGTTGATGGAGAAGATCATGGAGAGCAAACCGAAAGCAAAAAGTGCTTCAAAGAAAGTGATTCTGAGGATGAATATGATCACAGCTACGTGGACGAGACTCATTATCATGATCATGTACAAAAGAAAGCAATGGATATTGTAATGGGTTATAATTCGGTGCGTCGATCAACTTCCTTTTGCGATGCTCAAATTAATATCCATGAACACCAGCAGACTTACTTGGATCACCCTGCTTCTGCTCCTCTTCGTCCAATGACTACTGTCATGTAATGTAAGCTTTGATCACTAATTTTCATCATATGTTATATAGGGTGCCTGGAGTTAGTAGTATTAATTAGTCACAGGGACAGGGAGCACAGTTCACATTAGTGAAGATATGGTACCCTTAAGTACTGGAAAACTTCTACTTTGTAGAAAGCTTTTTCCAAAAAGTAAAATTGTATTTTTCACTCTATCAAACTTTTGGTTTTCTTTATCAATATATATCAACTTTCATGTCATAATTGTTTTTACATGCGATATTTTATCTTAAATTAATTTAAACTGGAGGGAAGGAAATTTGAACATAAGTGCATAAAGAATATTGTACAATCATTCTAGCTAAAGTGGTTACGCCTACTTCTATCAATACAGCCATAATTTTTGTTACATGAGGGAATTCAACCCCGAACCTTCGTATTCCAACCCGATACCCCACCCACCCTCTGCATTAACATGAAAACGCACATATTATTCTTTTGTAAGCTTGACAGCTTCATGGAACCAATACAATCAGTGTCATCTGTCATTAGTTGTACTAATTTATATCTGAGGAAAAAAAATAATTTAGGTAGTATAAGGGATATTGGAGGAGTAGGAGGAGAGAGATAATACTCACAGAGGATCCAAGGTCAACCAAAGAAAGATAACATTCACGAGTCATAAGGACTAAACATTCCAAGTCGGAGAACTACAATAAGGCACCAAGAGGTGTACATGCATAAAAAAAAAAAATTAAAATAAAATAAACTCATAACCATGACAAAAGGCTCTTCTCGACCACAACTACGAAGGCTCAGCTCTACAAAACAAGAGAACGACCACAATCATTTGATTCCATTAAAAATTATCCTTTATTTATTTTATGTTTCTGTACACCTATAATCATTCTATATTTGTTTGTAACTTGATGACTGCCCAATATTAGGTTTTTATGCATCCAAGGGAGACCGGTATTACATAAACTTCCTTGTTTGAAGATGGTTTTAGAAGAGATTGAGTTCTTCTTATGCATAAACACCCATTTATAGAACTTACAGACTCTGAACTCTTGTGCAACACTCATTTGTAACAAATAGTGCATAAACACCCATTTATCGGAATTGAGTTCATCTCATGCACAACCTGTTATAAATGGATGTTTATGAGCTACAATAACTTTCTCATATGAGGCAGATGCTTAACTGGCCTTCTTGACTGTCAGCAAGAAAGTAGCAGCAGTGATCACTTGAGAACTCTGATCCTATACGTTTTGGATGTCCTAAGGTTAGTGACGGATCCAGGAAAAGTTTTTCGGAGGGTCACATGTAAAAGTTTACAAACATGTCTTAGATATATAATACCTTTAATAATTAAATCATAGTTCCATCATATAGTATTTATAGAACAAACAACAATACAAGTTACAATTGTCCACAACGCGTTTTCATATTTTAAAAACGCTACATCATAGCTTCATTGTTAATGGAAACAAAAAAACATTGTTCTCAATATAAACCACCATGCTATCACTCAACCGTTGATTTCCCATTTGGTTATGCAATGGACTTGTCACAATATTTATAGTAAAAAAGACTCTCTCAACTGAAACAGTAGCAACCAGTAGAATTAAAGCCACTGTAATTAGCAAATACACATGATTGTATATACTCTATTCTTCCCTGTCTCCACCATTTTTTGTTGTTGCAAGACTACATGTTCCTTTCAATGGAGAAAATTCACTACTTGAAAGCATATCAAGAATATAATGCCCAAGTTGATATTTACAAAATAATAATGAGAACGACAACTCCTCTTTAAGGCATTTTATCAAGTAGTTCGAGGGCATGTATGGAGGACAACTTCAAGCTTCAAAGGGGCAGCACTGTAGTAATCCATGGAGATTCATTGGAATTCGAAAGGCTAGCTAACACCACCCAACCACCCCCCGCCCACCCCGCTTCCACCCCCCGAGTGGCCCTTAATAGATCCACCAGTGCCTAAGGTAAGCTATTTGTATAGCAAACTCCTTCGTTTTCTTTACAATTATGACTATGTAAGATTAGGGGTGGGCACTTAAACCGAAAACCAAAACATGATTCAAATTGAACCGCACTGAACGATTTGGTTTTGCAGTTTCAAACCGAATCGAATGAAGAAAAAACGGTTTGGTTTCGATTCAAGCCATTTGAAATCGAACTGAAACTGAACCACATAACTTTATTAGGTTATTAGGTGTTAAGTTCTAATTGGTTATTTGATTGAGTCCATGCATTTACTATAGACTCAACCACATCATAGCATAGGCCCAGAATCTCTCTCTTTATTTCTTCGACTTTCTCTCTCTCGGTCAGTTACTCGGTCTTGCTTTGCTGCTTAGTTTGCTTATATATTTGTGATTAATTTTAGAGTTAGGGTTAGGGTTCGTTTGGATAAAAAAAGGATTTGGTTTTTCTTTAGTTTATCCTCGTTCATGAACATCAGATTGCTGTCGATTGGTGCTGTATATTTTTTTATTGGTGTTGATGTTAGAGATGTGTAATTACTCTATATTGGTGCTATATATTTCATATTTATTTATTATTGTCGATTGGTGCTATATATTACATATTTGTTGATTGGTGTTGATATTGTAGATGTGTGATTGCTGGAGATGTTAAATATATTTGTTAATTGAATTATTGATGTTGTTGCTGTTTTTATTTTGTGGTTGATGTTAGTTAATGTTGATGTTAATTGTTGTTGCTGTTAATTGGTACTGTTAATGTTAATTGATTACTAAGGAATTTTAAAATGATGGAAATTGAAATGAAGAGATTTTATTTTCTAGAATTTATGAATTTTCTTGTTTGGTTAACCTAAAAGAACAATGGAATTGAATACAGAATTTGTTATTTTTAAACTTCAATCATAGAAATTGAGAAATGACACTTATTTACATGGAATTTAAACTTGGGAATTGGAGGTCCCAAATTCCAAGTTTTTCTTTTACGCTGAAATTCTAAATTTCTAAGTTTATGAATCCAAACAAGGGAATTGGTGCATGTCAATTTATAAATTCTAACTTTTACTCAATTTTCAATTTTATTTCCCTCATCCAAACATAGCATTAGTGTTAATTTTGTTGTTGTTGCTGTCTTTTATTTTATGTTTCAATCAAGATTTGAAGAATCCAGCAAACATAGTTGCTCACTCTTCTACAAGTGACTCCCCTGAGAGGCTAGAGGATGAGGCCATACAAATTGACCTAGGAAATGAAGAAAATGTTTGAAGATGACCCAGAAAATGACAAATAAGAATCTAAAAGTGAAGCTGATGAACCAGTAAGTAACTCTTAATAAAAAAAAACATAGTTGGGCTTGGGAGCATTTTACAACCTATCATGTGACGAAAAAAGTGAAGAAAATCAATGAAAAGGGGGAGGAAATTTGGGTGGATAGAAAACCTAGGAGAGCTAAAAGTAATTATTGCATAAAAAAGACCAATAAGGATGATTATGCAATTGAACCAAGAGTAAATGGCACCTCAATTATGAGACAACATATTGAAAAAATTGCAAATTTTACACGAGGAACAAATGTAGCAAGCAAAAAGTTTTGGTCAAGGATAAGAGTAAAGGTAACAATCTGATTGCTGTAGGCTTTTCACAATCCAGTGTGTTAGAAGCATATGTCAAGATGATAGTCATAGATGAGATGTCATTTAGTATCGATAAGATGGGGTTTTGACTTTTTGTGTTGTTGGTATTTTATTGTTTAATGTGCCTTCTAAAAGAACGCTTGTTGAAACTTTTCTCAACATGTATGACAAATCGAAGACTTCTTTGAAGAAAATCTTAAGTGGATACAGAATACGTCTCACCACCGACACTTGGACAAGCAGACAAAACATCAATGATATGGTTTTCACTGCACACTTTATCAGTGATGAATGGAATATGCACAAGAAAATCATAAACTTTTATGTTATTCCTAACCACTATGGAACCACAATTGCAAAGTTAATTGAAACTTGTTGGAATGGGGGATGAGAAAAGTTATAACAATCATAGTGGACAATGCTTCCTTACATAAAGTTGATTTGGATCAACTTAGGGCAAAAATGAATAGGTGGGAAAATTCACAAGCTATTGTAGGTGGCAATTATTACCTGTGAGGTGCATCATTGACATAAGGAACATAATTGTGAGTCATGGGATAAAGAGGATAAAAATTGTCTTTTAGATATAAGAAATTGTATGAGGTTTATGAGGAGCCCTCCACAAAGATTGGAGATGTTTAGGCAAGCCATGAATATGGTGAAAATGATGTGGGAAGCAAAAATTTACCTTGATTGTCCTACTCGGTGGAATTCTACATTTATTATGTTAAATATAGCCTATAAATTTAAGAAGGCCTTTGCTACAATAGTGGAGGATGAAAAATGTCTATTCGTGGCTTACTTTAAGGAAGTTGAAGATGAAGATAGGAGTGATTATTGCTTGCCAAACTAAGGGGAGAAAAATGTTAGACCACCAACGGAAGAAGATTGGTGAAAGGTGGGAGTTTTTGTCAAGTTTTTACGGATGTTCTATGACATGAATTTGTGGTTGAGTGTTTCTACACATCCCACGATTCATATCGGTCTCCATGATGTCATAAAAGTAGACCGCCATAACTATTTAATTGGGTTCTCGAGCCAACATGCTAGTTGATTTACTTTCAGAGCAATTATTGAAGGCAACGACATCTGACACAAGATTCAAATATGAAAAATATTTTGACTCGTACAATGAATTGAACCCTCTAGTTGAGGCATGTCACACAACTCTTCAAAAAGAAACTTCCCGATTTTGAGGCACAATTGAAAGCTAATGAAGTGAAAGATCTATTGCATAGCTCTTTATGATGCATATGCCCTAAATGTTGAAAGTGGAAAACACATGAAGAAATCAGACCATTCACAAGCACAACCTTCTTGTACCTCATCCGATGTGGCATCAATGGAAGATCATCATGTTGATGACTGAATGGTTTTTGTTGAAGAAAGTAATGAGGAAGTGGTGGGAGATGTTGATGACTGATTGGTACAAAGTATCCTATCTAGACCACCATTGCAAAAGATATTCTTGTAGTTCAAGTCTCGATCGTGGCATCGGAGAGTGCTTTTTAGCATCGGGGGTCGAGTAATTTTGGATTTTATGAGGGTGGAGGCCTTGATATGCATGCATAATCGGTTGAGAGGTGATGCAGTAAAATTTAACACACAAATTAAACCATGTAAACTATGAAATTGTAGTATGAGTAAGTAGAGATCGTTCCATTCCAGGGATTAAAAGGGATGTTAGTCAACACAAACTAAACAAAGAAAACTGAAAACTAAGTTACTTAACAATGAAACAATGACTGGGAGGATTTTAGACGTATTTAAACCAATGAAATTGAATTTAATGGCAGCAAGTAAATTAAGTTATATTGAGTGAGATATGGATGAAAGGCTAGCTAAAGGGTTCTTCTCCACACATGAAACATATGTATACAAATCAATTTCCAGTTGTTCTTCCTATTAACCATGAATTACAATACCCCAAATTAACAGTGACACACTCATTAACCCTCAGATTTTCCTAAGTTCAATGGAAATGAAGAAACTTTGCTTCTCAAATGATTCTTACCAAGACACCTAACTACGACACGTGATAGACATTCATATCAAAGATGATTAAGTTATGTGTAAATCATAAGCATTGACAAAACATTTGTAACTACGGCATGTGATACTTCTGCTAAGGGTTTAACTTAACTTAATCAACATCCGTTGACTTTTACTACTTATGAATACAAGATCATAACGATTAGGTGAAATTCACTTATATTCTAGCTCCAAATCCCTGCATCCAAACACTACCTTAATAAACATACAAGAATAAGTTCTCTATGAACAGGATAAGTAAATCACAGTCACGTTTTATGAACAATAAGTGGATATAATCAATTCATATAAAACATAAGATCATGGCTTCGAATTCACTTCTAGCTAAAAAGAAATTTAGTTGCACATGTTCATCATATTTGAAAAGCAACTATAATAAACATTGAAACTTAAAACAAAGATAGAAAAAACTCTAAAAATTCCAACAACTTCGATGAATAAATGGTAGGCACAAACGTTGCAAAACACATTATATATGAATAAGGCACAACTGAATCCAAGGAAGAAAGGAATGGTGGAGCTAGAATTGTTTTAGGACTCTAAAGAAATAGTTGGAGAATGTTTGAATGTGATCATGACTCTTCCTTGCAGATAGAGACAGAATAAGATAATAATGTGCACAGAAACTACCTTATCTCCTGATAATGTTTCACTCGATCTAGGACTCTTCTTCTTGTGCAATTGCTTGTCCTCCAAGCCTTGACTTTAAACTCCAAAAACATCCAGCCCATATGCTATCCACGCATGCATATAATCCAAGTCCAAAACTGCTTCTATTTCCTCCATTTGATCTGTAATTGTCAAATTTACCAACTGAATCTACAATAAAACAAAAATAAACAAAAATATTATATCTAATGGAAATTAACTAAGTAAATGCAAAAAATAATATAACAGTCGCATAAATATGCTTCTATCAGGGGCGATAACATTATTACTTTGGAAGATGATGCACTTTTGGTTGACCACATTGAGTTCTATGAAAGTATTGAATCGGGTAGCTATATCATTTCAAGTAAAAGAACTTTCGTTGTTTTCTTTTTTCATATATTTTGTTACTTTTGTAGGGATTTTAAAGTTTATAACAACTAATGTAATTTATATTGTTTATGTTTTGTATTGTGTAGAGTTGGTCAAATCGATTTCAACCCTCGTCTCTTTTACTCTTAATCCACAGCCACAACAAGCTCCAAGGCAATTGAAAGTTTCTAGTTCACAAGGATCAATGGCTTCCTATCCATTGGTTTTAAATTTACAAGGTGAAAGGTCTTCCCAAGTATCGACTTCTCAAGCCCGTCCACAAGTTCCAAGACCTCTTAAGCCTTCAAAGAGTAAGTGTCCAAAAGGAAAGGGAAAGGCAAATGTTTGAAACTTGAACTTTGCATATTAAGTTGAAACACCAAAATTTTTTTGTTGAATTACATGAACAATTTATTTTTCGGGTTGTACTAATGTCATAAGATATTTTGGCATTGTACTTTAGTTTTAATATGGTAAACTTAACTTTTCAATTTGGTTGTACTAAAGTAATGCCATAAGGCATTTTAATTTTTAGGTTGAATTTAATATTGTATGATCAAGGTCATCTTGAATGTTAGTTGGAATAGTGTATGTTGGATTGAGTAGTAACACATTAGCTTTCAAGCAATGAAACCGAACCAAAACCAAATCGTTTGCTTCCATTTCAATTTTAACTTCAAAACCGAACCGACCGCAAAAAATTATGGTTTTCATTTCTGTTTCACTCAAAACCGCACCGAACCGAACCACGCCTATGTAGGATATTTTGTAATCTTTTTCCAGTTCATATCATTTTTAAGTTGGACCATCAAGGAAATGAACATGAGCATTAGTTTTCAAGGCTAGATTTGCATGAGGAGTTGAAAGGTTTTACACAAAAATAGATGTTGTTAAAGATGTGCATTTTTAAAGATTGTGATTATTTGACGGCACTGCCAAATATGGAGTCAAAGAGAGCTATTTAACTCATTAAAACATATAGAATTTAGTTGAAAAATATATATATATATATATATATATAATTTATAACAAGGTGAAGTTAATCTTCAATTTATCATAAAAAATCATTAAAAATTGTCGTGTATTTATTCATAGAATTGATGACCGTCCAATATCAGGTTTTCTAGTATCTAAAGAAGAATAAAGTTAAAGTAACTTCATCGTATGTAGATAGTTTTAAAAAAAGTACTTTGGCATTTAAGCATCAAGTGGTATTTGATCTAGAATCTCAAGTTCTGACGTATTTGTCTAAAGTTCCAAATAAATGTTGGAAAATATGAACTTTGTGTCTTAGGAGGATATCCTTTATTATTCATCCAAGTGAATCATTGCAATTGTTAATTAAAATTGTGAGGATGCAATTGGCCCTTTACCACAGTGGTGGAAAGGAGTTGAGCTTTTGCATGATGGCGTGGGTTGGAACCCTGTTGGTGGCTAATCTAACAAAATCTATCGTTTGAAAAGAAAATAAGATAAAATTGTAAGGATAGAGTTTCGAACTCGATTGCATCACTACCAAAAATAACTATTTGTCCGACGAACAATATTTCACTGGACAACTAACTTTACCGAACAAAATTAATATTTGGTCAGGCAAAACCAGTCAACATTTAGTGTTTTTTACAATTTTGACGGGCAAACTAAATTTCGTTGGGTAAAGTTTTCACTCCAAGGAAATAAAATGACGTGTAATCTGCCAACTTTTGCCCGACAAAAAGATAGTTGTCGGCAGAGGTCAAACCATTTCGTCGGGCAATGTTTATTGGTATCGGGGAAAGATCAACGATGACCTGTTAAAAACTCCAACAACACCTTTTTTACTCGACGCCTTTGTTAACTTTGTCTGACAGATTCGCAAGTAACCCAAGTTCATTAAAACAAGCCGTGCGGTCTTTCTATTTCTCCTTCTCATTTCCCTACGATGCTTATCCTCTCTGCTAAACATTATGCTCTCTCTTCCTCCCACCCATCTCACACCCACCTCATCACTCATCTCTCACTAATTAATTTTGTTTATCGTAGATTTGTGATTGAATTAGAAGAAAATTAAAGAAAATGTATGTATTTGTTTCTCAATTTTTTTATGTAAATTTTAGTTTATTATGTTGAAAGTGTGGGCTATGTGAAACTTTGAAGGGTTATTTGAAATTTTGAAACTGTGTTATTGAAACATATGTAGCCTAGGTGAATTTAATTTGTGCAGTATTAGTCTAGGATTCGCAGTGTGAAACTTTTGTTTCCATTTCATAACCGTTTATACGAAATTAATTGTGTTAATTAATTTCGTATTATAAAATCAAAAAAACCTTAGCCCCGTTTGAGAGTCTATTGGAGTGTGTGTAAACACAGTATGCGTCTCCCTAATCTAACTGATTCTTGAATTCTCTAGTTCGGACAATTTGGGAGTGTACTAGTATGTGTTTAGGGTTTGCAGTGAACTTGGCTAAATTTCAATCGTGGAAAATTCGTTTGTATTCCCTAATGTTCTTGGAGTGCATACTAGACATTTGTTTATATGTATGTGTGTCGTGCACTTAGGGAACCTTAAGGAGATGCTTCCGTATTTTTACAGTAAAAAATAGTGGCGTGAATTGCAAACCATAGCGTTAAAGTGCACTCTCAAATGGGATAAGATCCTCACTTGAGGCATAAAGGGACGAACAATCGTAATCAACTTGCTATGATGACTAATCTAAAAACATGCAAAATGGGCAAAAGGTGGATAAGTTTCACGATAGAAGTTGTGACGAATATTTGGACAGGATCAAGACATTTATTGAATTTGCAAGCAACCATGTTAGTGCTCAAAATTGTATCAGGTGTTTGCGTTTGGATGAAATTGGGTGAACTCTGATATCATTTGTCTGGGAATGGGTACACACTTACTCGAATTGGACGTATTACGGAGAATCGCCCATTACAGCGTCAAAATCTTCCAGTAGTGGGACATTTAGGCATCAACCTCCTTTATCTAGCCGTGCTAATGATGACCAAGTGATGGACATATTGAACGATGCTTTCCCTAACCAGTGTTCTAAAAATTGGCTTAGGCACTAGCTGGTGACCGACCGTCGTGATTAACTCTTAATTGGTCACAAAATCAGGAATCGATTAGGCGGACGCCTGGGCAGTATTAAGCGGGGTTAGGCGGGCGTCTGCGAAGTCGCCAGAATCTGGAAAACTTTTGAATCTAGAAAAATTCTTGCAAAGCTGTGGATGCGCAAGGAAGAACATGGACTGATGGTCCCCACAATTTTTTTTTTTCAATTTAAATGGACATGTTGGTTTTGGTCCAATCCACCATCTTTATTTTAGTTACATGGTTTCCTTGTCCCCACTAACTTTTTTACTAATTTTATATTCCTTTAATTTTTTTTTTGAAACGATATTCCTTTATTTATTTTCTCACTTAAATCCATCATCACTTTTTATTTTTTTCTATCTTTTCTATTGTTTTATTATTCTTTTTCTTTTTAAAATCATATTACATTGTATTTAAATCCTAAAATTACATATATATTATTTTAAAAGAAAAAACATAATATTTATGCATTATATATAGCAAATTTAATTAATTTTTATGATATATAATACATTTACTTAAATCTGCCTAGTCCGCCTAGGCACTAGGCCCTAACCCGCCAACCAACTGACTCCTAGTGTTGTCCCTAATGCTTCGCTCAATATGTTTACTAAGAGGATTCATTTGCAACCACCTAAAACTCTCTAGGAGTATGGAGCAACCACATCGTACAACCATCGTTCCAGTTATCAAGTGTCTCCCCAAATGAAATAGATGCAATATTTATTGACCTTAGGCCTTACCACCAATTGTGCCAAAGGTGATCATTAACCATAGCAGTGATGTCTCAAATACTAAAAGCGATTCAGATCATGATAATGCATTAGACAAGTATACCGACAATGATTGAATTCAGTTTGTAAATTCGTTGTTGTAATATTATGTGCAATCCTTTGTATTCTATTAATTTAATTTTAGTTCACAATTTAGTTTTCACATTAAAAGAAAGTCTATAAAAACTTCGCGCCGATGAAATATGACAAATGTCGTCGGGCAAAGTGCCTTGCCCAACAATCCCAAGTTAATGTTGGGCAAATGTGTATATTATTATTTAAGGTAGACCTAGCATTCGTGTCACGTTTTTCGTGTTCGTGTCGTTTTCGTGACAATCCGATATCTTAATAGATCGTATCGTGTAACACCGGTTAAAATAAACGGGTAATATAACCCGACATGAAATCAACCCGTTAATATTGTCATGTAATATGACCTGATCTGTTACTCGTTAAAGAGAATATATTTTAAATCAATAAATAATAAAAATGAAAAATATAATTTGACCCAGAAAAATGGAAAACATAATACTCAATTAGTATATGCATATCACATTGTACAAATTACCAAATGTTTAAGGATATGCAAAATTAAGGGAGTTGCGTTTCAAGGTTGAGGATGCAATCACGAGAGTTTATATATGCTTTCATATTTTTTAGAATTGTACATTAATGATTATGAATTTTATTTATTTTGAACTCCCTTAAATATACTATTCATGAGGGTTTGTATGGTTCTGGAATTCAAACATTGATGTACCCATCCTCAAAGCATAGAGGATGCGATCACAAGCATTTGCCTATTTTTTTTACGTTTCCTGCACTTGTAAATTAATTATTATAATTTTTTAATGTGTTTGGTATTTTTAAATGACTTGATATTTTTATTTTTAATGTGTTTTATAATTTTTTTAATCTCACTCTTTGTCACATCCCGGCCCAGGGTGCATCACTTCCCGGGCCCGCTCCACCACCGTAGCACGATATTGTCCGCTTTGGGCCCCGATCACGCCCTCACGGTTTTGTTTCTGGGAACTCACACGAGAACTTCCCAGTGGGTCACCCATCATGGGAGTGCTCTGGCCCCCTTCTCGCTTAACTTCAGAGTTCCTACGGAACCCGAAGCTAGTGAGCTCCCAAAAGGCCTCGTGCTAGGTAGGGATGAGAATATACATTTAAGGATCACTCCCCTGGGCGATGTGGGATGTTACAATCCACCCCCCTTAGGGGCCCGACGTCCCCGTCGGCACACACGCGGCCAGGGTTAGGCTCTGATACCAATTGTCACATCCCGGCCCAGGGTGCATCACTTCCCGGGCCCGCTCCACCACCGTAGCACGATATTGTCCGCTTTGGGTCCCGATCACGCCCTCACGGTTTTGTTTCTGGGAACTCACACGAGAACTTCCCAGTGGGTCACCCATCATGGGAGTGCTCTGGCCCCCTTCTCGCTTAACTTCAGAGTTCCTACGGAACCCGAAGCTAGTGAGCTCCCAAAAGGCCTCGTGCTAGGTAGGGATGAGAATATACATTTAAGGATCACTCCCCTGGGCGATGTGGGATGTTACACTCTTTGCCTATAGTATACTATAAAAATAAATAAATAAATAAAACTTAAATTTTTTTAATTATATATAGAATAATAATAAATAATACGTATTTGATATACAATATATACATATACACTGTGCTATTGTTTTTTATAGTAAGTTTTCTTATTAGTTTAAAAAATTAAAATCATTAAAATAACATTTTTCTTAACATGTTGAAATGGATTACCTGCGTGTCACTCTCGTGTAAATCCGTTAAAGACCCGTTATTAACGGGTTCTTATCGTGTGACCCGTTAACGACCTGATTAGTTATCGTGTCGACCCAGACTGTTATTTTCGTGTCATTTACGTGTCGTGTAAAAAATTACCAAGTCTAATTTAAGGTTTAGGTTTACAGTTCGTCAAACAAAGGTGAAGGACATTTTTGCATATTCAATTCCTTTGATGGTTTTCGCATCTGCAAAACTAATTTTAACGATCCAATCGTCAAATTTGCACTACTACAAAAGGGACTTATAGTGTCAGTGGGTGGTGTCAATTTAATATAATGTAGTGGCGCATAAGACAGTTGCGACACTAACTGAACATGACATCGGATTTACTGGCGCTTATAAGCGTCATAAAATGTCTACGTCGCTTTTAAACCGACATAAACATTTAATATCGCTTATAACCGACACATATTTTAATAATTTAAATATTGGTGTTGCTTTTAAGCCACATAAAGCCTGGGTGTCGCTTAAAAGCGACGCTAAGTTGACTTGGGAAGAGGAATTTCAATCAGTCAACAAGTTGACGTGAATATGAGAATGTCAGAAGCTGGTGTCGGTTACAACCGACACCACATGTAACTAAAATGACGCCACATTAAATGCAATAAATTTTGTCAAAAGGTGGTGTCGGTTTTAACCGACGCCACGTTAAGCTCAATAAATTTTGTCAGAAATGGTTGAATTGAACTCGATGTACAGGTGTTGGTGTCGGTTTCAATCGACCCCAAGCCTAACTTATTTTGACGTCCGTGTTTTTTGATTCGACGTCAAGGGATTAATGTCGGTTTTAACCGATGCCAACTTAGTATGCATATTTAAACCCCTTCCTTCCCCTTTTCATCTGTGCTCTCATTTCTACCCAAATTTCCGTCTTTCCTTCTCCTTCCCAATTTCGTTTGTACTTCCATTTCTTCTCCATTTTCAGTTTTTGTGCTTCTCCTTCCAGAAATTATAGCTATGGATCATCATGTTGAAGATGAACATACTAACGGGGAAGAAGTCGAAGGTGGTCCATTTTTTTATTTATTATGGTTATTAATTTTCGTTTTTTGTTTTTTATTTTAACTAGTATATTGCCTAGATTTAAAGTATATTTGTGTTCCTTGGTTTTTTATTGTTATTTCTGTATATATAAGGATCAACTCAACGAGGACGGGGACCCTCAATTCCCAACTGGTAGAATTTTTGTTCCTTGGTTTTTAATATATAATTGGTAGAATTTTATTTTTAATTTGATGGTTGCTAAAAATTGGTTTTTTTAATTGACTTATAAATATAGCGGAAAAAGCATGGGAAAGAGGCGGATCCTGTTTCGTTTTTTCGTTACTGTCATACTCGGAAGGATAACACTTGGATTGATGAAACATCTGAGCGCACTGGGGTAATTGATTTTTTTGTGGTATTATATTATTCTTATTAATTTTTATTATCTGTAGTTGAATTTTTATTTTTAAAATTTTTATTACAAGGCAACTATGGAGGGGCAAATTCAAACTATGATTGAGTCTGGGCAAGAGGATATGATTGAGTCTGGGCAAGAGGAGACTATGGGTCTTGAGCGTCATAATAGAGTACGAGGGTATGGACATTGTGTGACTCCGGATATGGTGTCATATGCATCTTCTTCAGCTTCTAGTTCTAATTCTTCCAGAAGATCATCCAAGAGTTTAGTGGCAATGTTGATGACTAAGAACAATGAATTGACACTTGTGCTAGCATTTATAGTCTCTATTTCTTTCTTTTGTATGTTGAATTTGTAATGTCAAATTTAATATTTGTTATGACGGATAAGTTTTTGTATGTTATGTGAAATATAAAATGTTTGTTATGTGTTTTTATTAATGGTTGCCTCGGCTTATATGTGAAATATAGTTGAAATGATTTTAATATAATTTGTTGTAATTGTTATTAACTAAAAATTGAGGAAGATCTATAAAATTTTATTATTTTTAACATATCTGGTGTCGTTTTTTGGACAACAGTAGCTAGACTATTTTATTTATTTAATTTCATGATGTCAGTTTGGACCGACAGTAAGTTTATTTTTTAGTTAATGTCAGTTTTGACCGACATTAAGTCAGATTGTCATGTCGCTTAAAAGCGACGTAAGGGCCTATGTCGCTTATAAGCGACGCTGTTGTTTATTTTGATTTTATATTATTTTACTACTTGGTGGCGGATTAAGGGTTCTAAGCGACATCATTACCCATTTGTGATGGTAGTATTGGTGTCGGTTACTCAATCCGACATTGCACGATTTAATGTCGGATTTTTACCAAATATCCGACATTAACTGGTGTTTCTTGTCAGTTTTAAAACGCCAGTGATACCCCCTTTTGTAGTGGTGTTGTGTGAATATATTATGAGATCACATATGCCAAAAATCACCAAAAACAAACTTTCTAGGATTAGTAATGGGATGAAATCCTTCGACGGTTAGAAATGTATCATCACGATTTAACGGCTTTTTTAGCTTTGGTTTTTTGATGATTTTCTACCACTACACTCATTGTCCCTAGAAGAATACAAAGAATAGAGCCGATCATCATTTTTAAATATTTACTCTAGTGGTTATCACAAAATCTTACGTTTGACTTAATGGAAGAATATAATAAACTCAAAGTGTTTGTTGAATCTATTGTTTTGACGGGTACGCATAATACGAAACTAATTTCCAAAATCCAACCGTCAAACTTGTTTAAATATAATACAAGATCGCATATGCCAAAAATCACCAAAAATAAACTTTCAAGGATTAGGTAATGAGATGAAAGGTTCAATAGTTACTAACGTATCATCACAATTTAACGACTATATCATAGTTGATTTTGATGATTTTTTACAAGGACCCGAATTGAGAGTAAACCACACACTGAATTGACTTGATCATCAAATTTGATACTTTAACTGATTGAAAATAAATAAAAAACATTGAGAAAAAATCAATTTTTTTGTGTTTGCCCGACGAAATTTACCAATGTCGAACCAAACTTACCTAACTTCGTCGGGCAACAGTACTAAATTCATTGGGCGAATTCAAATTCCCCCTCACTTTTTTCCCAAAAAATAAAATTTCCCCCCAGATTAGAGGGTTTGGCCGTTGAAACAATGTAAAATTCGTCGCGCAAATATATTTTTCCACCATTTTTTTCTGCCAAAAATTTAACATTGCATGCATTTCTATGTAATCTTTTCTTGACAAATTGATTTATTTGGCCGACAAATTGTTTAGGTAATAATCCACTTGCCAAATTTTTTAAACATTTGCCCGACGAATTGGTTCATCGGGCAAATGACTCATATGTTATATTTGGCCGAGAGCCTCTTCTTCTTCCTCTCCTCTTGCCGTTTCTTTCAGTTCTCTATGCCCTTTCTCTACCTTCTCTCTTGGCCTTTCTCTCACTCTCGAGCTCGGTGGAAGGTATTTTATCCCAACTTTTTTTAATTTACATTTTTTAGATTTGTGAAATATTAGAAATGTGTAAATTTGTAATATTAGATGTGTGGATTTGAAATTAGATGTGTGAATGGATGGAGAAGGTGGGGGAGGGACGAGGGAGGGTGAAAGAGGGACGGGGTTGGGAGGGTTGGTGGACGGGTGTAGGCGCCCGACGAATTGGTTTGTTGGGCAAAGGATTAATATGTTATATTTGGCCGAGAGCCTCTTCGTTTCTTCCCCTTGCCGTTTCTCTCAATTATCCATGCCTTCTTTCTCGGTCTTTCTCTCACTCTTTAGTTATATGGAAGGTATTTTGTCCCCACCTTTTTTGAATTTAAATTTGTGAATTCATAAATGTGTAAATTTGTAATATTAGATGTTTCAACATAATATGTGATGTGTGGATTTGATATTAGATGTGTGAATGGATGGGAAGGGTGGGGAGGGAGGGTGAAAGAGGGACGGTGTTTGGAGGGTGGGGGATGGGTTGGGAGGGTGGGATATGGTGTGGGGGAGGGTCGGGTTGATATTTTTTTTTTTCAATTTTAATATAATTGTTCGGACATTGAAGTCACCAGCTGTAAAGTTGAGAGATATGAGCCATCATCCTCATCAATGCGCCGCCGAGAATATATATATATATTTTTTTTTAGTTTTAATATAATCATACAAACATTTCAGTTTTAGTATAATTATTTTTTAATGTTGTGATATCTTTTGAGATTTATATACTTAAAATTAAAAGGAAACTTGATATAAATCCAATTTTTTTAGCCAATAGTAGGAATAGTCCATTGTATTAAAATGACACACCCCGTCACAAGGAGAGCGTGCTGGCCATCACGTGAAAGTGACGTAACCATGTGCACAATGCGGAAGCTAAGAAGATAAATAGAAATACGAATAAATAAAAACCGAATCGCTAGTAAATACTATCTAAGAAAGGATGCTAGTACAAGTCTAAGTGTATAAATACACATTCAAAGCAATAAGAACGTCTAGTTGCAGTCAAGTAGGACAATTACTAAGATATTACACCCAAAGGTGAATCCTACTTTTATAAATTCTGTCAGAACATCATTGGATTCCTTGTGGCCACCAAAGCACTGCTACCTAGAACCTGGAGGGGTGAAAAACAAAACACGTGAGTGGGCAAAAACAAATCTTTTCAAAACCTTTTCTCTTTTCAAAAGTTCTAACCCCTCGCCGTAAAACCTGTATATTTTCCCAGAAAAATAGCATATATACATATATACTCATCTCAACTCATAAACTCAAAATCATGCCAAAAGTAGTGATATGCAAGGTATATGCCATGCCAAATATATCTCATCAAATCACTTAAATGTATCAGGTGAAATAAACTCATCTTAAATGATAACATGTCAACCGAGTGATTAGCTCGGCTGAAACTATAGCTCATAATCAATCTCATCATATCCCATCATCACGTATGTATCCTGCACATGAGTCGAACCCACTCAAAGTGGTCTATACGACAGGACTAGGTGTAAATAGTACGCTCTAGTGCTACAATCATGTGAAGACTATGCGCTAATCGCGGGTCACCTACGAGTCGAACCCACTAAAAGTGGTCTATACGACAGGACTGTGCACCTAACTTGGATCCAAGATGAGCGTGTGTTGCGGGAGGTGAACATCCACATGAAAGACTGTGCCCTTAACTCTGGGCGGGAGCACTAACACCAGGGTGCAAGTTTATGAACTTTCAATACAGCTCACATAATCATCATTTCATATTAATCATTCTATAACTCACCTAATACTTACATGTGCGTCCACAACACAAATTACCATTATATGCAACTACTAATGCATGAATAAAATAGATATATACTTTGCATGGCATATCATATCACATTTCATATCACATTTCACTTAAATTGATTTTCTGGGGAAAAATCTCATTTATATAGGTATATACGGAAAACAAAAGCCCACTCATAGATAAGTCGAAGGGTCGTAACCCCCGAGCCTCGATTGATGGCGCTCGTCCTCAGGATAGATCTCGCATATATGAGAATTAACAGAATAAACGTCAATTAATAGCACATAACCAACTCTAGCTAATAACTTCTCACATATTGCTCAAATTGGGTATATGAATATACCATAGAGACCTACTCAACCTCACGAACATCCCCATATTTTAAAAAAAAAATTCTGATGCCCCACGTGCCGGCGAAGGTACGGCCTTACGCGCCCCCACGCGCGGCCAACCCTGATGGATTCCTAATAGACGTTAGGAATATTCCGTCGAATATTCTGTTAAGTCCTTAATAAAAATTTAACGGCGTTACTGACGCCGTTAGAATATTCTGTTAAACTTAACGGAATATTCTCTCATCTTCTTCCTTCAACTCTGGCGACAGTGGAAAACTGGAAATTTTTCAAAACTTTATATCTCCTTCGATTCTTAACCAAATCTCATGAAACTTGTCTCATGTTAAAGCTTACAACAAGTAGAATAGAATCTTACAAATTTTAAGCCTTGAAAATCATGAAATCTCGCCAGAGGAAGCTCGAACTTCCGGCTAAATCCTGCAACTCGTCGTTCTCGAGCTTTCGATGTCCAAAACCACTCAACGTTCTTCCCCGAGCTTCCTGAGAGTGTCTTAAAGCTTCCTAGAAGCTTAAATTCCACTGAAACCCCTGCATTTACGGGTGCATGAATAGTGCATAAATATGGGATCCTTAGTTCCTCTGGTTTTCGAAGCTTTCAAGTCCTAAAAATAGTACAAACAAACTCAGGAGCTTGTAGGAAACAAGAACATTACCTTTTTAACGTCGATCCGTGAAGAAACATGCTGGTTCGAAGATTGTCCGTACAATGTACGGACGATGGCAGAAATCTGCGAGAGAGAGAAGAGAGGAAAAATCCACGGGGTGATGTAAGAGTGTGAGTGTGTGGTACAGCTTGTCCCCATCAAACCAAAACAAAACACTTTAAGTCCTTAACCACACAAAACAATAATTTCCTTTAGTTCCACCCACTTAGGAAATTAGATAATTGGTTCAAAACTTATTTTTAAACCACACCACAACACAAAATAACTCAACCCGACCAAGGTCAAAACCGTCAATTCACGTCCTCAAGAATAAAATATTCTAATATCTCGAGACAGGCTGTTACAATCTACCCACCTTATAAAATTTTGTCCTCGAAATTTATACAATCATTACAATCCACCAAAAACCATAAAACAATCTGGGATACATCTTTCTCATCCGATCCTCTGTCTCCCTAGTAGCTTCTTCCACTAAGATTCCTCCAAAAAAACTTTTACCAAGCTCACTGTCTAATTCCTCAGAACCTTGTCTTTCCAATCCAAAATAGTTATTGGCTCCTCATCATAAATCAAATCCAGATTGATTTCCAAAGGTTGAGGAGGTATCACATGTGAAGGATCGAAGACATAATGTCGAAGTATCGAAGCATGAAACACATTATGTACCTTAGACAGTTCAGAAGGCAACTCAAGCCTATAAGCAACTTCACCGACTCGCTCGGTGATCACATAAGGTTCGATGTACCTAGGACTTAACTTGCCTTTCTTTCCGAACCGGATCACACTTTTCCAAAGTGATAATTTCAAACACTCGATCACCTACATTATACATCCGGTCAGTGGCATGTTTGTCTGCTAAGCTCTTTTGTCGATCCTGTGCCGTTTTCAAGTTCGACTTAATTACCTGAACATTCTGAGTAGTCTTATTTACAATCTCAGGGCCCACCAAAACTCTTTCATCGGCCTCTGACCAACACAAAGGTGTACGGCAAGCTTTCACATAAAGTGCCTCAAATGACGACATACCAATACTCGAATGAAAGCTGTTGTAATAGACACATTCCATCAAATCCAACTGCTTATGCCAAACGTCACCAAACTATAATACTGAAGATCTCAGCATATCCTCCAAAGTCTGAATGGTCCTCTCTGACTGACCGTCTATTTGAGGATGATATGTTGTACTGTAAAGTAATCTTGTATTCAAAGCCTCCTGAAACGCTATCCAAACCTAGGAGTAAACCTGGGATCACGATCCGAAACAATACTCACTGGAACTCCATGTTACTTAACAATCTTTGCTATAAACAATTTCCAGTTAATCGACTTAAAGAATACTTCTCCCTCACTAGAACAAAATGAGCTGATTTAGTAAGCCTATCAATTATCACCCAAATACCATCATAACCATTCAGTGTACAAGGAAGCTTGTATACAAAATCCATAGTAATATTTTCCCATTTCCACTACGGAACGGGAAGTGACTGCATCAATCCAAAAGGCTTCTTTCTTTCCGCTTTAACCTGCTGACAAATTATCCACCTATTTACATACTCAGCAATTTCCTTTTTCATACCCGGTCAATAATAAAATGGTCGAATGGTATGATACATCTTAGTTCCTCCAAGATGCATTGCATAAGCCGAACAATGTGCTTCATCCAAAATTTCTTTCTTTAATTCTTCATTATTTGGCACTTACATCCGCTTATCCTGCATAAGCATCCCATCGGTCTCTTGAATTCTGAGATCCTTTTTCTTTCCTTAAGAAATTGCAAAGATTAAGTTCTGAACTTCTTCATCGCTTACCTGAGTCTCGAGTATACGATCAACCAAAATAGGCCTAACTTGGAAACTAACAAGCAAGGCTACTTCTCGTTCTTTTATTCCCAATTTCACTCCAGTATACCTCAAATCTGTAGGAAGAGGAACACGAGAAGAGTACAAAGCATTAACCCCGCTTTGGGATTTTCTACTCAAAGCATCAGCCACTACGTTTGCACGGTCACCCTGGTCGTGCAATCATAATCACTAAGCAACTCAATCCACCTTCGTTGCCTAAGATTAAAATCCCTCTAAATAAACAGATATTGGAGACTCTTATGATCCGTAAAAATCTTGCATTTCTCACCATAAAGATAATGTCTCCAAATCTTCAAAGCAAAGATGATAGCCGTTAATTGCAAATCATAAGTAGAGTAATTCATCTCATGAGGTTTCAATTGCCGTGAAGCATAGGCAATCACCCTACCATGTTGCATTAACACACATCCAAGACCATTCAAAGAAGTATCACTAAAGACCTTATAATTACCGATATCATCTGGGAGTGCTAAAACAGGTGCATGAGTGAGAAAATACTTCAGCTGCTGAAAACTTTGCTCACAATTTTCATCCCACTCAAACTTAATCTCTTTTCTCGTCAATCTCGTCAATTGCAAAGTAATGACTGAAAAATCTTTAACAAACCGTCTATAGTATCCTACTAAGCCAAGAAAACTCCGTACATCAGTGACGGTTCTTGGTTGTTCCCAATTCTACACCGCTGCTACCTTTTGAGGATCCACTTGAATACCTTGTGCATATATAACATATCCCAGAAATGCCACTTGATTCATCCAAAATTGGCATTTGCTAAACTTAGCATACAACCGATGTTCCCTCAATCTTTGCAACACCAATTTAAGATGTCTAGCATGCTATGCTCTAGACTTAGAGTATACCAGAATATCATCAATGAAAACAATGACAAACCTGTCTAGATATTGCTGGAATACTTGGTTCATCAAAACCCATAAAAGCAGTAGGTACATTCGTCAAATTGTAACATCCCACATCGCCCAAGAGAGTGATCCTTAAATGTATATTCTCATCCCTACCTAGCACGAGGCCTTTTGGGAGCTCACTGGCTTCGGGTTCCGTAGGAACTCCAAAGTTAAGCGAGAAGGGGGCTAGAGCACTCACATGATGGGTGACCCCTAGGAAGTTGCTCGTGAGTTCCCAGAAACAAAACCGTGAGGGAATAGTAAACCCAAAGCGGACAATATCGTGTTACGGTGGTGGAGCGAGCCCGGGAAGTGATCTGCCCCGGGCCGGGATATGACATAAAATCAGTCCAATTCCTTAAATTTATTTATTTATTTATTTATCAATAATTATCTCTTCAATGATAAGATTTATTATAAAAATCAAATTTCTTCCCAATTATCTCATTGATTATTTCTTTTTATTTTTTATTTTTGTTATTTCTTGTTCTTCCTCTTGCTTTAAACCCTATTTATAAATTTTATTTTTAATTTTTATAATCAACCTATATCACAGGTCAATTGTATTTATCTACCTATATGACAGATTCTTTTTTATAATCAACATGTCATAGATTAATGTGTCTTGCTTGTAGGTATGTTATGTTTTTTTACCTTTTAGTTAGGTTTCATATCTCACTTGTAGGTATAACATACATTCATATATTTGTTACTTGACTTAGGGTAGAATGTTTTGCAGATAAATTTTATGTTAGTATATTAGTTTTTTTGTTATAAGATATTAATTAGATTTTTTGGAGTTGGAAAATGCATAATATTAGAAGATTTTAATTGGTTTTTAATATTTTTAGAAAATATAAAATAAGTATAAAAGAAATAAAAACGTATAATTAGATAACTGGATTCACTCCTACAAACACTCTGTGTTTTTGAACCTGGATCTAAAAGGCCCTAAAATTAATTAATGTAAATTAAATATAATTTATATTGTACATTTAAAAAAATAATAACAGTTTGCCCGGTCGTTGGGCAAACAATTTTTGTTTTTGTTAATAAATTGTTGACCGGCAAAAAATTGATGTCTGGGAAGTTATATTCCTTGGATCAAGTTGGTCAACGCACTTTGCTCAACGAAAATATTGTTGGAGAACAATTTAGAAAATAGATAATAACAGAATTTGAAATAATTGATTTTTTATTTATGAAATATACTTGCAATACAAAATGAAACAACAAACAAAATAAATATAAAAATTAAAATGATAGTGACTTGATTGACAAATATGTCCGTCTAACAGTATTTATGTCCCACTTTTATACTTGTGGTTCTACAACGTCTTCTTGACCAGGATACAACTATCTAATTCTCAAACTCACACTGGATTATAGAATTTTGACGAATTGCTTTGAGAGAGAAAAAAGATAATTTTGCTGGAAACCGAGACTGCAAATATGTACATTGTTTGATACCCTTTCAAATACTTGTTTAACGTATTTGAAAATACACAACTCTTTTCAAAAGCTGTGTCTCTTAATCAAAATGTTTTTAATTAATTAAAAACTTATCCGAAATTAAAATTAATAAACTCTAAACAATTTTAACTTCTAAAGCCCTTGTCTTGATTAACTATTAATAAGGCTGAAGTGCCGATTTAGTCCTTGAATTATCACTAGGGATGGCAACGGTTCGGTTTGGGGACGGAAATGCTATATCCATCCCCATAACCACGAAAAATAACCATATCCATAACCGCAAATTAACCATCGGGTATTATCCATAACCATACCCATCGGGTAACGGATTCCCCATCGGTTAACGGGTATATCCATCTTCGTCAATACAAAAAATATATTCGTTCAATTGAGAAATTATAAGTTAGTAGATATCAATTTCGTCATTAAACATTTGATGTATAAAATGATCCAATGAATGGATCTTGTTGAGTATAAAAATTAAAACACTGATGATGTTGGCTTGTCTTTGTTATGTCCTATAAACACCATTGAGTCGCATTGATTTTGATTCAAAACTTTACTTTCCTACAAAATGCAACTTTTGTATTCTCAAGGTAATAGTTTAGTGAATAATAGAAATACAAATATATATATATATATATATATATATATATATATATATATATATTATATATATATATATATTATACTATTATATTATATATAAATTATATTATTTACTAATCGGATCGGATTCGGTTATGGATACGGTTTAGAGACCTCTATAACCATATCCAAAACCATAACCGAATAATATAAACGGTTTTTCCCCATATCCAAACCATACCCGAATTTTCATATCCAAATCCAATCCATTCGGGCAATTATTCACGGTTATCGGGTTTAACGGTTAGAATTGTCATCCCTAATTATCACCTCAGTGAAAATTAGGTCCCTAAATTAGTTCGGTCAAATAAGTCCCTAAATTCATTAGAAATTGCTAATTTCATCCCTACTATTATATTCAAAGCTATTTTATCCAATTTTTCGTCAACTTAAGTCACTTGACACACTTTAGAGTGTAATACCATCATTTTCTCGTCTATAAGTGCTTAACATTTCATATGGGTTGCGAATTTAATGTCTAATTTACCCTCAAAAGTTAACTTACACTATTTCTTTATGAAAAACTACCAATTTCTCCTCCAAAGTTAACTCCATACACTATTTCTTTATGAAAAACTACTAATCTATCCTCCAATGTGTATCACATGCAAGTAACATGACTTAAATTGATGGAAAATTGAATATAGTAGCTTCGAATATAACATTAGGGATGTAATTGGCAGATTTTTATAATTTAGGGACTAATTTTTTTGAAAAAATAGTTTAAGGACCTAATTTTCACTGAGGTGATAATTCAGGGATTAAATTGGCAGTTTACCCTATTAATAATTATCTTTGTGTATATAGCACAAACCTAACCCACACAACCATAAGCCCAAACCTTCAATTCTATTCCAACAAGCCCAATCCTAACTAATAGTCTACCAATGAGAACTCATTTTTTATGTAATTGATTAAAACGCTGTGTAGATTCAACCGCGAACTCTTGTCCTTTGCTGACCATAATGGAATGTCATAAACAGTGGCTCAACACAGATGGTTCGAATCAAGCAAAACCAAAGGCACGTGTTGGCACTGAAATGCTATAGTTGAAGACTTCTAAGACATAATAATATTTTAAAATTGTTCTTGTAGGATAACAGTTTTTATTTTACGACACTGTAATTTTTGACTTTTTTTTTTTTTACATCGAAGCAAATTGATTTTTAAACATCTCGTAATCCTCACGTGCTTCCAAAATTATCGTGATGGAGTGATTCCAGAGACACAAAATACATCTGTTGATGGATTTATGTGTAATGTTCCATCATGCATGTGTAAAACTTAAAATAATGTCATTCTAAAATAATGTCATCTGTACACTATTTAGTATTCAGTTAGTCAAATATATCCCATAAAATGAAATTGAGTAAATTATTGGTGGTTTAAATATTACGAAGTTTGCTTTAAATACTATTTTAATTTCGTCCGGATGTATTAAAATGATCGAAAACTTTTTCAATAAAATTGTATTTGAAAATTCAAGTGGATTTAAAAAAAATATTTGAAGTGTTCGTTGCAAAAAGTACATATATGATACTTCTTTAAAAAATCATTTAAAATACTTTTAAAACTCAAAATCAATATCATCAAAATCGTTTTAAAATACTTCCAAACCGACTACAACCTTATTAGACTATAGTCTTTCTCTGTTTCAACAAGCAGAAAAATGGTGAATAAAAAAATGAACTTTAACGAAAAAACTTCCGGTACTGTTTACTTTAACGAAAAAACACATTTTTACATTAAAAAATTAATCCTGATACTATTTACTTTACCTTTTATTTTGTCTTTATCGTTAAAATTCTTTAAACCATTTTAATTAGTTTTCTAAATAAAAAATCCACTTGGACAACGTGATGAATAACGATACAACATGTGTCGTTATCCAGTAAACTCCATAGTCTTGTTTTCGTCCTTCCTTATTAGTATGAAGCAGATCAAGCTTCAACAAAAAGGAACACCTTAATTCTCAAATCTGCATGTTCCTGGATTTTTACCTACCAAATCTCTGAGGCTTCAGATTTTATCTCTGGAAAGGTAAAGTCTGATGGATACCCAATTTCTCTTTTTCTTTCAATTTTTCTGAATGTGAATTCTTAGAACTATTTATCTACCCTTGTTCAAAATTTGTCTGCAATTTGGTGGTTTGAGGCGAAAGATTCAATTTTTATTTTATTTTATTTATGTTTTTGTTTGTAGGAATTTATAATTTCTTTGGTTGTGAATTTTCATAGGCTGAATTTCAATGCATTATATGTTAATTCCTTTTCATTTATTGGAATAGCGAAATGCTTGATGCTAAAATTTTTATGGGATTTTTGAGTAATCAGTTGTCAAGGTTGAATTTTTCTGTAAATATTGGGATGAAAGTAAATACTTGTTTGTGGGGGAGAGTGAAGGTCATATTTGGAGGAGGGTTTTTTGTGATCTTTGGATTTAAAGTTTTTGGGTGATTCCATGAGAAGCATCACAAAATTTAGCACATATTACTCAACAGCATGTGGAATGTCTTTCGTTGACTTTGGAGCCAAATGTGCATAAGTTTCATATCACATCCGGTTTGATAACTTTTGAACTGGACTCTTGAATTTCGCTTGTTGTAGCTGTATGTGTGTGTTCATTTATCTTTTGCATTAATGAACTGAAAGTAGAATGAATAATTTTGCAGAACTTGGATTGAAATCAAATGGTCTCGTTTTTTGAGTTTCGCTGATCCCAATTCTGGTGTGCGTGTGTTCTTTTAGTTTTGGAATTGATCAACTGAAAGTAGAATGAATAATTTTGCATTTACGAGGCTAAGTCAACTATGTGGTCGGTTTTTGAGTTTGGGTGGTTCCAAGTGTGGAACTAAAAGGTGTCGTCCGGTCTCTGAGATTTACTGATCTTTGCAGTTTCTGAATGGGGGCTCTTTTGAGTTTGGCTGGCTCGAAGTCTGGGAGAAACGAATACCATGAAGTCTCTCACAATGATACCTGCAAGAGGCGAAGAATGTCATCATGTACTTTGGAGGAGAGCCAAAGACTAATTCCCAATCTTCCTGATGAGCTGTCAATCCAAATTATTGCTAGACTTCCTAGAATTTGCTACTTCGACATCAGGTTGGTTTCACGGAAGTGGAAGGAAACTGTTACAAGCTCCGAACTATTTAAATTGAGAAAAGAAATTGGTAGAAGTGAAGAATGGCTGTACTTGTTGACAAAAATTGAAGAGGATAAACTTTCCTGGCATGCTTTTGATCCCCTGTCAAGAATGTGGCAGAGACTACCTCAGATGCCCAATGCAGTTTATGAAGAAGAATACAGTAAGGGTTCTTCTAGGTTTTCGATGTGGAATATGGTGGGCCCAAGTCTCAAAATTGCTCATACTATTAGAGGCTGGCTAGGGAGAAAGAACTCGTTTGAACAAATGCCATTTTGCGGTTGTGCCATTGGTGCTGTTGATGGATGCCTTTATGTTCTAGGTGGATTTTATAAAACTACGACCATGAGGTGTGTCTGGAGATTTGATCCAATTCAGAATGCATGGAGTGAAGTGACAGCCATGTCTGCTAGTAGGGCCTATTGTAAGACAAGCATTCTGAATAATAAATTGTATGTTGTTGGAGGAGTTAGTCGGGAACGAGGTGGATTGATCCCTCTTCAGTCTGCCGAAGTTTTTGAGCCCTCCACTGGTACGTGGTCCGAAGTACCAAGCATGCCATTCTCAAGGGCTCAAGCCTTGCCCACTGCCTTTTTGACTGACATGCTAAGGCCTATTGCCACTGGGTTGACTTCCTACATGGGAAGGCTATGCGTATCCCAGAGTCTGTATTCATGGCCCTTTTTTGTTGATGTTGGGGGAGAAATCTATGATCCCGAGACAAATTCTTGGGATGAAATGCCTCTTGGCATGGGAGAGGGTTGGCCTGCTCGGCAGGCAGGTACAAAGTTGAGCGTTGTGGTAGATGGTGAATTGTATGCTTTTGATCCTTCGAGTTCATTGGATAGTGGTAAGATCAAGGTGTACGATCAAGGAGAAGATGCTTGGAAAGTTGTTATTGGAAAAGTCCCTATTCATGACTTTGCTGGTTCAGATTCTCCATATTTACTTGCTGGTTTTCATGGAAAACTTCATGTCATCACAAAAGATGCGAATCATGAAATCGCAGTTCTGCGTGCTGACCTGTGCAGTAATTTGGGTTCTTTGTCACCAAGATCAACTTCTCTCATGCCTAGCTCCTCGCATGAACATTCCGACACTGTGGCAGAATCAGACGCAGTTGTGTGGAAGTTCATTGGGACGAGGGATTTTGGTTCAGGTGAATTGGTTGGTTGTCAAATTCTTGATGTTTAGCACAAGGCTGAGAATCCCTTCTTTGAATCTATTCAAGCAAGCTGTATGGCGCATGAAGATCGAGTTGAGTTGATAAGTGGTGCACTTTGCATATATAAGCGCATGCTTATAGTTTTCAGTTATGGTAGGTTATAGTATATAGTAAATTATAAGAATAATGTATGCTGCCCTCGACATTGAATTTTCCTAACTTGGTGTCCATTTTGCTCGATAATGTACCACGGTAAAAAGGAAAAGGAAAAAGGTCATGTAAATTTGATTGAATATTATTGTACAACTATAGACGGTACATGTACTGTATACGTATTGCTTGTAAAAGTGAACGAAAATAAAATACAGTTGCTGCGCTTGCTTAGTCCATTGTTTTCGGGTATATTATCTGTATACTGCTTCCATACAAGTAACGAACATTCGTACTTAGTATTTTATAAAATCCTTTTCACATTACAGAGTTAGAATTGTGTTTCTTCTGCAGAAATAAAGGGTATTTAAGAGGGTATTCATGGTATGATATATCTGATAACATTGATATCAATGCTTGCATCGTCACTTTTGAATGAGGAACAATAACTGAAAGCCAGTCTTATCTACATTAGCTGCCATCAAAGACTTTCAGTTTAATAAAGCATCGTTTGGTTGGGCTACTGACAAGATACAACCGCATTTACAAGTTACTTAGGAGTCTACCTTGTAACCGATTGTATATTTCCTTAATGTCTATCTCCATTATCACGTAAGCTAATGAGGTAGAAACGAGGGAACATACAACTAAGAATTGCTAAGGATCTCTCTTTTCGCAGCTGAAGAGTTTTGCACACCATAATTGAGGAATGAGACGTGTCAAAAAAATTAAACTGAAAAATGAAAGAAAATAAGTAGTGAGTGCTGGGGCAGCAAACCATGTGAAAAAATCGCTTTCAAAATGCAGGCATGCAATTATGCAGAGGAATATTAGGTTCCCTGATGCCATAATGCAGAATTTGAATATAGTTTTTGAGCAGACCTCGGCCTCCAATACAATCACTGGGAATTGCTTTGTGATTGGTGGAGGTTGGAGCCAGCCTGCAAGTTGTCTGGTTGACTCATTTGTGAGCCTCATTCCAATCCCACACAATCTTAAAGTGTATTTTTCGTCTTCGAATCACAGTTTAATGCATACAAATAACTTAATAGAAGAGATTTTTTTATATAATTTATTTTACACTTGTGTAATTGTGATTTATTTGAAAGAAAAAATATCGGCTTCTTACATAAAAAGAATCAATCATTTTCTTTTTATTGTGGATGACATCCTTATTACTGTGATGGAAACATTTTCCCATCACACTTGTGTAACTGTGATAGGAACATTTTCCTACTAACAAAATGGCCTAGGATATTGAGAAAATTCTAAGCAAATTCAATAAAAAGTACCTATTAGACAGTATTAAGACACGTGTGGGACTTAATTCTATAAGAAGTGATTATGCTAATAAGTGTTTTTACTAGAAGTCCTAGAAGTTATTTTACTAGAAACATAGTGAAATTATTATTAAAAATTCAATTATTATATGGAAAAGTAGTTGAGAGTGATTTTTTTAAGTACAGATCATGTACTTCTCCAAAAACCTTTTATGGGTCAGACCTGTTCACCAAATGTAATCAGAAACGCTTTTAACCATTTCAAAAATAGTCTCACCATGCTCTTAAACTCCTTGATTAGTATGAAAACCTTTTTAAATTTGAACGATGCCTTATTCATTTGAGATTTGACATATTCACTACAATCGCAAGTCCATATTTATCATTTATTTAGTATTGCATGTTTCAAAATATTAGGTGCCGTAGAAAACGTTTTTGTCATGGTGGTTGCCTTCCATGACTTTGATATGAATAGGTTTACTTTGGGTGACAATATTGACCAATTCAATAACAACATGACAAATAGTGATGTTGTTAGATGCTTTCATGAACCAAGTCATATATGGTCATAGAAAGTTATCTAAATTGATTCTAATTCCCCCATTATTTAACATTCTCCATCATTTTTTTATTACTAAAAGTGGAGAGAGATTCATCTACATCAACTCAATGATTTGAAGAATCATGCTATATAGTTATCTAGATAGAAAATGACGAACGTTCAAATATCTTTCTTTTCTTATACGTTTTTGATTAATTATGTTTGCTGTTTTGTTTTTTTAATTTATTTAATTTGATAATTAAAAATGAAAAAGAGCATGTAAAAAAAATTAATATGTGTAATTGTCGTTTCTCTTTTCTAACACATGCTTGGAAAAATGGTGCCAAGTTGCCAACGACAAATGGCAATTAGGCTTTTACAAAAAAAAAATTGGCAATTAGGCAAAAGGATTTTGGGAGAGACAAAATTCACTAACATCCAACCAAACAAAAACAAAGCCAAACAAGCATAAGCAAGTGGCCTGCCTGCTTCTACTGCCGCCGCCGCCACCTTCAACTTACAGATATTAATACAGCTAATTAGAAAAAGACATTTACTTAACAATTATCTTATTCAAAGGCCAATTTACATTTCTGACCACGTCCTGTTTGGTTTACTCCCACAATTCTTTTTTTTTTTTTTTTTTTACATACGATATTATCTACACTAAAGGGAATGAAGTATGCTTAACCTTACAATGAGCTAGCAATAATGTGTTTCAAATTCGCCTTTGGCAAGAACGAACTTAAGACCTCTCACTTACAAGTGAAAAGGAATACAATTAGGTCGTAGTACTGAGTAGCGTACTCCCATAAATTAACCACTCTTATTTACTAAAAATACTTTTTAGACGGACCAACACACTCGTGCCAAAATTACACTATTACTAATGATTTAGCCATGATTAAGCATTAAATTCATCATAAATATACATTATTCGCATTCATGTGAGTCAAATTGCCGGTCCCAAGCCCGGATAAAGGAGGAAGGGGAGAGCGTCAGGTAGTCAACAGCTGGCACTCTTATCTTACGTTGAATCCTTATGATAATGAATCCTGAACGAAATTGCGCTAAAGCTAGGTCGTCACCCATAAGTGGCACTGTGTGGCCCGAGCACAGTAATAAGTGAGTAAGGGTCGCTGTATCTCCATCGGCGCCAGGATACAGTGTTAAATGAGCAAGGGGACCATAGAACATCGTTTTGAACGACTCCACTCAAATTTGTTTGGAAGCATCTGCTCCTATCAACTTTACACAGTCCACGCAAAAGAAGTACTTTGATCTTATTAGACGGGGGAGGGTGAAGAAGTTAGGACATGAGGGTAGAGTTCAAGAGAGTAGAATGCGTTTAGGAACGTGGAATATAGGAACCTTAATGGGAAAATCTATGGAAGTAGTGGCAGTTATGGTGAGGAGAAGGATAAGTATTATGTGCCTCCAAGAAACTAAGTAGGTTGGTCTTAAGGCAAAGGATCTCGAAAACTCAGGTTTTAAATTTTGGTATTCGGGCACAAATAGAATGAGAAATGGTGTTGACATCATCGTGGACAAGACCTTGACACACGATGTTGTAGATGTCAAGAGGGTAGGAGATAGAATTATGGCAATCAAGATTGTAATAGGACAAGAACTCATCAATGTGATTAGTGCATACACACCTCAAGTAGGGTTGGATACGAGTTTGAAGGAGAAATTTTGGGAACCTTGGAGACTTGGTGCAAGGAATCGCTTAGACAGAGAAGGTATTTATAGGAGGAGATTTAAATGGACACTTAGGCAAGGAGACAGGCAACTATGGAGGTTTTCATGGTGGCCATGGTTTTGGGGTGAGAAACGAGGATAGGGAGGCCATCTTGGATTTTGCAATGGCATACGATCTCGGCATACGATCTCTTCTTAACCAACACCTTCTTTAAGAAGAGAGAATAACATGTGATCACCTACAAGAGTGGATCGTCAAAAACACAAATAAATTTTCATTTAATGAGGAAGGGAGATCATATAACTTGTAAGGATTGCAAAGTTATACCGGGAGAGAGCTTGGCTAATCAACATCGCTTGTTGGTGATGGATATGTATATCAAAAAAGAGAGAAAAAAGAACAGGACCTTGATGTGCCAAAGAACTAGATGGTGGAATCTAAAAGGAAAAAAACAAAGAAGCCATTTTCAAAGAGAAAGTAATCACCTAATGGGTTTGAGATAGAGAGGGGAAAGCTAGCCAAATGTGGGATTCCATGGCTAGTTGTATCCGAAAAGTAGCAAAAGGGGTATTAGGAGAGTCCAAGGGCTTTGCTCCACACCAAAAGGAATCTTGGTGGTGGAAGGAGGAGGTACAGACAAAGGTTAAGGTTAAGAAGGAATGTTGTAAAGCCTTATACAAGGATAAAATTGATGAAAACGGTGAAAGGTATAGAATAGCGAAGAAGGAGACGAAGAAAGTTGTGAGAGAAGCTAAGCTAAAGGCTTTTCACGATATGTATAAGCGACTAGATACCAAAGAAGGAGAGTTGGAAATCTATAAACTAGCTAGAGCAAGGGAAAAAAAGACAAGGGACCTAAACCAAGAGAGGTGCATAAAGGATGAGAATGGAAAGGTTTTTGCTACAGAGAACGCAGTTAAAGACAGATGGAAAGGTTATTTTCATAATCGTTTCAATGAAAGACATGAAGGGAATACTTATTTGGTGTGTTGAGTAACTCAGAAGAGTGTAGAAACTACTCCTTTTACCGCCAAATTAGAAAGGAATAAGTGGTTGTAGCTTTGAAAAAGATGAAGCATAGAAAAGCAGTGGGCCCAGATGGTATACCGATTGAAGTGTGGAAAGTCTTGAGAAAGACGGGTGTAGCATGGCTCACAGACCTTTTCAATAAGATTTTGAAAACAAAGAAGATGCCAAATGAGTGGCAAAAGAGCACTTTGGTGCCTATCTACAAGAATAAGGGCGACGTACAAAATTGCATGAACTATAGGGGTATTAAGTTAATGAGTCATACAATGAAGCTCTGGGAGAGAGTAATTAAGCATAGACTGAGGCAAGAGACACGAGTCTCAGACAACTAATTCGGGTTCATGCCAAGACGCTCAACCATGGAGGCAACCTATCTCTTACGAAGATCGATGGAAAGATATAGAGATATGAAAAAGGATTTGCACGTGGTCTTTATAGATTTGGAAAAAGCTTATGATAGGGTCCCAAAAGACATTCTTTGGGGGATTTTAGAGAAAAAATGAGTACGAGTAGCATATATCCAAGCTATAAAGGATATGTATGATGGAGTAAGGACTGTCGTAAGAACTTATGAAGGACAAACCGAAAGCTTCCCTATAACTGTAGGGTTACATCAAGGCTCATCTTTAAGTCCTTACCTTTTTGGATTGGTAATGGATGATTTAATGGGACATATTCAAGATGATATTCCTTGGTGTATGCTTTTCGCAGACGATATAGTGTTGATAGATGAAACTTAGGAATGAGTAAATACGAAACTTAACCATTGGAGAGAAGTGTTGGAATCTAAAGGTCTTCGCCTAAGTCGGTCAAAGACAGAGTATATGGAGTGCAAGTTCAATGCAAATGGAGGCTCAAATGAGTGCATCTGGCGTGTTGGATGGAGACCTCAACCATAGAATACAAGTTGGATGGATGAAGTGGAAAAGTGCATCCGGCGTGTTGTGTGACCGTCGTATGCCACTAAAGCTTAAGAGAAAATTTTATAGGACGGCAATAAAGCAGGCAATGCTTTATGGCACGAAATGTTGGGTCGTGAAGCATCAACACGTACATAAAATGGGTGTAGCGGAGATGAGAATGCTTCATTGGATGTGTGGGCACACAAGAAAGGATAAGATTAGGAATGAGAATATTTGAGGTAAAGTAGGAGTAGCCAAAATTGAAGGAAAGATGATAGAAAATCGGTTACGTAAGTTCAAACCCCATTTCCTGTAATTTAAAATATAGTTTGTAAAAAAAAAAAAAATCTACTTTGCTTAAATGACATTCAACCTCAACTTCAACGAATTGTGTATAACTTCAAATTTGATAGATGACAATTGCTGATTAATAAAAATATAATCTTACTAGTCATCACATTGCTGCAAAGGGAACAAAAATGCTAAAGAGACTCTTAAAAGTAGGATTATTTATGAATTCTTTGTCATCTCATGTTTTTAACACAATGATTTATAATATTGACATAAATTAACGTTAAACTGTAAGGTGATAAAAAATCCATAAAACGTTCCACTTTCTTAACATTTCTCCAACCATCAATTACCAAAATCTATATCCAAACATGTCATAAAAAAGTTTACAGTAATTTTGTTAATACAAAGATAAGACATGGGCAATTATGTAATCACACACCTATGACTGAGAAATTTCTGTTAATTCAGGTGAAAAATCTAGCTCAGATCGTTTGAGGCAGACTTTCTACTTTCTTAATTTCTACATCAAGCAATTCAAAGGAGCTGTCTTCTTCTTCTTCTTCCTCTCTCTGTCTATCCGGATTTCTAATCTGTCACTGCCCTTTGGGTTCCCATCACCAAGAACTTTGGTTCTTTTTTACTGCAACTTCAATACAAAGCTTTGCTTTTTGGATAAAAAGCTTGCTTCTTTCATGGGTATATGAGCTTTTACTCTTCTGGGTCTTAATCCAAGTGTGAATCTTGATCAGATTTGATCTGGGTTTCTTTGTTTATGCCATTTGTGGAGGTTTTAATCTGGTTCTTGGAGAGTGGTGTGAGAAATTGAGAGGTGGGGTTTTGCCGGATTGGAAGGTTCATCAATGGCGGCAGGTCAAGATTTGATTGAGCTGAAATTCAGGCTAATTGATGGGACCGACATAGGACCACAGAAGTATAGCCCATCTACCACTGTACAATCACTCAAGGAGAAAATACTGGCACAATGGCCTAAAGGTTTTTTTTTTCTTTTTATCCTAATTAATTCTTCTGTTAAATTTGTGTTCTTTTTATTTATTTATTTTATATTGTTGCAGAACTTATTTATTTAAGGTTCTTTTTCTTTTTATATGATTTGGGTTGGGATTCTTGAGAGTTTTTCTGCATCATTTCATTCTGCATATCCATTTTTTCAATGATCTATTGGCCAAAATTGTTGAAATAAGATAATGTTGCTATATTATTATTGTTATGTATTGAAAATGCTGTGAGGAAATTGTTGTTGCTTTTATCAGAGTTGTTGTGCCATTTTCCAAGAAATTTGAGGCTCTAACTATATCATTCAGTGTTTATATGATCCCGGGTAACGGCTTGAAAACGATACAAATGAATTATGACGAAGTTCTTAGTCGTTCTTGAAAGTGTATGCTCAAGTTAGTCATATGTTTTGGGATAATGTTTTGAATGGACTTGTTTACTACTGCATTATAACATATGACAGACTCCTATGGATGACTAACTTGAGCATAATCCAAAAACAGAATATTGATAAAATTAGTCAGATGACGGAGTTCTTAATCGTTCTTGAAAGTGTATGCTCAAGTTAGTCATATGTTTTGGGATAATGTTTTGAATGGACTTGTTTATTACTCCATTAGAACATATGACAGACTCCTATAGATGACTAACTTGAGCATAATCCAAAAACAGAATATTGATAAAATTAGTCAGATGATGGAGTTCTTAGTCGTTCTTGAAAGTGTATGCTCAAGTTAGTCATATGTTTTTGGAAATTGTTGTTGCTTTTATCGTAGCATATGTTATGAAAGTGTATGCTTAAGTTAGTCATAGTTGCATATTTATGTTGCTGATGTTGGTAAATAGACATATCATGTGTTTGCCTCTTGCACTGAGCAAACAGAATATTGAAAAAATGCAAACATAGCCGATATTTTGACAAAATTAATGAAACTTAGGTTGCTTTATGATCGCACCATTGTGATTTTCTCTGAGATTGACTTATAATTTCTCATGTAATGTAATCTGTTTGATAGAGAAAGAAAATGGTCCAAAGACAACAAATGATTTGAAGCTTATTAACGCGGGAAAGATACTGGAAAACAACAGGACACTTGCTGATTCCAGAAATCCAGTTGGAGAACTCCCAGGAGGTCTCATCACTATGCACGTGGTTGTGCGTCCTCCGATTGCAGACAAAAAGAATGGTAATTATGTTTATGTTTTACAAGATGCAGTTATGTTTTTCTTTCAGCCTGAATATTCGCAGTTATGTTGGAATCTATATATCTTATAGAACATGCTCTTTGTTGAATTGTTACCTTTACTAGTCTCTTCCCCTAAGCATCCGACATCTTGGTAGTTTTCATGAGTGTTGACCCCCAATTAGCAATCGATTTTATTAAGACATAATTATTATGCATCAATCTCTTATGAACACAGCTCTTTCTGAGCAATAACCAGCAAGGTGTCTTGTTTCTGATTCCTCTTGATTTCTTGACCCGCAGCACACATGCTAGATCTGGATTCAGTCTTACGTCGATAACTAATTTCTCATGCTACTTCTCGTAACTGAAGTTTCTTAATGACATGACACAGTAGGCTCTTTTCCATTTATCTTTATTTCGTATGCTTGTTCCTTAACTGAGCAAACGTGTTGTCTCTCGTAATAGATCCAACCAACACAATATGCTCATTTTCATTTCTCTTTATTTTGTATGCTTTTTTCTAAACCGAACCTGTCTTTTCCCTCCCTTGTTGTATATCTGGCCTTGTTAGTTTTTCCCGTGTGCTATAGTTCTGCTTTTATGTATACTCTTTCCAAATAAACAATATCCATAGATTGTTCCCTCTTTTCAATAATTTTTAGTAGATGAAATTATGGAACTAGAAATTCTGGCTAGCAGAAAAGTATACGAATCTTGTAATATGGGACGCTTTGACGTCAATGTTATGTAATGCTTAGATTTAGGATTATGTTAACAAAACAAAAGAATAAGGTTCCTGGCACACGAGAATTGACAGTTGCATTTTTCTACAGATAAGTTGATGAATGATTCTCCAGAGCAGCCTCGATGTTCGTGTTCGATATTGTAGCTTCTGGTAACCAGCTTCGCGGAACTTCTTCAGTCTGTTTGTGTTTTCCGTGTCTTCTCGTGTTGCTGATGGTATGCAGTTCAAATCTCTGTTCCCGGGCTGTCACAAGTAGCAGCAAGAAGTTCGTGGATCCATCGGCCAGACTTGTTATTTTGAATCTTATCATCTCCATATGTAAAACACGTTATTGTTCCTTATTGCGTGTGATTTGTTAATGAGAAAAGGACCATATTGATGCATTAGGAGCTGCTTCTGGTTTGCTGGCATCAATGAATACAAGTGTAAATGAAAAAAAGCAAACGAACATATTGATTTGATTGATTCGCGAGTTTATTGGAAGGCAGAATTCGTGTTTTATTGGTTCAAGAGCAGTTTTTTTTTTTTTTTTTTTTTTTTTTTTTTGTCCCAACTGCAGGTGTTAATGTACATATTCAAGATGATATTTCTTGGTGTTTGCTTCTCGCAAATGATATAGTGTGATAGATGAAATTCAGGAGGGAGTAAATGCGAAGCTTAACCTTTGACGGGAAGTGTTGGAATCTAAGCGTCTTCGCCTAAGTAGGTCAAAGACAGTATATGGAGTGCAAGTTTAGTGGGGGAACGGAAGTTCAATGAGTTAGGGGTAAGGATTGGAGATCAGGAAGTACCAAAGAGGAAACGCTTTCGCTATCTTGTAAAAGAACGTAAATTTGGATGGAGGCCTTGACCATAAAATACAAGTTGGATGAATGAAGTGAAGGGTTGCGTCGGGTGTGTTGTGCGACCGTCGTATGCTACTAAGCTCAAGGGAAATAATGTAGGACAACATAAGGTCAGCAATGCTTTATAACACAAAATGTGGCAGAGATGAGAATGCTTTGTTGGATGTCCAGACACACCAGAAAGGACAGGATTAAGAACGAAGAAATTCGAGGTAAAATAGAAGTACCTGAAATTGAAGATAAGATGAGAAAAAATCAATTAGGGTAGTTTGGACATGCGAAACAAAGACCTACAGATGCTCCGGTTATAAAATGCAATTACGAAACAGAGGCTCGGGATCAAAGGGGTAGAGCTATCTAGGAAAACTTGGAAAGAGACTTTAAGAAAAGGCTTGGAGTACCTTATATTTAATGAAAGACTTGGCACCAAATTAAGCGTAGTGACATTCTAAGATTCATACAACTGACCACACTTAGTAAGATAAGGCTTGGTGGTGGTTGTTGTTGTAGATGTTACTGTACGTATCACTGCATTTGTTTCGAACTATTTAAATTTTCATCTTGAATGTTCTTAACCATACGTGTTCGTTGCAAGTCTCATCCTCTCCCACATTAAATTGGTATGGAGAAGGGATGTATGGGAAAAAGGTTTTTTTATTTTTTATTTTTTTTTATGTTTAAATATAAATGACAATCTTTGATTGACTATACAGCCGAACTACAACATATTCCCCCAGCAACCCGAAAATGCAGGGTTCATAACAGGGTTCTGTACTTGTGATACTATAAACCAGTTACACAGACCAGCAAGGTTTCTATTTACACTGCTGCTGAGATTTCGATACCGCATTTCAACATCGTAAAGTTTCACCACCAGCGGCTAACTGGTCCATACATTATTCACCTTTCACATATACGATAACATGACGCAGCAAGGCATGTCGGACCATCAATTCTCACCCCGTAAGGGGCTATTTCTTCGCAAACAAGAATGGATGGCTACGGTGACTATTACGAAGGGTCTAGAAAAGGGGATGTTGAGGAGCAATTCAAGTATAGGGCTTTCTTTGACGCTCGGACATTCTTGAGAGTCATCATTAGTTTTTGTCTCTCCCCTTCAACCTCTGCAAATTGAAGGCTTAACTGGGAGTAACGGTCATGCATGTCTTTGAGTTCTGTTTCCACGGTAACATATCTTCCCTTAATCTCCAGCATGTCTTTAATTAGCTCGTTGATGTCTCTAAAGCTGTGAAACACTGCTTCCTCATCACTGTGTTGTTTCACGAAAGAACTGGAACAAGGGAGGATGTCATGTTAATTATTGAACTCAAAAGAAATTGTATTCCTAGTTCTGCTAATTTTCAAATAACCACTTTTTCCCCTAAAGGTCCAAAAACCAATAGATGAGTACATTACGAAATTCTTCTGGTTTATAATTGTACAAATTTAGCATCCCGTGCAAACCCAAAATACACCTAAGCCGGAAAGAAATTACCAGTAACCGCGGCAAAGGTTCTAGTTGACATGCATCTAAAGTCTAATCACGAAATTGATAATTTACTCAGTTAGATGTACCTTTGAAACTGGATAATTGATTTCTTCTTTGCCCGCAATGCTTCAGCAAGTTCAATTTCCAAAGCTAGCACCCTCTCTAATGCATTGCCACTGCAAGAAAATTCATTGAATGAGGGAAATATATTTCCCAATTCTTCATTTGCCTAATCAAAGATCCGAAACATGAAGTCAGTTCAAGGACATGCTTACACGAAACATGAAGTCAGTTCAAGGACAAGCTTATATTATAAGTTGTAAGGATCACAAAGTTATTGACCTTGTTTAATTGCATAATCTCTCTTTGTAAACCAGGAAAATTTGGGTCAAGTTGTTGATCATCGATTGGAAGAAGCAAATTTTCATGTTTCATCCTTTCCAACTGCAAGAAGATTAATACAGATTAAAAAAGATATGCTGCAAAAGAAAATTATATCTCAGGACCTAGATTCTAGAAACGATGTTGAGAAATTATTATCCAGTTCCTGCTCCCCAACTTTAGAAGATGAAACTGTAGCAATACAAAAGTATTTGCTCACTTGTGTTTGTATGAAATACATACCTCCTTATCTAAGTTTTCCATGCTAGACTTTAAGCTTTGGGCCTTAAAATTCTCGTTGGCAAGAACCAAATGCTTCATGTCACTATTAAGAGTATCCTGTTGCTTTGAAAGTACAATACTAGAGATCCCATTTACACCACCGGATACAAGATCATCCTATCCAATGACGCACATACATTGTCAACGACCAAAATTTCAGTATATAAACATGTAAAATAAAACAAAGTAAACCTTTTATTTGGGAAAAATGACTATCCTATTCCTCTGCTAGAGATAGGCGGACTTCAAAATTTTGAAGCCTAAGCAAATCAATTACCAATCATGCACAAATTATTATCGCCTCTAAGAGAACTCTATGTAAAGTTCGAAGAGGCTACTAGAATAAGCATACATAATCAGCAACACAAGAAGTACGAGCTATGAATAACACATTCATAGCCAACTAGGCAGCCATATTGTAAAGATCATACTTATACTATTCTGATTGACCTAATGTAGGGCTTCTATCATAATTAGATTTCACCATTATTTCATGGAAACGTTGACTACTTTAATTGTGAACAAGGAGTTTAAACCTTCGAGGACTGATAAAAACTGGTAGTACCAAAGTCAACATGGAGTGCTTTGACTTTCACTCCAGTGGTGTTACTTTCTAGGAAATGCGTTTAAGGTGAAAGCAGGGGACGTGAACTGCCTAAAGAAGGGCTAGCACTAAATGAAATAGGAGTGCTATTAGTTAGGTAATATTTGGAGCAGCAACTCACTGAGGCACTGTCAACTGGTATAGTGAGAACTATAACTTCAGAAGAACCATCTGAACTCACTATGGTGGAAAAGGTAGAAAAGCATAGCAAACTGAAAGCACCTCTTTAGAGAGGGCAGAATGAAAAGGCAATCTTTGTTCACTTTCCCAGAACTTAATGGAAAATACTAACATGCATAACGTATATAAGCTAACATAAGCATCTGGGTGCTACACATTTGCACAAAGAATTAGAGGTATCAAAGGAGCAAATTACTCTAATATAGATAATCCTCATAAAAACAGTTAATTACCTGCTTGGAGTTTATATTATTGAGTACAATTGACTGGTCTGCTTCATCAATGGAATTCAAGCATTCACACTGAGATGCTTCACCATTGGCTACATCTAGCTCAGAAAACTTGGCTAAAGTTTCCTCTGCTATTCCGCTGCTTTGCAGGCCAGATGTGTCGGCATCCCTCTGATAATTTATAGATGATGATGTGCTCTCAAGCAAGTCCTTTGCTGAGGTGAGTTCTAAAGCAATTTTAGCTTTTTCCTCATTGCACTTCTGCAAAGACGCTTCAAGCTCTTGTTTTTCTTCCTTACAGCACTCGAGGCTTATTAATGAGCATTCCTTTTCAGCTTTCATCAGGTCATATGCTTTCATTATTTCACGCTTTTCAGAAAGCACTGAATGTAGGTCAGACTCCAATTCCAATATCCTCATTCCTAGCTCTTTATTTCTCCTCACATTAGTAGCTTCTGATTTCTTCTTGTTCTCAACTTCATTGACTGCATCTTGTAATTTCCGGAGCATCTCCTCACTATGCTTATTGGACATAGCAAGCTGTTGTTTCAGTTCTTGCAGCTTGGTTTCATATTGTTCTTTGATGAATACAATTCTTAAGGACTCTTGCATGGCAGCTGGTGGCGCTCCTGGTTCTTTTTTATCCTGTGCATGGAGGCCCTCGGCATAAGCCTTGTCTCTAAGATCCTTAAAATGGATGGACAAGTTCTTAAACTCTTCTGTCTTTAAGACCTGTTCAGCAACCTTCTGTGTAAGCTCTCTACATCTATCGTGCAGCATTTCCATTTCATCCTTATATCCTTCCAGCAAGGTTATCTGAGCGGACTGTTCATCCAACTTGGCTTTGAGTACTAAAGCTTTGACTTCTAGTTCTTCATTGGAGAATATCAGGTTATCAATCTCTTCTTCAGATGTTATTAGAAGATGTTCCAGCCTTTCAACCTCAAGAGCAGATTGATTTTTATCCATGCGGACAATATCCTCCGTATCATCAGCTCTTTTCTTGTATTCCTCAAGTTCGGTCCTCATTGCACTGTTTGCATCAAGAAGTATCCTGTTTTGAGCACTGGAGGCTTCCAACTCAGATTTAAGGGAATGGAGACTTGTCATCAAGTGAGTGTTCTCTTCAAGGTAATGCCTTTTGCTAGCAAGACATTTGTTAAGCATATTATCTACATTAAGGAAATTGTTGCGAATATCAGAAACTTGGCTATCTGAAAAGTGCAGTTTCTGACAAAGCTCTTCGATCACGGCCTCATATTGAGTTTTTGTGAAAGTGAGTCCAACATCAGCAGCTATTGAAAATTCATGCATTTCAGATAACTGAGCTTCCAAAGCAGAGACTGAAGAACACTCTTCACGAGCATCTTTAAGACACTTATCAGAATCCAACAGGAGACAGCGAACTCTTGATTTTTTTAGCTCTAGGTCCGATACCAATAGTTTGAGATGGACCAGCTCAGCCATCTGTTGATTGAAATCTAGCAACTGACTGTTCTTCTCATTCAATTGGGAAGTGAGATCTGTAATTCTACTCTCTGACTTATCTCTGAGATTTCTCTCAGTTTGCAACTCATCTTGCAAAGAGAGCAAACTTCCTTGCATGCTATTAAGCTCCAGACAAATCTTGAAAGATTCTTCAGTTTTATTCTGCAAGGACTCCATTAAAGCTTCTTTCTCCTCTGATAATTCTGCTACGGTCAGGTTATACCTTTCTAGTTCTTCAATCCTTGTCTCATATTGAACTTTGGTGAAAGTGAGTCCAACATCAGCAGCTATTGAACATTCATGCATTTCAGACAATTGAGCCTCCAAAGCAGAAATGGAGGAACACTCTTCATGGACATCTTTTAGACATTCCTCAGAATCCAACAAGAGACAGGAAACTCTTGATTTCTCAAGTTCTAGATCCAATACCAATTGTTTTAGATGGACAAGCTCAGCCTTCTGCTGATCAAAACCTAGCAACTGGCAATGCTTCTCATTCAATTGGGAAGTGAGATCTGTAATTGTACTCTCTAACTTATCCCTAAGATTTCTCTCCGTTTGCACCTCATCATGCAAAGAAACCAAACTCCCTTGCAAACTTTTAAGCTCAAGAGAAAGCTTGGAAGATTCTTCAGTTTTATCCTGTAAAGACGCCATCAAAACTTCTTTTTCCTCTGACAGCGCTGCTATGGTGAGGTTACACCTTCCTAGTTCTTCAATCCTGGTCTCATATTGAGCCTTTGAGAAAAACAGTTCAACATCAGTAGCTATTGAAAATTCATGCATTTCAAACAATTGAGCTTCTAAATCTTTTATACATTCCTCAGAGTCCAACAAGAGACGGGAAACTCTTGATTTCTCCAGTTCTAGATCGGATACCGATTGTTTGAGATGGACCAGCTCAGCCTTCTGCTGATCAAAACCTAGCAACTGGCAATGCTTCTCGTTCAATTGGGAAGTGAGATCTGTAACTTTACTCTCTAACTTATCTCTGAGATTTCTGTGTGTGTGGAACTCATCATGCAAAGAAAGCAAAGTCCCTTGCAAATTAATAAGCTCGAGAGCAAGCCTGGAAGATTCTTCAGTTTTATCCTGTAAGGACACCACCAAAGCTTCTTTTTCCTCTGTTAATGCTGCTATGGCCAGGTTACACCTTGCTAGTTCTTCAGTTACTTTCTCTAATGCCATAAATTCCTCAGCAAGGCCCTCGTTTTTAGAAGTAAGTTGCTGGAGCTCCATTTCTAAACTATCAAGATCAGACAAAAGCTCTCTGTGCTGTTGTGCATAATTGTCTTCAGCTTCAGAGCTAATCTCAGGTCTGTTTGCAATGGCCTCAACTCGTAACTGGAGCTTTTGAACAAGCGCACTCAAAACATCTAGTTTATCCACTGTACGTCGTAGATCATGTTCAAATTTCTGCTTCATCATCAGATTATCAGCTTCTGCTACACGTAAAGACTCTTGAGCAATATCTCTTTCTTGCACGAGGTCTTTCTTCTCTTCAATCATCTGGACAGTCTTTTCATATACCTTGTTCTGTAGCTCTTCTATTTGCAACAGTACACCTGTTAAATCTTTGGATTCCAAGTCTTGACAGACAGATCCACCGCAAAGAGCCAGGTTTTTATACTTTAGGTCATAAGATGCCAACAGATTCCATAACTTACCCTGTAGAAAGTTTACAATATTCTGCAGATCCTCCTTCGTGCAAGCAAGCTCATCAAAGTCAATTCTGACAGATTTCAACTCTTCCTGCAAAGAGGAAAGTCTATTTTGTAGAGTGCCGTTTTCTAGGGTTTCCTTTTGCAGCAAATTTTCCAGCAGTAATTTTTCAGTAGTGCAGGCCTTGTATTTGCTCTCATAAGTTTCATATTCTGTTATCATACCTTTCCATTCAACAATCTTCTGGGTAAGAAGACCATTTTCACTGGTAGTGTTTTGTAAATCTGCTTCCAAAATTTGGTTCTTCTGAGCCATATCATTGCGGATCGAATTACAAGTTTCCTTGTACTCATTCAGGCAGCGAATCTCATCCAATGCAGTCTGCAGCCTCAGCATCAATAACTCATTGGACTCAGTTGAAAGCTCCAGCTGGTGTGAAAGTTCATGCACTTTCTCTTTTGTCAATCCGAAGTCAGCACTTGCTTCAACCAAAGTAACTTGTAGAGTCTTTGAGAATACATCCAAATACACATTCACCAGATGCACCTCATAAAGTTCTTCTTCAACCTTTTGGTAGAGCCCCTTCTGTAAGAGGAGGGATCTTCTCAAATCTTCTGATAATGCATCCCCATCTAACTTCTGATTCTTTGTCTCGTAACATTTATTCTGAGACTGCAAATATTTTGCAGACGGAAAATCCTCTGAATCTGATTTCTGATTCTGCACTGTTTCTTCACACTCCTGAAACCTTGGAATCAAAGAATCTTCAAAAGCCTGCTTAATGAGGTTCTCATTAGTCTCATGCATGGACTGAACCTGGAAAGAAAGTAATTCAAGGTCCTTCTGTAACTGGTTCACTGCAATAGAGTAATTCATGCGTGCCCTTTTAAAAGCTGCTTCTGCTGTAGTAGCCCTTCTTTCAAACTCCTTGTTCAGAGAGTCCAAATCACACTTTTCATTAGAAAATATTATTTGCTCGTTGTTCATGTCTTGCCGGATTCTCTCCACCTCAGAGTTAGCAGATGAAATTGTGTACACGCAAGTAGAATGCTCATTTCTGAGACTCTGCAATTCTCCCATCATCTGTCTCTGGTTTTCCTCAAGTTCATGAATGAGAGCTTCATAGTAGCATTCCATCTGGTCTGCTTTCTTTGCAAGGCTTTCTCGATCAGCTCTCAACTCATCCAACTCTCTTAAAAGTTCAACAAATTTCCCTTTCATTGCTTTGGCAGCATCTACAGTATCAAAGTCTTGCGACACCAGACCGGGTATGCTTATACAATGAACCACACCCTTGAGTTGATAGAAATCTGCATCCACCTTCGTTCCTAGTTCTAATTGCTCACCTTTATGTAAAGTCATATCATCAGCCTGGTTTACGCTTGTCATGTTCATCCCTGAACTTGCCTGCCCAGTCTCTTGTTTGAGAACTTGCAAAACACCAAGCAATGCCTCAAAATCCGAGTGACAGGACTGGAAGTCCCTTTCATTTACTCCCAAGATTGCCTTCCTCTGAAGCTCTTTTAATTTATCTTCCATACTTGAAAGCCCCTTAAACCACCTGAGCTGTAACTCATGAAAAATGTGAACTTGGCTCGTCTCAATAGTTTCTCTGCAGGAGAATGGAATGCTTAAATTGAAACTTTTTTGCTCCTCAAGATCTTCTTTTAACTTTGAACATTCGGATCTCAGTACGGAAACTTCTTTTGCTAATTGTTCTCCAGAAGCAATTTCAGCATCAAGTTGAAGAGAAATTTTTTTAGTGTCATTGCCTATTTCATCAGCATGAACCTGTAAAGAGCTCACCTCCTGCTTAAGCTCAAGAATGGATGATTCAGCAGCTTCCAAGCATCCTCTAAGCCTACTATTTTCCTCATAAGTATTTGGCAAATCAGCATCTGCAGAAAAGTCAGAACCCCAGCTATGAGCCCACTCGCTGGTTCCCTGTGCCAAGAATCGCTGATCAGTGGGATGTCGTTTCTCTTGTCCAGGACTTTGACTAAGGGACAATCCCCCTAAATCACCAGAGGCAGTACTCTTAATACTATCAATCTCATGGGTGCTAGACGTGTCATGTTTCTCAGCATATAAACTTTCTGAAGTATTGGAAGAACATTCAAATCCACCAGTTGAATCTGCAAACTCTTCATTCGGGCCAGCCCCCCCTTCAAGGGGAGAAAGTTCTTTGAATTTAACCTTCGAATTCATCTGTAGAAATAAGAAAATAGCATATAATATCACAACATATGCAAAACACCTATCACAAAGATAACAACTCCATATGGTAAAAGAAGTCATATAATGCACTAAGTTTGTCAATTTGTGTCAGATAATTTGAAATTTTCAAACAATCTTACAAGTACAAGAAAAAGTAAAAGATTATCACTCTCAGAATTTCTGAGAGAGGTTAAGTTTCTCAGTAACCAACTCATGAAAGATGTTGTAAGAGGATGGATATACACATGAAACTCTGCAAAAGCAGGACCTATCTTTCTCATCTGTCAACCTGTTAATGCTTTAACATCATAGCAGCAACAGTGAGCCTAATTTCATCTTTAATAGCATAAACGCGTTCTGAGAAAGGTGTTTCTTTTGGCCGGCAGCATGTATCTTCCACACATGCATGACAAACCTCAGACGATTAGTCAAGGCAAATCACGTCATAAAAAGACATGCAATCAGCATACACCAGACAAAAAGAGATAGAGATAGATCCATGGATGTACTATCACAAGATAGTGTGATTGAAATAATATTTTTCCAACCCTATCTCCTATTTTATTGAGTGTGTTCTGGAATTTCGGGACGTTCCATTAGTAATTTCTGTCTTGATTTGTCTTGTGTATTGTATTGAATGTGGTTTTGGTTCTATTAATGTTTAAGTTGTTATGCCAAGGTGCACTGCTGATCTATCATTTGCTCCTTTTTCTCAAAATCTTTTGATTTATTTTTTAAACAAAATACAGAGTGAAATAAAAATGTCAACAGAAACAAACATAAATAGAGACAGAGAGAACGACTAACCTTATCCATCTGATCATTCACTGTATCTTCAGAAGATGATATCCTTCTAGTAGTGGATACATCATTTCTATTTTGGTCAGAGGTTGTTCGTAGACCACTCTCTCTGAGCTCCCTCTGCTGCTCAAACTCTCTGAAAGTAAAAGAACTACAAATTAACAACTGAAATTAGATAAAGCAATAGGTTTACATGTTTTAATGCTTACCTGAAGCCAGTTTTAGAAGTTAGCAGCTGCACTGTGACCTGGCATGGAATAAGACAAAAAAAATTTGCTAAACACGATCATATAGTAGTTGCCAACCAGTAATAACAAATTACTGGAAGCTAAATGAGAAATCAACTAGCTTTCCTAAGATAACACTATGTCTAAAATAATTTGAACTTCAGAGATTCTCACATGTAAAACAATTCCAGAATCACATCCAAGGAGTGGAAGTGCAACAGACGAAGGCTTTGAAGCATCAGCATAATCAGCAAGGTTGATATTAGTCTCGCCAAGGATACTAGACCTCGAAGAACCCTGATGTCAGTTAGATTTAGGCCAAAGACAAAGTTAAACTCAGTTTAAACAAGGTAATGGCTGCAGACAGCTGCTCTGGCAGTGATTACGGACTAGAGAAAACTAGGTTATAAATCAACGGAATTTGAAGCAGAAATCTATGAATACATAAAAATTCTGGAGTATTACCATGGTTACCACAAGTTTGTAAAGCTTCTCATCATATTGTTTGGTTTTAGTGTCTTGTAGAAGTCTTGTAGTTTCATAGATGGGATCTCCCCATTTACAGGTCCCATTCCTTACATTTGCCTTGGTAGTTTTAGCAGTTGCTTTTCCGGAATCAGCAGGTATGAAAGATATAAACAGCTTATCCCATCCAGTTTGTGGAACCTGAACCATGCAGAAACATTATATTTAGTCGTAGCATAGATTGTGGCTGCTAGATATATAACACCACGTTTGACCATCATGCTATAGGAAAAATACAAACTTAAGATGGCTTTCAGTTACACTTTAAGCCAGTAGCCATAAGAAATTAGAATTGAATAACAAGTCAACTAATGAGATCTATGGGCTTGCATTACTAACATGAAGTTTACGGTCGATTTTAGATTACCTTACACATCATATGACACAACTGAATACCAGATTCAGGCCAGGCCATTGCCAGGAAAATGCTAGTAGTGACACATACAACATACAAAAAAGTTGACAAGACAAAGCCTATTTTTTGGTACAATCTGAATGAATCCAGATTGGCTGCTTAGAAGATTTAATTAACATTGACTAATGCATCATTAAGCAATTGACTTAAAGACATTCTATTTCACCTTACAATCCAGAAGTTTATGCAAGGGTTCTATAAGAAGTGAATACAAAGTGGGAATGTATTAAAACTATCAACTAGATATAGTTTCAGCAGTAAATTCTAATAAGTTACAACTTACATGTGTGGCATGGAATTGTAGCCTGAAAACCACTTTGACTTTTGTCTTCTCAAGCTTCCACCTAGCGACCCTCGACATTACTGGATAGTCTATCTATTTCTAGTCAACTGTGGAACCTCGATGGTTACACTCTCATTCTCCTGCACCATTGTAAATCAATTAAATTCAATTGCAATGTTTCCACGAAAAATGGAAGGTAAGTTGCAACTGATCACGCAAACTAAGAAGTCCATCTCGTGGATGACCATAACTAAGCCAGAGAAACAAAGACATATTTTGGTGCTCACAATTGCTTATAAACCAAGAAAAACAAAAGGTGAGATAGGCGATCCCCTTTCCCCCTCCCGAAAGTTGAACCAGAATGTGAATAAAAAATGCTGGTATAACCAAGTCAGACCATTCATATCAGAAATAGCAAACCAAAAGGGTCATATCATGCTGCATTATCAAATTCAAGTAAATGCATTAAGGAAAGATCATCATCATTTTTCAACATTAACAGAAGTCAAAGTAAAACTAAAACCAACACTTACACAAGAGTAAGATTCCTATTTGGTCTAGTCAGATTCAGCAACATCCAACAAATTAATCCAAGATTTTCCTTTTTCCCATCAGTTTTCTGTTCTCAGTAACCAAACAGAAGAAATGTAATCTAAGAGAAAACAAAAGGTTGAGCAGGGAACCGATTTGGGAAGGAATCAAAAGCAAATTTAGAGCACATTACCTTGTAAAACCAGGCAGGGACTTTCCAAAACAGAAAACCCAGAAACAATTTTCAAATCCCAGTTGAAAACACACCGGATACAAACCCATAAAAAGAAAAAGAAAAAAGCTGGGGGAATTCAGATGGCGGCTTGCTGCTGGGACACTGAACCCAAAGAGACTGACAAAATACCAAAACGACGCCGTCAGAGAGAATCCCACTTCCCAAACAAGAAATGGCTAGCTAAAAAAACCCAAATCACTGTTTGTCCAGAACAACAAATCGTCAAAACCCCATGATTTGTAATTTCAATAAAATATCCACATGCAGCTATAAAACCACACAGATACTTACATTAAAAATGTGAAGAAATTCAAACCCAATGATCAGAAACGCCAAAAAATTGCAGTGGGAATGTGATGGGAACAGGGGCAGCAGTAAAAACTAGTGAAGTTTACACCTTTGAGTCTCAAAATTCAAAACCCATAAATAAAATATAACTTAAAATACATAAATGTGTGGAGTTTTATGAAAAAAGAAGATTAAAAATGTTGGGTGATATTATATTGGCAATGGGGGTGCAGTACCTAGTTGTGGATCTGTATAAGAAGGTGCTTAAGGTGTAAGAAGGTAAAGACTCTGATGAGAGAGAGAGAGGGAGAGAGAGATTGTCAGTGAGTGTGTGGTTAATGGGTTGGTGGCGTAAATAAGCAGTAAATGGAGGGGTTAAGAGCATTAATAAGGTGAGAAGGAGGTGGCTTTCAGCTCAAATATCAACTTCAGGTTCTGGAAACCCGCCAAAGCCTGCATTTGTCTCTTAAAATCTTCTTTTTTTAATTTTTATTTATTTATTTTTTCTGCTTTTTCTTATAATGGGTGGTGATGTCATTGTCTAGGTATGTGTCTGAGACTCTAGGTAATGTTGGAGTGGTTGGATCTTTAGTACAATACCTCCTTTGGGTTTTGACCAATTTGGCACTAATTTGGTTTTATGTGAAGAAGGCAATAATGTGGGTCCTTTTCCGCTAAAATGATAGTATTTTTAATTTTAAATGAATAATCAGATAATTTAAACTACATATTAATAAACTCTTATTGTCAACCAAAATTTTATGAAGTTATTAGTTTAACTCTATACTTAAAACTAAACGTGAATAAGAAATATAGGCAGAAATGTAATTTTATACAACTAAAATTTTGCTGTTTTTTTTCAAAGCATCACCTACATGTGATTCTAACATATCTCCAATTAAAGAATAAAATAAATAAAATAAAAGCTCTCTTCCTCCCACGTTTTCTCTCATTCTCTTCCTCTCTCATTCTACTATAAAAACAAAAATGAAAAAATTTCATACACACTTTATGTGTGGCCATATTCTAGTTATATAAAATTTAAGATCTAACAGTTAAATTGAAGAAAAAAAAAAGATCTAATGGTTAAAAAATTACCACATAATTTTTTAGGAAACTTTAATGAAAAGGGTTTAGGGCAAGTTTGTTTTAACAAAAAAATCATTCACTAATTGTATTTAATGTAAAAGGCTTGAAATTTAATGAAAATGACAAAAAACAATATAGTAAGGACAAAAACTAAAACCTCATAAATAAGAAATAAGCTCATGTGCAAAACTAAATGTTTTTTCCAACTAATGCCCCTGACGGAAACTCCGTTCCGTCAGTCCAATTCCATTAGAAAGTTGAATTTTCACATTATGCTTTGAATTGCATGAAAAGTTTGTCGGGGCCAACCTCCCATTGTATATTTGTTTGGTTGTGTCTGTCTGCATGAAAATGTGAGAAGAATGGAATTTAAATCAGAGCCATTGATCAAAAAATTGCATGATCAAATTTGACATGGAATTTAAATTAGAGTCATTGATCAAAAACCTTCATCCCCAATTCTTAAATCATTGTTATTATTTTAATTATTAATTTATTAGCACTATAATTAGGGCTATAAATGACACACCCCGTCCCGAAGGAGGGCGTGCTGGCCGTCACGTGAGAGTGACGTAACCATTTGCACAGTTCGGAAGCTTTTAAATACCATTGTGAATTCTGTCAGAATACCGTTGGATTCCTCGTGGCCACCAAAGCTATGCTCTAACTCGAACCTGGAGGGGCGCAAAACAAGGTGAGTGGGTCAGTAAAATAAGTCTTTCAAAATCTTTCCTTTATCAACATATATATATCCCCTCACTGTAAAATCTGTATACTTTCTCAGAAAATAGCATATATAAATATATATAGCTTCAGAAGTCTCAAAATACCATTCTTCATCATTTTTCAAAGAAATATGTCATGCCATGCCAAAAACCTAATATGGATGCATCAACATAAATCAGGTGAAATAATAAATCAACCGGAGACCCTGCAGTGGTCCTGTACGGCTGATTCTAAAGCTCAATATCCAATCCAGCCGGAGTCACCAACTGTGACCTGTACGGCCCTGCCGGAGTCGCCAACTGCGACCTGTACGGCCCTGCCGGAGTCGCCAACTGCGACCTGTACGGCACTACGCTGCACATGAGTCGGAACTACCTATAGCAGTCTGTACGACTCGGATGGTGTAATATTACGCTCTAGTGCTTCTCTCATCAATCATCTGTGCACATAATCTAGGGTCACCTACTAGTCGGAACCGTCTCTAATGGTCTGTACGACTAGCATGTCGGAACCACCTCCAGTGGTCTGTACGACTAGCATCTACTTGGATCCAAGGTGAGCGTGTGATGCGGTGAATAATATAAGCACTAACACCAGGGGTGCAGGTTATGAGCTATCGACATAAATTACATCCAACAATTCAATGCACCAAATATAACTCACATGTGCGTCCGCAGCACCAATTTACATATATGCATCATATAAATATCCATTCACATATCTCATATAATTTCTATGCATGGCATTTCAATCACATGATTCATATAAATCTATGCATGGCATTTCAAAACATACTTTCATTTTAATTCAATTTCTGGGAAAAATCATTAAGTATATAGGCATATAATGAAAACAAAACTGCCCACTCACAGTTATATCGAAGGGTCATAACCCCTTAGCCTTTCTCGACTGTGCTCGTCTTCCGCATAAGCCTCGCCTATATGAGAAGTAACCGAAATAACGTTAATTACGCACATAACCAACTTTCGCTAATAACTTCTCATATATTGCTCAAATTGGGTATATGAATATACCACCGTGACCTACACAATCTCAGGAACATCCCCATATTTTTAGAAAAATTTTCCGACCACCCACACGCCGCCACGCGCCGGCGAAGGCACGGCCAGACGCGCCGGCCACGCGCGGGCACGTGCCAGGCACACTGACGGCATCAGTTAACGCCTTCAGGAATATTCCAGGAATATTCCGTTAACTCCTAACAGTTTCCGTTAGTTTTGACTGACGGCGTCAGGAATATTCCGTCCAACTGACGGAATATTCCGTCGTCTTCTCCGGCGACTCGCCGGCCGCCAGTGGGTTCGCCGGATTCTGGGTATTTTTTTCCAACTATGGTTTCTCACTCATTTTTCATCCATTTTTCATGAAATTGGTACCAAAATGAAGCTCTAAGCATGTAGAACACATCTAAACAAGTTTCAAGGCTTGAAAATCACAGGATTTTACCTGAGAAAGCTCGATAGCTCGGCACACTTTAAAAACCTTCGATCTCGGTCCTCCGACGTCCAAACTCTACTAACGAAGTACCCCGAGACTCGTGAGGACCTCCTTAAGCTCACTGTGAGCTTGAAATTCCCTGAAATGCAAGATTTTACGTGTGCATGAACAGTGCACATTTTCGGGGTTAGGATTTCACGCCTAATCCGAGGGTTACAAGCTCCAATTTTGGTACCAAACTACTCAGGGGTTAACAAGGATCAAGAATCTTACCTTTTGGGCTTCGATTTGTGAAGAAATGGACGAGTTCCAACTCCGTCCGTACGTGCACAATGCACGGGGAGGGTGTTCCGAGAGAGAGAGAGAGAGAGCTTACGGGGGAGAGAGAGAGATAGTTAGGTGTGTGGTTAACAACCCTAACCACACAAAACCATAACAATTATTTTCCAAATAAATTTTTCCAAAACTTAGGATAGGACAATAAAACCAAAAATAATGTCACATACCATAGCAAAGTTAAGGGCAATCCCGTCATTTCGCATCATCGATAAAATAATTCTGGGACGGGCTGTTACAATAAAGATAAGTGCATCCACTTCAAAATACCATATCAAAATTAGTTTGCTACTTCCATTCACAATGAATTAGTTTGTTTCGAAAATCCTCCTAATTTTATTTAGGACCTCACTACTATGAATTTCAATAATACATCGATGTTTCTTGAAAAAAAAAATTGTGATGAAATGCATATTAAAATATTTATAGAATAAAAAGAAAGATTAATATAAATTTCATATAAGGTATTTGTAGAGTTAGTTTGAGATTGTTGCGGGTTTAAAAAATTTGTTATCACTATTTTTAGAATTAAACACGAGTACTATAATTATTTTTTAAACTAAACATTAATTATTTTTTAAAATGAACACAGGTACTACACTATTTATAAAACTGAACACTGGTACTATCACTATTTCTTAAATCGAGCGCTGATTATTTCTGAAACTGAACATGGGTACTATCCTATTTTTGAAACAGGTTGCGGGTGCTACACTATTTATGAAACTAAACACGATTACTACACTATTTATGAAATTGAACACGAGTATTACACTATTTATAAAATTAAACACGAATATTACATTATTTATATAACTGAATACTGATAATATCGCTATTACTTAAACCAAATGTTGACTACAAGTTCAAATCTGCTTCCATATCGTGCTCCTCACCCGAAGGCCCTGACCGTTCACTGCCACCCTCATGTCTACCCCTGGGTATCTCCAAATTGCAATTTGACTCATCCTTAACTAAACATTCAACTAATTGATGAGAAGGGCTTTCCTCAATTCTCCGCTTCCGAGCCCTTCCTCCCATATCTCCGTCTCCTTCGAAACCCCATTATCGCCATTGATTCGAGCCCTTCTCTCTCGGGTATAAACAATCACACCATTCACAACCGCACCCTTAAACCTCTATGATTAACTCTCTCATAAACACCACACGCACTAGTCTCCAGATCTTTCGGTCACTATTCGAAGACTACTTGTTACTCTCGTCGTACAAGTCCTCTCCACCTTGTGGCATATGCGCTCTGCATTTCTTCATCGCAGCAACAAGACTTGGCAAAACCTTGAGAGTGGGTTGCCGTTTGGCTTGAAGTGCCTGTACCTAGTAGTCCCACCAATGCTGATGCTAGGGGATGCCCAGAACCCAATAGCCCAAATTCCTTCATCCTCAAAAGGCTCCTACTATGGTGCTTCGAAAAATTGGTGGAATTCGAATGAAATTGAGAATGAAAACAGAGATGTGGAGAGATTGAGAGAGAGGTAGAGAGATCTAATCGATTACAAAAGGGGATGAATTGTTTCTGTGCAGAGAAGAGATCGAGATTAGGCAAAGAGATTGAGAATGGAGGTTGAGAATGGAGATCGAGAAATTTGGATTAGGTGGAAAGATTGAGAAATGGAGAGAGGATGGAAAGGGTTTGCCGTTAGGGGTAAAATTGGAAACTCATTCCTTGGGCTAGTTTTTTTAAACTGGTTTGATGTTGGACTTTGTCCTAACCATTAAATAAACTTATTACCTGATTTTTGGTTAAGTTTTAAAGTTTTGAAGTCTTTTTCATTAGTTTTTTCAATTTAAGGATATATGAATTACGATACCATACAACTTTTTATTTAGAATTTAGAGTTTTTATTTAGTTTTGGTAGGTTAATATTCTAAGAATTGAAGTCAATTAATAAGAAATCATGTTTCTTGCAAGTTATAAAGTCACTTGTGTCCGTAATGGTGAAAAGGAAAGAAAAAAGCAAAACAAGATTTGGATTTTGCCAAATTTAGAATGGAATTTAGAGGAATGAAAAGTAGAATGTGGCAAAGAAAAGGACACTAGGACGTCGCCAAAACACAAGAAAGTGCAGCACTGCAGCTGCAACCAGCATATGATGACTAATGTGTGAATTCTGAGGTCCAGGAATGAATTTTGGTCCTGCGGGAATGGGAATCACGGGGTCACCGTCACCATACCACTAGTGAAGCGTCCTCAATGGGAGACCATGCACATGGGTTTGGTGTGCGCTAGGGGCAAAGGAAGTATTTTTCATTCCCCAAGGTACTTATGTCGCACCCCTGCAGCTAGCATTAGATTAATGATATTCCTCTTTAATTATAAGTCGAAAAATGATGAATTTGCTCATTGTTATGATTTTTCTACTGTATATTGTTTCACAGCCTCACTAGGATGGATTTGGATTCCATTCGGATCTTCTTTGTGAGGATTCTAGAGATCCTCACATCTTATTCGTTCATTGTACATCATGCGATCATAAATCATTTTGAATTTTTTTTGTTTAAAATTAATTATAAACAATATTTAACGAAAGTTGGCTGCACGATATACGATAAACGAATAGGGTGTATGAATATTAGGGATCCTCACAAAGAGAATCCTCATCCTAAGGCCAACTCCAACTCTTGGCCTATAACCTATTTTTCCCTTCTATTCCCCGCCCCCTCCCCCTCCCCCCCCCCCCCCCCCCCCCCCAAAAATCTAACTCATTAAAATTGGACCTAAAACCTAAAACTTAAAAGAAAGCCAAATACCGGCCTGTTTTTAGCCCATAAACTAGTGTGGGCCCCACCAGTGAGAGTGAAAACAATGATGTGAAACCCACATGCCGAAACTAACTTGCCCAACGCGCTAGGCCCAAAACCAGCAGGACCTCACCCACGTGGGCTTGTCCCCCGCGTGTCAGTGTGCACAGATAGCCTAACGGCTAGTTTTTGTGATCCAATGGCTAGGTTTAAATGGGCCGTTGGTTGATCCAACGATCCACATTCAATTTTTTTTTTTTTTAGTTTTATATTTATAGATTTATTGAATCCAACAACTTAGATTGAATATAATCAAATCTAAGGATAAAAAAAAAATCTAACGGCCCAAATTTAAATCCAATGGTTAAAATAATTTAAAATATATATTTAACTCAAAATTCACCCAAAAACTCTATAAGTACCTATGTATTTGTCCAAACATTCACACAAAACTCACTTTTCTCCTACAATTCTTCCAATTTTTCTTTCTGCCATTTCTTCTCATTTCCAAATTTTTCAAGATGGCAAAAGAGCATATTAGAGGTCGTAATTGGACCTTTGAGGAAGATATTGCTTTATGCTTGGCATGGTTTTCTATTAGCGAAGATGGTGCCGTTGGCAAGAATCAAAATAAAAAGGTTTTGTGGGGTAAAATCGTTGATAAGTTCCATGAAAACTCCAACGCCGGCCAAAGGGAAGGTGGTGGTGTTTATGATTGGTGGAAGGTTATCAACAAAGCGTGCACTTTATGGAAGGGAAACTTGGAGAGAGCCGTGGTTGACATGGTTAGTGGAATGAGCGTCTCAAAAATTGTGAGTTTCTTTGTTGATATTTTATTTATCATGTACATAATATTATTTTGCAACTAATTATTTTTATGTATTTCTTGCATAGGGTGACAAAGCAATGGAAACTTAAAAGACAAGAACTACACCAAAAAATAAAGCTTTTAAGTTGCATCATGCTTGGAACGTCCTCATGGATTGTCCGAGGTGGGGAACCGATGTGGACCAACAATGCGGAAGATTATTTCATAGTGAAGCTGCACAGACAAATGATGTCAATGAAGGTATTGATGAAATGACCCCAACCTCTTCTTTTGCAAGGCCCCCGAGAATAGATAAGCAAAATGAAGCAAAGAGAAAAGGGAAGTCCCAAGATCCGATTAGTGCACAAATTGCTACCGGATTTGCAAGATTGACCGAATGCCATAGCTCTTGGGAGGAAGAAGCGGCTTGAATGCGTGTGGCTGTGATGCATGAAGGGGATAGGGAGCAAGAAAGGTTCGAATGTAATTTCATGATGGAGGACGTCAACAAATACACTCCAGAGAGGAAGAAGCTCTTACGTGCTAAGCAAAAGGAAATTTTGCGAAGGCATGCCACAAGGAGTATATTTCAAGATGATGATTCATCTCAAGGCTATATCCCAAGTCCACCACTAAGTCAAGGTGGTGTATATCATTATTAAGTTTATGTAGTTTATGAATTATCGATTGTATTAAGTTTATGTGGTTTATGTGGTTTATTAGTTGTCGTTTGTATTAAGTATATGTGGTTTATTAATTGTCGTTTGTATTAAGTTTATGACTTATTAATTATTGTGTGTATTAAATTTATGGCTTATTAATGATTGTTTCTATTAATCTAGATGTCTTCAATAATTATTGTACTTATTGTTGCATAATTTGATGTACAATAGATGCCTTTAATAATTCAAACGGCCTTCTATAATTTTGACAATGTACTAGTCAAAAGACTTGTCACAAGAAGACACTTCAATTTATTACTAGAAAATACTAACATAGTACACTTACAATTATTACATAACATACCAACACAGCACATTAATACACCAACACTAACACATTAATACACTTAAGATTATCCATCATCAACGTTCTTCTTCTTGGCGCCATATATGCTCAACCAAATCCTTGCAAAGTGTGTCATGATCTTGAGGAGCTTGAATTCTATTTAAACGTCTCATATACTCACTTAGTGTGACCCTATCCTGTCAAGTCTTGTATGTGGTTGCAGCGAGATATTCAATATCTCTTGCCATAGCTCTCGCGTATATTGGTTGGTCATCATCCACATCTTCGTCAGAATCTTCCTCAATTTCCACGTACTCATCTTCCACAATCATGTTGTGCAAAATTATGCATGTCATCATGATTGAATGGAGGTTTTCCACACTCCACAAGTGTGTAGCCCCTCAAACAATGGCCCATCGAGCTTGTAGGATCCCGAACGCTTTCTCCACATCCTTCCTGTAAGACTCTTGTTTCTGCGAAAATAATTTCTTTTTTGCACTATCGGGATGAGAATAACTTTTCACAAAGGTAGACCAACTAGGATAAATACCATCAGTTAATTAGTAACCTAGCTCATGTCTATCACCATTTACCTTGTACCTCCATTCCGGTGCCCATCCATTGACAACATCATCGAACAGATGAGAAGACCTAAGAACGTTGATATCGTTATTTGATCCAGGAGCGCCGAAGAATGCATGCCAAATCTATGTGTCGTAAGACGCCACAGCCTTGAGCATGATGGTTGGCTTGTTGTGATGGCCCTTGAATTGGCCAGCCCAAGTAGTAAGACAATTTTTCCACTCCCAATGCATACAATCGAGACTTTCTATCATACCAGGGAAGCCTCTTTTGTCTACCTGGCGTAAAAGCCTCTTCAAGTCTTCATGATTTGGCTTATAGAGGTATGTAGCTCCATATATGGCTTCAATTGCCTTATAGAAGCGCTTGAGGTTCTCAATAGCAGTACTTTCCGCAAGTCGACAATATTCGGCAGTTGAGTCTACAGAGCACCTATTAGCTAGCATCCGAAATGCAGATGTAAGCTTCTGATGAGGTGATAGACTTTGTCGGCCTACGACATCTATCTTCCTTGCAAAGTAGTGGTCATGATGGACAACTTCATTCAAGATGCTTTCAAAAAGCTCTCTCCTCATCCGATACCGCCTTCGAAACCATGAGGAGGATATCTCGGACGTTCGATGAAATAATCTTTCATCATTCGGTCATGACACTCTTCTCTATCACACTACACAAATGAACGCCCCGTGATAGAACCACGATAGCTAGATTCGGCATGGTGCTCATATTGCATAAGCGAGTTTGCAAATTTGGCTTCTTCATTGTTCATTTCTGCATTCGTAGCTGCAAGGCTTGCTTGGTATTGTGCCATCTGCATTGCCAAGCTATGCCTTCTTCTATCACCCATTGATGAGATGTTGATGATTTTGAGGAAACAAAAACACTTTGAAAGTTGGAAGATTGATGAATATGTTGTGTGATGGTTAGATATTCAACATATGCTTATATAGAGGATGATTGAATGTTTGCGTTTCATGTGTGTAGGTTTGTGTTTCATGCGTTTCATGTGTTTTGTATGTATTTGGTACGTGTTTCATGTGTGTCATGTGTTTCACATGTTTGGTGTGCTATACATCTCTTTCATGTGTTTTGTATGTTCTTCACATGTGTACTGTGTGTCTTGTGTGTTTCATGTATTTTGTGTTTGTAGATCTCTATCATGATTTTCATATTCTTCCATACTATTTCATGAGTTTTATGTATCGATTTAGTGGTTTTTCAATATTTATCGGAATTTAAATATTTTTAGGTTAAAATGTTCATAAAATTAATTTAGATAGTCTACATAATTGTTTTTTTTTTAAGTTAATTTAAAAAAAAAAAAAGCCTAAATTCATTTTTTAATAATCTGGGGCTAAAATTTTAGGTCAGAAGGGTTGGAGCAGAAAAACTGTTTCTGGGCTAAAACCTAAATTTTTTAGATTAAAAATTTTAGATTTTAGGTTAAGGGTTGGAGATGGTCTAACAGGTGTGAAAAAAAGGGTTAAGGGGTGAGTGATATCACGTGCAAGGGGGCAGGTGAGAGCATTAGGGAACACGTGCACTTGGAGCAACTTTTATGTTGAGATGATTTTTTTTTTCTGAAATTTGTAAGTGGATGGGAAATTAGTAAAAGTGAAAAGTGGTTAATTAAGTTGCGTAGCACTTTGTAGGAGATTGATTGTTATGCATAATGATGCATGTGATTTGATTTGAGATACGAGATAATTGTCGTAAGATTTTTGGGTCCCTACTAATACACTTAATTAATCTAATACTAATGAATATTATTGCTACTGCCCAATGTTTCAGAAGTCAATTTGATATCATTCAAGACTTTTTTTTCCTTCCAAATTCATGATAAATACTCAATAGATCATCATTACACACTTAACTCAAAGGGCACGTTGTCACTTATTACTACAGTCTAGTAATATTTTTTTCACTTGTAAATAAGAGGTCTTAGTTTCGATTCTTACTAAAAGCGAATTTGAACCATATTATTACTAGTTTAGTATGAGACTTAGCTCACTTTCTCATCCTCTTAATGTAGAATATCGTTTATTAAAAAAATAAAATAATAAAAACTCAAAGGGCACGTTTGATAAACATTATTAGTTACTTGGAGTAATTGAACAAATTGGTTTGAGTTAGGTTGGTTCTATTTGAGCTTACATATTGAAATTGAGATTGATGTTAAATAACTCAATCGGGACATAATCCGAGAAATCAAATGCCCGCACAAAGTTACAAATAGGATAGAACTCGTTCTTATAGATTCTTCCTTGTGTTGGGACATTGCACGAATTATTTTGTTGTTTGACAAACAAAAATAAGCGATATAACAAAATAAAGTATGTTATTCGCCTAGACATTGAGAGAAAAAGACACTTGTATAACACAGTAGACACAAGTGTGATGTGGTAGAAACTAGCACACAAATTAAACCCTTTTTAGACAGTTGTAGTATGAGCAAGTAGGGATCGTTTTAGGCCGGGGATTAGAAGGGATGCTAATCAACACTAATTAGACTTAAAAACTGAAAACTAGACTAAACTAACACAAAACAATACAGGGGAGGTTTTTGGACGAATTTTGACTTAAAACAAGTAAATTGCAGAAACAAAGTAGGTTTGGACGAAAATTAAGTAGAATATGGGTGAAAAGCTAGCTAGAAGATTCTTCTCCACACATGACACATATGCAACACAAATCGATCTCCAATTACTATTCCTATAAACCATGAATGACAATACCCCAAGTTAACCGTGAACTGCACAAATTAACCCTCAGATTTTCCTAAATTCATTGAATTAGACTCAATGACGCAATCAAATTATTCTTATCAAGTTCCCTATATGAACTGCATGATAGAGATACATATCAAAGATCATTAAGTTCTATGAAAATCATAAGCATTGACATGACATTCGTAACTATGAACTGCATGATACTCCTGCCAGGAATTTACTTAACACAATCATGACTAGTGACTTCCACTACCTATAAATATAAGTTCATAACTATTAGGTGAAATTCCCTTATATTCTAGTATCAAATTCATGCATGCAAACTAAGTAGACCTCCTTAATCAACATACAAGAATAAGTTATCAATCAAACAGATAGGTAAATTGCATTCACGATTTATGAAGCAATAACTGGAGGAAATCAATTCATATCACACATGTGTTCATGGCTTCGAATTTACCTCTAACTAAAACAAAATTAGTTATGCATGTTCATCATAACTGAAAACCAAATTAAAACAAACATTGGACTAAAACTAAGGATAGAATACACCTAGAAATGCTCCAGCAATCCAAAGGCCTTGGATGGCAAGCACGGCTCCAAGCTCTCATTCCTTGCAAAGCTGCAGCATAAAGTGTTAATTTCTCTGGATTTGTCTCTCTATGGCTCTCCTCTATTATGTGGCAGATGTGCGTATTTATAGGGCTAGGGGGGCACAGCAAGGTTGTGTTGGAGAAGGATTACACACTCCAATCCCACAAGGAAAAGGCTAATTCTATGGCAGAAACCAGGGAGAATAAGGAGAGGGTGGTTGCAGCATAAATTTAGGCCTCTAGAATTCTGATATTAGGTGTTCTAATGTGAAAATAATTCCCCCATGTAGCTGGAAATAAGGTAGGATAGGATTAGGATAGGATAAGATAAGATAAGGTTAGTTTGGATAAGGTAAGGTTGGATAAGGTTTGGATAAGATAAGGTAGTTTGGATAATGTTTCTTTCTTTTTAGCTGATTCCTTATCTTCCAAATCTTGAATTAATTTCTCCAGATGTTAAGCACATTCCTAGCCTCACTTGAACTTCAAAAATGTCCATCCACCTTGCTCCATGCATATGCTATCCATTCCCAGCCCAAAACTGCTCTAAAATGCTCCAAAATGCACTTTCTTTCCACTTTTGCCATTTGGACCTACAAACACACGAAAACAGCTTAAAACACTCTAATAAATAGAAACTAACTGAGTAAATGCAAGGAAGTAGGCTAACAAAGTCGCATAAATATGCTCCTATCAAAGTGATGGAATTGAAATACAGGAAGTGAACCACGCTCCCCACTTAAGAATTTCTCCTAGGGCCATGTCACGCCCCGTATCCCGGATCAGTAGGGACACTTTGCATTGTGGTCCTTTCGATATACTATGACAACTGAGAAGTAAGAGTCACCATTTGAGCTTGAAGATTAGCAATTGCCATGTCTTGCTTCTCTAGTACCTAAAATCAAAGAAAGAAAACTAAATCAAATATCAAAAGTAAAATAAAAAACAACAGGGTGATTAGCAATTTTACTAATCCCCAGCAACGGCGCCAAAATTTGATGTGGCAGAAACTAGCACACAAATTAAACCCTTTTTAGAGAGTTGTAGTATGAGTAAGTAGGGATCCTTCTAAACCGGGGATTAGAAGGGATGCTAATCAACACTAATTAGACTTAAACACTGAAAATTAGACTAAACTAACACAAAACAATAAGGGGGAATGTTTTTGGATGAATTTTGACTTAAAACAAGTAAATTGCAGAAACAAAGGAGGTTTGGACGAAAATTAAGTAAAATATGGGTGAAAGGCTAGCTAGAGGATTCTTCTCCACACATGACATATATGCAACACAAATCGATCTCCAATTACTATTCCTATAAACCATGAATGACAATGCCCCAAGTTAACTATGAACTGCACAAATTAACTTTCAGATTTTCCTAAATTCATTGAATTGGACTCAGCGACGCAATCAAATTATTCTTATCAAGTTCCCTATATGAACTGCATGATAGAGATACATATAAAAGATCATTAAGTTTTATGAAAATCATAAGCATTGACATGGCATTCGTAACTATGAATTGCATGATACTTAACACAATCATGACTAGTGACTTCCAGTACTTATAAATATAAGTTCATAACTATTAGGTGAAATTCCCTTATATTCTAGCATCAAATTCATGCATGCAAACTAAGTAGGCCTCCTTAATCAACATACAAGAATAAGTTATCAATCAAACAGATAAGTAAATTGCATTCACAATTTATGAAACAATAGCTGGAGGAAATCAATTCATATCACACATATGTTCATGGCTTCGAATTCACCTCTAGCTAAAACGAAATTAGTTCTGCATGTTCATCATAACTGAAAACCAAATTAAAATAAACATTTGACTAAAACTAAGGATAGAATACACCTAGAAACGCTCCAGCAATCCAAAGGCCTTGGATGGCAAGCATGGCTCCAAGCTCTCATTCCTTGCAAAGTTGCAGCACAAAGTGTTAATTTCTCTGGATTTGTCTCTCTATGGCTCTCTTCTATTATGTGGCAGATGTGGGTATTTATAGGGCTAGAGGGGCATGGCAAGGTTGTGTTGGAGAAGGATTACATACTCCAATCCCACAAGGAAAAGGCTAATTCTATGGCAGAAACTAGGGAGAATAAGGAGAGGGTGGTTGCAGCATAAATTTAGGCCTCTAGAATTCTGATATTAGGTGTTCTAATGTGAAAATAATTCCCCCATGCAGCTGGAAATAAGGTAGAATAGGATTAGGATAGGATAAGATAAGATAAGGTTAGTTTGGATAAGGTAAGGTTGGATAAGGTTTGGATAAGATAAGGTAGTTTGGATAATGTTTCCTTCTTTTTAGCTGATTCCTTATCTTCCAAATCTTGAATTAATTTCTCTAGATGTTAAGCACATTCCTAGCCTCACTTGAACTTCAAAAATGTCCATCCACCTTGCTCCATGCATTTGCTATCCATTCCCAGCCCAAAACTGCTCTAAAATGCTTCAAAATGCACTTTATTTCCACTTTTGCCATTTGGACCTACAAACACACGAAAATAGCTTAAAACACTCTAATAAATAGAAACTAACTGAGTAAATGCAAGGAAGTAGGCTAACAAAGTCGCATAAATATGCTCCTATCAAAATGATGGAATTGAAATACAGGAAGTGAACCACGCTTGCCACTTAAGAATTTCTCCTAGGGCCATGTCACGCCCCGTATCCCGGATCAGTAGAAAATTTGAACCCAATCCGAAATGCGAGCTAAAAATAAAATTAAATAAAAGAAAAGTGAAACGGGGTGGGAAATAAATTCTTCTTATAAAAATAATCAAGAATTCTTTACAAAGTTAAAAAAAAAAAAAAAATGAATAAACTCTCTATCCTCACATCTAATCCGATCTCATCCCCTCTACCCTTTCAAACTTCTTAAACCTGCATAACAATATAGGGGTGAGTTTCAATAGCTCAGTAGGGACATAGCCTTACCACAATAAATTGACAGTAGTGAATTTAGTGTCATGGAATCCTATAACCAAATATCAAATTATTATCGGTAACAATGCATGAATGCAATGCAATACTCTTCGTCTCTATCCGTTAATTAATATAATAAAACACGTGGACCTACACATTCCATATACCGTGCATTTTTCCTCTGCAATGGTGGCTCGAATGTTCTCTTATACAAATTAACCCCCTGTAACTCAATCATCCCAATTTCTCCTTTTGTTAGTCGTCTTGCCTAAACTCTTCATCGCCAATTCTGAACTACCTAAAAGAATTTGTGCACTGTGGGCTCGCCTAAGACCTGGTACCCACTAAGAGTTTGGCTCAACTACACAAAAGTTCCTTTCCATTACCCTCTTTTCCAAATTCCTTTCTCAACATCGAAGTTTCAATCACTTCTCACACATGAGTGATGCACAACTAATCTTAACTCATGTTTCATATATCACAATGTTTTTCAACAATAATTCCACAATCACTCTTGGGTGTCTCGAAATCTTGCTGAAGTTGGCGAGGCTAGGTGATGGTGGTTCTGTTCTATGTGGTTAGAGAGGAGAGAGACGAGAGGGAAAAGAGAGAAAGCCAAGAGGAATGAGAGTGGGGGAGAGTTTGAGAGAGTCCTTGAGAGTGTTGGGGAAGATAGACATGCGGAAGAGAGGGAGATAGTTTGAATGGGTGTGGGCCCCACGAGTCACAAAAATCCTAGCGAAATTAATAAATAATAGAAGAAAATATATATCTAAAATTCAAATTTATTAAAATACCCTCAAGTTTCGTAATTTCGTAAAATTTTCACTGTAACTCTGATTTCGACTCCTCTTGCGCTCACGCGTTTGTAGCAACGATACTACACAAATACGGTAAAATAAAAGCTCATACGCGTTACGAAACAATGGTCAACATAAGTCAACATTCTCACCTCTAGAAGCATTTTGGTCATTTCACACTTCTAATATTAAAACAACGTACATGGACGAGTTCTAACAGATTAGTTGCCATCCCTTAATTTCCAACAATATACCTTATTCGAAACTTAATACTAACTATATTCCTCGACATACATTTCCTTTTTCTTCATATCCACATTCTTAAAATTCAATTGAACTAAAGCCTGCCATTTTGTTTTTATTCCTATCTCCTAAAAGAAAATATATATTCCCAGCTAGCAATATGCTCTAAGAAATTCTCTAGTCACCAATCACATTTGATTTATCAGCTAATGTCAGCCAATGTCTTTACAATACTAATGTCAGCTAATGTCTTTAAAATATTATTATTATACCACCAATATCAATTTTTCAGATGTCATCTGAAATATCCTCAAGGGAGTTCAACTTAAATGTAATACTCATCCAAGTACTTTTATCAATTCGTACATGCACTACTTATAACTCCAAATCCAAAATAATTAGATCCTCTTTGAAGAGTCACCACTAAATCACATACTGAGAAACTAAAACTTTACAACAATCTATTGCTTTATGACGTCAATCTGAAACCAATTTCACTCAAAGAAGTGTTGACGGCGTGGGTTCAAACTCTGTCGGTAGCTAATCTAATATCTAATCTAACAAAATTTATCGTTTGACAAAAAAAATAAATGAAGCTAAAACCATGTGCTAAAACTAAATCCAGGAGTATTCAACAAACTCTGTTCTTCTAAAAATCCACATGTCACACTCTTTCAAATTTCAACCCTATATATCTCGTAGTATTCTTCTCCCACACTGATAGGATTTTTACCACCTGTAAAAGTAGAAATAAAAACACTTAAAAATACTTGCAAAAGTACAAGGTTATCGTAGTATAGCTGCTCAAGCAAGGTTCTTTTCCTCAGGGATTAAGTGAATAATTTGTATTTAAACTAATCCTTAGCTAATTTTTGAAACAAAGTTTCGAAAAAGTTGATTTAGGAATATAAAATAACAAAAACGAATTTAAATAAAAACAATTAAATAATTCAACAAAGTAAAGAAAGCAAAAGAAAACGGTTTTGGGAAGCAATTTAAACACTAGGGTTCTGCTGTCACCACTAGCAATCCTATGTAATTTTACCAATTATTTATGACTTTCCACATACATGCTTTGAAGGTTAGGTTTTCATAATGCATATTTTCCTCATGATGTTCAAGTGAAAACGTATATCTAACATGCAACCTGTCTGTGATGTTCAGATCAAATATAAACATGCAAGACTAATTAAGCTTTGTGAAAACCTTTTGAAAAACCATGTAACTCTTAAGAGCGTGATGTTCGCCTTATGTGAACTTACAATTACTAATTACAAGAAGCCCTCCTCAATTTCAGGGTGATGTTCCAACATAAATTGCATCAAATTACTTGTCTAAATACCCTAATGGTCGCGAATCTCTAAGACAATTTGATAGTTTAATCGTGGTGATTAATAATTCAAAGAAATCATGCATCCATTCATAAGCAAATTAATAAACTCACATATTCATGCTAAGGCTTGTGGCTTCGCCCTAACAAAAGGACTAGTTACGAACAGTCATAATAAAAACTAAATAAAATATCATTAACTAGAAAAAGGATTGAAAACACCTTGTGGGTAAAAAGTTTGAAATTCTCCAAAAATAAGACGTCTCCTTTCTGAAATCGGGTACTAGGCAAAATCTCTTGCAAATAAAAATTTAACTTTACATAGTAGACTAGTCAAATAAGCTAGTCACTAGTTACAAGTTAGTTAGTGATAAAAAGTGCAGTTGCAGGAGCAAAACCTAACTGACCAATATGTTCAACTAATCAGAGACTGCCCAGATTAGTTTCACAACAATAATCCCTAAACTTGAACACATTTACATATCAGTTCATTATGCAAACAACAATGACAAAGCAATTAAGAATTAAAGCAAGCTAGATTGACTAGTCAAGCTCACCACAGGTTATCCTAGTCAACAACAATTCAATTCTTGCTCATAATATGCAGTGTAAACTTTGAATTCAATTGTATTAACTAGTGAAATATACTAGTCAACAGAGTACAGATTGTTAGGTGTCCACAAGCATATAAACCAAGCAAACTTATAAAGCTAAAACAAGACAGTGTGATCTTCAGTTATGTTTTAGCCTTGACTCTTGAGTAATGTTTACTTGGTTAACAACGTGTCAATACTAGCAAACCCTACAACATTTATCTCTAGCAATGGTTATTTGGTCATAAAGAATGCTATGTATAGTATTGAACACAAGGAAGTTTTTGGCCGGAAAAACTCACCTCTGGTTTAAAAAACTGGGGACTCTCCACTGAGTCCAATCTACTTGTATAATCAAGGTTCATACAAAGACCACACAAGCTCAATTCCTAGATCCATATCTACGAAGCAGCTTTACCTTTGTACAACCTTGCCTTACACGAGATGGATTCCTTCAGTCTTCACGAAGTGGCAACTCCTCCTGAGCTCTTCACCTTCTGGCACCGAAATAACGTTGTCTCCAGTCTTCACAAGATGGCAGCTCCTCCTGAACTCTTCACCTTGTGGAAACGAGACCAACACACAAACTATGCATATGATGATATGGTAATGATATGCAAATCTGGATTCGTTGTCTAGTCAGATTTACCAGTCAAACACTTGAAAGATGAAACTGACAATAGACTGGACTCAAATCCATTTTAATTGGTTACAACATATCTTAAAAAGCCCAACAAATAGGCCTAGAGGCTTGGCATGACTTCTATTGTTGAACAAAACATGCCTCACTGGTCAATATATTTCTGCAGTAGTCGATATGGCATGCTTGTTATCAAATTTCTTAGCTGATTTATTACTAGTGTTGAGTTTAATATATATAATTTACAAATTTTGGATACGGACCTGCAATTATGACCATGAATGCATTTTTATTTGATTGTACTGATAGTGATTGTGATCGTGGTCGCTCAATTTAATAGTTGATTTGTTTTCTTGAGAAAAAAAAAATGTGAGAAGTGAACACAGCGTTCCAAGTTCCAACTTTATGATAGGCCTGTTTTACAAAAAATATGGTCTATGAAATTCGAGGCCTTTTTGAATTGCTATCAAATTTCATATAAAGGCTAAAGTTTTGATAGATTGGAAACAACGTTCTAAAGGACATTAGGCGTTAGTCTGGCGGTGGGTTAGGGTCTAACACCTAGGTAGCTAGGCGGGGCCTATGTGGACTAGGCGGATTTAAGTAAATATATTATATATCGTATAAATAAATGTCTGTTTATACTTAAAAAATACATATTTAATTGGGATACATAAATTGCAAAATAGAATGACATATATAAAATATTAGAACATAATGGACACATGGGGAACATACATATCATGTGTGTTCATCTAAGTACTCAACAAGTCTCTTACAATTTATTAAAAAAATAAAATGCAAAATGAAAGTTATATATTTTTTTGTCTAAGTGAGAGTCACGACCTAGGTTGGACTGGGCGGGCTAGGCGAGTGCCTAGATGGTCTGATGCAAGACAGGAAATAAAAGATGCATATGACATGGAGCACCATAAATTATTGGAAGACGAATTTATGTGCTAGAATGAAGTGGGTATTTTAATACAAATGGCTGATAAAATTAATTTCAAGGTGTTTTTATGGCTAATCATAACAACCAGGGCGTTTTTATGGCTGATAATAGCCTTTGTTTATGTAATTTTTGTAAGAGTAAACATAGGCTTTATGTTAATATACTTAGCCAAGAACACAAGAATTTACCAACTAAATCACAACCCACACATCAAATATGTTCTACATATGCAAACACTGAAGTAATATCTGCAACACATACCTGCAGACTGTTCGACGAAGTCTTTCCCATGTGTTCTGTCAGAAGACAGCAGATGGTGCTGCTCCATTAAGCCAAAAGACGAGAGGTTTTCAAGATGCATCCTCTTGGGCTTGAAAAACCAGTAGAACAAGACCTTCCCCTAACTGGGAAGTCTGACGTAGCTGGTAATTAAGGATGGTTTTGATGGAGACTAGCCTTGAGAGAATGGCCATGACTACACCCTTTGAAGTTGTTGCCATTCTTCTTTCTTATGGCCGATCTCTGTTCTTTTAATTGCTACTCTCTTTCTTAGCTTGAATAACTTCTTCATGGTTCATGGCATTGATCACAAGAAGGAGTAGTACTAGACACCACATCATAACTATGTTCAACAGATTAGGATTAAGAGCCATTGGAGAAATCTACACACAATCTTCTCCTCTCTGCAAAACTCAATGCTCTCCAAGTTATAGGTAATTGGAACAATAAGAGCATGTTTTTGTGAGAGCAGGGGCTTGTGGTTTTTATACTACAAAATCTGGATTACCCTATAATAATCCTACAAGGAATACAAGACCAAATACTTGTACGAGTTCTATTCTTAAGCTTATCAACACAAAGTTTCAATCCAAACCAAAATCGAATTAACTTTCATAAACATATTAAGACTTCTTTATAGCAATCTGAGACAACAAGGATTATTACCAAACCATATGAATCACACTCATACTCTAACATTCTCCCACTTGAGTATGATTCATAACAGTGAATAATCATCTCAAATTCAATATAAAGGTAATCACATAAGTCATTCATCAACACACTAGCACTTAGACACAACCAGCTTACATAAACCAAAACAATGAATTTATAATTGCCTCTGCAACACAAAATACAGATTTAACTTATAAGTCACAATGTCCAATTCATGTTCATAGCAATGTATCTAAGCTCAAGAGTAAACCAAGACGTCTACTCCCACTCATATAGCCCAAAATTGATATAAAAAAAATACCAAACATTCTTGACAGTAGGTTGTCAACTTAAACATTATTCATAATTGTATGAATAGCACAGTTATATCAATCCACAGCTTTATCATATCACCAAATCTTTTGGATAACAAAAGCTTAACCTCACATACAACTTACCTATGCATTTTAAAGTATTGAACTTAAGAATCTTTTCTGTTACATCGCAGAATTAACTCAAAAGTCACAACATACTTAATTTGCACTTTGTAATTATGTGAACCAATATAGCAAAACCAAACCAATTTTCTCCCACTTATCTAGGCCATACTTAACACAACCAAGTTAAGTACAAGTTAATAGCAACTAAAAAATCATTCCAATACAATGAATGACTAATCAGAATCCATATGGAAACCAAATTCGTATTGTGCTTGCTATTCTGATTTTGATCATTGTTGAAACTGGTGGTTTTGGGTTTATGTGAGATAAGTTTTTCCGAATGGATTGTGGCTATCTTTTGATACATAGACTGTTTGCATAATGGTTTAGGTGTATATGACTAAACTGAGATTATGCAATTGGTAAGGAATCAAGAACCAATTGGTTCATATCTCCGGTTTCTTTATTGGTTGTACACTGCTTATGCTTAAGTGGGAGAATTATATGTTCGAATGTAAGCATAAGGCTAAGAGTATTTAGGCCGGCCATGATAATTCATTTGGATGCTTAAAAACTGGTTTATGGTTTTATTAAAGCAATTGGTTGAATTATTTGTGTTACTTAATTTGTTTAAGTAATGAGAAGGATCCTATTATATTGGTTAGCATTCAAAAGGAAATGAATTTGGTTTCCATATGAATTCTGATTAGTCATTCATTGTATTGGAATGATTTTTTAGTTGCTATTAACTTGTACTTAACTTGGTTGTGTTAAGTATGGCCTAGATAAGTGGGAGCAAATTGGTTTGGTTTTGCTATATTGGTTCACATAATTACAAAGTGAAAATTAAGTATGTTGTGACTTTTGAGTTAATTCTGCGATGTAACAGAAAAGATTCTTAAGTTGAATACTTTAAAATGCATAGGTAAGTTGTATGTGAGGTTAAGCTTTTGTTATCCAAAAGATTTGGTGATATGATAAAGCTGTGGATTGATATAACTATGCTATTCATACAATTATGAATTTGCATTCAATTTGATCCTAACTAGTTCAATATCAAGTTCAATATCCATCGAGCAAGATCAACCAAATCTTGATAATTGTCTGGATATATATATCACAACAATATGTCTTGATTAAAACAAGATAATCAAGACCACTATTTCTTTTGGAGAACTCAAAGTTCATCTTCCTCCCTATTTGTGATTTCAACCAAAATATAATAGTGGAAGCATGCATCATAAATGAAATCACAAATATACATATAGAATAAGCATGCATCTTAAACTCCATGATTTTCACAATAGAATAAACAAACCATAGACAATAACAAGTCTATTAATCCTAAGATTTATACATGATAACATTAGTCGACAATAATCCAAATTAAAAATCTTCATGCCTTTAATTCATTGTCAACACCATCATCAATTATATACAGATTCGTAAGCAAATGGCTAAAAGTTTATTGTCGCAAGACTCATTGTAGGCGGTCAATAAAACATCTACCTTATAGATTCATCTGTTCATATATTTTCTTGTATGCATGCATGCATCAATATGCAGAGAAACTTATGCAAGTTCTATTTGATATAGATAAAACCGCATGCCCATAATTACAACGTCTATGCACGAATGCTATCTCCATATATATACAGATTTCATTCATATGTGCTATTATGTATAAATAACAAAGCAATTGGCATCCTCTTTATGTATGCATTTGTTTTTGTTGCTTTATAATACCTCCCGACTTGCATATGATATGTAGTCAAATCCATTCCAACCCAAACTTGATATAAATCAAACCAATTGAAAATCAGGAATTGACACTAAGATGCGCATGTGCAGCTCCCCGCAATTTAAATGTATTGAGATTCATACATGAAACAATGCATACACATAGACTCTTTAATGAAAAATAGAAGAGTATATCTAGACATACACTAATTTATTTATCCAGCAAAGGATGATTCAAGACATCTCACATAAATCACAAGTTGGCATCTATAGGGATTTCGAGTTTAATCATGCCTTCACAATATATATATATATATATATATATATATATATATATATATATAAACAAGCATACTCGAAATAGCAAAAGCCCTAATTCATTATGCTCCAACTCATCGCATATAATAGGAGAACAATTAATGCATGAAACAGTGAACTGAGTTACCTGAATGGATCATTGGACCCGTATTCGACAACCCGATTGCAATTCCTCGGCTCCAAATCAACGAAACAAATTATCCATCAATGCTCGAGACCCATCCATGCAGATTGCCATCACTCCCAATTCCCATGGACCTCGTACCATTGCAGATTATCGAAGTAACGTGCCGAACCAAAATCATCGCCAAAGCGACGGCCAGAATCCCATTGACATAAATTCCCAGAAAAAAAAACAAACCATGAACGTTAATCTCTCTTAGACAAACAAAACTTATTAATGTCGTCAGAACAAGATTTCATCTTTCTTTTATCTTACTAATATTTGGTCTATACAAGGCATATTTTATGCACATCTTTATAATCACATTCATTAATTCAAACCGAAGACCCACAAAAAGCCACGGATAATTGATAACAACAATAATAGCTTATGTACTCACATTCCATAACCACCCAATGAATCCTTGATTAATTCTTATAAAAATTCATCATCATGGAATCAAAAGCACAGAAGAAATATTAATAACCATACAAGCTTAATAGATCAATTCTATCAAATTGAGTTCAACATGTAGCCATCATTCGTTTGGCAGCTACCGTAAATATGACAAACCTGTATTGCGGCAAACATGATATGCATAACAAACTCAATTCAATCTTTTCTCACAAACTAAGCTTGACCACTGCTAATTTACCATTAAGCCTTGCTGCCTTTTTTTTTTTTTTTTTTGATCGAATTTAGTTGTTAAATTCAATGGCTCTGATACCACATGTAAGAGTAAACATAGGCTTTATGTTAATATACTTAGCCAAGAACACAAGAATTTACCAACTAAATCACAACCAACGCATCAAATATGTTCTACATATGCAAATACTGAAGTAATATCTGCAACACACACCTGCAGACTGTTTGACGAAGTCTTTCCCATGTGTTTTGTCAAAAGACAGCAGATGGTGCTGCTCCATTAAGCCAAAAGACGAGAGGTTTTCAAGATGCATCCTCTTGGGCTTGAAAAACCAGTAGAACAAGACCTTTCTCGAACTGGGAAGTCAGACGTAGCTGGCAATTAAGGATGGTTTTGATGGAGACTAGCCTGGAAAGAATGGCCATGACTACACCCTCTGAAGTTGTTGCCATTCTTCTTTCTTACGGCCGATCGCTGCTCTTTTAATTGCTACTCTCTTTCTTAGCTTGAATAACTTCTTCATGTTTCATGGCATTGATCACAAGAAGGAGTAATACTAGACACCACATCATAACTATGTTCAACAGATTAGAATTAAGAGCCATGAGAAATCTACACACAACCTTCTCCTCTCTGCAAAACTCAATGCTCTCCAAGTTATAGGTAATTGGAACAATAAGAGCGTGTTTTTGTGAGAGCAAAGGCTTGTGGTTTTTATATTACAAAATCTGGATTACCCTATAATAATCCTACAAGGAATACAAGACCAAATCCTTGTACGAGTTTTATTCTTAAGCTTATCAACACAAAGTTTCAATCCAAACCAAAATTGAATTAACTCTCATAAACATATTAAGACTTCTTTATAGCAATCTGAGACAACAAGGATTATTACCAAACTGTATGAATCACACTCATACTCTAACAATTTTCAGTTTTAAGTGTTTTTAAGTTTATTACCCTTCTAATTTCTGAATGTATGTTATAAATTAGTTATAAAACCCACTTTTTGCTAGAAGATGGAAAGTTAGACGTTTTTTGAATGAATGAAATATTAAGAGAGATTTGTTCTCAGTTTGTGCCTTTCTCTTTGTGAGATTGTTTAGCTTTGTTCTCCTAGTTGTCTACGTTGTAGGCTAGTACTAGAGATGAGGTTTTTGGGTTTTCAGGTCTCTCCTTGCACTAGGAGAGAGTGGATCCTATATATCAGTTTTCTTATTTATTTAATTTTGTTTCTATCCGTTGCACCCTGCATCATGGTCTAAGTGGGCACCGAAGCAGGTCCAGGCACCCTTTCTTAATCTTCAAAAGCTAGGGATTAATCGAGATGGTGGCTAGCTGTCTTGTGTCTAGGCGGGGGTCTAAGCGGTGCTAGGCATGGATTTTTAGAAACAGTGATTGGGACACTTCTATACAAAAGGTTAGTTGTTAAGCAATGGAGGGAAATAGTTTAAATCCAGGACGCAGTAAGTTGAAGAGCAATGTCCTATCTAACAGAGCAATCCACAACTTACATATCATGTAATTCTAGTTGTCCTTCTTAAGCCTTTGTTTCAATGATCAAAGTGTAATATTGAGTAAGTTAAGAATCCATGTGTCATGCTGACAATGTATTCGATTTTTTCATCTTATGTATAGTTACCAAGGGTTGTTTGGTATTCATCTTGTATCTATTTTTCAGTTTTCAAAACTAATGAATGCAGTTAAATTAAAATTGGACTCAAGAAGGACACCAAAATGCTCCAAAATATCTTTAATACCCTTATTAGTTTTTTAAAATGATATTGTTTATCTTTCTACATTCATATTATCCCTTGGGAAATTTGGAAAATAAGCCATATTTTGTAGCACAAAATGATTTTTAACCTGCTTTTTAGAATTCTTATAAATTTAACCAAGAGTCCATGTAGAAGTTCTAAAATACCCTTGCATACAAATGTTTTTTACGAATAGGTTTTGGCATTTGTCAATCAATTCAGTTTCCTTTCTTGACTTAAATCGATTCAACCTTTTCCTACTCCACCAGAGAGCTTCGTTGAATCTATCAATGAGGACCCGGAACCAGCAGTCCCATTCCGGAATTTCTCCAGCGTCTGAACAAGAATGGATTCGCTGCATTGTTTCCTCACCGAATCAATCCACGTCAACGCTGTAATCAGCAAGGACCATATGAAAATGGTACTGGGTCGAATGTAATGGTCTCAAGTTTGATTGGATTATACAAAGACGAGTCACTCATGGCACTGGGTCGAAATAGTTGCAAATATCAGTTAAAGACCTTGCCTTTGCAAGGTCAGAGACAAGAAATTTACTTAAAACTAACAAACCCGGAACGCCAATACGCACAATTCAAACCAAACCTATAAGAAAATAAAGAAAGCAAACAAGAAACTCAAATGTTAATACATAAAATTAAGCACACATATCAAACTTTCGAAGAAAAATAAGTTGTGGGTATTGATTATTACAGCAGATTATCCATTTGGGGGCCGTTTTGATATCGAAATTAAATCACTAGCAATTCATTTCAAACCCAAAAGAGTAGAGGATCACAAATTCTCAGTGAAACAAACATGGGGTTTATCAAAAGTAAGTCAACTGATTAGCCACTGAAACTAAAGCTTCGATCTTTATGTACTGGTCCAGCCGGTGCAGCAAGAGAAGCTTCTCAGTGGTGGCGGATTTGAAAAGCCACTTGAAGCACTGCAACGAGGTGGTGGGAGTAAGGTTGTTACAGCTATGGAGCGGGAAGATGAGGGCATGGACATGATTGTGAAGGACTTTAGTCATTGAGGATTATATTAGTACTTTTATATCAACTTTTGGTTATAATTATCATAAATTTAAAATGGTGGCTATAATTCTATTTAGAGTCCAAATTTTGGTTATTTTTCCAAATTTCCCTTATACTTTGGAGAACAAAGTGACTCTCACCACCTACAACTAAAACACTTACCTTACAATATCACCGCCAATACCACCACCATTGTTGTTGCCACCATCGTTGCCACCAATACAACTTCCACCACCATAACCACAACCGCCACTGTTGCCACCACTGCCATCATCGTTGCTCACCACCGCCATCATCGTTGCTCACCACCCGTAGCATTGTTGTTACCTTTACACTTCCACCACTACACCCCACTATTCGAAGTACCATCGTTGCCCTTTTGTCATTATATACAATTATATCACATTTGCATTAAAATTTACGAAATTTTTTTACATTATTTTTCATACTCACAACACTTTTAAAAATACAGTTACTTATCGTTTAACTCTTTTATTTTACAGCTGATTATTCTTAAAGCATCACAAAAACGGTTTTTTTAAAAAAAAACAAAGCAATCCCAAACTGGCCCTTATTCTTATATAAATTCATGTTTTTGCTAAAAAAAAAAATTAAAAACAAATAGTTTATGAAGTTCTTTGTAATTAAATGTTGAAAATAAATATTAAATTAAGTTCAACATTTTTTTCCTCATCAAATGTCAATAAATATGTGATCAAAAATTGCATTACCATGTCTTAGTGTTTATCAATTCAATTATCGAAAGACTTTGAGACATTAGTATCACATAAGATCGATGCAATGTTTCACTGCAATGTTTCAAATGCCAACCAGGCAACCACCACAATAAAAATTCATGGTTTTACTCTTGAAGAACATGTTGGCTCGTTGATTACAATTTCCACAAAGAATCTTTCTTCTTCTAAGAAAGTGCTTGCGGTAGATGGGGAGGCGGCCGGACCTTAGTTGCGCCCTTTGTATTGGTAATGTTTTAAGGCAACGATGGTAGCTCGTACTGGAGCATCAATGCATCGGCATCTACGGTGATCCCTTCCATAGGGGAATGAAGAGGCAGAGGTAGAGGTAATGATGGCTTAGAGAATTGAGGTCATGGTATTCTCATGTGGTTCGTCAAGAACCATAGTGAATGATCTAGAATTAGCGATAGCGGCCAAAAGCTCTGCAATTGTAGGCAAAGTTAATTTGTTTACCATTCCTTAAGTCTGAAGATCTTGTTAAATTGGACACTGGTGATATCTGTGCACAAATTGATGGAGAGTATTAAACTGGTCCAGTCTAATTTGGCTTAGTTGACTAATTGTAATTAGAGTGTACAACTTATATTGTAATCATATATGTCTTCATTTGGAAAAGAAACGTAATCAGAAATTCACCCAAACTTTAACAAATTTGACCTTGTACACAATGGGTCAATCACTTACTAGTTATCGAACTCAATGAATATTCTCTCTCGCACACTAACCAGTGAACGATTGAAATTTAGCTAAAAGAGCTTTAATTAAATCTCAACCGTTCTTTTCTGTGAAAAATAATGGGTAAGAGAGCACGACCTTTGAATTCAATACAAATATAATACATCATCTGTGGAGCCAAAAATAATTTCAAAATTTTTGGAGGCGACACGTGGATTTTTAGCTACAAAAGACAAGACGGCCCTTATTAAATGAGTATGGCATCCCATGCGCAACTCAGCATCCTAGGACATGTAGGCAACATACTACAACTACTTAGAGCTCCACTGCACGTGGAAAAACTCAATTGTATTTAATGACAGGATTATTCCTAAATCCTATCATTAATACATTTCTAATTGAAGACAAACCCTATCAAGTAAGTAATCCCAATTTCCATTATATTTTATTAGGGATAAATGAGTAAATTGTAGCAATGATTCCTCAATCGTAATCAAATTGGAGCAATGGTCCCTCAACTAAAAATCCATTACCATTAGTCTCTCAACTCATCAAAATGTGTAGCTATGGTCTTTTTCGTCAACTTCGTTAGAATTTTGTCAAAATGAGTTATTTTGGAAGGACCATTGCTACAGTTGAGGTCCCTTAACCATCAAAACGTGTAGCTATGGTTATTTTCGTCAACTTCGTCAGAATTTTTTCAAAATGAGTTATGTTGAAAGGACCATTGCTCAAATTGGGTTAAAGTTGAGGGACCATTGCTCCAATTGGGTTAAAATTGAGGGACCATTTCTCCAGTTGGATTAAAGTTGAGGGACCAAGGGCAATGTATTTTTAGTTGAGGGACTATAGCTGCACGTTTTGATGAGTTGATGGACCAATGGTAATTGATTTTTAGTTGAGGGAACATTGCTCCAATTGAGTTAAAGTTAAGGGACCATTGCTACAATTTACTCTTACCTTTAATTCCAAGATATTATTTACACAATATCTTGGGAATTCAACCCTAATGACCGGCCACTCTCCCTATAAATACCCCATGTCTCCACTAAAAATGGTACGCCTTTTCTATACACAGAAAACCCTAAACACTCACTCTTTTCAGAGAGATTAACTTAGGCATCGGAGATCCATTGGCCAAACTCCCTACCCCCAACAAAAAAAAAAAAAAACTCATTGTGAGCACGTGAGGCTTTTGGTTTTTGATCAAAGGTATTGATTGTTTTACAAGTACATTTTCATCAAGCCTGAAGACGGAGGAAATTTGCATCGGCAAATTGGTGCTTTCATTGAGAGTTTGATTCAAACGCTCGCATTCAACGATTCTAATTTTTCGTTCATTCGTACACTTTCCCATACGTAGCTTTCTATAGAATTTTCTTATAAATTCTTTGAATTTTCCTGAGGAAGAAATACAATGACGGGAAATTTAGAAACCATGACGAACATAACTCTGTACGTTCAATGATACGGACTAGATGGTGGAGATCTCGATTTGGCCCTACGCCATTGCTCCTCGAGGCTCACCATGGAGAGAACCGTGACGTTACCCCCACGGGGCACCACCGTGGCCATGCCGCTAGCGAAAATCGTCATTACAGTGGCCCACTATGAAAGAGCTGCAGGGCAGCAGGCGCACGGTGCAGTAGCACTAGCCTAACATGCCTTGGACCAGGCAGCTGCATACCCAAGGCAGCAACGCCCAACACTAGTCCAGCCCACATGGGCCGAGCCGCTCGAGAAGCAGCCAGAGCCACAACTCTGCACGAGCCCAGCGTGCTCTATGCCAGCGTGAGCCAAATGTGCCACTACAAAACTACCCATTTGCAAACACACCAATTTGCTTTTGCCTTCTTTCCCTTCCCCCTTCCATGCCTCTCGTAGGTCTCTTTGTTATTCCCCTTTTCTTCATTTTCTGTTGTCTTCCTCTCGAACACGACGCAAGCACAGTTACCTAGAGCTTTTTTCTTTTTTCTTTTAACTTTTCTAGCTTTCTAGAAAATAAGAGAACTTGGGTTCCGATTCAATTCAACCTATTTTTATCCTTCCAAATTCTTTTAACTTTTCTAGCTTTCTGGAAGGGCTAGTTGGGCTATGGTCAGAAGTCGCAGGTTGCATGTGGTTTGGATGGGATGAGTTGGGGTCGAGGAAAATTGGAAAGTCGTTCTACATGAAGAGAAAGGAGAAACAGAAGGAAGGGGAGTCGAAGGAGTGGTAGAAGAGGTTGAGGTGGAGGGAGCAGCAATGGAAGGAGTAGGACTAGGTGAGGGAAAATAGGCGATGTCGGTGTTCTAGAGGTAGATGGTGAGGTTGGTGCCTAAAGATGGGCTAGGTCGATGTCGTCAGTGGACTAGGGGAAGAAAGTGATGGTGATAAATTTGTAGGGGTGGGTCCCATATGTTTTTTTATAAAAATAGTTAAATGATTTTATTTTTAATTTTTTAATCTAATTGGGCTAGGGAGTGGCCTTGGCCTCAAACCACGTCAATACTTAACAGAGAAATTGACAGAAAAATTGATAGATGTTTGACATTACAACAAATTCGTAAGATGAGATATGACATTGTAATTTTTAAAACATGAGGTATGAGATTGTGGTTCGACCCATAATTTATGTAGTTTTGTGTAATGTATACCTGTATATTACATATAATTGCCAATATATATAAGCATGTTCATGCATGTGCAATTGATATTTATATATCTTTATGACAATTTTATGAGTTAAAGAAACCGAAAGAAAACAAAAGCAAGAATTCTGGTTCGAGAAAATAGAGTAATATCGCAGGCGAGCCACTTGAAGCCGCGCTGCCACCGCCCAGCCTAACCGCGCTGGCTATCCTAAAGGCACTCCAAGTCACCATCCACTACGGACTTGCACGTAAAACGATGCCATTAATGCTGTGCAAGTTGGGCTTGTTGCTTTGCTGCGCGACTAAGCCCAGTTCAGCAACCCTACACCTTTTTGCCTAGCCTGCAGCTTGGATTTTGGGGCCTGATTTCCCTCAGCCTACCTTCTAGCAACCTGAAGCTTGCTAGGCTTTCTTTTTTTGTTTTTTTTATCTCAGCCCACCTCCCTGAAGCCTGAAGTTTGCTGGGATTGCCTTATTTCCTTTAGTCCAAGGCTCCGGATTGGATTTCTTCGATATCTCCTCAGAACCAGAGGAAGACTTGCTTCCCTCCGATATCGCGAGCCCTGCCGCATCAATCGTAAAAGAAGAAGGTACATACAAACTAGCCTCCCAAATCTCCATTGACAAACAAGTAGAGTGTTATTTGTCGCAGTGGTCTTAACCCGTGTAACCAGCGAGGTAGCCCTGCTTGTACTCTCGATCACTCGTCTCCTTATGCAACCTCCATATCTTCGCTAGATTCACTTCATTCTATTGGAGGACTTCCATCTGGAAATTCTCGCTTTGGTCCACCTCTCGTCGACCCGCGTCTAAGTGTGTTTGAAGAATAAATTGGTCAACAACCAAGAACTTCACTTCAAAGTGCCAAAGCTTGCTTTTCCTCTTCCTTGGCTTTTGACTCTTGGACCTTTGTCATTTCAGCATCGTCCAAACGCCCCACTAAGGTGCACTTATCGATGCTTCAGGCTCGTTCAATGTCTAGAAATGCTTCGAGTTTTGAGCTCTTTTCCTTTAAGTCATTCTCGAGTTTGACCTTGCTGCCCAGTTCGCTCTTATAGGCCACTTCGAGTTTGGAAATCTTATCCGCCGGGGTGTGAAGCAAGGCCTCTATCCAAGCATTCGCCTAAAAAAAAGTATGGTTATAAAAAAATGGGGAAAAGAGAGAAATGGTGTTAGAAATTGAAGACCGGTAAAGCTAACCATATATCTGCTTTGGTAGCATTTTTCTAGATGGTCATCATCGACAATCACCTCTCTAAAATTAGCAGAGAAAAGGTTGAGCGGATCAGAACTTGAGTATGCCTAGCATCATGAAGACCACTTTCGTCTGTAGGACACAGCTTTGAGTCGTGGACATGCTTGATTACCAAACATAGTGCTTTGTTTAAAGTCCCTTCAGGGGTGACAAACTAAGCAGGTGGCATTTTTGGGAGATCAACTAACCTCTCAGCCAAAGTCAAGGCATCGTGCTTTGATGCTGTGGTTGTTGTTGTTGTTTCTTCGGCGATGTTTGTTTCTGTGCTGCAACAAAAGATGTTTGCTCTAAAAGAACCTTGACAGGATTCCCACATCTCTTGAGAGAAGGTTCTCCCCTCCTCACCAATGTCTATTGAAGGTTGCTGAAAGCCCTCTTTAGCCAAAGAAGTAAGGTCAATGATTTCCAGCGCATTTTCTTGACGGTTGCCAGAGCTACTCGCTGACTTGGCATTTTTCTTAGAAACCTTAATGTGGACCTCTTTTGGCACAACGTCTTTAGGCTTCTTTCTTTTCTTATTCTCGGTCGTAGAAGCATCTTTAGCAGTTTTTGTGCCCGGGGGCAACCTAGCAATTTCAGTGTCAACCCACTTCAGATTTGGGATAGGATGATTAGAAAAAGGGTTTGTAATGGCATCCCTCCCATTTACTCTCTATACATCCCTCTCACAAGGGCAATGAGCCATTTCCAGCTCTGGTGATTAAATGGAATAATGGGGAACACCCTATCAATGAGTGCAGGATGACATTAACCAAGGTTCTTAATGTCGTTGTTGCAATTGAGCTTATAGATGGGTTTGTTGGGGACACTCGCCATAAATACGTCTCCTTCCCAATTCCCGCCGATGAGGATAATATATTTGACCATTCTTTATCTTTCCCAGGAAAATCGATGATGTAGGCAAACCACCTAAGGTTAGATTGAGACTGGAAGTAGTATCAGATTTTAGTGCTCATTCGCATCGTGTAAATGATGCGAAATTCTGGAAGACCCAGTTTAGCACCATACTAGCTGTGTAGGTGCTAGAAAATGTTGACGATACGCATATAAGTGGGGGTAAAATTGCAGAGGCCAATTTGATAGAAGATTAGAACTTCCTTCAACAGAGGTGATCCAAGTAGCGGGGATGAATCCTGGTGCATGGATGATTCGAATAAGAGGGAGTAGGAAGATCATTAGTTACATCGTGGTTGTCTTCCCACCAGACTTTGCACCCATCCACCGCATGACTCCAACCTACGAGAAAGGCTTTCTCTTCTTCCTTATTACGAACTCTGACCATTGAATGATAAGAGACAGGGTTAGCATGATGAGCGGGATGAACAGATGAAATGGCGGTCATATCTTTGATAAAGGGACAGACTGTCAAGGAAATACGAGGAAGATAAATTTGAATTAAAGAAAAGAGCAATCTGTGAGTTTCTAGGTAGACGAAGGAATTAGGGATTTTGTAAATAAATGAGGATGAGGATATGATATGTATTTAAGAAGACATTTCAAATCATTACACATTGAATATGGACCGATTCCCTCTGGATTAGTAAATCTGACGATTAAACATTAGTAAAGAGTATCAGTGGTAATTTCTTGTTTTTCTTGCACACACAACAAATGCAAAGTTTCATCATTATTAACTTTATGGCATGGTACTCCAGACTGCACATCAAATCGGATCACCATCGCCCTGTTCTGGGTCAATTGGCGAAGTCTGAGCGACTTTGTTGGTATGACCATGCTTGTTCTACATGACACGAGATCTAATCTGGATATGGACACATTCAGATTCCTTATAAGTCTTGGAGTTCCTACAATCTAGGAATTTGCATGCACCGCAAGTAATCACAACTTTTAAGAGAATGCAATATATACTTCTGGATATCCTCTAGGATTCTCCCGGCTTAGAACGAGGATTCTATCCTAAAAAGATATCTCTCCCCATGGTATAAATACACCCATCTAGGGTTCGTCTCTGGCAACGCAATCTTAATACTCTAATATTCTTGGCCATTGCTAGAGTCTCTAGCTGCTTACTAACTTGAACGTTTGAGAGCCTTTGGCTAGCACACACCCCCTCCCCCTTCCCCCGGTTATAGGCTTGCTTACGGTTATTCTCTGTTTTGCAGGTTGCTCGAACTTGTACCTCCACCATTCACGGGGGTGCGCAAATTTGGTTCCAACAACTCACTGGGTAGTGGTTTGAAGGGTAAGAAATTCTAGAAGAATAAGAAGAAAATGGGGAATGCAAAGTCTAGTGAGATTTGGTGCTGGTGTGAAACAAAATGGTACCAAGGAAGGTTCAAAAGAAGGCTGCAAAACTTATGATAAATTACATTTTGGTGAATGTTGATTCAGAGGAAAATTAAAGATAACAAATATTGAAATTCAAAACATAAGTAGGAGAGACTGTGTTCTTGATATCACTAAGCTTGTCAATTTAGTTTCAACTGCCGTTGTCGTGTCCAACTAGAGATGGATTTGGTGTCTCTTTCAAATTCGCGATTTAATTGGGATTCAATTTCCACATATGACGACGATGAGGAAGACAATTTTGTGCCTACGGCGTTTCAAAAGAAGATATTTTTCTTAATGTTTAATTTTTATTTTTTTTCTATATAATTATAAAGATTTTTTAGGAGAACCTGGGCAGTATGAGGGCAATTTATTGATATGAATAAAAAGAAGTTACATACTGTTGTGATAATTGCAAGTGTACAATATTGCCCAAGTAATATAGTGATAAGTAGAAGATCATTCTAACAAAGATTGAATTAACCTAAATTTACTATTGTGATTAACTTCAAACTAAAATTAAATAAAAGATGGATTATGAAAAACCAATTTAAATATTCAAGGAAATGAAATGCAAGTAAAAATAACAATTGGTCGAACATTAAGCAAAAGTGAATGAATTATAAAAGATGAAAATATGGAAATACTAGGACATCAGGTTCTTCATTCTCAATCCCATCTAACGCCGTTATTCATATTAAGATCAAATTATTCCCATGTTGCTAGAAATTATCTCTTGATTCGTAAATATTTCTTGTCAGAATATACTAACTGTGTTCGTACTATCTACCCCCACTCTGTCTAGCCACCGATATAGATAATCGAAACCTTTTACGCTCAATGGATAATTATACAAAACTATATAAATCATAATAACCAGTATGTCTACTCGGTTGCGAAATTCATGGTAATTGTTATGAGAAGCAATCTACTAAACTCAACCGGTCAGTCACAATTTAGTTCTCCACACCAATAATAGCCAGTTATTTGATAACAACAAAGCATAATAACAAATACTCAATATGGAAAATAACTAAAATTAATATAGAATAACAAGAATTAGATATTCATGATGAGAGTACACCCTACCCTGTGAAATCTATAGCCCTCGCTCCTAATTGTAATTTTTGGAGGAAGTCTGAATGGTACTTTGTATTTGTACGTGAGATGTGATAGCCTGTCCCGAGAAATAATTATTGTTGATGTGAAAAGATGAAATTGCCCTTGGACGTTATATAATGTGCATGTGTGTGTCTAAGTTTGGAGTGGCCCAATTTATGTGTTCCTTAATTATTGAAACCAATTAGGATTAGATTTTTACGTGTTTTTGGTTGTTGACCAATCCTAGACCACACACTCAAACTCTCTCTCCCTCCCCGTGCTCTCTATCTCTCTTGATTCTTCCATTTTCGTACAACCGTACGGACAACCATTCATCTCTCAAACTGGTCACGAATCGAGATTTTAAATTGCAGTTTGAGATTCCTTGCAACCTTGTGAGTTTAGTGGTACCCTTAGTTTAGCAAGGAACCTTCGAAAACCCTTGGATCTGTGAAGCTTTGTAGAGGGTACTGTTCACGTGCTTGTGATCGTGAAGGTTTTAGTGGATTTTAAGATCGTATGGAGCTTTAGAACACTCTCACGAAGCTCGAAGAAGAAAAATGAAGTGATTTGGACGTCGGGAAGTCGAGATCGACAATTTTCGAAGTCAGGAAGTTGAGACCGACGAGATTCCGTCGACTTCGATGCCTCAAAGTGGTAAGATTATGTTCTCCTCATCTTAAGCCTTAATTTGGTGAAAGAATCGTGAAGTTTGGCTGAGAAATGAGTGAGAAATGAGGATTTAATTATTTTTCCAGTTTCTAGCGAAGTTCAGACGGCGACGGCACCGGCGAGGACCACCGGAGAAGAAGGGAGAATATTCCGTCAGAGTTGACGAAATATTCTGACGCCGTCAGGTATATTTAACGGTTTATGTTACTTTTTAAAGTAATATTCCACGGAATATTCCTAACGGCAGTTAGGATTCCGTCAGGGTTACCTGCGCGTGGGACGTCGGAAAATTTTTCTAAAAATATGGGGATGTTCCTAAGGTTGAGTAGGTTATGGTGGTGTATTCATATACCCAAATTGAGCAATTTATGAGAAGTTATTACCTAGTTTTGGTTATGTGACGTTTATATAATTGTTTCGCATATAGGTGAGACCTATGCTCAGGACGAGTGCAACTAATCGAGGCAAGGGGGCTACGACCCTTTGACATATCAGTGAGTGGGCTTTTGTTTTCCGTATATACCTATATACTTGAGTTTTTCCTAGAAAACGAAATTGAAAGATTATATGTTTCGAAATGCCATGCAAAGTATCTACTTATTTAATTATACTTTAGTAGTTGCATATAATTATGATTGGTGCTGTGGACGCACAGGTAAGTGCCAGGTAAGCTCATAGATTAAAGTTATGAGATGTCTTTAATTGTGCGAGATATAATGTGATGTTTTGAGCTCATAAACCTGCACCCCGGTGTTAGTGTTCCTGCCCAGAGTTAGGGCACAGTCCTTCACGTGATGTTCACCTCCCGCACCATATGCTCACCTTGGATCCAAGTTAGGTGCACAGTCTTGTCGTACAGACCACTATAGGTGGTTCCGACTCGTAGGTGACCCGCGATATTTCGCATAGTCTTCACGTGATCGTAGCACTAGAGCATATTTACTTTACACCTAGTTATGTTGTGCAGACCACTAGAGGTGGTGCTGAATTATGTGCAGGATTTGATATGGTTGAGGATGATTATGAGCTATAGACCCAGCCGTGGGCTGATTTGATATCTTGCATTCTTTTATGCTCACTGAGTTACTTATGGCATTTCGTTGAGATACTTTGGCATGGTATATTTCTATGGATTTCCATCCTGAGCATGATTTCTGATATGGCATATATTATATTTTCTGGGAAATTATACAAGTCTTACGGCGAGGGGTTAGAACTTTTGAGAAATGAAATGATTTTTGAAAAGCTTTGTTTTTGCCCACTCACACTTTCTGTTTTGCGCCCCTCCAGGTATTAGGTAGAAGTGCTTTGGTGGCTACGAGGATTTCCGGAGGTTCTGACAGATTACCACAAATTTAGGATCACCTTTGGGTGTTGACTATTTAGTATTTGTCCATTCGGACTGCACATAGACTATTTATGCTCTGGTTGTGTATTTCACACTTAATCTTGTGCTAGCACCTTATCTTAGTTAGTACTGCTAGTAGCTTGGTTCTTAATTATTTGTATTCCTCTTCATTAATTTTTGCTTCCATACTGTGCATATGGTTACGTCACTTCCACGTGACGGCCAGCACGCCATAATTTAGGTCGGGGTGTGTCAGTTTGGTATCAGGGCATAGGTTTAGCAGTCCTGCATATCTTGTGAATTTTCTAATTATTGTGGTGTCTTCTGTCAGAACTATGCCGCCTCGTAAAGAGCCATGTTGTTCAGTTGAGCCTAGTTTCTCGGTTATTGCTTAGTTAGGGGAAGCTATTGCTAATGCTATTCAGTCTTCACGTCGTCCTCCCCAAAGGACTCCCCTAAAGGCTATGTATAATCTGAAGTTAAATAAATTCGCTAGTAATGAAGGTCCTGAGGTAGCAGAGAAATGGCTTAATCATGTTGAGAGGACTTTCCGTTTAATGCATAGCTAAGGGAATCTTCCGGAGAATAGGTGGGTCGAGATGACTAGCTGGTTTGTAGGTGAGCAACCTGCATCTTAGTGGAGACAGGAGACTTATGAGCTGTCAGCAGAGGAAGATGCCGATTGGGAAGTTTTTAAGCGGTTGTTTATGAAAAGATTCTTTCCTCTAGCATATATTGATCGTAAGAAGCAAGAGTTTACTCAATTGAAATAGGGAAGATGACGACAAATGAATATTACAGGAGATTCACTGATTTGTCTCTTTATCACCCAGATGTTGCTACTAATCCTGTTGAGATGCTCCGTCGTTTTAAAGTGGGTACGAAGAAGAAATGGTGTACTATAGCGACTGCGACTCCTTGTGCCACTTACCAGGAGTTTTATGAGGTTTTGTTGAGAATTGAGGATTCGGAGAATATGCCCAGTGAAAGTGAAGAAGAAGAAGAGAAGAATGGGAATCAGAGAAGGGATGACAGAGGTAAAGGTTAGTCTTCTCAAGGACCACGCAAGACTCAGAGCTTTAAGCGAAGTGAAGCTAGTTCTAGTTCTTCCAGCGGAGGTTTTAGTGCCACTGGTCCGAGGAGAGGTGGTGGATTTTCAGGAGGTTTTATATTTCAGAGGCAGAGAGGATCTGGAAGAGGAAGTGCTCATTTGTGCCATAGATGTAATAATAGGCATTTTGGAGAGTGTAGGTGAGGCAGCAGTCGTTGTTTTACTTATGGGCAGGTGGGTCATAGAGCTGTAGATTGTCCCCAGAATCAGCAGAAGCCCCAATAGTCTTCGATGCCACCCCCAGCGCCGATCCAGTAAGTTCCTGGATTTGGTAGTTATGGTCAGCTGAGTCGTGGTGGTGCTTATCACTATTAGGGTGATCAAGCTCCTTATGCTTCAGGGCAGTATTAGTATTCCCAGGATCCTTATCATTAGAGTGGGTATCCTCAGTATTCTGGAGGTTATACGCCGTATCCTCCCATTCCAGCTGGTAGATCTCAGTGGTACTAGGGATGACAACCTCAGCAAGTAGAGATTGCTTCTAGTAGTGCAGGATCTTCGAGGCAACTTGGTTAGCCAAGTCAGAGTTGTGGAGTGCAAAGGAGAAATAATCAAGCTAGTAGAGGTCGTAGTGGACGACAACAGAATCAGGGACGTATCCATAACATGACATTGTAGGATGCCCAGAACAATCCTGATTTAATTATGGGTTCGTTAAATATTCTTGGTCATTTTACTAGAGTATTGATTGACTGTGGTGCTACGCATTTTGTTATTTCTCATACATTTGTTCAAGTGACGCAACCTCATCCTACACCTCTAGGGTATGATTTAGAGTTTGCTATGCCTAGAGGGGAGAAATGTTATGTTGATTGTGTATATCCATGATGTGCAGTGATGGTGGAGGATATAGTTATGTCAACTAACCTTATCCCATTGATTTTGATGTGATTTTGGGCATAGATTGGTTGCATTATAATCGTGCCAATATAGATTGCTACGGAAAGACAGTTACTTTCCATCATCATGGATTACCTGAGGTTACTTTTGTGGGTGAACGTAGTGGGGTGAGGCATGGCGTTATTTTTTAGAGCTAAAAGGTTGTTAACGAAAGGTTGCCAGGGATATTTAGCTCATGTGGGGTTGAATGATGTTTCTCCTAGTAGTGTGGAGGATGTGCGAGTAGTCAGGCATTTTCCTGACGTATTCCCTTATGATTTACCTGGATTACCGCCAGACCGAGATGTGGAGTTCACTATTGATTTGCTTCCAGGTACGGATCATATATCTTTGACTCTATATAGAATGGTTCCTGTTGAATTAAGGGAATTGAAAGTCCAGTTGCAAGAATTAGTCGATAAAGGTTTTATTCAGCCTAGTACTTCACCCTGGGGATCTCCAGTTTTATTTGTGAGGAAGAATGATGGAACCTTGAGGCTATGTATTAATTATAGACAATTGAATCAGATAACAATTAAAAACCGTTATCCACTACCACTTATAGATGATTTGTTTGATCAGCTTCGAGGTGCTTGCGTGTTTTCCAAGATTGATTTAAGGTCTGGGTATTATCAATTGAAGGTCAGAAATGATGATGTTCCTAAGACTGTTTTCAGGACTCGTTATAGTCATTATGAGTTTCTTGTGATGCCATTCGGGTTAACTAATGCACCAGCAGCTTTTATGGGTTTGATGAATAAAGTATTCCAGCCATATTTGGGCAGATTTGTCATTGTGTTCATTGATGATATTTGGTGTACTCTAAGTCTAAAGCAGAGCATGCTTGACATCTTGCTTTAGTGTTGAGGAAATTGAGGGAACATCAATTGTATGCTAAGTTTAGCAAGTGCCAATTTTGGTTGAATCAAGTGGCATTTCTGGGACATGTCATATCTGCTCAAGGTATTCAAGTGGATTCTCAAAAGGTAGCAGCTGTTGAGAATTGGGAGCAACCACGAACCGTCATCGAGGTACGGAGTTTTCTTGGCCTAGCTGGTTATTATCGACGGTTTGTTAAGGATTTTTCAGTCATTGCTTTACCACTGACAAGATTGACCAGGAAGGATGTTAAGTTTGAGTGGGATGATAATTGTGAGCAAAGTTTCCAGCAGTTGAAGTATTGTCTCACTCATGCACCTGTTTTGGTGCTTCCAGATGATAATGGTAATTTTGAGATCTACAATGATGCTTCCTTGAATGGTCTGGGTTGTGTATTAATGCAGCATGGTAGAGTGATTGCTTATGCTTCGCGACAATTGAAACCTCGTGAGATGAATTACCCTACTCATGATCTGGAGTTAGCAGCTATCATCTTTGCTTTGAAGATTTGGAGACATTATCTTTATGGTGAGAAATGTAAGATCTTCACAGATCATAAGAGTCTTCAGTATCTTTTCACTCAGAGGGATCTTAATCTTCTGCAACGGAGATGGATTGAATTGCTAAGTGATTATGATTGCACGATTGAGTATCACCCAGGTCGTGCAAATGTGGTGGCTGATGCACTTAGTAGGAAGACTCCAGTTAGACTTAATGCCATTTATGCTTGTCATGTTCCTCTTCTGGCTGATCTGAGATTTACTGGAGTGAAGTTAGGGGTGGAAGATCGAGAAGAAGCTTTGATTGCTAATTTTCAGGTCAGACCAATTTTAATTGATCGAGTGCTCGAGGCTCAGTTTGATGATGAAGAAATTCAGGAATTAATTCTGGCAAGAAATCAAGGGAAAAAGAAGGATCTTAGAATTAGAGAATCAGACGGTATGCTTATGCAAGATAAGAGAATGTATTTGCCAAATAATGCGGAGTTAAAGAAAGAAATTTTGGATGAAGCACATGTATCAGCTTATGCAATGCATCATGGAAGTACTAAAATGTATCATACCATTCGACCATTTTATTATTGGCTGGGTATGAAAAGAGAAATTGCTGAGTATGTGAGTAGGTGTGCCATTTGTCAGCAAGTTAAAGCTGAAAGGAAGAAGCCTTTTGGATTGATACAGCCACTTCCCGTTCCACAGTGGAAATGGGAAAATATTACTATGGACTTTGTGTACAAGCTTCCTCGTACACAAAATGGTTATGATGGAATTTGGGTGATAGTTGATCGGCTTACTAAGTCAGCACATTTTATTCCTGTGAGGGAGAAGTATTATTTAAGCTAATTAACTGAATTATTCATATAGAAGATTGTAAAGTACCATGGAGTTCCAGTTAGTATTATCTCGGATCGGGATCCGAGATTCACTTCTAAGTTCTGGGTAGCATTTCAGGAAGCTCTTGGTTCAAGGTTACTCTATAATACGTCATATCATCCTCAAATAGATGGGCAGTCAGAGAGAACTATTCAGACGTTGGAGGATATGCTGAGATCTTCGGTATTGCAGTTTGGTGACGCTTGGCATAAACGGTTAGATTTGATGGAATTTGCCTACAACAACAACTTTCATTCAAGTATTGGTATGACACCATTTGAGGCACTTTATGGCAAATCTTGTCGTACACCTTTATGTTGGACGGAGGTTGGCGAAAGAGTTTTGGTGGGCCCTGAGATAGTGGAGGAGACTACTTAGAATGTTCAGGTGATTAAATCTAACCTGAAAGTGGCCCATGATCGACATAAGAGCTTAGCAGACAGACATGCCACTGATAGAGTGTATAATGTGGGTGATTGGTTGTTTCTGAAGCTATCACCGTGGAGAGGTGTTGTGCGGTTTGGTAAGAAATGTAAGTTGAGTTCTAGGAACATTGGACCGTATCAGATCACCTAGTGAGTCGGTGAAGTTACTTACAGGTTGAGTTGCCTTCAGAGTTGTCTAAAGTGCACGATGCTTTTCATGTTTCCATGCTTCATCATTATGTTTCAAATCCTTCGCATGTGATTCCTCCTCAACCTTTGGAAATTAGTCCAGATTTAACTTATGATGAGGAGCCAGTGATGATATTGAATTGGAAAGAGAAGGTTATGAGAAATAAGACCGTGCAATTGGTGAAAGTTTCGTGGAGAAACCACTTAGTGGAAGAGGCTACTTGGGAGACAGAGGATCGGATGAGAGAGATGTATCCAAGGTTGTTTTATGAGTATTAGTGGATTGTATTGTTGTGTAAATTTCGGGGACGAAATTTTTATAAGGAGGATAGGCTGTGACAACCCGTCCCAAGAAATAATTATTGTTGATGTGAAAAGACAAAATTACCCTTGGACGTTATATAATGTGCATGTGTGTGTCTAAGTTTGGAGTGGCCCAATTTATGTGTTCCTTAATTATTGGAACCAATTAGGATTAGATTTTTATGTTTTTTTGGTTGTTGACCAATCCTAGACCACACACTCAAACTCTCTCTCTTGATTCTTCCATTTTCGTACAACCGTACGGATAACCATTCATCTCTCAAACTGGTCACGGATCGAGATTTTAAATTGCAGTTTTAGATTCCTTGCAACCTTGTGAGTTCAGTGGTACACTTAGTTTAGCAAGGAACCTTCGAAAACCCTTGGATCCGTGAAGCTCCGTCAAGGGTACTGTTCACCTGCTTGTGATCGTGAAGGTTTTAGTGGATTTTAAGATCGTAGGGAGCTTTAGAACACTCTCACGAAGCTCGGAAAAGAAAAATGCAGTGATTTGGACATCGGGAAGTCGAGATCGACGAGTTTCGAAGTTGGCCGATTTTTGTGAAATTTCTCCGACGAGATTCCGTCGACTTCGATGCCTCAAAGTGGTAAGATTATGTTCTCCTCATCTTAAGCCTTAATTTGGTGAAAGAATCGTGAAGTTTGGTTGAGAAATGAGTGAGAAATGAGGATTTAATTATTTTTCCAGTTTCCAGCGAAGTTCAAATGGCGACGGCACCGGCGAGGACCACCGGAGAAGAAGGGAGAATATTCCGTCAGAGTTGACGAAATATTTTGACGTCGTCAGGTATATTTAACGATTTTTGTTGCTTTTTAACGTAATATTCCTAGTGGCAGTTAGGATTTCGTCAGGGTTACCTGTGCGCAGGACGTCGGAAAATTTTTCTAAAAATATGGGGATGTTCCTGAGGTTGAGTAGGTCACTGTGGTATATTCATATACCCAAATTGAGCAATTTATGAGAAGTTATTACCTAGTTTTGGTTATGTGTGTTTAAATGATGTTTATATAGTTGTTTCGCATAGAGGTGAGACCTATCCTCAAGATGAGTGCAACCAATCAAGGCAAAGGGGCTACGACCTTTCAACATATCAGTGAGTGGGCTTTTGTTTTCCGTATATACCTATATACTTGAGTTTTTCCCAGAAAACGAAATTGGAAGATTATATGTTTTGAAATGCCATGCAAAGTATCTACTTATTTAATTATGCATTAGTAGTTGCATATAATTATGATTGGTGTTGTGGATGCACACGTAAGTTCACAGATTAAAGTTATGAGATTTCTTTAATTATGCGAGATATAATGTGATGTTTTGAGCTCATAAACCTGCACCCCGGTGTTAGTGCTCCCGCCTAGAGTTAGGGTACAGTCCTTCATGTGATGTTCACCTCTTGCACCATATGCTTGCCTTGGATCCAAGTTAGGTGCACAGTCTTGTCGTACAAACCACTATAGGTGGTTTCGACTCGTAGGTGACCCACGATATTTCGCACAGTCTTCACGTGATCGTAGCACTAGAGCATATTTACTTTACACCTAGTTATGTTGTGCAGACCACTAGAGGTGATACTGAATTATGTGCAGGATTTTATATGGTTGAGGATGATTATGAGCTATAGACCCAGCCGTGGGTTGATTTGATATCTTGCATTCTTTTATGCTCACTGAGTTACTTATGGCATTTCATTGAGATACTTTGGCACGGTATATTTCTATGGATTTCCATCCTGAGCATGATTTCTGATATGGCATATATTATATTTTCTGGGAAATTATACAGGTTTTATGGCGAGGGGTTAGAACTTTTGAGAAATGAAATGATTTTTGAAAAGCTTTGTTTTTGCCCACTCACACTTTCTGTTTTGTGCCCTTCCAGGTATTAGGTAGAAGTGCTTTGGTGGCTATGAGGATTTCCGGAGGTTCTGACAGATTACCACAAATGTAGGATCACCTTTGGGTGTTGACTATTTTGTATTTGTCCATTCGGACTGCACTTAGACTATTTATGCTCTGGTTGTGTATTTCACACTTAATCTTGCGCTAGCACCTTATCTTAGTTAGTAGTGCTAGTAGCTTGGTTCTTAATTATTCATAATCCTCTTCCTTAATCTTTGCTTCCGTAGTGTGCATATGGTTACGTCACTTCCACGTGACGGCTAGCACGCCCTGATTTAGGTTGGGGTGTGTCTTAAGATGCTCCAGACTCCTCTTGCGGCTCTTGGTTCTTCTTTCAACCTTCGAATCAGATGAATTGAAGAAGATCAAAAGATAGAAATTAACTAGAGGTGTGTGAGAAGTAAAAAGGGGCGTGTGATAAGAGCATATTTATGCGACTTAGTTAGTGTGTTTTCTTGCATTTACTTAGTTATTTGTTGCTTATTATAGTGATTTAAGCTATTTTCGTGTGTTTTCAGGTCCAATTGGCAAAGTTGGCAAAAAGATGCAATTTGGAGCATTTTAGAGTAGTTTTGGGCTTGGAATGGATATCACATGATTGGAGCAAGATGGATGGACGAATTTGAAGTTCAAGAGAGGCTAGGAATGTGCAAAAGAGTTGAAGAAATAAATCCAAGTCAAAGAAGATAAGGAATCAGCTACAAAGAAGGAGAATTATCCAAAACCTTATCCAACCTTATCTTATCCAAACTAACCTTATCTTACCTTATCTTATCTTATCCTATCCTAATCTTATCCTACCTTAATTCCAGCTACAAGGGGGACTCCTTTTCATATTAGGGTGCCTAAAACCTGTTTTTAGGAGGCCTTTTTGTTCTAGAAACATGCCACAACACTCCCTTCTAGAAGCCCTAAAAATCTGACGCCCCAACCTTTCTAGATGGCATTTTCCTTGTTGGTTTGGAGTCCTAAATCCTTTTCCTTTACAACCTAGGCCAAGTAATTCCTAGGCCTATAAATATCAGTTTATGCTGCACCATTCAGACCACCACCCTCTACCATAACTCACCTACATCCATTCACCACACACTCTTGTGCCGCAGCTTTGCAAAGGAAGGAAGGAAGAAATCTGGAGCGTTTCTAGGTGTATTCTATCCTTTGTTTTTAATGTTTCAATTCAGTTTTCTTTGTTTAATTGCTATCATGAGGAACTAAACCCCTATTAGTTTGGGGGGGGGGGGGGAATTTGAAGCCATGGATATATGTTTCTTATGATTTGATTTACTCCAGTTACGATTTCATGAGTTATGAATGTGGTTTACTTTTCTGTTCTTATTAAGAACTTGTTTATGTATGTGGGTTGGGGGTCGACACTTGATTTGCATGCATAAATTTGATGCTAGGATATAAGGGAATTGCACCTAATCGTTATGAACTTATATTCATGAGTAGTAAAGATCGCTAGTCACGATTATGTGAAGTAAACCCTAGGTTGGATTAACATGCGTTTTCCATAGTTATGAATGCCTTGTCAATGTTCATGATTTCCATTGAACTTAATGATCTTTGTTGAATGTCTCTATCATGCGTATTCCATAGTTAGGAAGTTTGAGAAAGAATAATTTGGTTGTGATGCGTTATCCATTCAATTCAATGAATCTAGGGAAATCTGGGAATTGATTAGTTCAATACAATTAATTCGGAACATTGTCATTCATGGTTTATCAAAAGAGTAACTGGGAATCAAGTTGTATACATATGTTCATGTGTGGATGAGGATCCCTCTAACTAGCCTTTCACCCTTCTTAATTCATCAAAATCGTTTTTCTAAAGTTTTTTATGCAAAGTTTCTGTTTTTAGTTTTAAATTCGTCAAAAACAAATCCCCCTTTATTTTGAAGTGTTAGAATAGTTAAAATCTGTTTTGATTTGTGTTTTTAAGTGTCTTGAGTCAAGTTAAAATCTATTTTCGTCCAAAGTAGTGTTTAGAGTCCAAAACTGCCCAGTTTGTGTTTTTAGGCAGTTTTGAGTGTTTGTTTGCTGTTTTGAGTCTTTTGAGTTGTTTTAGTGTTTCATAATTTAGTCTTGCATTCTTTGAGTCTAGTTTAGTGTTTTAAACTTTGTTTTTACGTTTTTGAGTCAGTTTCAAGTGTTTAGCAATCCCTCCTAATCCCCGGTCCAGAACGATCCCTACTTATACATATACTACAACTGTCAAAAAGAGGGTTTAATTTGTGTGTCAAGTTAATTTTCACATCAGCGTGTGGATAGCACACCCCTTCTTTAAATCCTCCTCCTTTTCTTTACTAATCCACATGCCAATTGGAGTCCAAAAGCCCAATCCCTTTTAGAAAAAGGACATCACCACCTGCCTTGCACCGCCTAGTTATATTGGACTTCCTTTAATGATCCAATTCTCTATATGTTGTACTATTCCATTCCTTGATCCAGCCCATCAGTTCATATCTCACTTGGTGATTCTTTGTGTTTCTCTAATTTAAGCCACCAATACCATGTTCCGTTCACTAATTACATTTTCTACAAAACTTGCACAAAACACATTAAATCGAATAGTAATTATTATAAAATCATGACTAAATAATAGGCAAAAGTGGTATAAAATATGCAGATAATATCAACCTAACAAATACCCCCAACCTATCTTTTGCTAGTCCTCAAGCAAAACATAAAATGAAAATAAGAATTTGATTAAAACATAATCTACTAAGCCTACTTTTGCTGGCGAAACGACTGCACTGAGCATGTGCAACAAGCCTTTAAACCCCTAGGTGTCCTAGTAGGAGGAGTTGTATCTCCTGAGCGTTTTTACCAGTTACATTAACCACAAACGCTTTACTGAAAAGCAAAATTATTATAGTTATCACTTACATCAATTAATGAAAATCAATGCATGCCAATAACAATTCCAAAACTAAAGTTATGCCCTTATAAGTCAATGCATGATAGTGGAAATATGTAGCCAACATCCCAAGCGCTCAGGCTTAAAAACATTCATACTATCATATATGATTAACATTGAAAAACGACAATTTCTGAAAATAGATCTCATGAAAGGAATCAAATACTAAGAACATAGGTACCAACCTTCACGAAATAAGCTAGACTTCCCCATAAATCCGTTAGGTCTTTGAAACAGTTGTAACGTAAGACCAGGTATTTGGGATGAGAAAAATAGGACAGGGAAAAGCAAGAACTTGAGAAGCAAAAAAAAAAAAAATAAAAATGAAAGAATAAGAAGATAAAGAGAAGGAGAGAGAGGGAGGAGGAATAATAATAATAATAATAATAATAATAATAATAATAAAAAAATAAAAGCAAAAAAAAAAAAAAAAAAAAATTGAAATAATAAAACAAAAAATTATAATAATAATACACATAGTACTTCGATACACTCCACTTTTGAATGTAAAACTCAACCTTGAGCTCTTTTTTCATCACCTTGGTATCTCTCAAGCTTTATGGTATGGCCAAAATAGGGTATAGAGGGTATAGTGGGTAAGGAATTATGTGGGTGATGAAAGAAAAGGCGAAGGGTTTGGCTTCAACGGGGTTAATGGAGCACATAAAAGGGCATGAAAATAGGCCTTTTAGTGGTGGAAAACATGCATAGCCTAACATCGATTCTATAGTTCTGTCTAACCCAATGACAAAAATACCCAACATATATAAAAGTCTTTAGTATCCAAAGCAAATTAATTTTTATAGAGAGCATAAATATTAAAGAAAGAAATAAAAAAGTGTTTAAGAGTAGAAACAAATAAAGCCCTCAACAAAAACAATAGCCTCAAAAAGATTATCTACACAAGATTTTAGAGAATCGGTCTTCATTGGCGTAGAATCTTTTTTGAGGAGCAAACGGACAAGAAGATTATTTTGGAACATCTTTAACTGCTCTTGGTATAAATCCTCTCTAAGTTTTAATATGTTTTGTCGCCACAGACAACTGGGATCGGAAGTTGACTAAGATGAACAACTTCGACTGGTGTGGAAACCATAGAAGCAAAAGCCCTTGGTTTCAAATTTATAAAGACTTGGCTTAATTGTAGCAATGTTTCTTAAATTTTACTCATTTAATTTTAGTTCCTAAACTTTCATATTCGTTTCTTTAGTCCTCAACTTAATAATGTGTTGTATCATTGGTTCACTAACACCGTATATTTTTCCATTAAACTTAGGGGTATATTAGGAACTTCATCCCACATGCAAGGTTCTAAAAGACACTAGGTGCTAGTCGGGCGGCGGGCTGGGGCCTAGTGCCTAGGTGGCTAGGCGAACTAGGCGGATTTAAGTAAATCTATTATATTTCGTGTAAATAAGTGTATGTTTATAATTAAAAATATATATATTTTCATCATAAACTACAAAATAGAATGACATATATATTATGAAGTATTGAAACAAAATAAAAACATGGGGAACAAGCGTATAATGTGTGTTCATTAAACTATTCAGCAAGTCTCTTACAATTAATTGAAAAAAATAAAATACAAAATGAAAGTTTTCTATTTTCTGTCTAAGTGAGTCGTAATGTAAGCGGGTGCCTAGGCGGGTCTGGACGGGCTAGGCGAGTGCCTAGGCGGTCTAGGCAGGTGCCTCATTAGGTCTAGGCACCCTTTCTTAATTTTCAAATGCCTATGCATTAATCAGGGCGGTGGCCAGCCGCCTTGCGCCTAGGCGGGACCTAGGTGGCGCTAGGCGGAGATTTTTAGAACAGTGCCCACATAACTATAAATGAATTTTAAAATGAGAAATGAAATAGAAAAAAAAAACCTAAAAAAATAAGATTTTTTTGTTGTGTAAGAAAATTGAAACATATGAATTTTTTTTTCGTAGTTCAATAAGTGAGTTGTTAGTTGTTTAAATCCAACCATAATTCGACCTCTTATCAACTTCAAAATCACATTGCCAAATATTTATAAGTTGCTAGATTTAACGGAAAAAAAAAAAAAAAACTGCTTTAGTGAAAATGACGTATGTGCAATATAATGTTAAGTTAGAGGACTGAAAAATCTAGTATGAGAGCTCAAGGACTAAAATTAAACTATGAGTAAAGTTCAGGGACCATTGCTACAATTAAGCCTAAAAATTTTCTTTACTGTTTAAGTAATTTGCTATAAGGGTAAAGTTGTCAATTTATTAGCAAAATTTGAATGAAGGGTTATGTAAAAGTGAATTAAAACCTGAGGGGGCGTTAGTGTAATGTCTTAAATGGGAGGGGTTTTTTGAAAACTTGATAAACCTCATGAGGTGTTGGTGTAATTAATCCACAAAACATTAAACCATAGCCTAATATACATGAATTTCACTTTTTTATTTTTGGAGAAACCTCGACGGTATGAAGGAAATTTTATTGATAACGAAAATAAGTTACACCCAGTCAGGGGGGACATAAACCTTACCCCTCAAAAAACAAAAACAACAAAAAGGAATACACGAAAAAGAAAGGGGGACATAAAACCTTACCCTTCTAGAAACAAAACAAGAATGATACAAAGAAAAGAAGGGGAGAAGGGGGGGGGGGACATGAAACCTAACCCCTCTAAAACCAAACCTAAAGGTCTAAACATGCAAAACAAGTCGAACAACACCATAAAGTTAGGAGGAAAAAAAGAAAGTGAGACAAACCTGGATGCCGATATGTACATTAATTTGAGAAGCGGTAGCCAGGCAAGCCAACATAGTCTGAAAACACAACATCGCGAGCCGGCATCGGAGGAGAATCATGTCATGTTAAAGATGGAGAAGACAAGCCCATGTTAGCAACATTGTCCGCAACAAGATTTCCTTTGCAATATATGTGAGATGCGTAGAAAGTCATTTTCTGAATGCAATCTAAACAAATAGACCATATCGTATAAAGAGGCCAAGGAGGATTAAAATCAAACGATTGAAGAGTAGAAATAACACTAGAACTGTCAGTTTCCAACCAAAGACAATGCCAGCCCTATTGATATGCAAACTTTACACCAATAATAATTGCTGAGAACTCTACCAAAAAAAAGAGAAGAGAGTTGCGATGACCAATCTATTGACAGAAACCTCCAAGAAAACGAGCATGGCAATTCCTGAAAACTCCTCCACAAGCATCAGGACCGGGATTTCCTTTAGACAAACCATTTGTATTAAGCTTAACCCAAGGAAACCAAGGAGGAGACCAAAGGACAGGAAGACTAGTAGGCGCCATGCGAGGGACATGTCGGATCATCGAAGAAGAAATGATTCGAGTGTCAAAACCCTAAGAGTAACCAGGAATAAACTTTCCACCATGAACAATCTTAGAATTGATAAATATGCAAAGACGATGAAAATAGATTGGACGACCCTAAAAAATAAACTTATTTCGAGCCTTCCAAATAGCTGAAATAGTAGAAAGACTTGTAAAAATCCATAGATTGTGCAACTGTTTGGAAAAGGGCTTACGGACATAAACATCCCAAAAAATAGCCAAATATTGACGAAATGGCCAAATAACAAAATACAAAACTGGTTGAATAAACCCCCTTTATGCACTGCATCAATGCCTATATGACTGATGAGGTAACCATTAATTTATATGAAACACAGTTACTATATTTACATCTTATAATTTGGGTGGAGCATAGTACGGCCACGTGGCCATATTCCAGGATACACTGAAACATTGTTGGTCGATCAGTACGTAGTTTTAAACATTCAATTTGTGTGCGAGCTTTGCAAACATTGTTAATTAACTAGACGTGTCTAGACGGACAGAAGTTATTTCAAACGCCATTTCTGCTGTTGAAGCCTATGTATGTAGGATCAGCAACTCAGGCTTATGGACAACGGTTGGCTTGCTTTTAATTTTGAGTCTTTCTTTGCGTGTTTAGTGGTTTTTCTCATGACTTGCTTTTAATTTGTCAATTTTTGGTTTGCTACTCAAAAGTTTGAGTGGCTTTAAAAATGAGCGTGTGCGTAGGGTCAATTGATTGAAAAATCGTTTAATTCTGAAATAGACTTGTTTTGTAGTACGCCATGTGTCGATGCAAATTTCCGCCGTCCTCAGTCTTGACAAAAATGCACCTGCAAAACAATTAACACCTTTGATCAAGCCTCACACGTGCCCACGAGGTGGTGGTTGGGAGGGGGGGTTAGGTCAACGGATCTCCGATGCCTAAGTTAGTTTCTCTGAGAGAGTAAAGTGTTTAGGGCTTTTTTAGGGTTGCAAAAGCTCTGGAAATTTGGTAGAATATGGGGTATTTATAGGGTTAGGGCCGGCCATATAGTGTTTAATGGAGAAATATTCTCTAAATATTCCCAAGATATTTAATAGGAATAATATCTTGAGATAATGGGGTAATTATCTCTAATTGATTTAAATTAGGACTACTTACTTGATTGGAGTCAATCTTCAATTGGGAATGTATTAAAGATAGGATTTGGGTAATTAATCCTTATCTTTAATTCCTTGCCAAGGGTAGGTGAGCTGTGGGCAGTTGTGTTCAGCTGCTGAGTCATCCAGGGATGTGAGTTGCGCATGGGAGCATCTGAGAAGCATGCCCATTTATTGAGGGCAATCTTGTCTTTCTTGAGTAAAAGTCCACGTGCTGCCTCTAGAATTTTTGGGATTATTTTAGGCTCCACAAATGCCCCCACACCTACTGTGCTGCACACAAGAAAAAGATAGTAGGTGTAGGAACCCCAAGCTGCTTAGGCTTGTAGAATTGTTACCCAATTTGAACTTGATCTTCTTTCTTGATTTGGAGATAGACTTCTCCTAGGAAAAGGAAAATAATTACCCCCGATACCTATTTAATTCTGCCTTAAGCATGAGATTAAATAAATTTGGAGAGCAATCTTTATTCCAACAAGGAAGAGAAGCCAGAGGAAATTTTATTCCCCCTCACCTAGCGTTCTTCTTTTCTTGCCCTTGCAAAGAGTCGTCTCTCATTGTTGTTCTTCTTCTCCGTGCCGCACTAAGGTAAGAAAAATTTGAATTTTGTTGTTCTTCTTCTCTGTGCCGCACCAAGGTAAGAAAAATTTGAATTTTCTTCTTCTTGAATTTTTTGGGAGTCTTGGGACTTGAAAAATTGGCTCGGCGGGGGCCGAGGAGGTGAGAAACGCGTGGCAGGGAGGCCACAGTGCAGCTTGGTGGTGCAGTAAGAGGGTCAATGCGCTGGGGCACTAAGCTCCACTCGACTTGGGCCGAGAGAAATGGGCGGCGCTGAAAGGTTGGTACAGGCCGGACCTTATGGGCTGCTAGGCAGGGGCCCGTGCAGCAGAGATGCGAGAGAAAGAGAGAGTCTGGCTTGGGCCTACTCTCAGGCTTTGGTGGCCTACCCCTGACGGAAGAGATAGAGCAGATAAAGGACGAGGCATTGGCTCGCTCGGTCGCTGTTGTAAAGCCTGCTGTCAATGATGGTGGAAAGAAGAGGTCTTCCTCACTTATTTGTGAGCCTTCGGCTGAGAAGAAGCCAATGACTTCTTCTGCTGCTCAGCGGCGCCTAGGCCTGTTTTTCCTTCTGCCGTGACTGACTCGTCTACCAAGATGGGGAAATCTGCTCGTACGAGCAGTTGTGAGAGATCCACTGAGTCTGAGGCTGGAGAGTTTCCCGAGGTTTGTGTGCTGCTGAAGGCTGACCTGCTTGAGGACGTTGATGCATGTGCCAAGTTTGTTGAGTGTTAGGAAAGTTATCATCCGCTTAGACTCATTTTCGAAGCGTCCTGCCTACTCGAGAAGGTTCTCCCTGATTGCTATAATGCATAAGACTTTGATCCTGGCAGCTGAGTCTATGCGCGTTGATTATGATGCTGTCAAGTGTGCTAAGAAGGCCGAAGTGGCATTGGTGGCTCAACTTTGCTTGGCTGCTGAAAAGATCAAGAAGCTTGAATCTGAACTCGCCATTTTGAAAGGGTCTGATGTCTCTGCCTCTACTTCTTTGTAGCTGGAGATCACTCTTCAGGAGGTCGTTCATTTGAATGCTAGGCTTAGTGCGACTCAGGCGATGTTGGAAGCTGGAGAGAAAAAAGTCAGTCGTGTTTCTCTGGTGGTCGAGGACCTTGAACGTGTCAATTCGGAGCTACGATTTGCTTGCTTTGCCAAGGACAATGAGCTTATCTTCATGCATGCTGAAGTGTCTCGTTTCAAGGAGGTTGCCAGTAAACTTGAGCCTATGGAAGTGAATCTGCAAGGTGCGCTGTCTGCTAGCGAGAACCTGAAAAAGGAACTGGATGAACTGCAAAGTGCTCACACTGGCTTGTTGATGAGAATGCGTAGCTGAAGAACGAGAAAGTTGGTCATGAAGTAACGCTTGCTTCTTGTCAGGCCGATTTCTACAAGTTTGGCTATGTAGACCATCTTCAGGGTAGGTTGTCAGATTATGAGTTCTTCGAGAAAGACTTCGAGACTTTTTCCATTTCGCCAATTGATTTGCTTGATTTCTTGTTTAAGGCTGCCTTTGGTGGAGCAGCTGAAGGTCAGGCAGTCTAGGCTGGGGTGGCTGAGGATGAGCTGATAGAAACTTTGGCTGCTGGGAATGGCACGACTGCTGAAAGCGCAGCAGTCAAGGAACTAGTGGTTACGCAAGCTGCTAAAAAGTAGTCTTTTTGCTTAGACTTAGGAGTTTTTTCTTTTCCTTTTTGTTCTGCTTTGCTTGAACTTTGTTGGCCTTCGAGTCGGTTTATCAATTTGCTAGAAATTTAATAAACAGCTTTCCTTATTTTTACTTCATCCTTCCATTTTGCCATGTCTTTTGTGAAACTTTACCGTAGGACGGGTGGTTGGGTGAGCTGCTTCAACGAAGTAGTTGATCCTACGTCGTCACTTCGGGAGCCTTGCCTGCTTGAGGCGTTGTGCAAAACTTTACCGTAGGATGGCCAGTTGAGTGGGCTACTCCGATGGAGCAGTTGACTCACGTGGTCACTTTAGGCTTCAGTTTTGGCTTTGGGTAACTTCGTGAGCTTTAGCCCTCCCAGGGCATGTTGCGAGATTTTTGACTTATAGAGCTATCAGCAGGCCTCGTGCTTCTCGTAGAAAGCAGATGAGGTCTACGTGGCTCCTATAGTCGTGACACTCGACTTTGTGGCTTCTTGAGCTTTGGCCCTCCCGGGACACGTTGCGAGATTTTTGACTTATAGAGCCGTCGGCCAGACTCGTACTTCTCGTAGGAAGCAGATGAGGTCTGCGTAGCTGTTATAGTCGTGACACTCAACTTTGTGGCTTCTTGAGCTTTGGCCCTCTTGGGGCACATTGCGAGATTTTTGACTTATAGAGCCGTCGATCGGACTCGTGCTTCTCGTAGGAAGCAGAGGAGGTCCACGTAGCTGCTATAGTTATGACACTCGACTTTGTGGCTTCTTGAGCTTTAGCACTCCCGGGGCACGTTGCGAGATTTTTGACTTATAGAGTCGTTGACCGGACTGGTACTTCTCGTAGGAAGCAGATGAGGTCTGCGTAGCTGCTATAGTCGTGACACTCGACTTTGTAGCTCCTTGAGCTTCAGCCCTCTAGGGGCACGTTGCGAGATTTTTTACTTATAGAGCCGTCAGCCGGACCTATGCTTATCGTAGAAAGCAGAAGAGGTCCGCGTAGCTGCTATGAGTCGTGACACTCGACTTTGTCCCAGTAAAACTTAAACCATAGACCGTCTGCCGAAAGTGCTGCTTGTAAGTAAACAGGCAAGTCCGCGTAGTCATAGCAGGTGTAAGTCTCGGCTTACGGGCTACCTTGGGCTTGTAGTCGTAAGGTCGTCGGCTGGGCGTCTTACTTACAGAAGCAGACGACCCGCGTGACCACTTCAGGCGTCATCCTTGGCTTTCGGAGCCATTTTTTGGGGTGAGGTGTAGGTGAAGTCGCTCCTCAGAGACCATATCCTTCCGAGTCGCAGCTTTGATCCCGCAGGTCGCTTAACTAGTATTACAACACTTTAAAATTAAGCCACTTCATGAAGATTTGCACATCGAGGACGGACCATCTTGTTCACGCGACATCTTTCATGGGCAGGGGTCCTTAGCATCTCTTCTGGTTAGAGACCCGGGATCCTGCAGAATTGAATCCTTCAGCTGGCTAAGTCTATTCGAGGGGAATGACTATTGTGGCCAATTCTGAGAATCGTCCGGCGCAGGTAGTCAATGCATTTAGGGGGAATTGAGTAGTCGTACAACCCATCCACGTCTGGATATTCCAGAGTAGTTTACCCTTTCGCGCTAGAGAGCAGACCCTAGGTGGGTGTCGGGGAATTAGTTTATCCTCTCGCATTGGAGAGCAAACCCTAGATGGGTGTCAGGGAATTAGTTTACCCTCTCGCACTGGAGAGCTTACGCCATATCTGCAGGGCAGCGATCGTCTTTTGCTTGTCACAGGGTTGGTCAATTTGTTTATGCATTTGGCCCAGGCTTGTCGATAAATCTTTCAATCTTTATTGAAGATAAAGGCTTTTATTAACTTTGCTTGTAGACGGTAACGGCATAACAACTGATAATCCTCGGCATACGAGGTCTTGTTCGTCGAGCTGCTTGAGTCTTCGAACTTTGTCGTCTTAAACAGGGTCCAAGGAACGCGCCGGGGGGGGGGTCACACATAGTACTTTCTCAGGTTGTAGGCATTCCACTGCTTGTCGATTTCTTTGTCGCTCATAATGGTAAGGATGTAGCTGCCATTTCTGCCTACTCAGCTGATTTTGTACGGACCTCCCCAGATGGAGCCATCTTTTTAGAGCCTTCCCATCGAGTGGTGATGAAGGCTTTTCTGAGGACTAAGTTTCCTGGCTGGAACTACTGGATTTTTGCCTTTTTGTTGTAGCTGGAGAGGAGCTGCTGCTGATAGGCCACAATGCGAGTGATAACCTTTTCGTGCTCTTCCTCTACCAGGTCTAAGTTGGTGGCTTTCTTTTCGTTCTGCTTGAGCTTTGGCAGTACAGTGCTGATGCTTGGCACTACAACGTTGGGAGGAATGATCGCCTCAGAACCATACGTTTGGGAGAATGGAGTTTTGCTGGTTGCTTGTCTTTTGGTGGTGCGATATGCCCATAGAACACCGGGGAGCTCGTTTGGCCACTTGCCCTTCTTGTCTGAGAGGGTCTTTTTGAGGTAGTTGAGGATGGTCTTGTTAGACGCCTCGGCCTGCCCATTGCCCTACGGGTATCGGGGGGTGGACATATGCTGCTTGATGCTATATTTTTCGAAGAACTTTGCCAAGTCTTTGCCCACAAACTGTGGATCATTGTCGGTGATAATGGAGTGTAGGATACCGAAGCAGCAGATGATGTTCTTCCATACGAAGCGCTCTATGACTGTCTGGGTAGTTGTTGTTATGGGTTCAGCTTCGACCCATTTTGTGAAGTAGTCGGTCGCTACGATCATCATGCCTCTGCCTCTAGTAGCAGGCGGCATTGGTCCTACCAAGTCAATTGCCCACTGCATGAATGGCCAACAGCTCGTCTGCGGGTGGAGTTCGCGAGCAGGTAGTGCGGGCACGGGCTTGAAGCGCTGGCAGCTGTCGCACCTTTGTACATACTTCTTTGGAGTCTTGATGCATGGTTGGCCAATAATAGCCAGCAGTTTTCGCGCCTTTAACGTCCTGCGTCTGGGCTGTGAAAATATAGCGTCATGACGATGACTGCGTACGTTTGAAGGTACGGCTTGAGCTTTCGGGTTGCAACAACTAGCGTCAAAATCAAAGTTTTGATTTTTGGGTATCTAGCTTACGCATTGAGGAGAGCTTTTGAACTGTGGACTACAGGTGGTCGGGCCCCCAGCTCTTCTCATATGAAGGTAGAGCTTATTGCTACTTCAGATACCGCTATGTAGACGCCTAGATCCTCCGCTGCTTCCGGCTTGGATTACATCGATCGGTAGGTCGCGAGAGGAATTAGCTGTGTGCAGCTGCTTGTCAGGTCAGACCTTGGATCTTATTCAGAGTGGTAGGGGACTTCATATCCAGGATTACTCAGATCTTCTTTGGATGTGTGTTCAGCGTTGTCTGACCGCTGCTTAGGGTCAAGGAAGATGTGCTCGACGTCTTCTTTGGGTTTCCAATCTGATTCATCTACCAGGGCATTGTCGACCTTAATGTCATCTTCCTGACTTGCCTGCTGTGATTGCTATTGTGCGGATGTAGAGTAGTCTTTCTATACTTTAGCTGCTATTGCTGGGGTGAAAAACTTCTTCTTCGACTCCTTGAGAACTTGGTGTACGTCTTAGGTGTCATGCCTCCCTTTGCTGGGGACCGATCCCTGTTTTTGTCTCCCAGCTTGTTTTTGTTGTTGAGCGGTTTATAGCTTACCTTCTTCTGAGTCGGTTCCGTGTGTTTGCACGGCTGCTCAGGCGACTTCGCTCTTTTCCTCAACCCAGAGGGGGTGCTTTTCTGCCAAAGCATAAGAGTTTTCCAGGGACAAGTTCTCGCCCATAATCCATTCTCTGAAAAGTTGGTGATCTGCTGGGAGCCCCTTTCGGAAAGCTGAGCATGCGATGTTGTCATTGCATTCGATAATCTTTGCCTTCTCCGCTTTGAATCTCTTGACGGAAGTACGGAGTGACTCCTTCGGGTCATTCTTCATGTTGAAGAGGTGGTTAGACTTCTTTTTGATCGAGCGGTAGGACGAATATTCCGTAGTGAAAACCAAGGAAAGTTCGCTGAAGTTCAGGATTGAGCATGGTGGCAGGGTGTGGAACCAGTCTTGCTCCTCACCTTGGAGCGTCGTGGCAAATATCTTGTACATGAGAGCATCATTGTTGGCGTAGAGGGTCATAGCACTTCGGTAGTGCATCAAGTGTCTGTCCGGGTCTTCATCTCCCCTAAACAAGGTGAAATATGGCGGGTTGAATTTTCGCGGTGGTTCCGTTTGCTTGATCTCGTCTGTAAAGGGTGACCTGCTAAGGTTGGCTACGTCTCTACGAAAGGCATCGTCGATAGTGTCAAAGCGCTGGAAATCGCACAATTGCTCTACTACGAGCCTTTGTACTTCCTCATGGATTTGGGCCTGGTGGGGCAGCTTAGCCTTCAACTACTCCCAATGCTGACCTGTCGGTCTATGTTGCTCTTCAGCATGTCCTGCTAGTTTGTGCTGCTGTTGCTGTGCACGTGGTTCATGCTGTGCTGCTCGCCGTCGCTCTTGGCAGGAGCTGCCAGTGGAACTTGAGCTGGACTGCTCACGTGCTTTTCTCTGTGCGTCATGAGGCTGCCTACTCCGTTACCTCGTGGGAGGATCTCCTTGTGGGCCTAGCCTCTTGTGGACGCTTCTCCCAAAAGGTGTTGAGTGTGGACCCAACCTCGAATGCACACTGACTAGTGAGCCAAGTCGGGAATGAATGTTTCTCTACGCATCTAGGCTGGAGAAGATGTTTCCCCGAGGGCCGAAATGAGACTGTACACTACCAGAACGCTCGATTCGTGGCGGGCTGAACGGCTCTTTGTCGAGATGTCGGTGGAATGAGTCATGTTCTTCCACCCTTGTCCTGCTTCGGGACACCTTATTTGGGGCGAGCTGCATCTCGATGCGCTCGAGAAGTTGGTTCACCAAGGTGGTCTGCTGCGTGAGGGTGTTCGTTAAATTAGCGACCTGTTGGGGCAAGTGGTGCTCGCCATTTGGATTGGAAGAGTCTGGATAATAGGCGTCTCTATGTGCGGTGGAAGTATAGTGGACTGCAAGTACAAAACTTGAGCCAGAATGGGCATTTCTGAAGAAAAGTGGGGTGTAAGTAACCCTGAATCGATCGCGGGTCTGGTGGTCGAAATTTGGATTGTTGAAGGTGGCCTTGGAATGGGTTAGGCTGTAGGTCGGGTCGTCGGAGCTGGCTGCGGGGCGCGTTGGACCAACGATTGCTTGCCTTGGATCTGTATGGCTGTGGGCCCTCTTGGCCGTTAGGCTGCCACATCTTGGCTTGCTGGCTGAGTGGCTTGGGCTTGGGCCCACTGAGTTGCTTGGCTAGCAGCAGTTGCTGAATTCTGGGCTCAGGTTTGGGCCTGTTGTGCAACAAGGCTTACTATTACATTGGGCTAGGCCTTCTGCCCAGGGCTTGCTGTGGCAGCTGCCAAGTTCGAGGCCTCCTGCCCAAAGGCTTGGAAGTGGACCTGGGCCTCCTGCCTAGGGTTTGGTGGGAGTGGTGCCGTGGTTTGGTGGCCTTGCTGTGGTTGTTGGGTCACGGTGGTGATGGTGGTGGCACGGCTTCGTGGCGGTGGGGCTTCTCCTGCCGTCACGTTGAGCCTTGATGACCTCCTTCGTGGGGCTATGTCCTCGTCTCCACTCTCCAGTCTAAGTCCTTGCACGTACGGGGTTCTGTTCGTCGTAGTTTCTGAATTTCCTACCATTGTATCCTTTCTCCGGGGATTGATCAAGAAACTTTTCTAGGAAAAATTAATTGATGCGATGTGTGAGAAACTCAACGTAATAGAAAATTCAAGAAACAAATGCGAGAGGCTTCTTCGAGTGGTTTGAATCAGCTCTCAATGAAAACACCAATTTGTTGATGCAAATTTCCGCCGTCTTTAGTCTTGATCAAAGACCTAAGCCTCATGCGCCCACGAGGTGGGGGGAGGGGTTAGGTCAACGGATCTCTCATGCCTAAGTTAGTTTCTCTGAGAGAGTAAAGTGTTTAGGGCTTTTTTAGGGTTACAAAAGCTCTGGAAATTTGGTAGAATATGGGGTATTTATAGGGCTAGGGTAGTTTCTCTGAGAGAGTAAAGTGTTTAGGGCATTTTTAAGGTTACAAAAGCTCTGGAAATTTGGTAGATTATGGGGTATTTATAGGGCTAGGGCCGGCCATATAATGTTTAATGGAGAAATATTCTCTAAATATTCCCAAGATATTTGATAGGAAATAATATCTTGAGATAATGGGGTAATTATCCCTAATTGATTTAAATTAGTATTACTTACTTGATTGGAGTCAATCTTCAATTGACAATGTATTAAAGATAGGATTTGGGTAATTAATCCTTATCTTTAATTCCTTGTCAAGGGCATGTGAGCTGTGACCAGTTGTGTTCAGCTACTGAGTCCTCCAGGGATGTGAGTTGCACGTGGAAGCATCTGAGAAGCCTACCCATTTATTGAGGGCAATCTTGTCTTTCTTGAATAAAAGTCCACGTGTCGCCTCTAAAATTTTTGGGATTATTTTAGGCTCCACACCAAGCGTGTTATAGGGATTGAGGGGAAGCAACTTTGTAATTATTCTCGTAGACTGTTCTCTGTGACTGTGCTGGAAGTTCAATCCAAAGTTTTTGTTTCTTATCTTCGAAGTTAATTCCAACTTTTGCATTTTGTCGCCGTATTGAATGAACTAAAGTCAACATAAATGAGAGTCTACTTTGATGTTATTCATGAATTAGGAATGGGAAACTCGGTGGAAAGATAAGAGGGTTTTGGTCTTTCCATCTGAGTATATGTGTAGTTTTTCATTTTCACTATATAGATAAATATGTACAATAAAACCAGTTGTAATATTTTAATCAAAATCGAACATTAGAAAGACAAGCCTTGGTTTAGTTAAGGATAGCCAATGAATGAGAAACTAGTAATCCAAGTCGGAAGTCCTCAACAGGCAACGGTCCTCACCTCATCACTAAATATAGATTCTACGGTGAGCGAATCAAGTCATTTTAGAACAACTCTGGTATTCAAGATCGAATAAAATGCAATTTTTAAAGTTTGAGTAGCCTTGAAATTTACTATGTGTTTTGGGTTTATTTCAAGAATTGACTGCAAAAGAGAATTTTGTGGCTCATGAACAATTCACAAATGTACGTTCAAAAATAGTGTATCTGTACTAACCAACTTATGTACTGACTTCGGACTTAAGAGCATGCATGCTTGTGACTCAGGACATAGGAGCACGCATGCTTGTGACTCAGGACTTAGAGGCATGCATGCTTGTGAATCTGTGATCGTTCCCTGTTGTTTGATTTGACGCTTTTCACATTTTGAAAGTTGGATTGAGTTTGCAAGGTTTTTCTTCTCTTTTGTATTGTTTTCCTACCCGAAGAAGAATTTTCGTTCCTGCAATCCAAACCTACAAATTTCACATCTCGGTCACTACAATGTCGAAGAAAATTCTCAATCTCACTTACAAACTCGACTATGGTTATGTCAAAACAAAGAATATATGAAATGTCAAGCCATGAAATTAGACAGAAAGAAATCATTGTTTGATTCTGTTTACTCCCAAGAAAAAGAAATTGCAACTACAAAGCACCCCATTTACGTATGAGCCAAAGCACACAAATAAACATCAAATAGGGTGTAATAGTGGAGTTGAAGAAAATACCTGCAAGTTAAAACATAGGAAAGAGCATTCCCATGTAATCAAATTACTGATACGAAAAACTTAGGAAGAAGAAAACACTCGCTCCTTCGTGGAAAGCTCCAACAGAAGACAATGCGAAAAACTAGCTTTAATCTAGTGTCCAAGATTAATTCAATGAAAGTTACAAGTTAATCAAAACAAGGGTAATATGAAACTAACACTCCCCTTTATTGAAGATAGCTGAATTCCAGAATAGTTCTTCTCTAGAACTCCATGCGTAGCATCGAAAAATATTCGTGCTGATAACTATTGAGAGAGTGATAAAGAGATGACTGAATATAGAAGAGAGAAAGAGAGAAGGGGTGCTTTATGTATACTAATCATGATGGACTTTCTTTCCTTACAAGTAGTACAAATCTTATGAGAATTTGATATGCAAATCCTACTGAGATTCCTACTTTAATTTTACACTATAAGGATCCATGGCAGAACTGAGTATCTGAAATTTCAAACCATGCCATTCTACAGAAAGATTATTTTTTTTATTTTTTTTATTTTAATTTTTTTTGGGGTAAGGTTCTGTTTACTCACTGGGAAAAATATTTCAAACCATGCCATCGTACTGCCTGGCGTACAATGGACAAATAATTAGATTCAGTATATTTATTTTGTAATCAAGGCGCACATTTTGTTCTGCCGCAAACAAGTGCATGAAAGTACACAATGAGCTATGAAAATAAGGGAAACTTATTTATAGGAAATACCCACTTTCTCTGATTCTCAGGTAGTCAAAGGATCTAGAGTAAGCAATTCACCGTAGGTTACCATACGTAATGACATTGACAAATGAAGCTTCTGAGTTGAGAGGAGTTGAGAAACTTGTTTCATTGTTGGACGAGATTGTGGACTAAGATGCACGCATGAAAACGCAAACTTCACAAGAGAGAGAACTTCCCCTGCTTCTTGATGCATTACAGGTGAAATGCGTTGGTCCAGAACGTCCACGATCGGCATTTGATTGGCTGGCAATGAAGATGACGGTGATGATGAGGATGAAGAAGGTACTGATGAGAATGATGAGAACAAATCTTCGGTATACCTCCCCATGATTGCTTCCAAAGGGACAACTCCAAAGCCACAAACATCACATTTTTCATTCACTTCCATTGTATATGCAAGCTCTGCTCAGAATAAGCTCATAGCAATGAGATTATTAGTATGGGTATATAATAAACTATATCAGAGACTTCAATGTTTAGAATGTTTTGTCATCACGAAGAAAAACGGACGAGAATATTTTTAGATCACCAGTTAATCTTAATATATAAAAGAAGCAGATTCCGGATCACCAGTAACAACCAAATTATCCTATACATAATCTCAAAGCCCTATTCCAAATCAAAGGATGTAAGTCCTGCCTAACTACGAGAAAGAATAATATTCAGCACAAAAATATCCAAGAAAAAATTAGGAAATTTATGCAATAAGAATCATTTGTCTAAACGAAAAAACAAAACAATATTGAACAGAGAACAATTTTACCTGGTACAACATATCCATATGTGCCTGCAACGGCAGTCCAATTAGTTGAGTCTCTATTAAAAAACTTAGCATTGCCAAATTCTGAAACAAAGGCCTCATATTTAGAATCCAAGGCATGAGCTACACTATGAACAATAATTACCCTTCTTCTCCACCCCACTTCATTAGCTTCTTCATCTTTGCTCAAAATTTAAGCCAAGCTACCTCTTTCACGAAACTCGTACACCAAGAACGAGTGTCGGTGGTGCAAACAAAAACTATAAAGCTTCACAATATTTCGGTGTCTTATATCTGTCAATGCTCTTATTTCATTCAAGAATCCCTTCTCTAAATTCTTCTCGCCATCCCACAAGTGATGGAGTTTCTTCACAGCCACTATGTTGGCACATGACAAATTTGCTCTATAGACGCTTCCACGTCCTCCGCTTCTGATGCAATATATGGAACCAAAGTCTTCTGTCGCCCTTATGATTTTGTCATACATTGACTTTCCATCAAAATTCAAAACTGAAAACGACACTTCTTCATGCATGTTTTTTCCTCCTTTATCCCGATGCTTCTTGTTTCTTTCCACTACGGAGACAATTGTAAAGAAAGCACAAAGAAGGAAAACTGCTGCTAGAAGGGTGAATGTGAATACAATTACCTGTTTGTGGTCCTTTCTTCATGCGTACAGGGTTGCAAAGATCTAACGTTGCCCCACAATCCTTTGTTCCCTCGTAAAGCTTCTGGAAGAGCTTCTCGAAATGCTCTGTTGTTAGGAAGAGGACCTTCCAATTCATTGTAAGATATGTCAACATACAACAAGATGAGCATGCCTTCAAAACTTGATGGTATGAAACCCGAAAGATTGTTGTAGGAAAGATTGAGCATCTCCAAGCTCTCCATTTTGTTGATTTCTGGTGGTATGCTATCTTCAAGTGAGTTGTAACTTAAATCAAGTTTGGTTAAGTGAACTAACTTCCCCAATTTAAGTGGAATTCCTTGAGAAAAGTTGTTGTGGCTCAGATCTATAAAATAAAGATTTGGATAGACACCAAAGTTTTTAGATATATTTCCTGTCAATTTGTTCCCATTAAGATGAACTCTAAATAAGCACATGCAAGTTTTCAAGCTTTTGGGGATTGGACCAGTAAAAAGGTTGTTTCGTACTGAAATGTTTGTGAGTTGTCCACCGTGGCAAATATTTTTGGGCAAACAACCAGAAAATTGGTTTATTCAATTGCAGTCTGGTCAACTTGAGGTTCTCTATCTCTTGAGGTATGAAGCCTGAAAGTTGGTTGGCTGCTAGGTCTAAGTTTTTCAAATTGGCCAAGTTACCAAATGAAGCGGGAATTGAACCATTGAGTTGATTCTCAGTAAGAGCAAGCTTCATAAGAGATTTCAAGTTCCCTATCTGCTTAGGAATAGTGCCAGAAAGATCATTTTTGTACAGATAGAGAACGGTAAGGTTTGTGAGATCACCTAAGGATGTTGGGATTGAACAATTGAGTTGATTCTCAAACAGTATTAGACTCACAAGAGATTTCAAGTTACCAATCTCTTTAGGAATTGAACCCGAAAGATTATTTCTGAATAGATGGAGAATGGTAAGGTTTGTGAGATTACCTAGGGATTTTGGGATTGAACCAATAAGATGATTGTTAGACAAACTGAGCATCACAAGAGATTTCATGTTCCCTATCTCTTTAGGAATTGAACCAGAAAGATTATTACCGTAAAGAGAGAGAAATGTAAGGTTTGTGAGATCGCCCAGGGATGCTGAGATTGAACCATTGAGCTGATTCTGAAGCAAACAGAGTTTCACAAGAGATTTCAAGTTACCTATCGCTTTAGGAATAAAACCAGAAGGGTGATTGTTAAACAAGTATAACACGGTTAGCCTTTTAAATTGTTATTTGACCTGTTAAATATTTTGAGGGATAAGACCTGTTAAATTGTTATTTGACAAGAGTAGCTCCACAAGGGATTTCAAGTTCCCTATCTCTTCAGGAGTTGTGCCAAAAAGACTATTATTACAAGGATACAGATGGGTAAGGTTTGTTAGATCACCCAGTGATGTTGGGATTGAACTTTTGAGTTGATTATAGCTAATTGCTAGTTTGACCAGAGATTTTAGGTTCCCTATTTCTTTAGGAATGGTTCCAGACAGGTTATTTCTATAGAGCCACATAAAGGTAAGGTTTTGTAGGATACCAATTTCTGGGGGAATACTCCCAAAAAACTGATTGTTAGAGAGATCAAGATGGATGAGTTTTGAGAAGGAACTGATCTGAGGTGGAATGACATCAAAGAGATTATTGTAGCTGAGGTTAAGGTATTCAAGATTGGGGAACGACAAGAATGAAAATTCATGTAGTGTACCTTGTATACTGGTATTGGTAAGGTTTATCGCAGTGACACTTCCAGCAGCATTGCATGAAATACCCATCCAGAAACATGGTAGGGGGCACTTGCGCTTTAGAATTGTTTGAAGAATTGGTGGCACCATTATTATTGGGAAAGTAAGTCCAAGAGATGAGGTTTTGGAGATGGGTTTGGTTTTGAAAGGTGGTTTTCCATTTGACAAGTGCTTCTGCTTCAGCAGTAGAACTAGCAGAAGAAAAAACAACGTGACTTGGCGATGAAAGAAGTTGTACGTACAAGATAAGGCAGTAAGCCAAAAGGCATATTTTATGCATAGCTAAAGATCCCATGGCTGTGTACATATAGAATGCACTTCTAGGGGCTTATTTATAATCGCATTCACTAGCTATTCAAATCAACTCGACCTGCACAGGAAAAAGGGGCGGGAGAGAGAAACAAAAATACAGGACTTGCAGACTTCTGTTTTCCACAAGAAATTGACATCTTCGTGATTAGGTTCATGGAATAGTCTTTCCAAGTCTAAGTCTTTATCTCTTATTTATAAATTTAAATGCAACTTGGCAATTTGTCGTCAAATCGATGAAATGGAGTTGATAGAACAACAGAAGGTTTTAGTGGATGTTATTCATGGATAGCAAAAACTAAGAGATTAATGGTCTGCTGGTTTAGGCTAAACCGTTTAGCTGCCTTTATTTCGTATGAGCATGACCAAAAGACTTTGGGAAGGACAGAGATATAATTGTTTCGATTTTATGAATTCTGCAAATAATAGGGAAGGATATCGACTAATTTTCACTTGTTTTCTACTAAAAGTTTGAGTGGCCTTAAAATGAGCGTGTCGTTGGGTTTAATTCAAGACTTGACAAACATGAACAGTGTTATTCATGGCTTTTGATTGTTCACTGCTTGATTTGGCCATTTTCGAGAGACGAAAATTTGAGGTAAACTCTGCAAAAAGTTACTAAAGAAGTTAATTAATTATCCATCTGTGACTTGATAAATAGACGAACATAGTGTTGTCAAATATTATAATAATAATTTTTTGAGCAAAATTACCTAGACTAAGAAGAGGGGGTAAACTTAGCATCACAAAATATTACAGCAATAATTAGAAAGGCTAAACGATGCCCGATTTGAGTTTATATAATGATGAATCCTGGAAAACGAGAAAAATGAAATACAATAAGTCAAACATCTCGAAAGAACTTATATTTACATCTCTCGAAGATGTAAAGTGAGATTTTACCTCAAATTTTCATCTCTCTATTGAAGTTGCTTTAAAGTTTATTTATTTTTTATTTTTTGTCCAAGTTCATTTCGCCGGCTACCAAGAATGGAAGATGCTCCGTGAAGACTGGGTACCACTGGGTGCAATCTCGTACTTGCCCCCCGATGCTGCAACATCCCGCTTCATCCCATGTTACACCGAGCTGGGTTTGGAAGTTCATATGGAAGCTTCAAACCCCGGCAAAGATCCGTAATTTCATGTGGAAAATCCTTCATGGAGCCTTGGCCATGATGGATGAATTGTACAAACAGCGTTTCGCCCCCAACCCGACATGCTCGATATGCCACAACCAGGAGGAGTCGATTGAACATTTACTATTACTATGCCTATGGGTGGAGACCATTTGGTTTGGAGGGATTCTTAATCATATGATTGACAGGAACGTTGTCTCGAACTGGATGGAGTGGTTATTCTCATTCTCAAACCTGCATGTTGGTTCTAGTGGTGTAGCTGAAGCCGTGGCCATCCTCAAAGGTTGTGAGTTTGGTATGGCAACGGGGCTTCGAAAGGTTATTGTTGAATCTGATTCCTATGAATCCATTCGTTCTCTGTCGGATTCGCTCGAGAATGGCAGATGGGAAGCCTACCATTCCTTAGTGAATGCTAAATGGGTAAGGGAGTCTTTCCAGGACTGTTGCTGGTCTTGGATTCCAAGATCAGCTAACATGGCGGTGGACTCATTGGTGTTGCAGCAGTGTGCGGAGATGTGCAATGTTTCCTTGGCCAACAAACCCCCATCTTTGTTAGTTTTTGTGCTTCAAAATGATGCTTTACCCTGTCCTCCATGATGTTTTAGGGGCAGTGGAGGGGGCGACGCGATAGCTTGGCTATGACGTCTTCCTTGTAACTCCCTCTGCTGTCCGTTATTTTCTTTTGCTTTGCTGTCTGCTTGCCTCGTGGTAAGCTCTCCATGTTATGTTTGGCTTCTTAGCCCAGGTAATGATTTCCCCAGTTTCCAAAAAAAAAAAAAAAAAGGTGATTTTATTAAAAAAACCCAACAGGGTAAGCAAGTACAAGAAAGGCCAAAACATGCCCAAATGAAATGGTTAAAGACACAGGAAAATCGATACACTCTGGGCAACTGAAAAGTCATCTTAGGAATCAGACAAACCGCTACTATGACCCTACCGGTGACTAAAAGAGAAGTGAGGCTGATACACCACTAATGACGCAGGTGTGGCTTCGGAAGACTCTCGATCACCATGGGAGAGTCACTTTCAATCACAATCCTGTTAAAGTCATTCCTTTTTGCAAAATTCAAACTTGTAAGAACGACCTCTGCTTCAGCAGCATCCGAGAAAGAACGATGAGAGAGAGAGGAGGCACCACACATGTGTAAGCTATTACAATCATGACTTATTACTCCAGCGCGACCTTCACATGTAGATCGATACCAAGCCCCATTAACGTTAATTTTGATGAGTGAACTGTGAGGGGCTTCCAAGTGATGATTCTCTATACTGCAGGCCTGTGGAGAGACATGGGGATTCATTGAATTGATGCAATGTCTGATACAAGCCTTGTGATAGGGATGGCAATTCAAACCGTTAAACCCGATAACCATGGATAACTGCCCAAATGGAATGGATTTGAGGATGGAAATTTGGGTATATTTCGAATATGGGGAAAAATCGAAAATATTATTCGATTATGGTTTCAGATATGGTTATAGGGTCCTCATCCATATCTGTTCCCGAAGCCGACTCGAATAATACAAATTATATATGAAATATAATATAATATAGTATTGTATAATATATGCATATTCACCAAACTCATTATCTTGAGAATTACAAAAGTTGCGTTATGTGTGAAAGTTCAAAAGTTTTGAATCAAAACCAATGAGAATTCAATGGTGCTTATAGGAGAGATCAAGGATTAGCCAACATCATTAGTATTTTAAGTTCAATGCTCTATTTGATAGGAGCATATTTATGCTACTTAGTTAGTGTGTTTTCTTGCATTTGCTTAGCTATTTGTTGCTTAGCATGGTGTTTAAAGCATTTTCGTGTGTTTTTAGGTCCTAGAAGCAAAGTTGGCAAAAAGATGCATTTTGGAGCATTTTAGAGCAAATCTGGGCTTGGAATGGATAGCACAAGCAATGGGCATGAAGATGGACGAATTTGGAGTTTAAATGGAGTTGGGAATATGTTTCAAGGTTGGAGAAATAAATTCAAATCATTGAAGATAAGGAATCAGCTCAAAAGAAGGAGGATTATCCAAAACATTATCCAAACAACCTTATCTTATCTTATCTTATCCAATCCTTATCTTATCTTAACAAACCTTATCCTATCCTAATCATTTTCTAATTCAATTCCTGGTACAATGAGGGTTTATTTTCTGATTGGGGGACATTTAAATTAAGTTTCTAGAAACCCTAAGCCTTGCCGCACCTAGCTTCCCAGAAAACCTGATTTCCTTGCCTTGCAAGGCTTTCTAGAAGCCTTATCCCTCCTTATCCAAATCTGCCGCACCTTAGGCCCTTTCCCATTGGAAATCTGATTGTTTTGAGCCTATTTCTGGATGGATTTGGCTTTCTAGAAGTCCTAATCTGATTCACCTAGGGTTTTTGGTGCCTATATATATACTAATCAACCCTTTGCCGTGGACACCACCCTCCATATACACCATTCACGCCAGAAATCATCCACCACTCTCTGCCGCCCCTTTCCTTCACCATTCTCCATAGTTTCTGACCTAATTCACCCCCTGCCGTGCCATATCATCCACACAAACCCAGAAAACCCCTCTTGTGCCGCAGCTATTCAAGGAAGGAAGGAGAAGGTGCCACTCTAAGTCGTGACTACTGCTGGAGCGTTCTTAGGTGTTGTCTATCCTTGTTTTCAATGTTTCAATTCAGTTTTCTTTGTTTAATTGCTATCATGAGGAACTAAGCCCCTATTAGTTAGAGGGGGAATTTGAAGCCATGAATATATGTTTCTTATGATTTGATTTACTCCAGTTATGATTTCATAAATTGTGAATGTGGTTTGCTTAACTGTTTTATTAAGAACTTGTTCTTGTGTGTTGATTAAGGATGCATACTTAGTTTGCATGCATGAATTTGATGCTAGAATATAAGGGAATTTCACCTAATCGTTATGAACTTATATTCACAAGTAGTAAAGGTTGCTAGTCACAATCATGTTAAGTAAACCCTAGGCTGGATTAACATGCGTCTTCCATAGTTATGAATGCCTTGTCAATGTTCATGATTTCCATTGAACTTAATGATCTTTGTTGAATGTCTCTATCATGCGTATTCCATAGTTAGGGAGTTTGAGAAAGAATAATTTGGTTGTGATGCGTTATCCATTCAATTCAATGAATCTAGGGAAATCTGGGAATTGATTAGTTCAATACAATTAATTCGGAACATTGTCATTCATGGTTTATCGAAAGAGTAACTGGGAATCAAGTTGTATGCATATGTTTATGTGTGGATAAGGATCCCTCTAACTAGCCATTCACCCATTTAAATCACCAATTTCGTGCCTTTTTAAGTTGTCTTTACAATTTTGTTTGTTTAAGTTTAAATCCGTTTTCAAAACCAATCCCCTGCTTTTAATTTGTGTTAAGATAGTCTAAATTCGTCAAATCTTGAGTCTTCTAGTCCTTTGAGTCAATTTGAGTCTTAATTTCGTTCAAATCAATCTTAGGTGTTAGTTTAGAGTCTAGATAACTTGTTTTGTGTGTTTTAGGTCTATTTAGCTTGTTTTGAGTCTTTAGAGTCCAGAAACTGTTTAATTGAATTCTATTTGCTGTTTTGAGTTTGTTTTGAGTTATTTGAGTCAAGTTAGGTTGTTTAAAGGTGTCTAGAGTTAAAATTCGTCCAAATTGATCCCTAGTATTTGTTTTCATTGTTTTAAGTCCAGTTTATTGTTTTAAGAGTCTAATTTGTGTAGATTAGCATCCCTTCTAATCCCCGGCCTAAAACGATCCCTACTTTCATATACTACGTCGATAGGGTTTTAATTTGAGTGTCAAGGAATTCTCACATCACTATTTTGTCGGATGGACAACAGTTGGCTTGCTTTTAATTTTGAGTCTTTCTTTTCATGTTTAGTGGTTTCTATCATGACTTGCTTTCAAATTTGTCAATTCATTTGGTTTACAACTCAAAGTTTAAGTGGCCTTAAAAATGAGCGAGTGCGTAGGGTCAATTGATTGAAGATTCATCTAATTCTGAAATGGACTTGTTTAGTAGTATGCTCAGCGTGTTATAGGGTTTGAGGGGAAGCAACTTTGTAATCATTCTCATAGACTACTCTATGTGGCTATGCAGGAAGATCAATCCAAATCAACACTAGCTAGCTACTTTATCATGTTTGGGAAATACTTGATCAAGTCAGTTGTCGTTCATTTTCTGTGTGTTATGATGCCAAGTGGCATCATCTAGTCTGTCCAAATGTACAGCCAAGATGGCTAGCTAGTTGATAAGACTGTTATGTTTGTTAGAATTGTTGTCGAGTTGTATTCAATTAGACTGTTAAGAGGGTTGCTTAGTGAGCAAGGTACTAGCTATTATATAAGAAAATATATGTAAGAAGAATGTGTTGTGTAATTGTTTGTTGTATAAAATATCAGTAAGTTTGTATATGAAAGCTTGGGTTTTAACATTGGTATTAGCAAGCGTTTGATCCACTCAAAACTTCATCGTTGTTTGACGTGCCAAGCCTCGAGGAAAGCCATGGAATCCCGTGTTTCTAATCTTGAAACCATGATCGCCAATCTCTAATCGGAGCTCAAACCCATTCAGAATTTGATTCTGCTACAACTACAATTACTTGTAGAGAATGGCAATGAGGGATCGTGTGGAGAATCTTCTGAAGCAACGCCGTTGAATCCTAATCTTCCAGATGGGATGAAACCTAATCACAATTTCAATCACCAAGATTTGGGTCCAAATGCTAGTAGACCACCATTCTTGAAGATGGATTTTCCCAGATTTGTGGAATGAGATGATCCATTGGGGTAGGTGTATAAGGCTGAACATTACTTCAATTTTTTCAACATTGAAGACTCGACCAAAGTGAAGTTGGCATCGTTTCACATGGAGGTAGAAGCTTTGCAATGGTTCCAACTGGCCAAATGCCTGACTCAATATCCTTGATGGGATGAATTTACTAACATTTTTTGCCAAGAATTTGGACCTTTAGAATTTGAAGATTGTGCTGAAAATCTGGTGAAATTAAGGCAAACTGGGCCTCTCAAAGATTATGTCATGGAGTTTAGAAGATTATCCAATTGAACCACAGATATAAGTCATGCAAGTCTCAAATCTTGCTTCATTGGAGGATTGAGAGGGGAATTGTGCCATGATGTGAAGTTGCTGAAACCAAGGGATGTTCTTGAAGCTTCATCTTTTGCCCAACAAGTTGATGCTAAGCTCTCAAATCTTAAGGTGAAATCTTTACATAAAACTTCTTCATTTCAGCTTACCTTTCGATCACCTACTTTGCAAAATGTCATTAATTCAACAGTCATTGAAAATCGTCCTAAGAATTCTCCTGTGAGGAGATTAACCCCTGAAGAAGTTGATCAGTGTCAAAAAAATGGTCTGCGTTTTCATTGCAAAGAAAAATATGTTAAGGGTCACACTTGTGAAAAAAAGCAGCTACTTCTTATTGATGTTCAAGATTTTGAGAATTTGGGAAATAGGAAGGAAAAAGTAATTGAAACTGAAGAGCTTGAGATTACTGCTTGTGCCTTGTTTGGCACTCCTGCACCTCCTACCATTAATACAATGAGGGTTCAAGGGTTCATAAAAAATTGCCTAGTTACAATTCTCATTGACTCTGGTAGTTCTCACAACTTTATTGATCTGAGTTTTGTTAAGAAAGTGAAGTATACATTGGATACTAGACATATATTCAATGTTAAGATTGCTGATGGTGGAAGAGTGGCTACAAAAGGAACCTTAGGCCAAGTTTCTGTCAAAATTCAAGAATTTATCAACATTATTGATCTGTATGCAATACCATTAGGAGGGTGTGATATTGTACTAGAAGTGCAGTGGTTAAGAAGTCTTGGTCCAATTTTGTAGGATTTTGACAAAATGTATAGGAAATTCTCCAAAGGTTCTCAAACATTTTGCATTACTAGTCTTGGTTCTTCTTTGCACCAGATTGAGGATATCACTGCATTACAAATGCATAAGCTTTTCTAGCAAAAAACTACAATTGGAGCTTTTCTTTGCCACATGGATGCATCCCTTGTGGATCAATCTATAGCCAAGCAACTGCCCCAGAATTTGTCTGATACACAGTAGCATGAATTACAGTCATTACTAGAGGAATATGAGGTTTTGTTCCTTACTCCAAATTCCTTACCACCACATTGAATGCATGATCACAAAATTCCATTAATTAGTGGCAGCAAACCTCCTAATTGTAGAGCATATAAATATGGGCCACTGAAAAGACAGAAATAGAGAAATATGTTAGTAAATTGATGTAGTCTGGTTTTATCAGAGTGAGTAACAGCCCTTATTGATCTCCTGTTATTTTGGTAAGGAAGAAAGATGGTACTTGGAGGATGTGTATGGACTATAAGGGTCTCAATTTGATCACTATTAAAGACAAATTTCCAATTCCACTTATTGATGAGTTATTAGATGAATTGTATGGAGCTCAATACTTTTCAAAGTTGGATATGAGAGCTGGTTATCACTAGATAAAAATGCATCAAAATGATATAGTAAAAACAACATTTAGGACTCATCATGATGGTCATTATGAATTCTTGGTTATGCCATTCAGATTGACAAATGCACCTGCAACATTTTAATGTTTGATGAATGAGATATTCAAGCCATATTTGAGGAAGTTCATATTGGTCTTCTTTGATGATATTTTAGTTTACAATGCTTCATGGGAGTCTCATTTGCAACATTTGAGAACAGTTTTTGATACATTACAAAGTTATTCCTCGTTTGTTAAGAAATCTAAGTGTGATTTTGGACAAGATATGGTGGAGTACTTAGGTCACATTGTGTCTAAAGAAGGGGTGGCTGCTGACCCTTCCAAATTAGACTCTATTGCAAAATGGCGTTTTCTTAATTCTGTCAAAGCCTTGAGAGGGTTTCTTAGATTGATTGGATATTATAGAAAATTCATATCTCATTTTGGAAGAATTATTGGTCCCTTGACTGCATTAACTAAGAAGGATAGTTTCCATTTGACTGAAGAAGCCATAACTGCTTTTAATACTCTCAATACTGCTATCCTATCACCATAAGTTCTTGCTTTACCTAATTTTAACAAGCCATTTATAATTGAAACTGATGCTTCTGGGTTTGGTATTGGAGCATTTCTTCAACAAGAGGGTAGACCTATAGCTTTCACAAGCAAAGCTTTATGCCTTAGAAATCAGCAATTGTCTGCTTATGAAAAGGAGTTGTTACATATTGTTCATGCAATTACCAAGTGGCAATCATACTTGGTTGGTAACGATTTCATTATTCAAACTGATCACCACAGTTTGAAGTATTTCCTTCAAGGGAGAGCAAATACACCATTTCAGAAAGAAAAAAAATGGGTGTCCAAGCTTATGGGATTTGATTATGAGATTCACTATAAGCAAGGTAGTGATAATCTAGCAGTTGATGCATTGTCAAGGAGTTAATTGGTCACTGAATTATCTATATTGGATGTGTTGGACCCTATGGAATGTCTATCAATTTCATATCCATATTCTCAGTGGATGGATGAACTTAGAAGACATGTTGAGAAGGATCCTTGGATATTGCACAAAATCCAGCAAGTTTTGGACTAATTCTGCAAATGAAGATCTAGTGGATCTCATATACCAGATGGATAATGGTTTTTTGAAGTTCAAGCACATAATTGTTATTAGTCCCCATAGCTCTTGGAGAACAAAATGTTTTGAAGAACATCACTCTAGTCTTATTACAGGCCATGAAGGTTTCCTCAAAAGCTATAAGAGGATTTCTAAATAGTTTTACTGGAAGGCATGAAGAAGAACATCAAAGAAATGGTTGCTAGCTGTCCTATATGTCCACAGAACAAGTATGAAACTCTGTCACCTCCAGGGTTACTCCAACCACTCCCTATTCCTACTAAAATTTGGGCTGACATCTCTATGGATTTCATTGTTGGTTTGCCTCATTGGAAAGGTAAAACTATAATTTGGGTGGTGGTTGATCAATTATCTAAGTATGCCCATTTTTAGCAGTTGCTCATCCTTATTCAGCCTCTATGATTGCTCAAATGTTTGAGGATCACATCTTCAAGTTGCATAGAATGCCTAATTCCATCATTAGTGATCGAGATCTAATCTTCATGAGCAAGTTTTGGAAGGAGTTTTTCACTCTTCAAGGTTCTAAATTGTGTTTCAGTTCTGGGTATCATCCCCAAACAGATCGGCAAACTGAGGTCCTTAATAGATGTCTTGAAACATATTTGAGGCATTTTTGCAGTTTACAACCAAGGAAGTGGCCTACGTGGTTATATTGGTTGAATGGAGCTATAACACAAGGTATCACACTGCTACAAAGATGACACCTTATGAAATTGTTTATGGGCAATCACCTCCACTTCTTTCTTTTTATGACAGTGGTACCACTAATGTTGCATTAGGACATTGCAGGAAAGAAATCGAATATTGGCAGTTTTAAAGCCTAATTTGGAGGCTGCTCAAAATCGGATGAAGGTTCAAAGTGACAAAAAGAGAATTGAAAGGGTGTTCGGAGTTAGTGATTGGGTGTATTTAAGGCTTGTTCCTTATCAGTACATGTCCTTGTCTTCTCATTTAGTTCACAAATTACAACCCAGATTCTATGGTCCTTTTGAAATCATGGCTAAAGTGGGGACAGTAGCATATAAGTTGAAATTACCTGATACTTCAAAACTACACCCAGTTTTTCACGTTTCCTGTTTAAAAAAGCATATGGGAGATCAAGTGCAGCCGTCTGTGCAAGTACCAGTTATTACTAAAACTGGCATGCATATTGCAGGATGTACCAATGGCTATCTTAGATAGGAGAATGGTGAAGAAAGAACACACTGCTGCTACAGAAGTGCTGGTGCAGTGGCTAAATCATACCAAAGAAGATGCTACTTAGGAGAATTACCATGAACTCAAATCCAAATTTCCAGATATTGCAAACTAGTGAAGTATCTATGTGTCTTGATTCATTCGAGTTGTATTTTGTTCCTTGTAGATTCTGTTTGCTACAACTTGGATATCAGGTTCAGTTTGAAGGGGGAGTATTGTTATGATGCCAAGTGGCATCATCTAGTTTGTCCAAATGTACAGCCAAGATGGCTAGCTAGTTGATAAGACTGTTATGTTTGTTAGAATTGTTGTCAAGTTGTATTCGGTTAAACTGTTAAGAGGGTTGCCTAGTGAGCAAGGTACTAGCTAGTATATAGGAAAATATCTGTAAGAAGAATGTGTTGTGTAATTGTTTGTTGTATGAAATATTAGTAAGTTTGTATACAATATATGAAGAAGTAGAGCTCGGGTTTTAACACTGCGCTTGTTGAATTTAATGAAATTAAATTAAATTTATAAAACAAAAATGAACTTGATGATATATTTTTTTTTGTTGGTTAGGAAAAATGAACTTGACGATGAAAGTGAGTTTTTAGGAATAAGAGGGAACAAGTTTTTATTTAACTATTATTATATTATCCAGAGATGAATGGGGTCAGGGTTGCAAGCTCATTTTTGTTTTCTCCATCACTGAAAAATCTTTCTAAAATTTTGGCCTTGTTTTGCCAATTCCCTTGAATGAAATTGAACCTTTTGCAAAGCGTTTGCAGTTATTTATTTATTCATTTATTTATTTTACGATCAAAGTCTTTGTTTCTTATCTTCGAAGTTGATTCCAACTTTTGTTTTTTGTCGCTGTATTGAATGAACTGAAGTCAACATAAATGAGAGTCAGCTTTTATGTTTTTTTTTTGTTTTTTTTGTTTTTGTGGAAACTGAGTCTATTTTTATGTTAATTAAGGATAGATGGATTAATTTCCAAGGGGCAAGGGCTACTTAAAGTTTGAGTAGCCTTGAAATTTAGTGTGTGTTTTGGGTTTAATTCAAGAATTGACTGCAAAAGAGAATTTTGTGGCTCATGAACAATTCGTACATGCAGGTTCAAGAATAGTGTATCTGTAATAATCAACTTATGTACTGACTTAGGACTTAAGAGCATGCATGCTTGTGACTCAGGACATGCTCGTGAATCTGTGACTGTTTCGTGTTGTTTGATTTGGTATTTTTCATATTTTTAAAGTTGGATTGAGGAGGTTGCAGGGTCTTTCTTCTCTTTTGTATTGTTTTCCTACCCGAAGAAGAATTTCCGTTTGTGTAATCAAAACCTACAAATTTCACATCTCAGTCACTACAATGTTGAAGAAAATTCTCGACCTCACTTACCAACTCGACTGTGGTTTTTTTTCTTTTGTGGTTATGTCAGAACACAGAGTATATGAAATGTGAAGCCATGAAATTAGACAGAAAGAAATCATTGTTTGATTTTGTTTACTCCTAAGAAAAAGAAATTGCAACTACAAAGCACCCCATTTACGTAAGAGCCAAAGCACACAAGTCAACATCCAATAGATTGTAATGGTGGAGTTGAAGAAAACACTTGCAAGGTAAAACATAGGAAAGAGCATTCTCATGTAATCAAATTACTGATAAAAAAAACATAGAAATAAGAAAAGTATCGAAAAATATTTGTGCTGATAACTATTGACAGATGGCCGACTAAACTTGAGAGAGATGAGTGCTTTATGTATTCTAATCATGATGGACTTTCTTGCCTTACAAGTAATACAAAGCTTATGAGAATTTGATATCCAAATCCTATTGAGATTCCTACTTTAATTTTACACTATAAGGATCGATGGCACCATTGAGTATGTGCAATTTCAAACCATGCCATTCTACAGAAAGATACAATTTTTTTTTTTTTTACTTTTTCTTTTGTAATGTTCTGTTTATTCACTGGGGAAAATATATCAAACCCATGCCATTGTACTGCTTGGCGTACAATGGACAAATAATTATATTCAGTGTATTTTTTTGGTAATCAAGGAACACATTTTGTTCGGCAGCAAACAAATGCATGAAAGTACAATGAGCCATAGCACATAAGGGAAACTTATTTATAGGAAATACCCACTTTCTTTGATTCTCAGGTAGTCAAAGGATCCAGAGCAAGCAATTCACCACAGGTTACCATACGTAATGGCTTCTACAAATTCAACTTTTGAGTTGAGAGGAGTTGAGAAACTTGTTTCATTTTTTGGATGAGATTGTGGACTGGGATGCAAGCATGAAAATGCAATCTTCACAAGAGAGAGAACTTCCATGCTTGATGCGTTGGAGGCGAAATGCATTGATCCAGAACATCCACGATCAACATTTGATGGGCTAGCAATGCAGATGATGATGATGAGGATGAAGAAGGTACTGATGATAATGATGAGAACAAATCTCCTGGATGCCTCCACATGATTGTTTCCAATGTGACCATTCCAAAGCTATAAACATCGCATTTTTCGTCCACTTCCATTTTATACGCATGCTCTGCTTAGAATAAGCTCATTGCAGCGGGATTATTTCTATGGGTATATAATACACTAAATCAGAGACTTTAATGTTTAGAACATTTTGTCATCATGAAGAAAAACAGACGAGAATTTTTTTTGGATCACCAATTAATCTTAATACGAAAGAACCAGATTCTGGATCAGCAGTAACAACCAAATTATCCTATACATAATCTCAAAGCTCTATTCCAAATCAAAGGATGTAAGTCCTGCCTAACAACAAAAAAGAATAATAAAATTAATAAATTTATGCAAGATGTCAAAATCATTTGACTAAAAGAAAAAAACAAAAGAATACATTGAACAAAGAACAACTTTACCTGGTGCAACATATCCATATGTGCCTCTAACGGCAATCTAACTAGTTGAGTCTCGATTCAAAGACTTAGCAGTGCCGAAGTCTGAAACAGAGGTCTCATATTCAGAATCCAGCAAAATGTTGTTGCTTGATATGTCCCGGTGCAAAATTGGTGGCACGACATTGTGGTGCATGTATGCCAAGGCATGAGCTACACTATTAACAATATTCACCCTGCTTTTCCACCTCACATCTTTATCTTCTTTATCTTTGCTCAAAACTTTAGTCAAGCTACTTCTTTCAAGAAACTCGTACACCAAGAATGAGTGTCAGTGGTGCAAACAAAAACAATAAAGCTTCACATTGTTTTGGTGTATTATATCTGTCAATGCTCTTATTTCATTCAAGAATCCCTTCTCCAAAATGTTCTCGCCATCCTACAAGTGATGGAGTTTCTTCACAACCACCATGTTAGCTTATGACAAATTTGCTCTATAGACGCTTCCTTGTCCTCCGCTCCCGATGCAATATATGGAATCAAAGTCTTTTGTCGCCCGTATGGTTTCCTCATACGGAGACAATTGTAAAGAAAGCACAAAGAAGGAAAACTGCTACTAAAAGGGTGAATGTGATTACAATTACCCGTTTGTGGTCTTTTCTTGAGCCAAGCGTACAGGGTTGCAAAGATCTAACATTGCCATCAATCTTTTGTTCCCATGTAAGGCTCATGTAAGGCTTCAAGAAGAGCTTCTCGAAATGCTCTATTGTTGGGAAGAGGACCTTCCAATTCATTGTCAGATATATCAACATATGACAAGCCGTCATGCCTTCAAAACTTGATGGTATGAAACCCGAAAGATTGTTCTGGGAAAGATTGAGTATCTCCAAACTCTCCATTTTTGGTGATTTCTGATGGTATGCTACCTTCAAGTGAGTGCCAACTTAAATCATGTTCGGTCAACCGAACTAACTTCCCCAATTTAAGTGGAATTCGTTGACAAAATTTGTTGCTAAAATTCATATGGTACTGTGGATGCAAATTTCCGTTTTCTTTTGATTGACAAAACTGCACCTGCAAAACAATCAACACCTTTGGTCAAACACCAAAAACCTCACGCGCCTACGATGAGTGTGAGTAGTGTTGGTCAAAGGACATCTGATGCTTAAGTCCGAAACTTTGAGGGAATAAGTGTTTAGCTTTTCTGGGGTAGCTAAAGCTTACTGAATTTTGGAGATAAAGTGGGTATTTATAGGAGATGAGAGGGGTGGGGGTTGGCCCTTTAGGGTTTATGGGTGGCAGGCCCTTTAGGGTTGGATTTTTGGTGGGAATATTCCAAGATATTTGTGTAAATAATATCTTGGAATAATTAAATAAATATCCTAAATAGATAATTAGGATTACTTACTTGAAAAGGACCTTTGATTAGGAATGTATTTATGATAAGAATAAGGAATTATCCTATCATAAATACCTTTCACTTTTCCTACTGGTAGGTGTGCCTTGAGCAGTCGTGGTCCTCTACCTGCTCTACCTTAGCTACGTGTGATGAATGTGAATGCTCCATGCTCATTTAATAGGGGCAGTCTTGTCCTTCTTGGGAAATTATCCACGTGTCCACTCTATATTTTTTGCTCCACAAATACCCCCACATTTGCTAGGTTGCTCGCAAGAAAAGGCAGGAGGTGTAGGAATCCAAAGCTACATAGTTAGACATGGAGTTTGTGTCCCAATGTGATGTAGATTCCCACTTTGACTTGGAAGTTAAATTCTTCTAGAAAAGGGATTTTAATCACCACTATAATCTATTTAAGCCTGCCTTAAGTAGGGTATTAAATAAACTTGGAGATAAATTAAAATTTCCGCAAGAAAGAAAGAAAGCCAGAGGATATTTGTTCATTTTCCCTACCAATCTCCTTCCCTTGCCTGTGCAAATAATTATGTTCCGTTGTTTTTCTTCTTATCCACGCCGCACCAAGGTAAGAAAAATTTAATTTTCTCATTCTTCTTGATTTTTCGAAACCTCGGGGCTTGAAAATTTTACCTGACAAAGGTCGAGGACATGGGAAATTGTGCAGCCGTGGGGCTACTGTGATGCTGCCATAGCAGCTAGGCTGCTGCAAATGGCTTGGTCTGGTAAGACATTGAGGGGTTGGTGCAGAGCGGCTCGACTGGCTAGGCTAAGTGCTAAGAAGAAAGGCTAGTACGAGCTGGGCCTTCCATGTGACTGGCGTTGGGCCAGGGCCTATGTGCTGCTCGTCCTTGGGTAAGTGGACCTGGACGCTGGTCCTAGCCTACTCGACTTGGGCCTATGTAGTGATCGAGGGTGGAAGAGAGGCAGCATTTGGGCGCTTGCCCTTCCTATCTTGCGAATTGGGTTGCTTAGTCTCTAAGCTGCTTTATACTTTTTGTTGAGCTACTTTCTGATTTGTGTTCCATTATTTATGTAGATTCAGAATTCGACTCAACCCCAAGACTTCTCCAGACATGAAGAAGGTGCACATCATTTTGGGGATCCCTACTGAATATCGTGAGTGGCTCTGGCTGCTCAATCGTCTTCGTCAAGAGAAAGGTAGGCTACCCCCGAATGAAGAGCTCAAGCAGATTAAGGTTGAAGCGTTAGCTCGGCCGATTACTGTTATGGAGCCTGTTGCTAGTGAAGGTGGGAGAAAGAGATTTTCGTCGCCTGCTTGAGAGCTGTCAGTGGAGAAGAAGTCGGAGACTTTCTCTGCTGCTCGCGAGGCTCCGTCCACTGCTAGTAAGCTTGTGATTGATTTAACTTCTTCCAAGGGGAAGAAAGAGGTTGCTGGATCTGAGCCTGTGAAGTCTGCTACTCCGAGGGTTACTAGAATAATCGCTGACAAGATTGCACAGCAGAGGAGTTTTGCCCTGCCCCTTATGTCTAGATTTATTCCGAGACAGCCTTCAGTGTCCAAGTCCTATTCAATTTCAGAGAAGCGTGCAACGGTGAAAAGCGTGGATGGTGATTCCACTGCCAAGGCAGCATAGGGCAGACCATTCTTGTTGAGAAAGAAGCACTTGCCAGCATGAGCAGCTGTGAGAAGCCTGCCAAGCCAGCCTTAGGCGAGTTTTTTGAGATCCATACGCTGTTGAACCCTAATCTGCTTTAGGACACAGAAGCATACGCTAAGTTCGTTGATGGTGTAAGCAAGGTTGTCGACTCTGGTTTCTTCGTGAAGCGCGATGCTCATTCTAGGAGGAGTTCCCTACTTGATATGATGTAGAAATCTATGATTTGGGCAGCCGAGTACAAGCATATAGAGCAGGATTACGCCAAGGTTGCTAGGGAGATAACAACAATGGTAGTAGAAGCTTGCTCTGCTGCTGAGAAAATTAGAAAGTTGGAGTCTGAACTTGCCTTTTTGAAGGATCTGATACCTCTGCTCCGACTGCTCTGTAGCTTGAGACATCTCGCCAAGAGATTAGTGACTTGAAGGCTTAGCTTGACCCAATCCAGGGGAAGTACAGCGTTGTAGACAAACAGATTGATCTCTAAGTGATGCTAGTGCAAGAGCTCGAACGTGCCATTTCAGAACTTCAGTATGCCTATGATGCAAAAGACATAGAGTTGCTCGCCATGCATAATGACGTGGTTCAACTCAAGAAGGCTACTAGTAGACTTAATTCCAAGGAAATTAAGCTGCAATGAGCATTGTCTACTTGCGAGAACCTGAAGAATGAACTAGATGAATTGCAGAGTGCTCGTACTAACCTGATTGAGGATAATAAGCAGTTGAAGAGTGAGAAGTCCAATCTTGAGGTTGCTCTTGCTCAGGGTCAAGCTGAGTTCTACAAGCTTGCCTAAATAGATCATTTCTTTGGCATGCCGTTTGACTACGCCTTTTCTGAGAAGGACTTCGAGCTTTTTGTTATTTCTCCAGATAATCTGCTTAAGTTTTCCTTCAAGAGCACCGTTGGTGGAGCAAGATAAGTGCAGCCGAAGGTGGTGCCGCCTAGGCAGGGGCGGCTGGTTATAGTACTGCCCAGGATGGGGCAGTTATAGATGAAGTGTGGGAAATTGATGCTACCGGGAACGATACGGCTGCTGAAAATGTCCAAGCTGCTGATGAGTAGTCATTTTTTTATAGACTTTAGGATTTACTTTCTTTTCCTTTCTTGCTTTGCTTTTTCCTTTACTTGGACTCTGTCGGCCTTCAAGCCAGTTTACCAATTTGCTAGAAATCAATAAACTGTTTTTCTTCGTTTTACCTCATCCTTGTCTTTGTCCTTGCTTCAAGCTTTAACTGTAGAATGAACAATTGAGTAGGCTGCTTTGAACAAAGTAGTCAAGCCCATCTTCATTACTTTAGGCGCCAACTTCGGGTTATCTGATGTGAACCTTCGCTTGCTTGAGGAATCTTTTGAAACTTCTAACTTGTAGGGCCGAATGACCTCCGTAGTTGCAAGTTTTGTATCGCTGGTCCACTAGATCTTTAACCACAAGGTCATTAGCGAAGCGTGCTACTTTTTAGTAAGTAGATGGGCTTGCACGACCTATGTAATTGTCGATCTAGGCTTAGGGCCTTTGCAAAGTTGTTAACCAAAGCTTCAGCAGCTAAGCGCCTTACTTACAGAAGCGGGCGAGTCTGCAGGAATGCTCGGTTGTTAGCTTTGATCTTCTAAGGTGTTGAATTGCTGATCTTTATCTCACGTAGTAGCCCTTGACCATAGGCTGCTTCGCTGGTCGTCATTTCTTTTATCCGTTAAGTTGCGTGCCCTGCTTTACAACGTACTAAAGATTGTTGGGACACAAATTCTCTACTCTTCCACATCAAAAGTGCGTGATTCTTTGGAATTTTACGGGCAGTGGTTCGAAAGAACGCTTTGCACTTTATGTAACCAATTACGTAGGTTGCGTAGCAAGTAGCACAGAACTTTAGGAATCAATGTGAACCTAATAGGTTGTTCTGCGCTAGGTAGTGCATATGCGCGTTAACCTTTTAACCTTACATAAGATTGTACGATTGTATAGGTTTAAGCGGCTAAATGCTTGAAAGGTGTATCGTAGACAGTCTTCCGAAAACTGTAGGCTGCTCATTGAATTGGCAGCGGTTTTAGGGTTCCAGAGATACGCAAGTTGGCCACATAGAAGATGCTCAACCACTTATGCTAGCTGGTCATATCAAGCGTGCTCAACCGCGTAAACCCTGTGCATCCAGCCGGAGCTAGAATTCCATATCCTCATAGAGATTACCTATGTATTGCACTAAGGATGCTCAGCTACGAATGCTAGCAGGTCACATCGCGGATGCTTAAAAGGGATGTCTCTCTTACGGGTAGAGGAATATTATTCTGTACCACGAAGATCGTTAGTTGGTCAAATACAAGATGCTCAGTCAGGGTTTCCAGCAGTTGGTCATATCAATGATGCTCAACTACGGTCTATCTTCGTAGGTAGCCATCCAAGGGGCAAGCTTTATAGCGTACCTTCTCCGTTATAGCGTACCTTCTCCGTCTTTGAGGCCCGGGTCCACATAGATAAAGCCAAAAGCCTAAAATCCTTCAGTTTAGCTAAGTCTTGAAAAAGACCATTGTGGCTAGTTCTAGGGATACCGGCGTAGGCCATCTTGCTTTAGTTACACCAGAGTAGTCCAACCCATCCACGTTTGGATATTCGAAATGCGTAGTTTACCTTCTCCCAAATGGAGAGCATGACTGGTCCTCGGAAGGGGGTGCAATTACTACCATAAGTCCCTGATTGGGGGCAATCTTTGATGAGGGTAGGAGTAGACAGTTGTTGCAAGTATGTAATTGAGCCAAGTGATGAATAACTTCAGAAACCTTCATTGAAAAATAAAAGAAAAGATATCGAACTAAGCTGAAAGGCAGAAACTGCATGACAACTGGATAGTCCTCGGCTTGCGAGGTAGTGCTTGTCGAGCTGCTTGAGCCTTCGAGCTTTATTCCATCCGAATAGGGCTTAGGGTGAAATGAGAGGTCATGCGTAGTAATTCCATAGGCTGTAGGCATTCCACTGCTTGTCGATTTCTTTATCATTCATGGTGGTAAGAGTGTAACTACCTTTACCGCTTACTCTGTTGATCTTGTACGGAGCTTCCCAGAAGGGATTTATCTTTTTGGAGCTTTTTCTGCAGGTAGTGATGAAAGCTTTTCTCAGGACTAGGTCTCTACACTAAAACTGTCGGATCTTCACCATTTTGTTGCAGCTAGAAAAGAGCTGCTACTGGTAGGCTGCAATGCAGGTGATAACCTTCTCGTGTTCCTCTTCTACCAGATCTAAGTTTGTGGCCATCTTCTTTCTGTTCTGCTCAATGCTTTGTAGTATAATACTAATGCTTGGCACAATGACGTTAGGAGAGATGATTGCTTCTGAACTAAATGTCATGGAGAAAGGAGTTTCACTAGTTGCTCGTCGTTTGGTAGCCCACAGAACACAGGGAAATTCGTTTGGCCACTTTCCCTTTTTGTCTGTAGGGATTTTTTGAGGCAGTCGAGGATTGTCTTGTTGGATGCTTCTGCCTACCCGTTGCTTTATGGATACCTCGGGGTAGACATGTATTGCTTGATGCCATTTTTATGGAAGAACTTCACCAAGTCTTTGCCCACGAATTGCAAGCCATTGTTAGTGACAATAAATTGTGGGATGCCAAATCAACAGATGATGTTCCTCCATATAAAGCACTCGATGTCTAATTGAGTAGTGATGGTCATGGGCTCAACTTCTACCCACTTAGTGAAGTCGTTGGTAGCCATGATCATCATGCCCTTGCCTCAGTAGCAGGCGGCATAAACCCTACCAGGTTGATTACCTATTGCATTAATTTCCATGGGCTTGTCTGCGGATGGAGTTTGCTAGCTAGCAGTGCTGGTACAGGCTTGACGTGTTGGCATCTGTCACACTTTTGAACAAATTCCTTAGCGTCTTGATGCACGATGGGCCAGTAGTAGACATCGTTGAAGAGCTTATGTGCTTAATATTAGCCTATTGAGTGGTTTCCATAAACTTCTCCGTGGATCGAGCTCAAGACTTTCAAGTCGTTGAGAGGTGCTAGGCAGCGGAGATGTGGCCTTGAAAAAGATCTTCGGACAAGAATGTCATTCCACATGTAGTAGCGTGCTGCCTTTGTTTTGAGCTTTTTAGCTTCTAATCTTTGTGCAGGGAGTATTCCATTAACTGGTAGTTGACAATGGGATCTTGCCAGCTTGAGGTTGTATTGACTTGTAACACCTCGACTGCTAATTTTTTTCTTATGCTCGACTTTCCTAAATACTTAATCTGGATGGAGCGTTTGAATTGATAGTCTAAAGTGGAACCTAACGCTGCTAGTGGGTCTGCATGAACGTTGTCTACCTGATGCACCTGTGTGAGGGTGTAAGTCTGAAACACCTCAAGCTATTTTTGTACCTTCTAGAGGTATAATGCCATCTTTGGATGCTTTGCTGCATACCCCGGTAGTTTGGCTAGTGATGAGCTGAGAATTGGAATAGATTGCAAGCTTCTTGACTGCCAAATCTTGTGCCATTCGGAGGCCTTCCAATAAGGCTTCATACTTTGCTTCATTGTTTGATGCCTTGAAGCCTAAAGTGATTACCTGCTCGAGCATCAAGCCGTTTAGGGTGATAAGAACCAAAGCCTGCTCTAGAGCCCTTGTACTTGGATGAACCGTCAATGTGTAAGCGCCAAAAGTTCTTGTCAGGAAAAGCTAGTGCGGCCAAGGCGTGCTCAGTTGCTTCATGGGCGCCTTTAGGCTGTGCTGTTGTGTCTTCTAGGCTGGGAGTGAACTCTACTATAAAGTCTGCCAAGGCCTGAGCCTTTATCACTATGCAGAGCCTGTAAGCCAAGCTGTATTGGCCAAGTTCCAATGCCCACTTCATCAATCGTTGAGAAGCGACTGGACCATGTAAAATAGATCGTATAGGATACTGAGTCATGACGATAACTATATGTGCCTCAAAGTTTGGTCTGAGCTTCCGAGCTACAACAAGTAGTGCCAAAATTAGCTTTTTAATCCTCGAGTATCTTGTTTCCGCATCGATGAGAGCTTTAGAAGTGTAGAATACTGGCAGTTGGTCCCCCAACTCTTCTCATATGAAGGCAGAGCTTACTACTACTATCGAGATTGACTGTATGGCTGCTTCTCTTCGTCTGCTGTGCTGCCTGCTATGACGTGAAATAGAGGATGCTCCTTACGGGCCTAGCAGCAAATGAATGCTTCACCTGGAAAATCGCCTATCATTTTAATCGGAGCATAGACTTAACCATGAGTGCACACTTGCTCGTGGGCCTAAACGAGAATGAATGCTCATCTACACACTTAGTTGGGGAGAAAATGTTTTCCCAAAGGCACAAGCGGGAGCGCACACTGCCTGATTGGCCGACGCGTGGTTGGTGAAGTGGTTGCTTGCTCGGCACGTGGTTTGTCCAGCTTGGCCCCAAGCTGGAGACGCGTTAAGCTTACGCTATGCTGCAGCTTAGGCTACCTCGGTCTGGGTAGCTCACGTTCAAGTGAAGGAGGTATCTGGGCCTGTGTCTGCTGGCTACTTATGCCATGGGTCTTCTGCCCTAGGGTTTCCTAGCCATGAATCGGGGTTGCCCCATGGACCACTGTAGCCGCGGCTGACACTGTTGGCATAGCCACGGCACCTCGTGGTGGCAAATGAGCGGTCATTGTTGTGGTAAGCCTTGAGGGGCGACAGCGTAGAGCCACGTTGCGATCTCCAACGTTTGGTCTATGTCCTTCAACGTAGAAGGTCCCATTGGTTGTAGTTTCTGAATTTCTTGCCATCATAGTTGTGGATCTACGAGCGAAGAAAGTTGAAAGCGAGAGTTTTGTTCGAGTCTTCAAATCAGGGCTCTCAATGAAAGCACCAATTTGTGGATGCAAATTCTTCCTTTCTTTGATTGACGAAATTACACCTGCAAAACAATCAACACCTTTGGTCAAAGACCAAAAGCCTCACGCGCCCATGATGAGTTGGGAGGGGTTTTGGTTAAACGACCTCTGATGATTAAGCAAGAAACTTTGAGAGAATACTTTTTTGGCTTTCCTGGGGTAGCTAAAGTTTACTGAATTTTTGAGATAAAGTGGGTATTTATAGGAGAGAGTATAAACAGAGGCCGGCCCTTTAGCTTTGGATTTAGGTGGAAATTTTCCAAGATATTTGTCTAAATAATATCTTGGAATAATTAAATAAATATCCTAAATAGATAATTAGGATTACTTACTTGAAAGAGGTCTTCTCTGATTAGGAGTGTATTTATGATAAGAATAAGGAATTATTCTGTCATAAATACCTTTGACTTTTCCTACGGGCAAAGGTGCCTTAAGCAGTCGTGGTCCTCTGCCTGCTCTACCTCAGCTGCATGTCGTGAATGAGAATGCTCTTGCTTATTTAATAGGGGCAGTCTTGTCTTTCTTTGGAAATTATCCACTTGTCAGCTCCATGATTTTTGGGATTATTTTTTGCTCCACAGGTACTGTCTCATAAAGTCACCTAGAATACTCACAATTGACCTATTGAATTTGTTCGATGACAAGTCGAGATATTCAAGATCAATCAATGATTCAAATTCAAAGGGTGTATGGTCTGAAAATTTATTTCCATTCAACTTCTGCAAAGAAGTCATTCTTTCGAGTTACTTGGGAACTGCCCTAACTAAGCGATTTGAAGAAAGATCGAGTACATGAATTTTTGGTGCACTGACAATTTGAGGAGGTATGCTACTAGTAAGGTTGTTTCCCGCAATTAGTAGGGTTTCTAATTATAGGCATTGTCCCCAGTTTTGTGAGATTTTCCCATACAAGTTATTGTGGCTAAGATCTATAAAATTAAGATTTAAATAGACACCAAAACTTTCGGATATATTTCTTATCAATTTGTTCATGCAGGTTTTCAAGCTTTTGGGGATTCGACCAGTCAAATGGTTGTTTTGTACTGAAATGTTTGTGAGTTGTCCATCGTGGCAAATATTTTTGGGGCAAACAACCAGAAAATTGGCTTTTGTCCAATTTAAAGTTCTAAAAGGTGCTAGGCACTAGTCGGACGGTGGGCTGGGACCTAGTTCCTAGGTTCCTAGGCGAACTAGGCAGATTTAAGTAATATATCATATAAATTAATTCAATTTACTATATAATATAAATAAACATTGACACTATATTAATTTTTTTTAAATAAAGAATATATATAGTGTTGTAGCCTATTTTATCTGACAAGGGGAATGGGACCAGTGGCAAAGAGAAAAGAGAAGAGAGATATGTTTGTAGAATTGTATAGAGGAATGTGTGTGTTATTCCCTTTACGTAGTGCCTTTATTTATAGTAATAAGATGGAGAAGAAATCCTTCATCCCCAAGGAATACAAGTCCATATAGGAAAGCATAACTAGAATCAAATTTATTCTCGGATTTACACAATCAAACTTAAACTAGGAAGGTTTACAACACCCCCTTTGAGTGTGTAAATACTCAAGGTAGATTCGGCATCTTGTAGAAGTTGAGGAAGTCGACTCGTCGGCACTGATTATGGGAACACGCTATTCTCAATAAGGTAGGAACTTGCATCAGGAAGTAAGTCCCACCAAAAAATCCTATGGCTATGGTAAAAACCCAAGTAGCGACAAAACCCATAATCTAAGGAAAAATGAGTGAGAAATGCAAAGTCAAATGAAACGTCTACGGGACGTCATCAGGGATATGATCAGGCTATGGTGGGTGCCTTGTTAAAACCTAGTTAGGTAGCGAAAACCCAGTGGGAAAAAATGCTCCTAATCGTAGGGAAAAAATGCTCTTAATCGTAGGGAAAAAAAGTACATTAAGATTGCGGTGCCTCCAACGGTAAAGACATAACCCGTTTGAGAGTGCGCCTTGTGCGGGTCAGATAAGTATCCTACGTCAGGATAACCAACAAGGTAAGAATCAGCTTGAGAAGCAGGGGGTGCAGCATCACTTGAGTATTCGTAAGGATAGAACAAGCCCAAATCCGTAGTACCCTTAAGGTAGCGAAATTTGTTTTTAACACCAGTCCAGTGTATGCGTGTTGGTGCATTACTGTATCTTGCCAAAAGATTCACAACGAAGGAGATGTCAGGTCTAGTGCATTGAGCTAAGTACAATAAAGTGCCTATCGCACTTAGATAAGGAGCTTTAGGCTCCAAAATATCTTAATCATCCTCCTTTGGACGGAAGGGATCTCGTTTTGCATTTAGCGATCGAACGACCATAAGAGTACTCGAAGGCTTCGCTTTATCCCCCTTAAAGCGGCGCAACATCTACTAAGATTCCATCTGAATGATGCTCTATCTCGAGACAGAGACATTATCAAGTCATTCCTAGATCTTTCATCTCAAGTTCCGACTTCAGGTGCGCGACAGTTCTCGCGAGCTCTTCAGGAGTTCTGATAAGGTTCATGTCATCGACATATACTGCAACTATCACCAAAACCGGAATGTGACTTCTTAATGAACACACAAGGGCATAGTTTGTTGTTCACATATCTCTGAGTAGTCAAATACTCACTCAGAGGATTATACCACATTCTTCCAGGTTGCTTCAAACCGTAGAGTGAACGCCTCAGCAGAATTGAGAGCATGTTCCAGGGTTTGGAAATATTTGATCCAATCAATGTAAGTCCTTTGGGAACTTTCATATAAATTTCTGTATCAAGATCCTCATAGAGATACACAGTTACTACGTCCATCAGCTGCAAATTCAGTTTTTCAGAAACTACCAAACTAATAAGGTAGCGAAAAGTAATCACATCCGTAACGGGTGAATAAGTTTCATCATAGTCAATCCCGGGGTGTTGTGAGAAGCTTTGCGCGACAAGATGAGTTTTGTAATGCATAATTTCGTTCTTCTCATTATGCTTCCTAACGAAAACCCACTTGTAGCCAATGGGCTTCACATGTGGAGGAGTAGGAACTACAGGTCCAAACACCTTACGTTTTGCAAGCGAATCGAGTTCGACTTAGATTGCTTATTTCCAATTTGACCAATTGGTTTCACGTCGACATTCATCAACAGAACGGGGTTCATTGTCATCGCTCAACATGATCTCAGTAACTATTGCATATGCTAATGCATCGTCGATGATCATCTCATTTCTACACCACACATCATCTAAGCTAGCATAATAGATCGAAATCTCACGATTCTCAAGAGGTGGATTCGTCTCTTTAAGGACGTTTTCGTAATCTAGAATTTCCTTATGAGTTGGATAAAATGAGTAAGCGACAGTCAGATTCACGGTAGGCTCTTCAGGTGCTTATGTCGTGGGTTTCCTCTTCTGAGGGTGTGAATCGTTTGAACCAAGAGGTCTACCACCCTTATATACAGGGGCAGATGATTGGCTAGCTGCTAATGTATGTGAATCACCAAAATTGGTGTCTCGGGCCTCTAGGAGGGAAGTCCGTCGTACATTTGGTACATCCATCTTTGCAAGAACATTCGCAGTTAGAAAATGTGATCTTGTCACTCACGTTAGATCAGTGAAAGCATCTGGCATACTCTGAGCTATGGTCTGGAGATCTAATATGCATTGTACTTTAGTTTCAGACTGAGAAGCCACGATCGGGAACTTGGTACGTATGACCAACCGATTGAGCAATCATTTGTAAGCGCTTAGTGAATGCCTCTGCCAGGCCGTTATGGGTGTGAACATGGGGTACTAGATGTTCAACTTCAACCCCAACCGACATGTAATAGTCATCAAAAGTTTTATATGTGAATTCTCTAACATTATCCAATTGAATATATTTGATCGGATAATCAGGATGGTAAGCCCTAAGCTTGATAACCTGAGCTTGATGTTTGGAGAATCCATCGTTCCTTGTGGACAACAAGCACGCATGTAACCAATATGTAGAGGCGTAAACCAAAACCATAAAATATCTAAATGGTCTGCATTGAGGGTGAATTGGTCCATAAATGTGCCCCTGAATCCTTTGTAGAAAAATAGGAGGATTCAAACAAATCTTGTTATAAGATGGCTTAGAAATAAGCTTTCCCATTGAACATGTTTGACATGTGATTCCTTGAATCGAACCTAAACTTTGGGTTAATGGATGCCCATGTAATGATTTAACGATACGGCGCATCGCTATTCGTCCAGGGTGGTCCCAGAGGTAGGGTCAGCCGCATAGTGGCTTTATATGGGGCGTATGGTCGTACTATACAGACCACTCGGGATACGCTCCATCTTCTCTAGAATACACTTTTGGTCATATTCGTTGGAAGTTATGCACAGAAATTTGACCCCATTTTCTACATAGGTTTCAGAATGGTAATTATTATCTCTAATGTCCTTAAAACTTAACAACGTTCTTCTGGAATGTGGAGAATAAAGTGCCTCATCAATGGTCAAAATTGTACCATTGGATAACATTATACATGCTTTACCGTATCCTTCGATCAGGTTGGATGGGCCTGAGAGGGTTGTCAGAGGTGCATTCTTAGGTATGAAGTTAGTGAAATAGATGCGTTCGCACAAAATGGTGTGCTTGGTTGCACTATCTGCCAAACAACTGACTTCCCCACTAGTCATAGCTAGAATGAAAATTAATTTGAATCGGTCACATGCATAAAAATTCTTAAAAACAAATATCCATTCAAAGTAATTTAAGTATTCAAGGATGGAAATTAATTAAAAACTTCATATCCAAAAGACAAATCACCAACAAATAATCCAAATATAAAGGAAAAGTTTTCAAAATTAACCAAAAAATAGAAGGGGGGTTCGGCCACTAGGTGGAATTCAGCCCCATTGTCTAAATTTCAACTAGAAAAATAGTTTATGTCTTGAAAGTTAGAAACCTCCATTTTGGTACTCTCTGGTTCGTCCACTTGCATAAAGTTTGATTTAAACTTCTTACGACAAGAATGATATTCAGCTACAACCTTCTGGGGAGCATGGTAAACATGGGACCAATGGTCATTTGAACCACAGTGATAGCACATGTCCGCATCCATGGTTTCAGGTGCTTTGCCCTTGTTCTTGAAGTTTGGGGCCTTGGGAGCGAGGTTAGGGCGCTTCTAGGCTTTGTTTCCTCCCTTAGATGGGCCTTGGCTCTATTAACCTCGATGGGATGGCTTCTGGCCACCCCTACCACGCCTTTTTTGGCATTTTGGGTGTTGGTTCATGTTATAGTGTGCTTCAGGCACAACAGTCACCGCAATAGGTCAAGCTTGATGATTCTTCATCAATAGCTGATTCTTTTTTTCAGCGATAAGTAAAACAGAGATCAAATCTGAGAACTTAGTGAACTTCTGAGCTATATATTATTGCTGCAGGACAATATTAGTAGCAGAGAAGGTCGAATAAGTCTTCTCTAGGATATCCTTTTTGGTCAAAGTCTCGATACAAAACTTGAGAAGTGATTAGATTCGACAAACTTCAAAGTTATATTCATTCACAGACTTAAAGTCTTGAAAGCACAAATGCTACCAGTCATGTCTTGCTTCAGGCAAGAAGATGTCATTTTGGTGATCAAAACGATCAGCCAAAGTGACCCATGGTGCTCATGGATCCTCCTCAGCAAGGTACTCGATTTGCAGTGCATCATGAATATGTCTTCAGATGAAGATCATGGCAGTTGCATTCTCAGCTTCGCCAACTGGGTTTTCCGTCCCATCTTCAATGGCGGGACGTAAATTCTTTGCAACGAGGAAGAGCTTCACAACTTGGACCCATTTGAGGTAGTTCATTCCAGAGACCTCCAGAGCGGTGAAGTCGAGTTTGTTCAAATTCGACATGTTCCTATCACAAAATAAAGGACAAGATGTGATTAGTGTAATGGAGAAAGAAAATCAATCCATTCACATAGGAGTAGAACATTCAGGTTCTAATAAACATGTTTTCAAACAATGCATGATTCTAGAAACTTCAGGTTTCGAAATAATTATGAACTTCAGGTTCATATGCTCCTGCAAACAAGCGCAACTATATATACAGAAATATGCAACAAGAAAATATGCAAATAGAACTTCAGGTCTATAATTATAATTGAATTAATTATTTGGACTTCGGGCCAAATTTAAAGTGTTTGTGAAAAAATTATAAAATGAAAATTGTCTAAAAGAAATAAACAATTAAGCTCGATGCCCAATATAATGGGCTAAAGCCCATGGGTGAGCTGAGCAAATTTGGACCGGGCACCCTAAGCCCAAGCAATAGGCTGGAATGGTCTGATCAGGCCAAGGGAACTTCAGGCCCAATGTACCAAAGGCCCAAGATGGGCATGGTTAAGATGGGACGCGGTGCAGTGCATCGATTCTCCAAGTGCAGGCTGGGATTTGGTACAGTGCAGACACGGGGACACCAAAGCCATATAGGTTGGTGTCATGAGTTGGGCCGAGCCAAGCTAGTAAAACTTTGTTTTTTTTTTTTTCAAGTTAAGTCGAGTGTGGGTTGGGCTTGCAGTAGCGAGCCCAAACAAAAACATTTTCTTCAGCTTGAGTCAATGCCAGGCCCAAAAATAGGATCGGGTTTGGACTAAGAAATCCTAGCAGAGCTAGGGGGCGTCGCCGGGGAAGAAGACTGGTTGCGCCATTACGGGTGGCCAAATCTTGGACAATGAGACTCGGAGGTACCCTTTTGGGTGTTTTCGACCATGATTACGAACAGAGATTGTGAAATCTCAATGATTCAACAAAAAACCCTAGAAATTGAAATCGGGATTTCGAGAAATCCGATGAGATTCGAAGGAATATCAGCCAAGTGACATCGGTGAACTATTTTTAGGTCGTCGGGGAGGTAGCCAAGGTGGCTGGGCATGGCTGCAGGCCATGCGTCATGGTGGTTTTAGGGTAGGCGACACCTTCTGGGCGTTGGTTTTGGTTTTTGGGCCTGAAGCCAAAGCTTCAGGTTGGGTTCTTGGCTTGGGGGCTCATCGACGTGGATGGGTTTTGATGAAACCCTAAACGAATATTTTTTTTTAATTCTAGATTAATTCAATGCATATTTATAGAATTTAATGCATGAACAGTTATTTGATGCAATTCATAGCAATATCAAATTCACATAATTCAACAATTATGAATATAATGCATACACAATTTATGTAGAATGTAAAATTCGAAAACATAAAGTTGGGTCATGCATTATGGTGAATGTTCATACTATCAGGGCTGCAAAAATATAGAGATAAAAACCGTTGTTTTGGAAGAACCTGATTGCGTGATGATATGGATGAACTAGCTTGATGCAAAAAAATCTTCCATGTCAAATTCCTAAGCACAGGTGTAGAAGCGTGTTGATAGCGTGTTGTAGCCTATTTTATCTAACAAGGGGAAGGGGGCCGGCGGCAAAGAGAGAAGAGAAGAGAGATAAGTTTGTAGAATTATGTAGAGGAATGTGTGTGTTATTCCCTCCTACATAGTGCCTTTATTTATAGTAATAAGAGGGAGAAGAAATCCTTCATCCCCAAGGAATACTAGTCCATATAGGAAAGAATAACTAGAATCAAATCTAATCTAGGATTTACACAATCACACTTAAATTAGGAAAGTTTACAACAATCCCCTTTGGGGTGTAGTCAACAAAATGTGGGGTGTCAATAAAAAAACCAATAAAAAATTATTTTAAATAAAATATCATACTCCTTTCCGTCCCAAGGAGGATGAGGAAGAAATTTTAGAGCCTGAAATTCCATACCTAAGTGCAATTGGTGCTTTATTGTACTTGGCTCAATGAACTAGATTTGACATCTCCCTCATTGTTAATCTTTTGGCTAGATACAACAATGCGTCTACACGCAGACACTGGAATGGTATTAAAGATATTTTCTGCTACCTCAAGGGTACGACAGATTTGGTTTTGTTCTACACCCATGAATTCTTGAGAGGAGCCACCGCCCCCTTCAGTCCTCGGGTTGATTCCCGCCTTGTTGGTTAGGCATATGTTGGTTATCTATCTTATGCACATAAGGAATGTTCTCAAACGGGCTATGTCTTTACCGTTAGAGACATCGCTATATCTTGGAGATCTACCAAGCAAACGTTACTTGTGACTTTTTTGAACTATGCTTAGATCCTCGCTCTACATGAAGCATCACGTGAATGCTTTTGGTTAAGAGCAGTCATGGAACATATTCGAAGCACTAGTGCTCTTACTACCGTCGTTGACCTTCCTACGACGATCTTTGAAGACAATGCAGCATGTATTGAGCAGTTAAAGAAGGGATACATCAAGGGAGACAACACCAAGCACATAGCGCCGAAGTTCTTTTATTCTCACCAACAACAATAGCATCAGAACATTGAAGTTAAGAAAATCCATTCCCATGACAACCTGACCGATCTGTTTACCAAGTCATTGCCCAAGTCTACTTTTCAGAAGCTCGTCCAAGGAATCGGTATGCATAAATTATCTGAGTTTAATTGCTTGTAGTTCTTTTATTTGGAAGTTATGTCTAACTTAGGGGGAGTATCCTGAAGCATACTCACTTGATCTTTATGTATTATTTTTCCTACGATTAGGAGCATTTTTCCCATTGGATTTTTGCTACTGAACAAGGTTTTGATGATTGAGTTCACTACTTTCGTCATGTTTGACATTTGTTTTAGACATTATGCATACTTCTCACTTTTCTCTTTAGTCTATGGGTTTTCACCTGCCTTAGGTTTTACCATAGCGAGGTTTGGTGAGTTTTACTACCTATGCACACTTTCTTTATATTAGAGACTCGCATTCGCCCATTGTGCCGACGACTTCATCAACTGTTCTACCTTATATACTGAAGATCTGATGTGGTGTTTTGTTTGAGTATTTCCACACTGAAGGGAGAGTGTTGTAGTCATATTCAGAATAGGAATGTGATTGTGTAAATCCTAGTGTTTACACAATCACATTCCTATTCTAAATATGACTAGGCGGGTGCCTAGGCGGTCTAGGCAGACGCCTCAGTAGGTCTAGGCTCCATTTCTTAATTTTCAAATGCCTAGACATTAATCGGGGCAGGTCCACCGCCTCCCCATGTACTGCAAGCACTTTCTTAGAAAAAGAAAGATTCTTTGTGGAAATTGTAATCAACGCAGACAACATGTCCTTCAACTGTAAAACCATGAATTTTTATTATGGTGGTTGGCATTGAGCTTAAACTTTTTAATTTCCACTAATATCTTAACCTGAATAAAATAGCCAATGCAATGAAACATTGCATCGATCTTATGTGATATTAATGTCTCCAAGTCTTTCTATAATTGGATTGATAAACCCTAAGACATGATAATGCAACTTTTCGTCACATTTTTATTGACATTTGATGAGGAAAAAAAATGTCACATCCCGGCCCGGGCCTCGACCACAACCGGGCACGCCTCCACTGTAGTACGATATTGTCCGCTTTGGGCCTTTCCCACGCCCTCATGGTTTTGTTTTTGGGAACTCACACGAGAAGTGAACTCCCAAAAGGCCTCGTGCTAGGAAGAGGTGGGAATATACATATAAGGATCACTCCCCTGGGCGATGTGGGATGTTACAATCCACCCCCCTTAAAGGGCTCGACGTCCTCATCGGCACACACACGGCCATGGTTAGGTTCTGATACCAAATTGTCACATCTCGGCCCGGGCCCCGACCACAACCCGGGCACGCCTCCATCGTAACATGATATTGTCCGCTTTGGGCCTTCCCCACACCCTCTTGGTTTTGTTTCTGGGAACTCACATGAGAACTTCCCAGTCGGTCACCCATCCTGGGAGTGCTCTTGCGCACTACTCGCTTAACTTCGGAGTTCCGATGGAACCCAAAGCCAGTGAGCTCCCAAAAGGCCTTGTGCTAGGAAGAGGTGGGAATATACATATAAGGATCACTCCCCTGGGCGATGTGGGATGTTACAAAAAATGTTGAACTTAATTTAATATTTATTTTTAACATTTTATTACAAAGAACTTCATAAATTATTTGTTTTTTATTTTTTATTTTAGAGCAAAATCGTGAATTTATATAAGAACAAGGGCTAGTTGGGATTGCTTTGCTTTTTTGAAAAGCTGTTTCAGTTGTGCTTTAAAAATAATTAGCCGTAAAATAAAGTAGTTGAATATTTGGTAAATTGTATTTTCAAAAGTTCCATGAGTATGAAAAATAGTGTAAAAGTTTTTGGTAATTTGTAATGTAAAAGTGACATAATTGTATATAATGACAAAAGGGTATTGGTGATGGTAGCGGCAATGGCAGGGGTATGGTGGTGCTGCTAATAGGGAGGTGTAGTGGTTGGAGTGTAAAGGTAACAATAGTGGTAAGGGTGGTGACAACGTCGGTGGTGGCAGTAGTGGTTATGGTGGATGAAGTTGCTTTGGTGGCAACGACAGAAGTGGGGGCAGTTATGGATGTGGTGGTGGTGGTGGTGACGGTGGTGATGATTGATGATTGATGATTGATGATTGTGGCAGCAACAATAGTGGTTGTATTGGCAATGGTTATGTAAGGTTAGTGTTTGTAGTTATAGTTGGTGTGAGCCACTTTGTTCTCCAAGGGACAATATGTGTGTATAGAAAGATAAATAAAATCATTTTTAAAAACTAATAAGGGTTTAAAGGAATTTAAAATATTTATCAAAAGGCTCAACTCCGTTTTTTATGAAAGTAGTTTTTATAATCAACCTACATGTTGCTTTCATAAGCTGTTGTTTAGAGGCCATTTTTTTTTTTTAAAATAAGCAAGATATTTTGTTTTACCACACCCTTTTTAGTGCTTAACTTTAAAGTGAAGCAACTTTTGGTGAAAAAAGCAATTGAGGCCTAAGAGTATGCATTTTTTTTTCCTTTTTCTTTGGAGGCGTCTACCTGAGGTACTATATTTTTCTTCATTCATTTGCACAAAGATATTTTGGGGCAAGTCTGGTGTCCTTCTTGAATCCAAATTTTTTGTTTTTACAACTAATAAGTACCAAGTAATTTAGCTACATTGTCGAGCATGACACATGTATTCTTAACTTACTCAAAATTACACTTTGATCATTGAAACAAAGGCTTAAGAAGGACAACTAGAATAACATGATATGTAAATGGTGAGTTGTCTTGATAGATAGGATATTACTCTTCAACTGCTTAACGACTAGCCTTTTGTGTTTCATGCATAGAAGTGTCCCAATCTATGAAAACTTTGGCCTTTCCATGAAATTTGATAGCAATTCAAAAATGCCTCTAATTCAGGAAACATTCTTTTGGTAAAAAAGCTGATCAATAAAGTTGGAACTTGGAACACTGTGTTTACTTCATCACATAGGGTACGACAGCGCATAGCCATGGTACCTCGTGGTGGCAAATGAGCGGTCATTGTTGTGGTAAGCCTTGAGGGGCGACAGCGTAGAGCCACGTTGCGATCTCCAACGTTTGGTCTATGTCCTTCAACGTAGAAGGTCCCATTGGTTGTAGTTTCTGAATTTCTTGCCATCATAGTTGTGGATCTACGAGCGAAGAAAGTTGAAAGCGAGAGTTTTGTTCGAGTCTTCAAATCAGGGCTCTCAATGAAAGCACCAATTTGTGGATGCAAATTCTTCCTTTCTTTGATTGACGAAATTGCACCTGCAAAACAATCAACACCTTTGGTCAAAGACCAAAAGCCTCACGCGCCCATGATGAGTTGGGAGGGGTTTTGGTTAAACGACCTCTGATGATTAAGCAAGAAACTTTGAGAGAATACTTTTTTGGCTTTCCTGGGGTAGCTAAAGTTTACTGAATTTTTGAGATAAAGTGGGTATTTATAGGAGAGAGTATAAACAGAGGCCGGCCCTTTAGCTTTGGATTTAGGTGGAAATTTTCCAAGATATTTGTCTAAATAATATCTTGGAATAATTAAATAAATATCCTAAATAGATAATTAGGATTACTTACTTGAAAGAGGTCTTCTCTGATTAGGAGTGTATTTATGATAAGAATAAGGAATTATTCTGTCATAAATACCTTTGACTTTTCCTACGGGCAAAGGTGCCTTAAGCAGTCGTGGTCCTCTGCCTGCTCTACCTCAGCTGCATGTCGTGAATGAGAATGCTTCTGCTTATTTAATAGGGGCAATCTTGTCTTTCTTTGGAAATTATCCACTTGTCAGCTCCATGATTTTTGGGATTATTTTTTGCTCCACAGGTACTGTCTCATAAAGTCACCTAGAATACTCATAATTGACCTATTGAATTTGTTCGATGACAAGTCGAGATATTCAAGATCAATCAATGATTCAAATTCAAAGGGTGTATGGTCTGAAAATTTATTTCCATTCAACTTCTGCAAAGAAGTCATTCTTTCGAGTTACTTGGGAATTGCCCTAACTAAGCGATTTGAAGAAAGATCGAGTACATGAATTTTTGGTGCACTGACAATTTGAGGAGGTATGCTACTAGTAAGGTTGTTTCCCGCAATTAGTAGGGTTTCTAATTATAGGCATTGTCCCCAGTTTTGAGATTTTCCCATACAAGTTATTGTGGCTAAGATCTATAAAATTAAGATTTAAATAGACACCAAAACTTTCAGATATATTTCTTATCAATTTGTTCATGCAGGTTTTCAAGCTTTTGGGGATTCGACCAGTCAAATGGTTGTTTTGTACTGAAATGTTTGTGAGTTGTCCATCGTGGCAAATATTTTTGGGGCAAACAACCAGAAAATTGGCTTTTGTCCAATTTAAAGTTCTAAAAGGTGCTAGGCACTAGTCGGACGGTGGGCTGGGACCTAGTTCTTAGGTTCCTAGGCGAACTAGGCAGATTTAAGTAATATATCATATAAATTAATTCAATTTACTATATAATATAAATAAACATTGACACTATATTAATTTTTTTTAAATAAAGAATATATATAGTGTTGTAGCCTATTTTATCTGACAAGGGGAATGGGACCAGTGGCAAAGAGAAAAGAGAAGAGAGATATGTTTGTAGAATTGTATAGAGGAATGTGTGTGTTATTCCCCTTACGTAGTGCCTTTATTTATAGTAATAAGATGGAGAAGAAATCCTTCATCCCCAAGGAGTACAAGTCCATATAGGAAAGAATAACTAGAATCAAATTTATTCTAGGATTTACACAATCAAACTTAAACTAGGAAGGTTTACAACACCCCCCTTGAGTGTGTAAATACTTAAGGTAGATTCGGCATCTTGTAGAAGTTGAGGAAGTCGACTCGTCGGCACTGATTATGGGAACACGCTATTCTCAATAAGGTAGGAACTTGCATCAGGAAGTAAGTCCCACCAAAAAATCCTATGGCTATGGTAAAAACCCAAGTAGGGACAAAACCCATAATCTAAGGAAAAATGAGTGAGAAATGCAAAGTCAAATGAAACGTCTACAAGACGTCATCAGGGATATGATCAGGCCATGGTGGGTGCTTTGTTAAAACCTAGTTAGGTAGCGAATACCCAGTGGGAAAAAATGCTCCTAATCGTAGGGAAAAATGCTCTTAATCGTGGGGACAAAAAGTACATTAAGATTGCGGTGCCTCCAACGGTAAGGACATAACCCGTTTGAGAGTGCGCCTTATGGGGGTCAGATAAGTGTCCTACGTCAGGATAACCAACAAGGTAAGAATCAGCTTGAGAACCAGGGGGTGCAGCATCACTTGAGTATTCGTAAGGATAGAACAAGCCCAAATCCGTAGTACCCTTAAGGTAGCGAAATTTGTTTTTAACACCAGTCCAGTGTATGCGTGTTGGTGCATTACTGTATCTTGCCAAAAGATTCACAGCAAAGGAGATGTCAGGTCTAGTGCATTGAGCTAAGTACAATAAAGTGCCTATCGCACTTAGATAAGGAGCTTTAGGCTCCAAAATCTCTTAATCATCCTCCTTTGGACGGAAGGGATCTCGTTTTGCATTTAGCGATCGAACGACCATAAGAGTACTCGAAGGCTTCGCTTTACCCTCCTTAAAGCGGCGCAACATCTACTAAGATTCCATCTGAATGATGCTCTATCTCGAGACAGAGACATTATCAAGTCATTCCTAGATCTTTCATCTCAAGTTCCGACTTCAGGTGCGCGACAGTTCTCGCGAGCTCTTCAGGAGTTCTGATAAGGTTCATGTCATCGACATATACTGCAACTATCGCCAAAACCGGAATGTGACTTCTTAATGAACACACAAGGGCATAGTTTGTTGTTCACATATCTTTGAGTAGTCAAATACTCACTCAGAGGATTATACCACATTCTTCCAGGTTGCTTCAAACCGTAGAGTGAACGCCTCAGCAGAATTGAGAGCATGTTCCAGGGTTTGGAAATATTTGATCCAATCAATGTAAGTCCTTTGGGAACTTTCATATAAATTTCTGTATCAAGATCCTCATAGAGATACACAGTTACTACGTCCATCAGCTGCAAACTCAAATTTTTGAGAAACTACCAAACTAATAAGGTAGCGAAAAGTAATCACATCTATAACGGGTGAATAAGTTTCATCATAGTCAATCCCGGGGTGTTGTGAGAAGCTTTGCGCGACAAGATGAGTTTTGTAATGCATAATTTCGTTCTTCTCATTATGCTTCCTAACGAAAACCCACTTGTAGCCAATGGGCTTCACATGTGGAGGAGTAGGAACTACAAGTCCAAACACCTTACGTTTCGCAAGCGAATCGAGTTCGACTTAGATTGCTTATTTCCAATTTGACCAATTGGTTTCACGTCAACATTCATCAACAGAACGGGGTTCATTGTCATCGCTCAACATGATCTCAGTAACTATTGCATATGCTAATGCATCGTCGATGATCATCTCATTTCTACACCACACATCATCTAAGCTAGCATAATAGATCGAAATCTCACGATTCTCAAGAGGTGGATTCGTCTCTTTAAGGACGTTTTCGTAATCTAGAATTTCCTTATGAGTTGGATAAAATGGGTAAGCGACAGTCAGATTCACGGTAGGCTCTTCAGGTGCCTATGTCGTGGGTTTCCTCTTCTGAGGGTGTGAATCGTTTGAACCAAGAGGTCTGCCACCCTTATATGCAAGGGCAGATGATTGGCTAGCTGCTAATGCATGTGGATCACCAAAATTGGCGTCTCGGGCCTCTAGAAGGGAAATCCGTCGTACATTTGGTACATCCATCTTTGCAAGCACATTCGCATTTAGAAAATGTGATCTTGTCACTCACGTTAGATCGGTGAAAGCATCTAGCATACTCTGAGCTATGGTTTGGAGATCTAATATGCATTGCACTTTAGTTTCAGACTGAGAAGCCACGATCGGGAACTTGGTACGTATGACCAACCGATTGAGCAATCATTTGTAAACGCTTAGTGAATGCCTCTGCCAGGCCGTTATGGGTGTGAACATGGGGTACTAGATGTTCAACTTCAACCCCAACCGACATGTAATAGTCATCAAAAGTTTTAGATGTGAATTCTCTAACATTATCCAATCGAATATATTTGATCGGATAATCATGATGGTAAGCCCTAAGCTTGATAACCTGAGCTTGATGTTTGGAGAATCCATCGTTCCTTATGGACAACAAGCACGCATGTGACCAACATGTAGAGGCGTAAACCAAAACCATAAAATATCTAAATGGTCTGCATTGAGGGTGAATTGGTCCATAAATGTGCCCCTGAATCCTTTGTAGAAAAATAGGAGGATTCAAACAAATCTTGTTATAAGATGGCTTAGAAATAAGCTTTCCCATTGAACATGTTTGACATGTGATTCCTTGAATCGAACCTAAACTTTGGGTTAATGGATGCCCATGTAATGATTTAACGATACGGCGCATCGCTATTCGTCCAGGGTGGTCCCAGAGGTAGGGTCAGCCGCATAGTGGCTTTATATGGGGCGTATGGTCGTACTATACAGACCACTCGGGATACGCTCCATCTTCTCTAGAATACACTTTTGGTCATATTCGTTGGAAGTTATGCACAGAAATTCGACCCCATTTTCTACATAGGTTTCAGAATGGTAATTATTATCTCTAATGTCCTTAAAACTTAACAACGTTCTTCTGGAATGTGGAGAATAAAGTGCCTCATCAATGGTCAAAATTGTACCATTGGACAACATTATACATGCCTTACCGTATCCTTCTATCAGGTTGGATGGGCCTGAGAGGGTTGTCAGAGGTGCATTCTTAGGTATGAAGTTAGTGAAATAGATGCGTTCGCACAAAATGGTGTGCTTGGTTGCACTATCTGCCAAACAACTAACTTCCCCACTAGTCATACCTAGAATGAAAATTAATTTGAATCGATCACATGCATAAAAATTCTTAAAAACAAATATCCATTCAAAGTAATTTAAGTATTCAAGGATGGAAATTAATTAAAAACTTCATATCCAAAAGACAAATCACCAACAAATAATCCAAATATAAAGGAAAAATTTTCAAAATTAACCAAAAAATAGAAGGGGGGTTCGGCCACTAGGTGGAATTCAGCCCCATTGTCTAAATTTCAACTAGAAAAATAGTTTATGTCTTGAAAGTTAGAAACCTCCATTTTGGTACTCTCTGGTTCGTCCACTTGCATAAAGTTTGATTCAAACTTCTTACGACAAGAATGATATTCAGCTACAACCTTCTGGGGAGCATGGTAAACACGGGACCAATGGTCATTTGAACCACAGTGATAGCACATGTCCGCATCCATGGTTTCAGGTGCTTTGCCCTTGTTCTTGAAGTTTGGGGCCTTGAGAGCGAGGTTAGGGCGCTTCTAGGTTTTGTTTCCTCCCTTAGATGGGCCTTGGCTCTATTAACCTTGATGGGATGGCTTCTGGCCACTCCTACCACGCCTTTTTTGGCATTTTGGGTGTTGGTTCATGTTATAGTGTGCTTCAGACACAACAGTCACCGCAATAGGTCGATCTTGATGATTCTTCATCAATAGCTGATTCTTTTTTTCAGCGATAAGTAAAACAGAGATCAAATCTGAGAACTTAGTGAACTTCTGAGCTATATATTATTGCTGCAGGACAATATTAGTAGCAGAGAAGGTCGAATAAGTCTTCTCTAGGATATCCTTTTCGGTCAAAGTCTCGATACAAAACTTGAGAAGTGATTAGATTCGACAAACTTCAAAGTTATATTCATTCACAGACTTAAAGTCTTGAAAGCACAAATGCTACCAGTCATGTCTTGCTTCAGGCAAGAAGATGTCATTTTGGTGATCAAAACGATCAGCCAAAGTGACCCATGGTGCTCATGGATCCTCCTCAGCAAGGTACTCGGTTTGCAGTGCATCATGAATATGTCTTCAGATGAAGATCATGGCAGTTGCTTTCTTAGCTTCGCCAACTGGGTTTTCCGTCCCATCTTCAATGGCGGGACGTAAATTCTTTGCAACGAGGAAGAGCTTCACAACTTGGACCCATTTGAGGTAGTTCATTCCAGAGACCTCCAAAGCGGTGAAGTCGAGTTTGTTCAAATTCGACATGTTCCTATCACAAAATAAAGGACAAGATGTGATTAGTGTAATGGAGAAAGAAAATCAATCCATTCACATAGGAGTAGAACATTCAGGTTCTAATAAACATGTTTTCAAACAATGCATGATTCTAGAAACTTCAGGTTTCGAAATAATTATGAACTTCAGGTTCATATGCTCCTGCAGACAAGCGCAACTATATATACAGAAATATGCAACAAGAAAATATGCAAATAGAACTTCAGGTCTATAATTATAATTGAATTAATTATTTGGACTTCGGGCCAAATTTAAAGTGTTCGTGAAAAAATTATAAAATGAAAATTGTCTAAAAGAAATAAACAATTAAGCTCGATGCCCAATATAATGGGCTAAAGCCCATGGGTGAGCTGAGCAAATTTGGACCGGGCAGCCTAAGCTCAAGCAATAGGCTGGAATGGTCTGATCAGGCCAAGGGAACTTCAGGCCCAATGTACCAAAGGCCCAAGATGGGCATGGTTAAGATGGGACGCGGTGCAGTGCACCGATTCTCCAAGTGCAGGCTGGGATTTGGTACAGTGCAGACACGGGGACACCAAAGCCATATAGGTTGGTGTCATGAGTTGGGCAGAGCCAAGCTAGTAAAACTTTGTTTTTTTTTTTTTCAAGTTAAGTCGAGTGTGGGTTGGGCTTGCAGTAGCGAGCCCAAACAAAAACATTTTCTTCAGCTTGAGTCAATGCCAGGCCCAAAAATAGGATCGGGTTTGGACTAAGAAATCCTAGCAGAGCTAGGGGGCGTCGCCGGGGAAGAATACTGGTTGCACCATTACGGGTGGCCAAATCTTGGACAATGAGACTCGGAGGTACCCTTTTGGGTCTTTTCGACCATGATTACGAACAGAGATTGTGAAATCTCAATGATTCAACAAAAAACCCTAGAAATTGAAATCGGGATTTCGAGAAATCCGATGAGATTCGAAGGAATATCAGCCAAGTGACATCGGTGAACTATTTTTAGGTCGTCGGGGAGGTAGCCAAGGTGGCTGGGCATGGCTGCAGGCCATGCGTTATGGTGGTTTTAGGGTAGACGACACCTTCTGGGCGTTGGTTTTGGTTTTTGGGCCTGAAGCCAAAGCTTCAGGTTGGGTTCTTGGCTCGGGGGCTCATCGACATGGATGGGTTTTGATGAAACCCTAAACGAATATTTTTTTTTTTAATTCTAGATTAATTCAATGCATATTTATAGAATTTAATGCATGAACAGTTATTTGATGCAATTCATAGCAATATCAAATTCACATAATTCAACAATTATGAATATAATGCATACACAATTTATGTAGAATGTAAAATTCGAAAACATAAAGTTGGGTCATGCATTATGGTGAATGTTCATACTATCAGGGCTGCAAAAATATAGAGATAAAAACCGTTGTTTTGGAAGAACCTGATTGCGTGATGATGTGGATGAACTAGCTTGATGCAGAAAAATCTTCCATGTCAAATTCCTAAGCACAGGTGTAGAAGCGTGTTGATAGCGTGTTGTAGCCTATTTTATCTAACAAGGGGAAGGGGGCCGGCGGCAAAGAGAGAAGAGAAGAGAGATAAGTTTGTAGAATTATGTAGAGGAATGTGTGTGTTATTCCCTCCTACATAGTGCCTTTATTTATAGTAATAAGAGGGAGAAGAATTCCTTCATCCCCAAGGAATACTAGTCCATATAGGAAAGAATAACTAGAATCAAATCTAATCTAGGATTTACACAATCACACTTAAATTAGGAAAGTTTACAACAATCCCCTTTGGGGTGTAGTCAACAAAATGTGGGGTGTCAATAAAAAAACCCATAAAAAATTATTTTAAATAAAATATCATATATGTATAACTTACGTATTCATAGAGATTATGAAATATTGCAATTATAATGCAAATCATAATTTCCACTAATAGAATTCTACAATCACCATGAAATTTGCACCACAATCACAATGCAAATCATATATGTATCTCACACATATATATATATATATATATATATATATTTTTTGAATCACTCACATGCAGGGATATGAGTACAGGTTCAATGGAATAGAATTTACAGGTTCCCTAGATGATTTTGATGACCTGAGAGTGAAAGGGACTGTGAGGTTCCCTTGGGTTTCGATCCCCTAAACCTTCAGAGGGTGTTATACGGACGGGCTACTCCTGCGGAATAGTCTATGTGGTATAGCCGTTGGAAAATGGGCACTCCTAGATTGAGAGGCACTAGGAGTAAGGGGCACCGCGCGCTGCCTTGGGTTTCAATCCCCTAAACCTCTGGAGGCCTACACAGACGGACTTGTACCGTATCTCGTGGGGAGGGTACTTGGATCTGTGGTGTAGGATTAAATGGACGCTTTCGTTACCCTACTTTGTGTTGTTGTGGTCAGATTGAAGTGAGGGTAATCGGCCCACAGGACCGATCATCTGATTGGATTATGTTAGCACACGAGTTCTGAAAGTGAATCGTGGTAACAGCTGTGTATAGCCAAAAATGGTAAGTGATTTTACTAGTGATTGTGATTTGAAATTCCAATAATTTTGGCTGGAATTTCTTATATTTGTTTTGCTAATGTAAATGGTTTGGTTTGAAATTCTGATAATTATTTGGTCGATAATGGTTTGACTAGAATTTATGACATTTGTTTTGCCAATGATGAATATGGAAAAATAAAATCAAAATTTCTAGTGTTTGATATCGCCATTGATCGTGGCTAGAAATTTTGAAGAAGAATCATGGTAACGGCTACATATAGCCAATGATGGTAAGTGGTTTACCAATGATTGTGATATTTATTTTTACCAATGCGAATTATGGCTTGATGTGTTATTTATTTTGCCAATGTGTATGGCTAGAATTTCTGATATTTACTCTACCAATGAGCGTGGTAGGAAACCTGAGTCTAAATGATTACTTCGTGGAAGTATTTATTTCTGGGGCTTGAATAAAATCGTAGACTGAGGTTATGATTTTATTCACTATAAATGGAATGGTGGAATTAGCTCTAATTCCTTTTTCGTTATTCGAGGGTAGAAATCTCGAGGATGAGATTTATTTAATGGGGGTCGAATGTAATACCCTGAAAATTTTAAAATATGTGATTATATGGAAAAAATTTATCGATAAGTGGTACTAACGAAAATGTCCCTCGTTGACTAAACGTAATTTTATGAGGACGTATTTTATCCTCATATATTTTTCATGTTTCTTGACATATTTAGATAGAGTTCGATCCTATGAGCACGTAGGCCAAAACCGCTAGTGAAACGGAGTTATAACGAATGAGTTATTAGCGATTGAAGTTGAGGGCAAAATAGTTATGCTGCCATTAAATTGGATGGCTCCAGATTTTCTGGAGAAATGGGAGTGCCACGTGTGTGGATAAGATGAAGAGGGAATGAGAGAAATGAGAGATAGGGGATTAGGGTTGCCCAATCAGAAGATGAGGAAATGAGGGAAAAGAGAGAGAAAAAAAAGGGGGGGGCGGGAACCAGGTTTCATGACCCGTGCGATCCAACCGGCGGAAACCATGGAATCCGGTGGCCTCCAAGCCAATTTCCAGCGGGTTGAACCCTCTCACCACCTGGAAATCATTTACCATTATCCCCTCTACCTATTCCACCCCAAATTGGAGGGAAATTGGCCCCTAAATGGTGAACACCCGCACGGGGTGAGACAAGCTCGTGGTGGCGATCCACCCAAATTTGAAAGTAACTCTGACCACCACCACCACCATAGACTCCCCTCAACCTTAGGAACAAAGCCCATGCATTGGTTGGGGCATCGGAACTATTATGGAGTCAAATCGAGGACACCCAAATTCTAGGGTTCCAGTGGGTTTATGGCGATTTGTGGCTTTACCCGGCCAAATTAGACTTGGCCACAGGTATAAAGTTTCCTATACTCATTGAGATCTTCATTTGTATAAATTTTGAGAATTATTAGAAATAGTTGAATTTTTTCCCGCGAATCGAGGCGGCCGATCGCCACCTTTGGCAGGGCAGGGCCAGAGGGTCGTCAATGCTATTTTTAGGCTAAATTAGACCTCTTGAATTCAGTTTTGACATTCGTATGACATAGGTTGATCATTTGAACCTAAATTCACTACAATACGTTACTTGGTCAATATATGAATCGACGATCCGACCGTTGGGGCATCACCAAACTTTATTATGATATGTAATATTTGAGGATTTTAGGAACTTACGGATTGGGAATCCAATGAATGGACCTTCCTAAATTGGATATGTAAATTCGTAAAATAAAACATCGACCGCCACTTGATTTCGTGATTGGCGAAGATCCGACCGTTGGATCGTAATGAAATTTTAGTATGTTGTTCTAGAAGCATAATGTGAACTATGAATGGCTTGATCCTTTCATAGGGTACGTAGGCAGTCTAACAAGACGGTTAGATGCAGCCATAAAATAATCCAAATTTAATATTGTGCTGGTTTTCTTTAAAGGAAAAAAATTTATTAGCGTAGAGATTAACCATGACTTTATTTTGGCCTATCACCAGGTTTTTGCTTCCAAATAATAATTTTGGGTCGTTACAAAGGAGTAGGGTCCAGCCATGCTTCTGGGGATACTGGGGACATCTCCAAGTTGTTCATTGAGTCAGAGACTAAGGCTAGGCCCGAAGTAGAAACGAGGGCTCTTCATCGGGTAAGGGTTTCTGTGGTGGAGTCATTGGAGTCCGAGCCCAAGGAGAGACCCCAAGTTTAACTTACATTACCTGCCCCGAGAGCTATTTCTATGAAGAAGATGACTAGGTCTCAGACTTCCCAAGCTCCCAAGTCATCGTATGCCCTTCCCACTGAAGTAGGCAGGAAAAAATAGAAATCTTCCAGTAAGTGTTCTAACTTAGTTCTTCTTCTTTCTCAATTTTGATTCTTCTAAGTTTTGAACTAATCTCTCATTTCTTTTTGTAATTAGGGCCCCCTTCCACCAAGAAACCTGCCTACATTCCCCAAGAGTCAAAGTTGGGCGAGGAAGTGCAACAGAGTGACAAGGAGGTAGTCGCTAAGATTCTTGAGGAGTTGAAAGGGTTGGGTAATTATCCCTTCAACAATCTACCACGAAAACCATATTTTCATTTAGTGTATTGTATGGTTGATTGCATCATCTATCATTTGGGTCATAACCTGATGTCGCTCACTTGATGAGAGCTTGTTTTCTGGGATTTCGAATTGAAGTTGGCAGATGTAAGGTTGCGAAGCAACGGTGAAAGAAGGGCAGGTTTTGAACGAAGTGAAGACTTTATTTGCCCATAATCATCAAGAAGGTTGCGAAGCAAAGACATTTATCCAGTAAAATGGTGGCTACAGAGATAAAGTTTTTGAGGCAAGTGCACACTTTCAGTGCCGCTCACTTGACAGGAGCTTGTTTTTCGGGATTTCGAATCCGAGTTGGCAAATGTTAAGGTTACGAAGAAAATGTGAAAGAAGGGCAGATTTTGCATGACATGAAGACTTTATTTGCCCACCCTCATCAACAAGGTTGCAAAGCAAAGACGGTTATCCAGTAAAATAGTGGCTACGGGGATAAACTTTTTGAGGCAGGCACACACTTTCAGTTCATTTCTTTTAGAACCTAGATCTTGATAATCTCTTAGACCTTGAGTACTTTATTTATTTTGAAGTTCACCCCGTTTTATACTTTGCCAATTCTTTATTTGTCTATCAAAATAGGATGCCAAAGCAGAGGGAACTTCATAGCTCGAGCCTTCTTCTCCTCCAACCCGATCAGTGCATTCTTTTCTTTCTCGGGCTAAGCCTTCAGAGGTACAATTCTCTCTCTCAACACTGGTTGAGTTGTGTTTTCTGAATTTCAAAGGCTAACATTTACTTCTGTTGTTTTCTAAGCAAAAGGAGGTACTTCAGCACTTGAGGTACTTTAGCACCTCAGGTCGGGCAAACATCAGCTCCTCCTTCTTCCACTCTTCCCCAAGCAATAGTGGTGACCCCCACTTCCCGGTTTAATCCAACAGCTGGGGAAATGCTTCATTATGTAGACGATGATGGCACTTCTGTAAGTCTTCATTCTTTAAGCTCTTTCTAAGTTTTCTTTGAGTTTCTTCATCTTACAATCTGTGTGTTGTTTCTACCAGTCTTCTCCAGTGCACGAGACCACCAGTCGGCCAACATGATGCGAAATATATAAGCACACAAATTAAACCCTCTTGTTGACAATTGTAGTATAGATGCAAGTAGGGATCGTTCTAGACCAGGGATTAGGAAGGATTGCTAAAACAGTTGAAACTGACTCAAAAACGTAAAACTAAGTTAAAAACACTAAACTAGACTCAAAGAATACAAAACTAAACTCTAAAACACTAAAACAACTCAAAAGACTCAAAACAGCACAAAACAAGCTAAAAGACTCAAATCTGCCACTAAGAGTAAATTTGGACGAAAATAGGTTTTGGCTAGACTCAAAACACTTAAAAACACAAACTAAATCTGTTTATAACTAATATGACTCAACAAGGTAAATGGGGATTGGGTTTTGACGAATTTGAAAACAAAACAAGTAAAGTAAAGAACTAGTGAAATCTGCACGAATTTGGGTAAAACTATGGATGATGGGCTAGCTAGGAGGTTCTTCTCCACACATGACACACTTGCAAACAAAACGATTTCCAGTTGCTTTTCAATAAACCACGAATTCTCAACACCCCAGATTAATTAGGTACGCTTAAATTAACCCTCAGATTTTCCTCATGTCATTGAATTGGATGGAAAAAGCGCATCACAATCAAATTATTCTTCAAAAGTTCCCTACATGAAAGCGCATGATAGAGATACAATCAAAGATCATTAAGTTCAATGAAAATCATAAGTATTGACGAGGCACTCGTAACTATGAAAGCGCATGATACTTATGCCAAGAATTTACTTAACACGATTGTGACCAGCAACCTTCACTACTTGTGAATATAAGTTCATAACGATTAGGTGAAACTCCCTTATATCCTAGCATCAGATTTATGCATGAAAATTAAGCGTGCACTTTCAACCAACACACACAAATCAGTTTTAATTCAACAGATAAGTAAATTGAATTCACAGCTTATGAATCACAACTGGATGTAATCAAATCATATTGCAAGTATAACCATGGTTTCGAATCCCCCCCTAGCTAAGAGGGGTTTAGTTCCTCATACTCACAAAACAAAGATTATTGAATTGAAACATTGAAAACAAAAGAAAGATTACACCTAAACGTTCCAGCAATCCTAACTTGAATGGCAGGCACGTCCAAAGGCTCTCCTCCTTCCTCTTTGCTGCGGCACAAAGATGGGTGAAGTGTATGGGATGTGTTCTGGGGTCAGGAATGTGTTTTGGGTGAATGGAAGTTGCGGCAAAGGTGCAGGGATGATTTCTGGCGTGAATGGATGAATGGTTGAGTCCATAGTGGCTGCAAAAAAGAAGTTTATTTAAAGGTTTCAGGAATTAAAACCCTAGGTTATTTAGGTAAACAGAAATTAAGTCAAAAGCTTCTGGAAAAAGGTAAACAAATCAGAAAACTAAAGGAAATTGGCTAAGAATTGCGGCAAGGCTTTAAAACAAATTAGGAATATGTTTTAATACAAGGAAACAGGAAATAACCCTCTCCCTTGCACAGCAAGGAAGAGTAAAGGGTAAGGAGGTGCGGCTGGATGATTAGGAAAAGGAAAGTGTCCTAAAACTAAAGGGAAAGGAGTCCCCTTGCACGGCAAGGGAAAGGGAGAATGGGAAAGGCGCTTATGTAGCAGATTTTGGAAGAAAAGGGAAAGGAGATATGCGGCAAGGTAGGGAAAGGTTTTAGGACTTCTAGAAACATGCAATGAGGCAACCTAACATGTTTTGAAAAACCCTTTTATGGCTGGAACATAGGTGAGGAAGGATTAGGAAACTTCTAAGCCAAGAATAGAAACTTTCAAGAATGGAAACCTCCAAGAATAGAAACTTCCAACTTAGAAACTTTGGCTTCCAATTTTGAACTCTTCATTCTTCATTCAATCCTAAGCTCATTTGATCTTCAATTTCGTCCATCCACTTAGCTCCAAGCATGTGCAATCCATTCCAAGCCCAAAACTGCTCCAAAAGGCACCAAAATGCACTTTCTTGCTCCTTTAGCCGTTAGAACCTGAAAACACACGAAAATGGCTTAAAAGACTAAAATGACTAAGAACTAACAAGCTAAATGCAAGGAAGCAAGCTAACTAAGTGATGTAAATATACTCCTATCAAATACCCCCACACTTAGCTTTTGCTAGTCCTTGAGCAAAACAAAAGAAACAAAACTCAATCTAAACCTTCCAACAATTGCCTTAGGGATTTCCAATGCACATGACATATTAAAAATCATCACTTGCACAGATTTTAGTCAACTTAACACTTGAGCACATACTTAACCACAGTCACCACTTACTAGTTCACATTTAACCAATTAAAACGATATTTTGAATGTAGTAACATGCCTTGGAGAATTCCCTCAATTCCTTACTAGATATGCACTCAATTTTCACTCAAATTTTCTGACTACACACCCTACACTAGGTATATGTGAGAAGATTGATGTAAACATGAAAACTAATGCTCACATATGTTATAGTAAAGAAAGCAATTTCTAGAGTTAATAAGCATGTTTAGATATGATCTCATGAATGGAATGCTACTACTTAGATGCGAGAACCAGTGATGCCATATGCTCATACCAATTCCAAACTCCACATATTGAAACACACAACACCCAAGATCGAAGTTAAAGGGTTGAAACGGGGCTAAGGGTGTTAGGTAAGAAAGAAAGGATATGGAAAACAAAGGTTCTTAAAGAAATAGTAAGCAAAGTAATGAAATTGACACTTAGAATTCACTTTTGAATGCAGAAATCAACTTTAAACAAAGGGAATGATTCACACATTCTAGGGCCATATTTCAATGTTTTGGACCCTTTCTTCAACAAACAACACTTTAGAACTCTTTTTCTTATCATTTTCAACTCTTTTTCATTCTTTTCACAACTTTTCTTTTTTTTCCTTTCCATTTTCCACGAATTTTTTCTTTTCTTTTCTATCCGTGCCTTATTAAGGACTTTGGCACACACACACACACACAGATCCCTTCCCCCACACTTGTTTTTCTGCAAAAAGACAATCAAAAGGAATTCATTTTAATTCATGCTTCACTATCCTTTAAGAACTAGGGTATGGATAATCCTAAACTAGGCTTGGTAAGGATGATGTGGTTAACAAAGAACATAGGCTAAACAAGGCTCAAACGGGGTTAAACCTACAACACATATGACAAAGGGTTCGGCTTTTTGGCTGTGGTGGTCACTACACAACTTCATCTTGATCGTGTGTTATGCAAATCAATGTCATGCTTTGAATGAAATGGGTATGAGTTCTAGTATTTGGAACTAAATGATGAAACGCCATCTAAGTAGTAACCAAGCAAAGAATAATGAGATCATGCAACGACTTTAGAAAACAAAGAATCACAGATTAATAACTCTCCAAAAGAAAGTTTTAAGCTCAAGTCTCTCAAGGTTGTAGCGTTAATTTGAGTTTCTTCCTCAAACATGTTACAAAAACTGATTTTATCCTTTTGATTACATGTGAATTCATAAATTATAACCACAACCAAGCATAAACCAAAGAGTAAATCAAACTTTCATCCATGTTTATAACTCTCTTTAACAATCATGTAATTAAAAACCAAATCCTCATCATTGTGTTGGAAGGTACCTAAGACACAAACACACCAAAACAACACAAAATAACTCTTTTTGGGTTTTTCAAAAGAATTTTTCAAATTTTTATGAGATTTTCGGATTTCTATGCCAAAACACACTAAAAAACTCCAAAACAGCTTAAAAACAGCTTGAAACAACTTTTGAAGTAATGGGTGGTAGAATCCCACGAATTTGCATCAAAAACACTTTGTTACCCCCCCCCAAACACTTAAATCAAACATTGTCCTCAATGTTTCAAGCATAAACTCACACAAAAACAGATAAACTAACAAACAATGAATAAACACACTAAACAGGGCAGAAAAGAAACAACAACAAAGAGAAGGGTTTAGGAACGCAAATCTGGAATTTGAGTGATTCCTAGGTCTTCCTTTGTTAAATGCATGGGTTGCCTCCCAAGAAGCACTTGTTTTAACGTCTTGCAGCCGGATGAAGAACTCATTCATTCCCCATTGAAGCCCACGGCATGCAGGGAGATGTCATCCACAGCATGCTCAACAAAGTGCTCATAGTATGGTTTCAAACGGTGCCCATTCACCTTGAATTCTTGCCCAGTTTTCAAGCTTTTAAGTTGGACTGCACCATGAACAAAAACATTAGTAATAATAAATGGACCAACCCACTTGGGACGTAACTTACCAGGAAACAAGCGAATGCACGAATTAAAGAGTAACACTTTCTGCCCAATTGAGAATGATTTGCTACGAATCATCTTGTCATGGAAAGTCTTGGTCTTCTCTTTGTAAAGTCGAGCGTTTTCATAAGCCTCATGCCTAATCTCTTCAAGTTCATTCAATTGGAGCTTTCGATGGATTCCAGCAGCATCGAGATCCATGTTGAAGTTCTTCACATCCCAATGTGCCTTGTGTTCTAACTCCACGGGTAAATGACAGGGCTTACCATAGACGAGCCGAAAATGTGACATGCCAATGGGAGATTTGTAGGCCGTACGATAAGCCCACAATGCATCGTCCAAGCGCAAGCTCCACTCCTTCCTTGTTGGGCCCACGATTTTCTCTAGAATTTGCTTGATCTCCCTATTTGAAACCTCAGCTTGCCCATTGGTTTGAGGATGATAAGGTGTTGAAACCTTATGCGTAACGTTGTACTTCATGAGCAAAGCCTCAATGGTTCGATTGCAAAAGTGAAACCCTTCATCACTTATGATCACTCTTGGCATTCCAAACCTTGCAAATACGTTAGTTCGAATGAAATCTGCAACCACTCGAGAATCATTAGTTCGGGTGGCTTTTGCTTCCACCCATTTCGATACATAATCCACAGCAAGTAAGATGTAAAGAAAACCATGTGATGAAGGAAAAGGACCCATGAAATCAATGCCCCAAACATCAAAAATTTAGACAGGAAGTATGACATTTTGCGGCATTTGATCTCATGCACTTATATCTCCTGTTCTTTGGCATTTATCACATGTTATGCAAAAATTTCTAGCATCCTGAAAGATACTAGGCCAATAGAATCCACATTGTAACACTTTAAGTGATGTTCTCTGTGTACCAAAGTGACCACCACATGCACATGTATGACAAAAGCTTAAAATTGAATGAAACCCATAATCATGCACACATCGACGTACAATCTGATCAGGGCAATATTTCCACAAATATGGATCATCCTATACATAAAATCGTGCATCATTTCTAAGCTTATCACGCTGATGTCTAGTGAAAGTGTTTGGAATTTGTTTAGACACCAAAAAGTTAACCAAATCAGCATACCAAGGTTCACTTACCTTAATGGACAGCAATTGTTCATCAGGAAACGTTTCAGCAATGGGTAAGGACTCCTCATTATGCACCATTCGGCTTAGGTGGTCAGCCACCACGTTTTCACTTCCCTTTTTGTCTCGAATCTCAATGTCGAATTCTTGAAGAAGCAGTATCCATTGAATTAGCCTTGGCTTGGCTTCCTTCTTTGTGAGCAAATATTTCAAAGCTGCATGATCAGTGAAAACAATTACTTTAGTACCAATTGGATATGATCTAAATTTATCTAAAGCAAAGACAACAGCAAGAAGTTCTTTTTCAGTTGTGGAATAGTTCAATTGGGCATCATTCAACGTTCGAGAAGCATAGTGGCATAGTAGATGACATGCGGCGTCTTGTCCTTCCTTTATCCTAAAACAACCCCTAAAGCACAATCAGATGCATCACACATAAGCTCGAACGGAAGGCTCCAATCAGGTGGAACAATAATTGGGGCCGTGGTCAGCAACTCCTTGAGTTGTTTGAAGGAGTCTGTGCACTCCTCATTGAAATCAAACACCACCTCATTTTGAAGAAGACGGCAAAGAGGTTGAGAAACCTTTGAGAAATCTTTGATGAATCGTCGATAGAAACCTGCATGTCCAAGAAAAGAACGAACCTCTCTAACCAAAGTAGGAGAGGGTAAGTGACGTACAAGATCTATCTTTGATTTATCAACCTCAATACCATTTTCAAAGATGATATGACCTAAAACTATGCCTTGTTTAACCATGAAATGACATTTTTCCCAATTGAGAACAAGGTTAGTTTCAACACATCGTTTTAAGATCAAACTGAGATTATTCAAACAACCATCAAATGAATCACCAAAAACGCTGAAATCATCCATGAAAACTTCAATAATTTTCTCAACATAATTAGAAAATATGCTCATCATGCATCTTTGAAATGTGGCAGGTGCATTGCATAAACCAAATGGCATGCGACGATAAGCACATGTACCAAATGGGCATGTGAAAGTGGTTTTTTCTTGGTCCTTAGGTGCTATGACAATTTGATTATAACTAGAATAACCATCAAGAAAACAATAGAATGCATAACCTGTTAACCTTTCAAGCATCTGATCAATGAATGGCAATGGGAAGTGATCCTTCCTTGTGATGGCGTTGAGCTTCCTATAATCGATACAAACCCTCCAACCTGTTTGGATTCGAGTAGGCACAAGCTCCTCTTCGAAATTCTTTACCACAGTCACTCCAGATTTCTTTGGAACACATTGCACAAGTGAGACCCAACGACTATCGGAGATTGGATAGATCACTCCACAATCAAGGAGCTTGATTATCTTCTTCTTCATAACTTTCATCATTGGAGGGTTGAGTCGGTGTTGAGCCTCTCGAGATGTTTTAGACCCCTCCTCCAAAAGTATACGATGCATGCAAGTGGTAGGGCTGATTCCTTTGATGTCAGCCAATGTCCACCCAATTGCTGTCTTGTGCTCTTTTAACACCCTCACAAACTTGTTCTTCTCTTATGCCGTGAGTGTGCTTGAGATGATGACTGGCAACGTCTCAGCTTTTCCCAAGAAAACATACTTCAAATGACTTGGCAATGGTTTAAGTTCAAGTGTAGGGGGCTGCATAACTGATGGAAGTAATTTGTTAGCCGAAACTGAAATTGAAATTGGGTACAGAAACTTACCAGATTGTGGTGGCAATGATTCGAGGGCATCCACCATCTCAATTACATCATCACTAGGGGGCACGGTAAGGGAAAAGTCATTCATGCCGTGGGGATGCAGGGTTGCTGCTCCATTGTTTTGAATGTCTGTTCCTTGTGCAATGACCAATTCAAGTGCATCTTTCTTCAATTGTTCAAAATGGCCCTGCGCCAAAGAGTCAATTACATCAATAGAGAAACATGAGTGATCCTCACTAGGATACTTGATAGAATTTGAAAGATTGAAATTAATAACTTCCCCATCAAATTCCATTGTCAATGTTCCATTAAACACATCAATCTTAGTACGGGCAGTTTTCATGAATGGCCTTCCAAGAAGGATGGGCAATGAAGGAGAATGGTCTGACTCGTCCATTTCAAGCACGTAGAAGTCCGCTGGAAAGATTAAATGATTGACCTGCACTAAAACATCTTCCAAAACTCCCTTTGGATAGGCATTAGATCGATCGGCCAATTGTATAATCACACCATCATTTTTCAACTCGCCTAAGCCCATAGATGCATAAATTGAATATGGCATGACATTTATAGATACAACTAAGTCTAACATGGCAGATTCAAAACGAGTATTGCCAATAACACAAGGAATTGTAAAACTACCAGGATCTTTGCATTTAGGGGGCAGTTTGCGTTGCAAGATGGCTGAGACATTTTCACCTACCTTTACAACCTCCTTGGTCGAAATTCTCTTCCTAGTGGTACAAAGTTCTTTTAAAAACTTGGCATACCTTGGAACTTGCTTAATTGCATCCAAAAGTGGTATATTGACTTGAACTTTTCTGAATGTTTCCAAAATGTCCTTTTCAGCCTCCTCTTTCTTTGATTGCATAAACCTACGAGGAAATGGTACATTTGGAGGAACAACATTAGAATTAACCAAAATTGGAAGTTTCTTACCTGTGTTGGCCGAATTGGATGGTTTGGGTGGCTGTTGCAAGGGTGGTGCTACCCTTGCCGTGGGTGTGCATTGCTCCTCTTCTTCAATTATCAACTCTTCAAACTCGTTGGAATGTGATTTGGAAGGTTGGGCATCAGATCCAACTTGTTTTCCATTTCGCAGACTCATGGCTTTGGCAGATTCGAATCCACCCTTTGGGTTAACAACGATTGAACTAGGCAACTTGCCTTGCTCTTGGAATTGGCCCATGAACTCTGCAATCTGCCCTACTTGCTTCTCCAACTCATCCACCTTTTTGTCCCTAGTTTGCATACCCTGCGCCGTAGAAGTTAGTAATTGAAAAATCTGATCATTATCAACAGACGAACCTGATTTGGTTTAGGCAGGTTGTGCTTGGGGTTGTGTGGGTGCGTATGGTTTTGAATAGAAACCCAGGGGTTGCTGCCTAAATGCACTTTGTTGTTGGTTTTGTTGGGATTCTCGCCATTTGAAATTTGGATGATCTCTCCAACCTGGATTGTATATGTTAGAGAAATGATCACTTCTTGGTTGTTGATTCCCAAAACCCACGGCATTGGCAGATTCCCACCCTCCATTCTCAATCAGTTGTGGGCACTTATCAGAGGGATGTCCTGGCATGGAACACACGCCACAAGCAGCCACACTTTGAACTTTTGGTCCTTCCACAACCTGAGAAATAAGAGTGGTAAGATTAGCCATTTGATTTTGAAGTTCGGAAATAGCACTTACCTCATTCACTTGTTGTTGCCGTGAGGTGCTTCTTTGTCTAACACCTTCATATTGTTGAGCGTTCAAAGCTCGGTTAGCAATCAAGGTCTTGGCAGTCGTGGGTGTCTTATCCACCAAAGCTCATCCCGCTGAGGCATCTAGCATTTGACGTTCAATGGGTAGAAGCCCTTCGTCGAAATATTGAATAAGAAGCTCCTCCTTCATTTGATGCTGTGGACATGAAGCAACAAGAGTTTTAAAACGTTCATAATAAGTGGGAAACGATTCACCTTCATTTTGCTGAATGCCACTAATCCTTTTGCGTAGAAGAATGACTCGAGAAGTTGGGAAAAACTTCTCCAAGATTGCCCGTTTCATGCTCTCCCAAGATGTGAAGTTCCAGGGGACCAATCTTTAGCATTTTCCAAGAGAGAAAAAGGAAAAGCCTTCATCTTCAGTATGCTTCCATCGACATTGACAGGAGCCATACTTGAACACACCACTTCGAACTCTTTCAAGTGCTTGTTTGGATCCTCCATGGACAGCCCATGGTACTTTGGAATGTGTTGCAGCAAGCTTGACTTCAACTCGAACTCCTCGGTCTTTCCTTGAGCAGCTGTAGGGTATTGGATGCATAGGGGTGCAGCATTGTCCAATCCTGAAGCAGAAAGCTCCTTGATTGTTCGATTGTCTGCTGCCATGGCTAGTGCTTCCTCTAAAATTTGAGCCGTGGCCTCCTCTTCCACTTGTACTTCATCTTCTTCAAGATTTGGTGCAAGGCTTTAAAACAAATTAGGAATGTGTTTTAATGCAAGGAAACAGGAAATAACCCTCTCCCTTGCACGGCAAGGAAGAGTAAAGGGTAAGGAGGTGCGTCTGGATGATTAGGAAAGGGAAAGGGTCCTAAAACTAAAGGGAAAGGAGTCCCCTTGCACGGCAAGGGAAAGGGAGAATGGGAAAGGCACTTATGTAGCAGATTTTGGAAGAAAAGGGAAATGAGATATGCGGCAAGGTAGGGAAAGGTTCTAGGACTTCTAGAAACATGTAATGAGGCAACCTAACATGTTTTGAAACCCTTTTATGGCTAGAACACAGGTGAGGAAGGATTAGGAAACTTCTAAGCCAAGAATAGAAACTTTCAAGAATGGAAACCTCCAAGAATAGAAACTTCCAACTTTAGAAACTTTGGCTTCCAATTTTGAACTCTTCATTCTTCATTCAATCCTAAGCTCATTTGATCTTCAATTTCGTCCATCCACTTAGCTCCAAGCATGTGCAATCCATTCCAAGCCCAAAACTGCTCCAAAAGGCACCAAAATGCACTTTTTTGCTCCTTTAGCCCTTAGAACCTGAAAACACACGAAAGTGGCTTAAAAGACTAAAATAACTAAGAATTAACAACCTAAATGCAAGGAAACAAGCTAACTAAGTGATGTAAATATACTCCTATCACAACACCAGCTTTTGGGGAGCCTATAGTCCCCGAGATACCCGTTGTCTATGAGGTGACTAGCCCCAAGGCTCCTAAAGCTCCTTATCAGGCTAGCCAATCTTCATCGTCTAAGGCAGCTGCAGCAATAGAAGCTCATCCTAAAGCTCGAGGATCTTCTTAGGTATATAAGTGCTTCCATTCTTGTTCTTTCTTTATCTTAGGTATAGATCAAACCTACTAACTCATCTTTTTCTTGGTTCAACAAGCTTCTAGCGAGGGCTAGAGCAAGTCTTCTCAGCCCATAGTGAGCAAGGTTGCCCTTCCTCGGCCTCCCAAAGCTTCTGGAGTCGTAGAGATCCTCATCCATCGGCCTAGGAAAGCTGCTGCTACTGAGCCCAACTATCTCTTTTGAGGATACCACCGCTACTGCTGCCTCTAGGAATGCTGGAGTGATGCCCTTTCACTTAGCTTCCATTTCTGCCACAGCCTCCCTGCCTGAACTAGTCAAAGAGTTCGGGCAAATTAAGACAACGCTGAGATTTCCAAGGTGCCCATCCGAGCCTCAACGCCGAGTCTTCAAAGAATGGATGCAAAGGGACTTCTCAGCCTTCTTAAGTGTCAAGGCACTCCAAAAGGCTAAGAAAGTTCTTTTGGGGTTGTTCAAAGCTCAACAGATGTCAAAGGTCCAATATGAGTCATTCAATTCTTTCTTCGAGAATTTAAGGGCTTTGAAGGATCAGCATCTTCGGGCTGAAAGGCAAGCTAACAGAGTAAAGTTCTACAAGGAGAAGCAATCTAGAACTTCCATTTCCTTGCAGCAGCTGGTGGAAGAGGGCTCAATAATGGAAAACAGAATCATGGTGGTGACCTCTAAGATCCAAAAGTTAGAGGAGCAACTCTCTGCTTGGAAGGCCGAGTTGATGACCCTCTTGAGAAAGCTCTATCAAAAGATTGAAGAAGTGAAGAAGGTCAACCAAGAAGTAGAAGACTCTGAAGCTCAGCTAGCTAATAACGACATCGCCCTAGAAGAGCCCGGCAAAATTTTCACTATCATGCAGACCTATCATTCCAGGATACCTGCTTTAACTATGGATGTAAAACTATTAAGCTAGGGTCTTTTGTAACTTCCTCCATTATGAAATGAAATGAAAGATCACTTCCTTCTTCACTTCTTTACTTGTTCATTTACACTTCAATTCTTAACTGTTTTAAATATATAAAAAAAACTTCACTACTCTTCCTAGTGTTCAAACTTCATCAATGTAACAATCTCTAACATTTTACAGAGTTGGGTGATACTTCTTTAAAAACTTAGCATTGATTGGATGTCTTTGCATGTTTCTCTCTAAATCTGCCAAGTAATACCCCCCTCTGTCCAACACTTTGTTGATGATAAAATGGCCATCCCAAGTGGGACTCCACTTCCCAAAACCCCTAACTTGAGCTCTCAAGGGTAAAACTGCCTTCCATACCAACTCTTTTTCTATGAAGGTTTTCAATATCACCCTCTTGTTGTAGGCTCGGGTAACAGCCCTCTTTCTTTCCTGGATCTTGTTTAAAGCTTTAATTCGGGCTACATCCAAATCTTCAATCCCTTGACACATAGCCTGGATGAATTCCTCACTATGTAGACCAAATTGGTTCTCAAGCCTTACATAACTTACATTGATTTCTATAAGGAGTACAACATCTTGCCCGAATGTTAATGCATAAGGAATAGTACTAGTTCCTGCTCTTTTTGAGGTTCTGTAGGCCCGAATAGTATCTCCTAACTTTTCATGCCATCTTTTTGGGCTGTCTGCCCTTATTCTCTTAATAATATTCACCAAGATATTATTGTTAGCTTCTGCTTGACCATTGGATTGAGGATAATAAGGGCTAGACTGGATCATCTTTATCTTGAACTTGTCCGCAAACTCTTCTACTTCTTTTGAGATAAAGGATGGCCCTCTGTCTATAACTATAAACACAAAAATTCTATAACGAATGAAATGAGGACACATGTACAAAGTAGATTTGTATTGATGAATTTGTAGGGTTACAATCTCTGTTTACAATTTTCCTCTAATTCAGTCTTCAAATTTGATGTAGATGCGTAGGTTGTTGATTCAAAGGTCGCGATGACTTGATCTCAGACGAACAATTGAACGATTGCTTCAAGTTTTGAGCTTGAAACAATGCGTGGATAGTCTTTACCTCTAGGTTTTGTGTATGACCTACGGCAAAGGTGATGTTGATGCGGGATTTTGTTGATTCAAGGGTCTTGACGACTTGATCTTGAATCAAACGTCGTTACAAGTTTTGAGCTTGCAACAAAGTCTTGAAAGAATCGTCACAAGTGCTTGTTGATTTTTCAAGGGAATGCTTTAGCTTTGATCAAAAGAAAGCTTCGACTTTGGTTGTACGCTCTTCAAATAGAGCTTTGGCAGCGTATTAGTCTTCAAAGATTTGGCAGAGGCTCTCCTTTTGTGAGAATTTCGGCCCTTCAATGTAGAAATTGTCAACCTTTATGCTTGTCTGAGGACCTTGTATTTATAAACTTCTCATAGCTTGCCTTTAGATGGATTTGGCTTTGATTTATGTCTTGATTTGCCCATGGGAGAATTTAGGCATGTTTTGTGTCTTAATTTCAGCCACTTTCCCGTGCTTGGCCAAAATCTATAGAGCTTTCTTGCCTATTTGGGGAAGATACTTTAGCTTTCTTTCCGGTTTTGGGAGCAATTTGGGCCTCCTGCCGATTTTAAGGAGATTTCTTCCCTTTTGCTGCATTTTAGGAATGCTTTTGAGCTTCCTTTGCTTGATTTATGCCACATGTCATTGATGACTTGTCCATTTGTGATGAGTCATATGCCACGTGGAGCTTTGTGATGTATCATTTACATGCAACGAAATTTACATGTCTACAAATGCCCCCTACTTCAAGGTGCATTGTAGGCATATGCTTGTCACATGTAAGAAAAGTGTTTTGAAATCCTGTAATGTGAATGCTCTAACTCAAGGGTCGTCGAGACTTGACCTTGAATTAGTTTGCTTCTTCAAGGGTCGTAGAGGCGTATTTCTTGAATGAAACATTTCTTTAACGGCCGTTAAGGTGTATTTCTTGAATTGAAATGACGAATTTCATCAAAGGCCGTTGAGACGTATTTCTTGGACGAAACATTTCTTCAAGGACCGTTGAGGCTTGATCTTGAATGAAATGAAAATTTTCTTCAAGGGCCATAGAGGCTTGGTCTTGAATAAATTTTGAAAATGGATAAATCGGCACATACTTATTGTGCGTATTGATTTTCCACAATTTTTTTGACAAAATACATTTTGGTGTATTTTGAGGCTTGGATTTTTCCCTTGTGGGTGTGCGAAAAATGCTTTTTCCTTCCTTAAGTAGGAGCCTCCTTCAATTTAGGCAATGAGGGTGATTTCCTTCAAGGTTATGGAAAACTTTGGTGATTTCTTTCAAGGTTTTGGAAAGCTTTGGTGATTTTCTTCAAGGTTTTGGAAAGCTTTAATGCTTGTCCTTGGGTAAGTAGGATTTGCATGTTTTTTCCTTTCCCTTTTCATTTTTTTTTTTTTTAGCCAAGAAAGGTGTTTTCCCCTTTGATTTGGGAAACTTCAAGACTTGTCCTTGCCTTGTAGGGATTTCCTTTTGTATTTTGGCAAGGAGAGGTACTTTCCTTTGATGTTTTTTGGAAATTTTGAAGCCCTTTCCTTATTTTTTTTTGTTTTCTTTTCTTTTCTTTGCTGATTTTTGTTGCAAAAAACAGCATTTTTTTTTCATGTTGCCATGTATCACCTTACCCTTTTTTTTTCTTGGAATTTGCTTCCTTGTTGCAGCTGGAATATGCTTCCTTATTTTGATTTTCCTTTTGCTATTTGGTATGTATCTTCCCTATAGCATTAGGAAGCAATTGACCCTTATTAATAGGACAATTAGGTGTGTGTTCTTGTCATAACACATCCTTGCCGTGTACATTGACTCTGCTTGCTGCCATGAGGTGTAGCTACTTGAAGCTTGTTGCAGTGCATCACTTTTTACCGCGTGGTGCTAAGCAAAAGACTGCAGTGGGTTTACGCTGTGTAGTGCCTTTTGGTCACAGTTTTCCCTCTGTGGTGACGTTGCCATGCAGTGCAAGAAACTGCTTGCTTAATCGCTACGGGATTGCGTAGTGCGATTGCGTAGCATTTTGGTTTCCTTTGCTACTGTAACGTGCTTTGAAGGACCATCTTGTAGCTGCCCTCTTTGATGTGCTACTCAAGCTTTATGGCTAATTTATTTTCATCATTGTGACTTTGTCATCGTCATCCTTCAACGCTCACGAGGTTTGTCATGCATGTCTTTTGCTTTAGTGAAGCAATTTTTTTCTTCTTGCCGCCCCACTCTAATGCTTATGTAGCCTTGTTTGTTTTGTTGCAACCATGGTATTTTTCAAGTGTTTTAAGAGCAATACCATCACTATTCTTGCAAAGAAAGGTGATTCGCAAGATAAGGGAACGACGTTGAAACTTTATGCACCGTTGACTGGCTTTAAGGTGCTTGTTCTTCCTGCAAAAGACAACCCGATGCATATCAAGTCGTGGTCTTCTAAAGTATCTTGGGAGGTGACAGATTTTGGTCGACCAAATACAAAGAAGAAGGCATGGACGTCGACGATTCTTATCTTGAATCCTTCGCACCATGTTCGTGACAATTTGCCGGCTTCTTTTGAGCTTCTTGGTGATCGCTTCCATAGCAGAGCTATGACTTGGAATAGCACCTTGTTGACTACTGGATAAGCCATCTTTGTTGAGTTTTATGGGGAGTGGCTTGAAGATGTTTTGAGCTGATCCAAAGATGAGCTTACTAATGTGGGTCTTTATCACGCTGTATACGCATCTTTGTCTAGTTATGATCGTCATCCTTCCATCCTTCATGCATTTTTCAAGCATTGGTGTTCAGTGACCAACACACTTCGAACGACACAAAGGGAAATGTTGATTTCACTTTAGGATCTCCATAAGATAGGAGGCTTGCCGATCCAGGGTAAGTTTTACGACGAAGTTGTTCCTAGCGTGGAGGAATTTTCTCATCGCAATGAAGGAAATTATTTGTCCTAGTTAAGAACATGTGAGAACATTTGAACACATAAGCAAACTAATAACACTTTAAAGTAGGCACGCATTCAAAAACAATTCTCAAACCCATGACTTTCAAAGCCTAGTGAATGATGAACCACAAGACTCTTTAACAACATTAAAAAGAAGAAAGGATTTTGAGATTCATTACCCTTGAAGCTCTTCCTTGTTTACACAAGGGATTCACCCAAGTGGAGGGCCTTCAAGTCACCTCATAGCTCCTTGGATCTTCCTTGTGATGTTCTTCCCTTTTGATGCTCCTTTACTCCTTGAGGATGTGAGGAAAGGAACTCCAAAAATACCAAAAGTTTGGTACCTCTAAGTCTCCACACCAAGGATGATGGTGTGAAGATGAAATAGATTACCTAGAGGAAGTTGGATGCTAGTGAACTCCCCTAGGAAGGCTGGCCTCTATAGAGAAAAAAGGAGAAAAAGTTTCTCTTCTTTGCCTCAAGAAAACCTTTGTGAGAGAATAGCTATAAAGATGGCTTTATACCACCTCACATGTGAGTGGCAAACTTGTAATTAACCCAAGTTTGCTACCACTCACCCTATGGCTGGTTTTGACTTTGTATTTGGGTTAATTTCCATTAAATTTTAGTTGTCACACAACTTAAACTCAATGGGCCTTGTGGACCAAAACCCTTTTGGGCCTCGAAACCCAAAACCAACTTGAAAGCCCAATACAAACCTTTCGTAAGATTAATTAACTAATTAATTAATCTTGACCATTCTCAATTAAACTATTTAGTTGCTTGTCCATCTCATTTATATCTTCACATTCATCCTTACTCGGTGTATGATCCATTAGGCTCTAATTAGCGAGGCAGTGGGTGATTGTTACTGTTAACGATCAATTGTGAATTGAAATTACATTTCAATTCTCCTTTTGATGAAGATTAGTGTTTGCTAATCTTTAGGGCTTCCACAAACCATGAGTGACACCTAGCAGTATGTCATGGGTACCCAAGCTAAGTAGAAGTGGTTGGAGAACCTATCCAATTACAATTACAATGCAATACGATCATTCTCTAATACAATACTCTTAATCACATTGTTTGAGTAATAGTTTGTTTCATGTCTACTATCAGTTTGTTTCATGTCTACTATCTAATGTGATACTTCTCTATATGATTCAATTGAATATGATTTGGACCAAACTTCCTAAGTTATATTCGTATGATTTGGCCAAAGACTCCCGAATCATATCTCGGAGTGTTCTCCCTCTACCATGGAAGGTTACAGATCCCTTGTTGTGCATTCATATGCCTACATGACTAGATAGCTTAACCCCAACAATGTCATGGACAGTCTCGATGGAATGCCTTTGACATGATCAAAGATCAAAGACCTAACCATTAGACATTTATAATGCCTCAGGTTAAATGACTACTTTGCATATTGCAACTTACGAGTTCTTACATGACATGTATGTTCGAACTCTCTTTTTATTGTAGTTCAATGTACTTGATTACCATTTTGAGCACTTATGTGTTTGTCTCAGTGTCCAACACTAAATGACTTGAGACTAGTCATACTCACGCTTAAGTTAACATCACAGGTACTAACCTTAGCGGATTGTCAATGCCCAATTGGCAATCCTATAGCTAGGAAGGTTTTAGGAATGAGCATAAGAGAAAGGTCTCGTTAATCTAACTTACTTAGATCACTTCTCTTTTAGATTAAATGCATTCCTTGGATTCCCTTATTGCTTAAAAACATAATACAATAAATAGTGATTAACAATAAGCTTTGCCCTTCATTAAACATATAATAGTTTAACACAATAAGTATTCCAAAAGCAATTACATCAAATGAGTGGCTTTGTGGGCATACTTCCAACAATCTCCTACTTGCACTCAAAGCCACCTTCTCATGTATCTAATACTCATCTTTTCCATATGGCGATCAAGTTGGATTTGAGACATTAGCTTCGTCAGTGGATCTGTTATGTTATCGGCTGAGGCAACCTTGAGGATGTTGACTTTCCCTTCGGCAGCATATCTTCTAATGATGTTAAAGCTTCTGTCAAAATGCATGTTCTTTTGATGAGCCCTAGGTTCATTGGCTTGAGTTATCGCCCCACTATTATCACAGTACAAAGTTACTGGTAATGTAATGGTTGGAACCACTCCAAGTTCAGTACTGAACTTCTTCATCCAGAACGCTTCTTTACCGGCTTCAGCTGCAGCGACATATTATGCCTCTATCATGGAATCAGCAATTACATCTTGTTTCTTGTTATTCCAGCTGACAGCCTCACCATACAAAGTGAATACATATCCAGAATTTGAACTTCTATCGTTAACGTCAGCTTGAAAATCTAAGTCAGTATAGCCTTCCACTCGCAACTCTGATGCTCCTCCATAAACAAGGAACATATTACTAGTTCCTCTTAAGTACTGAAGGATCGTCTTGGTAGCTGCCCAGTGTTCTGATCCTGGGTTAGATTGATATCGACTAGTAATGCTCATAGCATAAGCGATATCAAGCCTTGTGCATATCATGGCATACATGAGACTTTCTATCGCAGAAGCATAAGGAGTCCTACACATCTGCCGTATCTCTTCAGGATTTTTCAATCTCATAGACTTAGAAAGGTGAATTCCATGTCTCATAGGAAGAAGACATTTCTAAGATTGTTCCATTTAGAACCTACTTAGCACCTTATCTATGTACATAGATTAGGATAATCCAATTAATTTTTTGGATCTATCACGATAGAGCTTTATCCCCAATACATAAGATGCATCTCCCAAATCTTTCATATGGAAGGTTTTAGACAACCATACTTTTACAGAAGAAAGCACTGTGATGTCATTCCCGAATAATAATATGCCATCTACATATAACACTAGGAATACAACTGCATCCCCAATGACCATTTAATAAACACAATTGTCATCTTCGTTTTGAGTAAAACCAAACGATTTGATTTCAGTGTCAAAATGAATGTTCCAGCTCCTAGAGGCTTGCTTAAGTCCATAAATGGACCTTTGAAGCTTGCATACCTTAGTCTATTTAGACTTGGATGCGAAACCTTCGGGTTGACTCATATAGAGCTTTTCTTCTAGGTAGCCGTTCAGAAAGCCTGTCTTCACGTCCATTTGCCATATCTCATAATCATGGTACACAGCTATAACAAGCAAAATCCGATTGGACTTAATCACGGCTCAGGAAAAAAGGTTTCTTCATAGTCAATCCCTTCTCGTTGCCTGTAACCCTTGGCTACTAATCTAGCCTTATAAGTCTCCACGTTCCCATCAGCGTCTATCTTCCTCTTGAAGGCCCATTTGTTTCCAACAGGTACTATACCTTCTGAAGGGTCTACAAGAGTCCAGACTTGATTTTGATACATGGAATTCATCTCGGATTTTCAAGGCCTCTTGACATCTCTTTGAATCAATGTCGGATATTGCTTCAGTGTAGTCTCTAGGGTCCTCTTTTGTGTCATTGTCACCCAGAAGGTGCAATTCCCCAAAGTCATTATCCAAGCCATACCTTTTAGGTGGCTTGCTGAACCGTTCAGATCTACATGGAGCTAGGGGTTCAGGTATAGGGTTGTCAACTTGTCGAGTGCTTGTTTGTGGTTCGTCATTAATCTCATTAATTTCCATCGTTTTACTTGTAGTTCCTTTGAGAACAAATTCGTCCTCTAGAAACTTAGCAGTTCTGGCAACAAAGACTTTCTGGTCGTCAGGATGGTAGAACTCATATCCCACAGTTTCTCTAGGATATCCCACAAAATAGCACCTAACTGATCTCACTTCAAGCTTAGTAGCTTCAAGCTTCTTGACATATGTTTCACACCCCCAATTCTTAATATGATTAAGACTTGGCTTTCTCTCATGCCATATCTCATAAGGCGTCTATGAAACTGACTTGGAATGTACTCTATTAAGCAAGTAAGTTGTTGTATATAGAGCGTATCCCCAGAATGTTACTGGTAGATTGGCGAAACTCATCATAGAACGAACCATGTTCATCAACGTTCAATTTCTCCTTTCAGAAACACCATCAAGTTGTGGAGTTCCCGATGGAGTCCACTATGATATTATTCCACACTCTTTGAGGTAATCTAGGAACTCATTACTTAGATATTGTCCCCATCGATCTAATCTTAGGATCTTTATCTGCTTCGTAGTTTGCTTCACAACTTCATTCTTGAATTCTTTGAACTTTTCAAAGGATTCTGATTTGTACTTCATAAGATACACATAGCCAAAACGAGAGTGATCGTCGGTGAATGTGATATAGTAGGGGAAGCCTCATCTCGACGTAGTAGACATAGGTCCACATAAGTCAGTGTGGATTAACCCTAGAATTTCAGTAGCATGCTCATTCTTCCCAGTGAATGCAGATTTGGTCATCTTCCATTTCAAGCAATATTCACAAGTACCCATTTGATCATTACCTAATGGGCAGAAATATCCGTCTTTCGACATCTTGCGAATCTTATCAAGGTTAACATGTCCAAGTTTAAGATGCCACATCTTTTCTTGGTTAACTTCTTCTCTAGCCCTTTTGGGTTTTAAGGTATTCCCGCTTTCAGTACAGTACATCCCACTACTTATCTCTAGGTGAAAAAGTCCTTCTATCATATTACCATGAGAGATAATACGACAGTTCAAGTATAAAGTGCAACTCATTTTGTCAAACAATACTGAGTGCCCATCTCATAAAAGCATAGAGATGGAAATCAAATTCTTTATATATGAAGGAAAATATAAACAATTTTTAAGTTCTAAAACTTCCCCAGAGGGTAGTTTAAGCATGTAGGTGCCTACTGCTTTTGCAGAGATCTTAGTGTCGTTGTCATTCATTTTTTAGAAATTTTCAATGTGATGATACCAAGCAAGGAAACGTTGGCCCCTAAGGCTCTTTATGTCAAGTATAATGGTAGGTGTTATTTTAGGCATGTTGTTAACTACATAACATAACAGAAATCGTATTAGATTGTTGATTTTAAAACTACTTGATTGGGGCTTAAATCAAATAGTATCACCCACTATGTTTGGCAAATTCCACATCCCTCAATGGAATCCAAGAGTTATGTTCAACTCTTAGCGGGGTATGGGAGGCTCACCATTACCAAGCCCACCTCATAATGATATGATGTTGGTTAGCAACAATAATGATAAGCAAATAACTCTTTAGTCATTTACAACTCTTGTAATTACCCATCTAGTTTGGCCTCTAGAGAATGATGCCTCACAATGATACAATGTTGGCACCATTGCACTTAGTTAAGTCACTCCCACCATGCTAGTTCGTGTAAGGGTTCAAGAATAGCCTCACAATGATATGATGTTGACCATCCTCGTTGCCTACCTCACCACATCATATATGTACATATGGACTCCTCCTGAATGTAAGCACATACTTTGAACTTCCCCATGATAGGGTGAAGCCGATGTATGAGTCATAAACGATTGGAGCCCACCAAGGTGGAAGGCCTACAAAGAGATGTTCAAAGCATCTATCGCTTATAAACTTAATATTGAAGGAAAATTTGTGAAAAACATGTTCATTTGAGCAACATCTATGGCATGCAATTAACAATTAAAGGCGGAAACATGCTTGTATGCACTCAAAACAAAACATTACCCATGAAATTCAAAGCTTAGTAGTTATGGTGAACCATGACTCAACTCAAATCTTAAAGAAATGAGTTGAGAAACTTTTATATCTTTGAAGCACCTATTTGCTTAGCAAAGGTTAATCACCCATGTGAGGGCCTTCTTTCCTTTGTCTCCTTGCTCCTTGGCTCCATGGATATGGATGGAAGAATTGATTCTCCAAAAGTCCCCAATGACTCAAGACCAGTCACTCTCCCTAAGAGAAGACATAGCACGTACTGATCTTGATGGACTATCAATGCCCAATTGGCAATCCTATGATCAAGAACATTTAGGATATGTATACGAAAGAAAATGGTCTCATGAATCTAACTTCTTTAGATCACATTCTCCCTATTACATATTCCTTGGACTTATCGTTTAAGCATATAACATTTATATGAGACGGCTTAAAACAATAATCTTTGCCCTTTATATTAAACTAGATTAGTTTAACATGTAAAATGTCCGTAAAGTATCATCATATGATTGGTTTTAGGGCACATTTCCAACAATCTCCCACTTGCACTAAAGCCAATCAACATGGTCATCAGTGATGATACCTCTTCTGTAGTCATTTCAAAAATGGCTGAGTAGTAGGGCTAGACAATGGATATCTATATGTTATCCATAGAAGCAACCTTGAGAATAACGACGTCACCATTATACATGATTCTCAATCATGTGGTTCAGTCCCTCATTTGAGTTCAGATCTTAATGAGACCTTGATTCCCTGGCTTGAGCTATCGCCCCATTAGTGTTGTAGTGTCGATACACTAGAGACACTTTCTGGTTGGAATCGAATGGAGAGTTCATAAATGAACTTTCCCATCCAAACAAAATTGTTGTAAACTTCTATATGGCGATATATTTTGCATTCATGATAGAACACACTAAAGTCATTACTTTTAATGTTTCCACCCAAATATCTTTTTAGTCATAATAAAGAGATATCCAATTATCTCTTCATTCAAAATGAAGAGACATCCAATGATGGATACGATATTAGATTCATAATCTAATACTTTTACGCTTCCATTGCGTTACTCTAATTCTTCCTCATTCTTGAGGAATCTATCCTTTAGTATTTCTTAAATACTTAAAGACTCATTTGACAGTTGCCATGGTTCTGATCCTGGGCTTACACTAATATCGTCTTGTACCAATCTTGGTACAACTCATATCAACATTTTTCATACAATATGAAATACATAAATCACCTTTCTACGTGTACATAAAGGATTCTATTTACGCATTATTTCTTTGGGAGTCAAAGGGTACGTTTCCTTTGAGAAGTGCAACTTCCTAGTCTCACTAGGATTGTCCCTCTGTTTGAAGTTTATCATCATATGAGAAACTTCCTAGCATCTTTTGTCTATCATTCGGGATTGATATAATCAAATTATATCCTAAAATCTATCATTATAGATTTACATCCCATGTATAAAGACTATGTCCCCCATATACATTCTATCATTATAGAACGTTTAAAGTCATAACTTTATTGAAGAATAATTCCTTTCAATTCCAAAATTAATATATCATATATATGTTCAAATTTAGGAATTTGATTAACTCCCACTAATCTTTTGTAAACCTAGTCAACAAAAGATTCATTTACATCTTTATGAGAAATCAAACGATTTGATCTTTGTCTCATAAGACGCTTATGGCTCCCACTAGCTTGCTAAGATTCATGATGGATGGATCTCTACAACTTACACATCTTGTGATTCTAAGTCTTAGACATATGTTATCAAGACTATCTTGATAATGGCTTCGGAAACCCATATTATGTCCAAACATTGAACCACTGTTTAGTTGTAGTTATCAATCATCAAATTAATAGAAACCAAGACTACGTCAAAGATGGTGTCTTCCAGGTCAACCAATCTCTTTGATTGTAGTCACCTTAAGCTACCAATTAGCTTTAAAGGTTTCATTATTTCGGGTCAAATGGTGCTATACCATTTCCTTGAGTATATGTCGTATATACACTCAATGTCGTCATAAGGATTTTCATTCTTATTTCTTTCAAATTAAGAGTTGTAACTCTATGACATAATCATAAAGTTTAAACCATTCAACTGAGACGGTTTATAGATCCTTCTTGACTACCTTGGAGCTAGTGGTGTAGGAACTAGGTTGTTATATTTGTTGATTATCATCTTGTCTCTCAAAGAACCCATTCTTTGAGTTCTATCTCTCGTTCATTTGCCCTATCTTAGGTAAATCCTAGTGTAGGATTATAATGAACTACCCAACAAACAACATTTGTCAGTTGGTTTATAGAAGTGATATCCAAAGGTTAATTTAAGGATATCCCATAAGATTATTCTCAATTAAATATTGCTTATTAGCACACAACCCCAAATCTTAACACGATTAAGACTTGTCTTTCTTTCCAACTACATCCTATGGAGTCATGAAAATTTTGGAAGATCTTCTAATTGACAATCATATTGTCTTAGAAGTATATACCCTATATATGGGTAATTGATAACGTCCAACGAACTAAATCTTATTCGAGTTCGTTCTTCTCCTAATGGAGAAATCCATTATCTTATGATGCTACTTTCCTTGATTTCTATCAAGGAAACTCTTCTAAAGTGTTATTTTTCCTTGGATCAAATCTATGGAGGTAAATACTTTAGACGTCTTACTCATCAACTTACATTCTTGAATTCTTTGAAACCTTTTGCAAAGTATTCAAACTTTTGTTTATTCAAAATAAACGATAGTCCAAGCGAGAGCGATCTTCAGTGAATGTCATACAACATGAGTAGTATTATGTTGTGGACAAGTGCCACTAACATCTAAGTGAATTAACCTCAAAAACTTTGTGATTCTTCTTCTTTCAAAAAGAATAAAGATTCGAACATTTCGCCTCTATACAATTTTAACAAGAAGGTATTGGATCCGGATCTAACGATCCAAAGCATCCATCTATGACCAACTTGTAATTTATGTTTTATAGGTGTCACAACTTAGTTGGGATTAGTCACTACCTTGCAACCTTTTGGGTTTTAAGCATCGTTATATTCTAAACAATTAACACTACCACATTATCTCTACTATAGAAACAATCAATTAGATTACAATAATCCAATCATTCATTAATAAAGAATAATGTTTTGTCAAACAAAACATTCATCCATCTCTTATAGTGACGGAATTAAGTTCCTTATTCTAATTGGGATGTAAAGACAATCTTCGTTTTTCCAATTTCTTTGGTAGTTCATATGAGGAAGCAAGTACTATTTGCTTTCACAAAGATCTATATCTTATTCACGTTCCGAATGTGAAGTACTTTCTCTTCTCTCATTAATCTTCTACTTCTTATTAGCGATACTTTTACAACGATTGTAAAACATAGTTACTAATACGGAACCAAGCATTCAAGTAAAAGAACCAACTGTTTTGAATTATTCAAGAACAATTTACAGCACCTTTAAAAGGTGCGTTCTTGACTCTTGCAAGACATTTCTTGCATATACCCCTTCCAATGTCCATCCTTTCATAAAGAAAGTTTGTTCCCTTGGAGTTATTTTGCCTTCTTCATTTGACTTCTCCCTTGACTACAATAGTCATGGTCCCCAAACTCCCACTATCTTTCTTGAAACTTATTTCAATTGTGTTATACACATCAAACGATTTGGGGAGCGTGCGGTTATTGTTCACTATATAGTTTACAATAAACTTAGTGAACCATTTGGATAGGGATACAAAGGTGAAGTCCTAGCCTAGTTTCCATCTCGTGAAGTGGTTTAACACTTCAACACTCAATGATTCAAAATCATCATAAGTCCATGTTGATGGACTATTTTTGTCAACCAACCATTATGTTCTAAACATAATTTCAAACTTTCAAGAGTTGTTCAAGGCAACTCTTATTTCTTCATATAACGATTTGTAAGTGAAGAACTATGACACTAAAAGTGTTCATGTCTTTGTGCTAATCTTCATAAGTTCCTTTGTTCATACAACAAAGGAATAAGCATTAGTTGTTTGTGTTGTCCTCTTTATGATAGACTTATCTAACATGTTCTTCGAATGATACATTATCAATAGGAAAATTGCGAGGATGAGACTACTTAGGTACATATACAATCCATTCAAGACAATCTATGGGATTGTGGTACCAAGTCCGGAAACTAAAGCCTTTGGCTTTTCTTTGTCAAGTTTTGGATAGCGTTTGCAAATATATCGGTAAATAAATACATAACGAATATAAATTGATTGATTTTAAGCCATTTGATCCAGGTCTTTAAATCAAATAGCACCACCCACTATTTTCGGCTAATTCCATATCCCTCATCGGAATTCGAGAGTTTTGGAGAAAACTCTTAGTAGGGTATGGGAGGCTCACTATTACCAAGCCCACCTCACAATGATATGATTTTGGCTAGCAACAATAATAATGAGAGAGTACGCTTACTCATTTACATCTAATGTAAGTACCCATCTTATTTGGCCTCTAGAGGAAGCCTCACAATGATATGATGTTGGCTCCATTGCACTTAGTTAAGTCATTCCCACCATGCAAGTTCAAGTAGGGGTTCAAGAACAACCTCACAATGACATGATGTTGTTCATTCTCGTTGCCTACCTTCACAACATCATGTATGCATATAGAACTCCTCCTGAGTGTAAGCACGCACTTTGTACTCCCCCATGATAGGGTGAAGTCGGTGTACGAGTCACAAACTATTGGAGCCTACCATGGTGGAAGGCCACAAAAGAGTGTTCAAAGCACTCTCACGCTTGTCAACTTAATAATGGTTTGGTTGAGGGTTTTAGGTCTCATCACATTTAAGCATACATTTTAACCTTATTAAAATAATTTGGTCCTATTACAACTATTGGTCCATGTGATTGATTTAGTAGTATATGATACTCCCACTAAGCTTGTAAAACGGTTTTTAAAGCAAGAGTATATGGTACTACTAACATAAACTTTGCATTCATAGATGGACTGTAAAGTTACCTTAGGGCCTTAGGATGACTATGAACCTTTGATTTGATCCAACACGAGCCTAGTGTTGGATCTCGGTCTAGGGATGGAGATTGATTTTAGTTAAGCGTTTGATCATATCAAGGCATGTTTTCTTATTGGGCGTTGGACCCAACTACTCCAATTTCATGCATATCAAATAAAACAAGAAAATGAGTACTTCAAAGTAAAGAAGAGCTTATGCTCTTTTACAATATTTGATCACATCAAATTACAACTAAAATTAATCTACACATTCCCATGGTTCATACAAATTTGAGACGGCCTTTCATATAGCTCAATTATCGTAGGCTTAGGTTCATAATCACCCTTTCTTTAATTAATTAACGCTTTAACTAATTAAACTTGAATGCAACATTGTCATTTGGTTTTTATATCCATAGAATTGATTTAAATAGAGCTAAACGAAATGAAAATCCAATTCTCATTTAAAGATGCAAAACTATTTTGCTATCAACTAATTTGGGCCGAAAAGCAATAACCTCAACCATTGGGCTATATTGCAAAACACAAACTTTTGAGGTCACTTTGTAAAAACACAAAAGTCCACTACTTCATGTAATTACAACTAGAACCCAAAAATTTCAACAAATGCAAAAACTTCATTAAAGGAGCAAAACAATTTGTCCTTTAGTGATTTTGGGCCTTTACGTAAAAACGTAAACTTTCAGGTCAAAGTGCAAATACACAAAAGTATCAAAACTTTATGTAATTGCATAAAAGCCCCAAAAGTACCCTACATGTAGGGTGGCAAGTCATGGATGAGAATGGTGTCAAAACTTTTGAAATTTTTTCAACAAAGTGAAAGGTGATGGGTTGAAAAGGTGATGGGTTGGTTTGAAAAAGTGATTTCCATGAAACATGGTTCCATGAAACAAGGGAAAGTAAAAGTGTGTAAGAAAATAGGTATGGATGTCCACACCTAGTGATGGTTGAAAAACATATCATCCATCACAAAAACAAAACTTTATAAACAACCAAACACCTTTTTGAATCAAAATTCCCAACCTTTTTGTTCTTGCCAAGAATATAACAAGAACAATGAAAAATATCCATGAAAACCCATAAGAGCTCCATGAACATTTTTCACCCAAAGACACCCCAAAAAGTCTTAAACTTAAGGGAAATAACATATTACCATACTAGGGTACTTAGGGGTTCCAAAAGTCACTTTAAAACACTTTTAACAAGACAAACATGAACCCAAAAAACCACCCTTTGGATTTGGCCGAATTTCCCCAAAAACATGGCACCAAATTTTAGCTCCCAAATTCATGCTCATATGAACTACATCTACAACATTTGAGATGGCAAATTTTCTAACAAATTTACATTCAAAGAAGCAAGAATAAAGCTTGTAACAATTACAACATTCAAATCACAAACTATGAACTACAAAACCCAAAAGGATTCACCAACTACTAGACCTAGGCTCTAATACCACTTAAAGGAAAATTTGGGAAAAACATGTTCATTTGAGCAACATCTATGGCATGCAATTAACAATTAAAGGCAGAAACATGCTTGTATGCACTCAAAACAAAACATTACCCATGAAATTCAAAGCCTAGTAGTTATGGTGAACCATGACTCAACTCAAATCTTAAAGAAAGGAGTTGAGAAACTTTTATACTTTGAAGCACCTCTTTGCTTAGCAAAGGTTAATCACCAATGTGAGGGCCTTCTTTCCTTTGTCTCCTTGCTCCTTGGCTCCATGGATATGGATGGAAGAATTGATTCTCCAAAAGTCCCCAAGGTAGGAGACCTTTAATTTTCGACACCAAGGATGATGAAGGAAGAAGATGAGTGACCTTGGAGGAGGAAGGATTGCTAGCTAATCCCCTCCAAGGGGGCCGGCCTCCTAGAGAAAAAAAAGAGAGAGTTATCTCTCACTTTTCATCCTTAGAAAACCCTAATGAACAAAAGGCTATAAAGTCACATTTATACCTAACTTCATTGGAGTGGCAAACTTGTAATAAGTCCAAAAACCCACTCCTTTACAACATGGCCAGCCTTAAGGGTTTATTGGGCTGTTTGGGCCCTCTTGAATCTTTATTCATTAAGTTGTCATACAACTCAAGTCAATGGGCTTGACGTTCGAAGCCCATTGGGCCTTGAGGCCCAAAACTAACTCAAGGTCTATAACGAACTTATTCGTTTGATTAATTAACATATTAATTAATCCTAGCCATAAATAATTAAACCATTTAATTATCCTTACTCATCTCCGTTGTTTCTTCAATCTCTACCTTAATCGGTGTACGATCCATTAGGTTCCTTTTAGCGAGGCAGTGGGCGATTAGAACTCTTCAAATCGATTGTGAATTGAAACTTACTTTCAATTTTCCCTTTAGTGATTATACACGTTTAGGGCTTCCACAAACCATGAGTGACACCTAGCAGTATGTCATAGTTACCCAAGCTAATCAGAATAGGTGGAGAACCTATTCAGTTTAGGATTACAATGCAATACGATCTTTCTCTAATACAATACTCTTGACCACATTGTTTGGTTGATAGTTTATTCAGGTCTACTATCCAATGTGATTCATTTACTTATATGATTACCTTGAATGTGATTTGGAACGACTTCCTAAATCTCATTCATACTCTGGCCAGAGATTCTTAATCATATCATAGAGTATTCTCCCTCAACGTTTGAAGGTTAGAGATCCCTTGTTGCGCATTCACTTACCTCCATGGCTAAATGGCTTAACCCCAACTATGCCGTGGACACCCTCTGACGGAGTGACTTTGACATAGTCAAATATCAAGGACCTAACCACAAGACAACTATGATGCCTCAAGTCAAATGACTACCTTGCATTATCCCAACCATGAGTTCTCATGTGACATGAGTATGAGAACTCCTTGTTGATCGTGTTCAGTGGACTCATTCTTTATTGAGCACCTACATGCTTGTTTTGGTGTCAGTTACACCAATGACTCGAGACCAGTCACTCTCCCTAAGAGAAGACATAGCACGTACTGATCTTGATGGACTGTCAATGCCCAATTGGCAATCCTATGATCAGGAACATTTAGGATATGTATACGAAAGAGAATGGTCTCATGAATCTAACTTCTTTAGATCACATTCTCCTTATTACATATTCCTTGGACTTATCGTTTAAGCATATAACATTTATATGAGACGGCTTAAAACAATAATCTTTGCCCTTTATATTAAACTAGATTAGTTTAACATGTGAAATGTCCGTAAAGTATCATCATATGATTGGTTTTAGGGCACATTTCCAACAAATATTCGTTTTGTTTAGGGAGTAGTGTTGGGCTACATCAATTTCATTTTAAGCTTACTAAAAAATAAAAATAATAATAAAAATAAAAATAAAAAAATAAAAAGACTTGGGCCTATTACAACCATTGGTCCAAGTTTATATGAGTTAGTAGTATATAATGCTCCCACTATTTCGATGAAACGAGTGAGACTATATGAAACTACTAACAAATGCGTAGCACCCTCATATGGACTATATAGTCATTTTAGGTCTTAGGATGATTATGAATGGTTTGATTTGATCCAACACGAGCCTTGTGTTGGACCTTGGGTCTAAGGTAGGTAGTTGTTGATTTTAGTTACGCGTTTAATCTAATTAAACCGTCATTTCCTGTTGGGCATTGGACCCAACTATTCCAATTTGCATGCAAATAAACAAAAAGAATACTTCAAATAAAGAAAAGGGCTTATGCCCTTTTACAACACATTTGATGGACTTATGCCCTTTTACAACACATTTGAACTAATCAAATCACATTCAAATCTAAACTACTTAACCCAAAAATTCATAATGCAAAGCGGCCAATCACATAGCTCAATTGTGCTGACCCGTCCCTAATTTTTTATGTAATTTCTCCCCGAGTATGTGAATTGGCAATTATGCCCTTATTGGTGAATGACGTGGACTTGTTTATTTGTTCTTAAATTGTTTTCTTGCTATCTTAATTAATTAGTATTCGTTGATATGATCGCGTGAGCGCGAGTTGGATCCAAATTGGATTCGTAACGAAAACGTTACATTACGTTAAAGTTGTAATTGACGGGCAAAATTGTACACAAGCATGTGTTAATTTATCAGTGTTAGAAACACTGTTTCGGATAGATTTTATGGTTTGCTTATACTGTAGGAAATTTGTAAAAGCCTATCCTTTGTTCTTTTTAAATTGGACCCATGCCTTCCTCTTTCACCCACCAATCAAATTTGTCCCTCACACCTCTCCCCCAATCAGAAAGCCACTCTCATTTTCTGTCACCAATTAGAAAAGTCACACACACACACCTTCTCTCTCCTCGTTCCCTCACCGAAACTCTCTTTCTCTGCAACAAGGAAGACCAACGTCAAAACCTTGCAGATCAACTCTAAAAACCACACCATCACACTCATCTCATCACCACAAACTCAACCATACCCTCAGATCACGCGTTGGTTGAGTTTTGAGTGATCAGCACGGAGCCACTTGGATGCTCCGACTCAGTAAGGTCTATATCGACGTGATCTCGACCGCGTTCCATGACTTTGAAGGTCGGGGAAGCTTCCACACAACTCCAGGGAAACCCTAGACTAAGTTTAGATTGAAGTTAAGGGGAGAACATACAGTTTCAAGGAGTTGAAATAACGTACGAGAGCTTCAAGCTAATTTCAGACAATTTCCGTCCACTTTTTTTACTTTATGAAAAAATTGGCGAGTTGTTCCAGTTTTCGACGAAACCAAACTGCGGCAGACGGCGAGGCTCATCAGAGAAGACAAGGAATATTCCTTCAAAGTTGACGGAATATTCTAATGGTGTCAAGTAACGCCATTAACTTTTAACGGAATATTCCTAACTACCGTTAGGTTTCTGTCAGAAGCGTGGCCGCGCGTATGGCTATGGGTTGGACTGTGTATGGGGGCACATCTGGCCTCCGACCGACGAGTGGTTTTTACGTGCAGGTCCGTGACTTCGAGTAGAACATTTTCGTATATTCAAACCTTCCGTTTGAGCAAGTTATGGGAAGTTTTTCCTAGTTTTTCCTTATATGTCCTATTAATTAATTATAAGTAGTTGTTTCGCATATTCGCATATAGGGGAGACATACCCTAAGGACGTATGTGGACAAGCGAGACTAGAGGGCTACGATCATACGACATACCAGTGAGTGGGCATTTTGTTTTCGTATATATATATATATATATATATATATATATATATATATATATATATATATATATATATATATATACACAGTTTATAGTTTCCACGAATGCTTCTAAACTGTTTTATGCATATTATGCCATGAGTTATATAATTTTTAAAAAATGCTGTTATGTGGTTGAGATTTATAAATTTTGTCATGGCATATTCATATGCATTTTACCTGCTCATAAATATTATGCTTTTGCAAAATGCTAAGTCATTCTACGGGATGCGCAGGTAAGTCCAGGTGAGTTTATTGGATTGTGAGAATGATTGAATTGTTTGGCAAACTCGTATTCATATAGTCGGCTCATCATTGCTACACCCAGGTGTTAGTGCTCAGTCCAGGGCTAGGGTAGTCCTTCACGTGTATGTTCACCTCCTGCACCGCACGCTCGCCTTGGATCCAAGTAGGTGCTAGCTTGTCGTACAGGTCGCATTAGGCGACTCCAACTCGTAGGTGATCCAAGCATATCACTAGCTTCATGTGATCGTAGCACTAGAGCGTATATTATTATTACACCTAGCCTGTCCTACAGTTCTCATTAGGTGACTCGGACTCGTGTGTTAGCCTAGATGGATGAGCAATAGGTGAAGTCATACAGGTTACATTAGGTGACTCCGACTTGTGTACTAGTATAGCTTGTTGAGCACTTGATTACATTCATATTGCCATTGAGATATTCTGTTGTGGCATCATTCTGAATTTATTTCTGGCATGCATTTGATTTCATACTTATACGTAATGTGATTTTCTGGAAACTATACTTGTTTTACAGCAAAGGGTTAGTATATTTGTAAAATAAAAGGATTTTATAAACAATTATTTTTGTGCCTACTCACCCTTCTATTTTTCGCCCATCCAGGTCCTAGTTAGCTGAGTTATCTATGTGGCGTACGAGGAATAGTTGGTGATTCTGACATATCTCCATCTTAACATAGGAACTTATCTCTAGTTGTGTTATGAGCACTTCTCTCATTCGACTGCTTTACCTTTATGTTATCTATTCTATGAATATTTGTAGTTATGGGTTGTAACCACTACTGCACACTCACTATATTAGTTAATTAAGCTCTAGTTTCGGTTTTAATTTGTTCAAAATTTTCTTTCATCACTTGCACTTTTGGTTACGTCACCTTCACGTGACGGCCAGCATGCCTTGATTCCGGTCGGGGTGTGTCATCAATTATTGAGGCCTTTGGTTCATAATCACCCTTTTCTTAATCAATCACATTAACTACGATAGCAACTTAAGCAATTGGTTTTCGGATTCATAGAATTGATTTAAATAGAACTAAATGAAATGAAAATCCAATTCTCATTAAATAGATAAAACCATTTTGTTCTCATCATAATTTGGGCCGAAAATGCAATGACATCAACTATTGGGCCACAATGCAAAACACAAAACTTTTAGGGTCATTTTGTAAAAACACAAAAGTCCACAACTTCATGTAATTACAACTAGAACCCAAAATTTTCAACAATTATTAAAACTTCATTAAAGGAGTAAAACAATTTGTCCTTTAATGATTTTGGGCCTTTACGTAAAAAAGTAAATTTTTGGGTCAAACTGAAAATACACAAAAGTATCACAACTTTATGTAATTGCATAAAAGCCCAAAAAGTACCCACATTATAGGGGTGGCCGGTTTTGGTAGTGTGAGTGATGGGTTGGTTTTTGTTGAAAAAAACAAAGTCTTAAAGTATGTTGAAAAGGTAATGGGTATGGTGTTGAAAAAATAGGTATGGGTGTCCACACCTAGTGATGATTGAAAAAGTCATACCAACTATCACAAAACAAGACTTTATGTAAACAACCAAAAACTTTGAATCAAAACACCAAACCTTTTTGTTCTTGGTATGAACCACAAGAACAAAGCAAGAACATCCATGAAAACCCATAAGAGCTCCATGAATGTTTTCACTCAATAAAACTCAAATTTTCACTACTCAAAAGAGGGTTAACATCCTAGGGTACTTAGGGGTTCCAAAAGTCACTTTAAAACACTTTTAACATGACAAACATGAACCCAAAAATCCACCCTTTGGATTTGGCCGAATTTCCCCACATACATGGAACCAAATTTTAGTTCCAATATTCATGCTTAAATGAACTACATCTACAACATTTGAGATGCTAAATTTTCAAGCAAAATTTATATTCAAAAAGCTAGAACAAAGCTTGTAACATTTACAACATTTGAATTACAAACTATGAAAAACACAAAACCCAAAAGGATTCATCATACACTAGACCTAGGCTCTGATACCACTTGAAGGAAATTATTTGTCCTAGTTAAGAACATGTTAGAACATTTGAACACATAAGCAAACTAATAACACTTTAAAGTAGGCAAGCATTCAAAATCAATTCTAAAATCCATGACTTTCAAAGCCTAGTGAATGGTGCCCCACAAGACTCTTTAACAACATTAAAGAGAAGAAAGGATTTTGAGATTCATTACCCTTGAAGCTCGTCCTTGTTTACACAAGGGATTCACCCAAGTGGAGGGCCTTCAAGTCACCTCCTAGCTCCTTAGATCTTCCTTGTGATTTTCTTCCCTTTTGATGTCCTTTGCTCCTTGAGGATGTGAGGAAAGGAACTCCAAAAATACCAAAAGTTTGGTACCTCTAAGTCTCCACACCAAGAATGATGGTGTGAAGATGAAATGGATTACCTAGAGGAAGTTGGATGCTAGTGAACTCCCCTAGGAAGGCTGGCCTCTATAGAGAAAAAAGGAGAACGGCTATAAAGATGGCTTTATACCACCTCACATGTGAGTGGCAAACTTGCAATTAACCCAAGTTTGCTACCACTCACCCTATGGCCTGTTTTGACTTTGTATTTGGGTTAATTTCTGTTTAGTTTTAGTTGGCACACAACTTAAACTCAATGGGCCTTGTTGACCAAAACCCTTTTGGGCCTCGAAACCCAAAACCAACTTGAAAGCCCAATACGAACCTTTCGTAAGATTAATTAACTAATTAATTAATCTTGACCATTCTCAATTAAACTATTTAATTGCTTGTCCATCTCATTTATATCTTCACATTCATCCTTACTCGGTGTACAATCCATTAGGCTACAATTAGCGAGGCAGTGGGCGATTGTTACTCTTAACGATCGATTGTGAATTGAAACTACATTTCAATTCTCCCTTTGATGAAGATTAGTGTTTGCTAATCTTCAGAGCTTCCACAAACCATGAATGACACCTAGCAGTATGTCATGGGTACCCAAGCTAAGCATAAGTGGTTGGAGAACCTATCCAGTTACAATTACAATGCAATACGGTCCTTCTCTAATACAATACTCTTAATCACATTGTTTGAGTGATAGTTTGTTTCATGTCTACTATCCAATGTGATACTTCACTATATGATTCAATTGAATATGATTTGGAACAAACTTCCTAAGTCATATTCATATGCTTTGGCCAAAGACTCCCGAATCATATCTCAGAGTATTTTCCCTCCACCATGGAAGGTTACAGATCCCTTGTTGTGTATTCATATGCCTACATGACTAGATAGCTTGACCCCAACAATGTCGTGGACACTCTCGATGGAATGCCTTTGACATGATCAAAGATCAAGGACCTAACCATTAGACATTTATGCCTCAGGTTAAAATACTACTTTGCATATTGCAACTTACAAGTTCTTACATGACATGTATGTTCAAACTCTCTTTTGATCGTAGTTTAGTGTACTCGATTACCATTTTGAGCACTTATGTGTTTGTCTCAATGTCCAACACTAAATGAGTTAAGACTAGTCATACTCACGCTTGAGTTAACATAACACATACTAACCTTAGCGGATTATCAATGCCCAATTGGCAATCCTATAGCTAGGAACGTTTTAGGAATGAACATAAGAGAAATGTCTCGTTAATCTAACTTACTTAGATCACTTCTCTCTTAGATTAAATACATTCCTTGGATTCCCTTATTGCTTAAACACATAATACAATACATAGTGATTAACAATAAGCATTGCCCTTCATTAAACATATAATAGTTTAACACAAGAAGTATTCCAAAAGCTATTACATCAAATAAGGCTTTGTGGGCATACTTCCAACAAGCAATAGCCAAGGATTGCCTACGAGTTGCCATTATTTGTTTTGGGCATATCACAAGTTTTCCCATGAGCCTCAGGGTAAGTCAGGCGTGAAGATATCTTCATGAATACGATTTTGGTACTGGGGTTCCATGAAGTACATGAAGCCTTCGAAGAAAAGTGGCCGTAATAAGACAACCAAGCCAAAAGGAGACTTGGATCCGTCAGGTGCCATTGGTTCAGCTGGGCATCGTACCCCTACCGAATTGAAAGCATTTGACAAACTTGGCGTAGCGTCAGAGCATGTGGAAGAATCTTACCTAGCCGCTTTCTTAGCTTGTTGGCTTTGTAAGTTTGTTTTCCCCAAAGATGATGTCAACTTTATCCGTCCTAGAGTCTTTAAAGTGGCTAACAAGATGGCTGCAGGTGAATCTGTTAGCCTCACCATTCCGGTCTTAGCTAATATTTATGACGGCTTGAGTATTGTTTCGAACTCAACGAGCACTGAAGATTGTGCTGCGGTACTCCTCTACCATTATGTGTATGGTTGGTTGGGTGAGTATTTTGGCACTCATTTTTCTTTGTCAATTTTAGTCAAGTCGAGGCCTTCTTCGTCGACTTCAGCCAAGCCGGGTCCTTTGATGACAAAGTACTCTGGCGTGCTTTCTGCAAAGAGCCTTGATGATTTTCAAGTGCAAGCGTTGTTTAAAAGCTGTGAAGGTTTAAGAATTGATCATCTGGCATGGGTTAGCTCGGCACAGCGAGGCCTCATAGATGATTCACACCTTCATTTCTCAAACTTGTCTGATCTTACAAGTCTTCACTTGGGGTATGTTTCTTTACGGCAAGGAGAACGATGTATTATTCAAACGTATAGTCATCACCGTTTCAGCAGGCAGTTTGGCTTTGTCCAACATGTACCAGGCAAGCTGAAGGAAAATGCACAGTCGAAATCCTTGCAAGCCGTGTATATACATTGGGAGTCTTGTACCCGTGCATACATAAATGCTTCTATCACCCTACCAACCAAGGACGAGTTCAAGAGTAATCCAGTGACCCATGCCTATGTAGGTTGGTGGTCAAAGCTACACCATGAAGACTTGGGGATGGCAAGTGGCACCAATTCTTCCCATTCACGCAATGATGTGCTGAGAGAATGTTGTTATGCGGTTCCTACGTAGCTGGCACCTTTCAATTATGCGAGCGTAGCTCCTTTGCAAGATGGACCTATGGCCTTAGCTCTTCAAATCCAGTGTTTATCTCTCAACGTTCGAATGCTTCTGAAGAAGCGGGTGACGAAGTTGACTTGCACGAAGATAAGCTTGTTTTGCAGCAACGTCAACAAGTTTTGAACAAGTGACCGCTTGAAGGTGCTCAGGATGATAGTGATGTCAATTTCTATCATAAGAAAAAGAAAGTGTTTAGGCCTCCTCAATTTGATGGCCGTGCGTCACTTGAGAAAGATGTATGCATTTCCTTCTTTCTTGTGATTTCTTCTGCTTTCATTGGTTTAGCTTTTTTTTCTAACATCTTTCTTTGTCTTCTTTAGGCTAGGCCATCTTGTTCTTTTGATTTGGTGAACATGGGCATTCATTCCTTTACGAAAATGCTATTTGGAAGTAGTCTACCCACGGACGAGGAGATTGGAGACCCACCCAGTGCAGAGCTTATTACAAATCCGCCAAGTTGCCCAAGTTTGCCGTGTGTAGGTGAAGGTATGCAAGAGCCCATCATGCATCCAACACCTTTGCCAACTAGCTCCGAGATCTCACTTAGAGGGCCGAACCTTAGTGGCACTAAGCAGCTTATCCATCGCATCGACCTTCACGTGACCATGGATATCAAAAGCCATATTGAGAAGATGATTTCAAAGTGCTCAGTCGAAACATTTTTCTGCGATTAACAACCTTAACGTTGATTCCTCGCTCTTGAGAGTCAAGATTGCCAAACCTATGGCTGCCCCAACAGAGTATTCTTCCTTGCATACTATTTCCTCAAAGAAGTTAAGTCCAGAGGATAGAGCTCAACAACTTGTGGCAATAGACTTATCAATTGCCCACGTTCAGTCTTCTTAGTAAGCTGTTTCGGAAGGATATCAAGCCACAGAGACTTCTTTAGCTTCCTTCCAGGCACGTCTAGAAGTGTTGGCGCGTGAGCGAGAGCAGTTGGAAATTGAAGCATCACGACTCCAAGGTGTTGTCTCGGAGCAGGAAGTTATACTTTCTCAGCATCAAGAAGGGATTTCACGCCTAGAGCAAGAGAAAGGCATGGCCATAGAAGTGCCCACCTTGTCCCCCATGGATGTGGAGACTTTGAAGACTTTGGAAGGCTTGCTTGAAGACCGTCATCGTAGTTTTAGGGACATAGCTTTCAAGTAGTGTCTTCCATTTTTTGTACTTTAAGCCTTCTTTGTTTTTTTGCTCATTTTGTAATATGGTTTTGTAGCCGAATTCTTCCTTTAAAGAAATAAAGTATTCACATTCTTGAATTTGCTATTTATTCTTCAAAGTATTTGTGCTTTTGTTGATGATGTGACTGTACTTGAAGTTTTGAAGTTTCAAGTTGCCTACGTACCCTCGGTTGAGGAGGGATCAAGTCATGACATAGTTCGAAGGAATGATGGATTGCTTCTGATGGTTTTGACGGTTTTGATGGTGATTTTGATGATGATTTTGATTTTTTTTTTGTTTTGCCGTACACAGTTTATGCTCTTGTGGGCCATGAGCGTTGGGTGTCGCCTTTTAAGCTCGTGCGAACAATGAGCATTAGGTGCCACCTTTTAGGCTTGTGCGAACAAGAAACATTAGGTTGTCACCTTTTAGGCTCATGAGGACAAGGAGCATTGGTTGTCGCCTTTTAGGCTCGTGCGAAAGATGAGCATTTGGTGTCACCTTTTAAGCTCGTGCGGACGAAGAGCTTTGGGTTTCACCTTTTAAGCTCGTGCGAACAAGGAGCATTGGGTGTTGCCTTTTAAGCTCATGCGAACAAGGAGCATTGTTGTCATGTGCAGTTTAAGCTCGTGCAGGCGAGGAGCATTAAGTGTCGCCTTTTAGGCTCATGCGAACAAGGAGCATTGTGCTGTGTGTAGTTTAGGCTTATGTAGGCGAGGAGCTTTGGTTGTTTGGTTTAGGGGTAGTAACGCTTTAAGAATCTACCGTTGATGGGGCCAATCTTTAAGCCATATTCTGCCATGATTAAATAGGCGTCGTTGGTGTAGACATCTTGTATTATGTAAGGTCTATCCGACTTTGACGTGAACTTGCTTTTCGTCTTGTGAGTTATGATGATAGGCCCTCGTAATGCCAAGACAAGATCTCCAATTTGGAAAGCCCTTGGGTGGACCTTCTTGTTGAATACCTTTGATAACTGTGCTTAGTAGCATTCCAAGTGTTGTTGAGCTTCGAGCCTCCTTTCATCGAGTGCTTCCAACTCTTGAAGTTGTAGCTTTGCGTTTTCCTCTTCAGTCAAGCCTTCTTGTATAATCATCCTTAGTTAGAAGATTTGACTTTCGAGCGGTAGAACAGCTTCCATGCAATATACGAGAGAATAAGACGTAGCATGGGGAGGAGTCCTATGTGTCGTCCTATATGCCCAAAGTGCTTCGCTTATTCTTTCGTGCCAGTCTCTCTTTATTCGGCTGATTACCTTCTTCAGGAGGTTACACAGTGTCTTGTTGAATGTTTTCGCAAGACCGTTGGCCGAAGCATGATACATGGAAGACTTATGCTACTTGACCTTGTATTTCTCACAGAGCTCGTCCATGAGTCGGTTGGAGAACTATTTTTCATTGTCAGTGATGATGTAGTGAGGCACACCATATCGATGGATGATATGCTCTTTGATGAAACGGATGACAGTTTCCTTCTTAACTTCCCTTAGGGGTACAACTTCAGCCCACTTGGAAAAGTAATCTACTACAGCTAGGATGTAAGCTTCTCTTGCAAATGACTTTGGTGTGAATGGTCCTACAATGTCCAATCCCCATGCATCAAACAGCCATAAAGCAACTGTATGGTGTAATGACTCAGGTGGTTGATGTATGAAGTTGGCATGGAATTGGCAGGCTTGGCACCTTTTGGCGTGTTCTAGGTAGTCTTTCACCATGCTCGACCAGTAGTAACCCATTCTCTTGAACTGGAAATGTAGCTTTGGTCCAAACTGATGCGCTCTGCATACGCCTGAGTGTGCTTCTTCCATGGCTTGATTAGGTTCTTCCTCACCTAGCCATCTTAGAAGTACTCCTTCAAAATAGTGTCGGTAGAGTGTTCCTTTGTAGTAGAGGAAGCGAGGTACTCGTCAACGTATTTCAGAGCGGTGTCTAAGATCGTCTAAAAGTTTTCCATCCTCCAAGTGTCGATCAATGGCTGTCTCCACTCTTCAGTGTCGACTAAAAGTAATGAGATAACGTTTGTATCATCTAGTAACATTTCAGTGACGAGCAGGATCACCCATCATTAGCAAACTAGCACGTCCGTAGCTTCATCTTCTCCTAGCGTCATACTTGAGGCTAGGTTAACGAGAGCGTCTGCCTTTTGATTTTCTTTACTTGGCACATGTTCTAGCGTCACGGCCTTAAAATTTTGTAGCAGTTGAGTTGCTAGCTGAAAGTATAGGACGAGATCATCTTTCCTCACTTCATATTTAGTCAAGAGTTGATTGATTATGAGCTTAGAGTCGTCATACACTTTTAGCGTTGTGATTTCCATGTCGATCGCAATTTGGAGTCCAATGATCAGTGCTTGGTACTCAGCGACATTGTTGGAGCATAGCTCGCTTAGTCGGAAGGAATAGGGTAGTACTTGTCTTTGTGGCAACATGAAAACTACTTCTGCCCCTGCTCCATCCATTCGTGCGGATCCATTATAGAATATTATCCATGTCGGGAAAATGTCGATGTAGAACACCTCCTTGTCAGGCAAGTCGTCTGAGATTTTCCAATCTGCTGGGATTGGATGGTCGACAAGGAAATCTGTTAGGGCTTGTCCCTTGACAGCTTTAGCTGGGATGTAGATGATCTCATATTGATTGAGAAACAACGCCCATTTAGCTAGTCGCCCTGTCAGAACGGGTTTGGACATAACGTACTTGACTGGGTCGGCTTTAGCAACCAAGTGGATGGTGTAAACATGCATGTAGTGTCTTAGCTTTTGCATGGCAAAGATTAGGGCAAGGCACATCTTCTCGATTGGTGAGTAGTTAAGCTTGGCACCAGTTAGAGTTCTACTTAGGTAGTAGAGTGCTCTTTCCTTTTGGTTTTCATTTTCTTGTGCTAATAGTGCTCCAATGGAACTTTCTTGTGCGGAAATGTATAGGATGAGCGACTTTCAGGAGCTCCTATGACAGATGGGCTTGCCAGGTACCTTTTTATGCTCTCAAAGGCATTGCAACAGACGTCATCCCATATGAATGGAGCGTCCTTCTTCATGAATCTACTGAAGGGTTGACAGCGTCCAACAAGGTTAGAGATGAAGCGTCTGATGAAGGCTAGCCATCCTTGTAAACTTTTCATCTCATGTAGATTCCTTGGCTCAGGCATGCTTTGAATGGCCTTAATCTTTGATTGGTCCACTTCAATGCCACGGTACTTGACAATGAAGCTGAGGACCTTCCCAGAGGTGACGCCAAATGCACACTTCAACGGGTTCATCTTGAGGTTGTAGTGTTTGTCGAACACCATTCGTAAATCCTTCAAGTGATCGAATCTCTTCTTGGTCTTGACAACTACGTCGTCTACGTAACATTCTATGTTTTTGTGTAGCATTTCGTTGAAGATCTTTTGCATCGCACGTTGATATGTAGCCTCACCGTTTTTCAAGCCAAAAGGCATTACCTTGTAGCAGTAGATACCTTTTGGAGTGTAGAAGGCTGTTAGTTCCTCGTCTTCAGGAGCCATGCAGACTTGATTGTATCCAGAGGAGCCGTCCATGAATGATAGCGCCTCGTGGCCAGCGGTCGCATCCACCATGATTTTGATGATTGGCAAAGGAAAGTCACCCTTCCGGCAAGCATCGTTGAGGTCTCGAAAGTCTACGCAAACATGTATTTATCTAGATTTCTTAAGGACAATAACGATGTTGGAGGTCCACTTAGGGTATTGCACCTCTCGAATGAAGCCTGATTCGATTAGCTTGTCAATCTCGACCTCAATTTATGAGATGAGCTCGAATCAATAGCATATTTGAGTTTGCTTTATCGATCGCGTTCCAGGCTTAACTGTAAGATGATGCACGGCGATGGTAGGGTCAAGGCCGGGTATTTCTTTGTAGGTCCAAGCAAAGACGTCTTTGTACTCCATTAGCAATTGGTAGCACTCCTTGATCATGTCTGCACTTAGTATTGCACTTACGAAGATAGGCTTCGATTCCTCGTTTGTGCCTAAGTTGAGCTTATTGAGATCATCAACCGTGGCTTGCCCCCCAGCCTCGAGCTATGGTGGCACAGCAGTGACATCTTCCTCGATAATTTTGGCTTCTTTGTCTCCTTGGATTGTAATGTGGAAGACGTCTTAGACCTCATCTTCAGTGTCGTCCTCTTGGGCTTGTTGGCGTGAAGATTGGCCAGTGTGGATGATGGTGCGCCTCTTGAAGACGGAAGTTCGGTCTCAACCACCAATGCGATCAAGTGCCAAAATTCTAGGTTTTGAACGATTAAGCCTATCAAAGATTGACGTTCAAGGGGTGGGTTTTGGCTCCTCTTGATTTTGTTCAACGCTCATGCTGATATGTTGAGCGCTAACATTTTTCACTTTGCTTGAAATCTTCACGGGTGTATTTGGTGTGAAGCCAAGTCCAACTTTGTTATTGTCAACTCCATAACCATGCTCCTTCAACTTCTTTTGAGTCTCGGTGAGGTCACGTTCTTTGTCATTGACGATGTTTGCATTCTTCTTTCCAAGATTTGAAGAGAAGGTGAAATCGTACCTAGCCTTTGACATGAGTTTGTAGGCGTTTGGGTCGACACCTTCTTCTGTCCTCTTGGTTGGAAGAGAGCTTGGTTATGCCCCATTTGGCAGGGGTTTTACGAAACCTTATGGTGGTTTTGAAACTTTAGCGTTGCCTAAATATGTCAGAGGTAAAACTGTGTTTGTCTTGAGCAGCTTTATGTCGTCCTTGTGCAGCTGTGTGTAGGCTTTGCTTGTTCCAGTTTCAAACTGGGATTGCCCATTCTTTCTTCTTGATATAAGGATGTATCGAAAGACGGGTGTGTTTGGTCCTTTTAAGGGCATCACACTCTCTTTGGTTGCTGTCGGTTTGGTAGGCTCATCGTCGTCTTTGTTTGAAGATGGCACAGCTTCCCCTTCTTGCTTCTTAGGCACGGCTTGCCACTATTATTTCTTAGGTGGGGCTTTGCCTGTGAATTTGATCTTCTTTGGAAGAGCTTCGAGCACCATGTCTTCATCCATGTAGAACTTGGCGTTCACGAAGTGTGATTTAGCTTCAGTGAATGGCTTAGTGTCACCTTGTATCACCTTTACTCATTCTCGGTAGAACTTCAAGCATTGATGAATGCTGGATAGCACCACTCCATTCTCGTGGATCCAAGGCCTTCCTAAAAGCAAGCTGTAAGAAGTTCTTGCATCAATCACGTGGAATAGCGTGCTTGATTTGAGTTCACCAATGGTCATCTCCACTCAGATCATGCCTATTACTATTTGTCCTCCTTGGTTAAAACCTTGGATTATGAGGCGGCTTCAGGATAGTTCATCCACCTTGATGCCGTTTGTGGTCATTGTTGACTTAAGCATGATGTTTATGGTTGACCCATCATCTACAAACATGCGGTTGATTTTGTTCTTTCTCATGTATCCAAAGATGAAGAGATAACGGTTGTGAGGCTTTGACCCTAGCAGTAAGTATTCGTTAGTGAAGTTGATTGCATCATGGGCGGCACAGCATATGGCATATTCATGTGGCCGAAGCTTCAAGCCTTCGTCATTGCTTACTTGCACCTCGTGGTCGTCGAGACTCACCAAGACCGCTACTAGTGCTTTCTGCATCTCCTTGGGCAATCATAGTTCTTCCTTAATGCTAAAGTGTGTCAGCAGGCTTTCTTTAGGCATAAGGGTCTGCACTTGTGCTCCAGAAGCCATCTATGCCATTTCATTGGCAATTAAATTTGCTTCTCTAGAGACATGGTTGATTGTTACTTCACTGCCCCAATAGTTTAGCAACTGAGTAGCTGGCAAATAATATCATGCCATTGTGAGATGTCTGCACTTGTATTCTCCATTCAACTGATTAATCACCAACTCAGAATCACCATATATTTCTACCTCAGTTGCCTCTAACTTTATCAAGATTTCTAAGCCAATGATCAATGCTGAAGGAAATATTTGTGAAAACAAGTTCATTTGAGCAACATCTATGCATGCAATTAACAATTAAAAGGCGAAATTTGTATACACTCAAAACAAAACTTTACCCATGAAATTCAAGGCCTAGTAATTGTGGTGAACCATGACTCAACTCAAATCTTAAAGAAAAGAGTTGAGAAACTTTTATACCTTTAAAGCACATCTTTGCTTAGCAAAGGATATTCACCCATGTGAGGGCCTTCTTTCCTTAGTCTCCTTGCTCCTTGGCTCCATGGATGTGGATGGAGGAACTTTGCTTCTTGGCTCCATGACTTCTTGGATGGATGAAGGAATAAATTCTCCAAGTTCCCAAAATAGGGAACCTCTAAGTCTCCACACCAAGGAGAGCATTAAGGAAGAGATGAGTGACCTAGGAAGAAATAGATGCTAGTAATTTCTCCCTAGGGTGGCCGGCCTCTTAGAGAGGAAAATGAGAGCTTGTGTTCTCTCCAATTTCCTCAAAGAAAACCCTTAGGATGACATGGCTATAAAGTTGCCTTTATACCACCTCACAATGGAGTGGCAAACTTGCAATTAAGGCAAGTTCACTACCCCTCTCTATATGGTCGGCCATTGTAGGTTATTTGGGCTTTGAAGCCCTTTGTGTTTTTCAAGTTGTCATACAACTTGAGTTATTGGACTTAACATTCAAATCCCAATTGGCCTTGAGGCCCAAAACAAACCCGAGGTCTATAACGAACTTATTCATTTGATTAATTAACATATTAATTAATCCTAGCCATAAATAATTAAACCATTTAATTATCCTTACTTATCTCCGTTGTTTCTTCAATCTCTACCTTACTCGGTGTACGATCCATTAGGTTCCTTTTAGCAAGGCAGTGGGCGTTTAGAACTCTTCAAATCGATTGTGAATTGAAACTTACTTTCAATTCTCCCTTTAGTGATTATACACCTTTAGGGCTTCCCCAAACCATGAGTGACACCTAGCAGTATGTCATGGCTACCCAAGCTAATCAGAAGAAGTGGAGAACCTATTTAGTTTAGGATTACAATGCAATACGGTCTTTCTCTAATACAATACTATTAACCACAATGTTTGGTTTGATAGTTTATTCATATCTACTATCCAATGTGATTCTTTTAGTTATATGATTACCTTCAATGTGATTTGGAACGACTTCCTAAATCTCATTCATACTCTGGCCAGAGATTCTTAATCATATCATAAAGTATTCTCCCTCAAATGGTTTGAAGGTTAGAGATCCCTTGTTGTGCATTCACATGCCTCCATGGCTAAGTGGCTTAACCCCAAATATGTCGTAAACACTCTTTGACGGAGTGACTTTGACATAGTCAAAGATCAAGTGCCTAACCACAAGACAACTATGCTGCCTCAAGTCAAATGACTACTTTGCAGTATCCCAACCATGAGTTCTCAAGTAACATGAGTATGAAGACTCCTTGTTGATCGCGTTCAGTGGACTCATTCTCTATTGAGCACATACATGCTTGTCTTGGTGTCAGTCACACCAATGACTCGAGACCAATCACTCTCCCTAAGAAAAGACATAACACATACTAATCTTAATGGACTGTCAATGCCCAATTAGCAATCCTATGATCCGGAACATTTAGGATATGTATACGAAAGAGAATGGTCTCTTTAATCTAACTTCATTAGATCACATTCTCCCAATTAGATATTCCTTGGACTTATCGTTTAAGCATATAACATTTATACGAGACAGCTTTCAACAATAATCTTTGCCCTTTATATTAAACTAGATTAGTTTAACATGTGCAATGTCCGTAAAGTATCATCATATGATTGGCCTTAGGGCACATTTCCAACAAATGCCTCATACTCTGCCCTGTTGTTGGTAGTATCTTTGTAATCCAGAAGAACTAAGGAGCAATGTTGAATCCCTCTTGGATTAATGATGATAATTCCAGCTCCCACATCATGATGAGTGCAAGACCCATCAAAATATAACTTCCAAGGAATGATCCATAGGCTAGTTATTTTTCTCACTTCTTGCTAGATCCATTTCTCACTACCTGAATGAGCTTTACTAGGTGGGATCCAAAGGCTAAATACCTCCAGAGTTCCTGGGATGTTGACAAGTTCCTTATAAGAGTCATGGTGCTCAAACAGGAAATTTACAATTGCTTGTCCCTTTATTGCCCTCTAAGGTACATACTAAAAACTAAATTCTGACAGTGCTAGAATCCACTTCCCAATCCTCCCAGTTAGCATTGGCTTAGACAGCATGTATTTAATAACATCAGTCTTGGCAATTATATAGACATTGCAAGGCAACCTGTAATGCCTCAATTTGTAAGGAGTGGAGTATAAAGCTAAACATAGCTTCTCAACTGGGGTATATCTTGTTTCTACCTCAGTAAGGATCCTACTGAGGTAGTATATTGCTTGCACTTTCCCCCCTTCATTGTTTTGTGCCAATAAACTCCTTATTGACTTCTCAGATGCAGAAATGTAAAGTTTCAAAGGTTTCCCCCTTTGGGGAAACATGAACACTAGTGGAGAGGCTAGACAAGCTTTTACTCATCAAAAGCTTCTTGGTGTTGAGGGCCCCACTCGAACTTATCTTGATTTTTCAATCTTAATAAAGGAGTCAACGGTTTGATCTTGCCCGCCAGGTTAGCAATGAATCTCCTTAAAAAGTTGATATTCCCCAACAACCTCTGTAATTGCACTTTGTTGGTGGGGCAAAGTGATTCCATTATAGCCTGAGCTTTGTTTTTGTCTATCTCCACACCCCTCTGATGAACTAGGAATCCCAAAAAGTTGCCTGATCTAACCCACAAAGGCACATTTCTTAGGATTCATCTTCAACTAGTGGGTCCTCATTCTCAGTAAAGCTTGTCTGAGGTCTTCTAGGTGTTGATCTTCAGTTTTAGACTTCACCACGATATCATCAATGTACCCGATTAAATCATGAAAAATAGCATTCATTGCCCTTGGATAGGTAGCACCAGCATTTTTCAACCCAAATGGCATGACCACGTATTCATATGCTCCTATATGTCCTAGGCATCTAAATGTTGTCTTATGTATATCTTCTTTAGCCATTTTTATCTGATTATATCTAGCATTCCCATCCATAAAAAATAGAACTTTATGTTTTGCAACTGCATCAATGGATAAGTCAGCCATTGGCATGGGGTATTCATCTTTAGGAGTTGCCTTATTAATGTTTCTATAGTCAACACAACATTGTATGGTATTAATTATAGCTTTTAATACAGGTAAAATATTGGCCACCCACTCTACATACTTTGCAGGCTTAATAAATTCTGCCTTCACCAGCCTTTCAATCTCTTCATTGACTTTCTCTTCTATTTCCTTCGACATTCTTCTTGGTGCTTGCTTCACAGGTCTGTACCCTTTTTTGATAGGCATTATGTGCTCTACTAAACTAGGGTCCAATCCAGGCATCTCTGTGTAATGCCATGCAAAATAGCCTTTGAATTCATGCAAAATGTCAACTATCTTTGCCTGATCTCTTGCTTCCAACAAACCACTAAGTTGTATTGGCCTTGGATCCTCCTCAGTCCCCAAATTAATAGTTTCCAATGGGTCTTGTATTTCTAGTGCTAGTTTTATCAGGCTCTGTGCAAAAAAAACTCTATTAACTTCGGGGCCTCGAGCTCATACATTGTCCAGTCTAAGTCATATATACATTCTGCCATGTGAATGGCTGCTTCCACTCCTTCTTCCAAAATCTTTTTTCCTTCTCCGTCTTTGGTGCCCGAAGTTCCTTCTCCCCACTCTGCCATTTCTTTGGCTAAGTTCTCTTTAATCTCTCTTCTTTCTCTCCCATATTCTAACAGTCTTTTGATTAAAGACCTGACTGCAACTACTTGGTCCTTCTTTTTTTTGGTCTATCATCATTGGTGTTGATGAGCTAGGACAATATAAGGTCTGTCTCATTCCTCCTTAGCGAGAGAATGTCCTTGCTTTAGGAGCTTCTAGGCCGACACCTTGGTAGGGCGGCCGTTCTTATCCCCACCTAAAAACTGTAAGATCCCAACACTTGGATTGTAAAAATTTGCTTATACAACATTGGCTATGAAGAGAAATGGCCATGATTCGGCCTCCACTATCTCCCAAAATCCTGGCTCCTTAGTTCTGGTCTTATGATAGACGGCAACTTGTTGGTGCAAAGTAGATGGCACAGCCAGACTCTGGTGGATCCAATCTCTTCCCAGCAATGCCCCATAGGTAGAGCTGTTATCCACCACAAAGAATGCCAACGTGATTTTCTTGGATCCCAAGTCTACCTCCAAAGGTAATATCTCGTAGGTTTTGGTGATGGCCCCAGAAAAACTAGACATGTGAGATTAGTAGGAATTAGATCTTCCTCACATCTACAAAGCCTCTTCATTTGTTTGAGTGGGAGCACATTGACTGCTGCCCCTCATCTATCAACACCATTTTGAAGGGGACTCCCTCTAGATGAGTTGTTACATATATGGGCTTCAAATGGTTTGCTAAGGTTAGACTTGGCTTGTTGAACACCATTTGGTCTGAATAAATCCTCTCTGGCTCTTTTCGTGTGGGATCGGGCAAGTCTGCCAAGCTTGATTCCTCTTTCCCAACTTCATCAATGTTCACAAGTGTCATCATTGTTCTGGTGCCAAATAATCACCCTCCATTGCTGCTGGTTGATTTGGTTTTGCACAAAACATGGCTGATAAGACATACGTCATGTTCATATGGAAGTTGCTTGGTCCAGGTACTTCTTCTTTCTTTTCTCCAATCTGATACATAAATTGATCCATCCATGCCTAGGCATCCTTGGTCAGCATCAACTCGGGCACTTCTTCCTCTTCTGCTATATCGAAGTTATGCAACTGCCTTAGGATTTCACATGGAACATCTTCCAGTAGAGGTAGAGGTATCCCCTTCCAAAACAAATAGGCTCTGGATTCCACCCTGGTGTAGGTACCATCACCACATTCTTTGGAGCTCTTCTCAAGACTCTGTACTTCCCTGGATAGAGGTTTTAAGGTACATGATCTCCCTCACCTTCAGCTTTACTGTTAGCTCTCTCTATTTCTTTCTTACTCTTCTATTGGAGTTGTCTTCTTCCTCCTTGGGTGACCTGGTCGAACTTAACATTTTTAGAAGCTTCTAAAATGGCAGGGATTTTTAATGAGTTCATATGAGCCTTGTACTGTCTTTGAACCCTCCTTATCATGGATGCTCCCATCTCTCTAACAGGTCTTCCATCTTTACCTACTATGTAACATTTTCGACCGAGTCGAGCTGAATCTCTCTTAGTAACTAAGGGAATTTTGCTCATGGTTCTCTCTTGCCATCATTCTCTCATGTTACTGTGATAACTTGATTAGGGAGGTTTCACATACACCCACCTTAGCAATTTTGCTTCTTTGTCTTCTGCTTCTTCAAAAGCTTTATAGTTTCTAGACACCTCAGGTGGCCTTTAGGCTATGAATCTCCTCCCAATCTCTGGAACACATTCTTGGTGGTTTCTTTCTCTGTAGCCCGAACTATACTTCTGCGGACATCTTACTCCTCTATCTCTCTTCTTCTGACCAACTTCTGATCAATAATGGCACCCGATGCTGGTGCCTCGAGTTCACACTCACATTGACATTTGTTGCATAAAACCACGTCGACCACATCTGCTTAGGGTCTGTCGGGCAACCTTCTAACATCTTCTGATGGCCTAACAGCTTGCCTTCTTTCTCCCCTCTCATCCTAGGTAACCTTTCATTTTCCCTTCTCAACCTAATTAAGGTTGATCATGTTGATTGGGGCTTCTGGGAATAGATCTGTGTCATTCATCATATTGGCTTGGGGTTTTTCCAATAACAGTTTTCCCTTGACTATGAGATCTTGGATCCAATCTCTGAACTACACACAGTTAGCTATGGAGTGATTGAAGGTGTAGTGAAGCTTGCAGTACTTCTTCCCTCTAATCTCTTTAAGTTTGGGCATTTTCTTGGTGTTGTCGGGCAAGATTACTCTAGCCCTTACTAGTTTCTCATAGATATGTGATGTCTTGGTTAGATCAAAGGAGTCCGCCTTGGGGGCTTCACAGGCACAAAGCCTCTATCATTCATCACGATCTTCTGGTCTTTGATAGGCTAGACCAATCCCTGCACCATTAAAGGTTTGAAAATAGTGGTCATCTCTGCTGCAAATAACTCAATCCCTTCTCCCAAACTGCCATCATTTCTCCAGACTCTAGGCCTTCAAACTTTAGCTGGTGTATTGGGGCTTTGATCTTATAGAAATGAGGCACTTTGGATGAGTGATTCACTTGTTGTTCCTCTGTCGGTAGCTTCTCATACTTAGTGGCTGCAATCACCAACTCTTGAAGCTCGTTAAACTGCACATCATAAAACTTCTTTCTTAAAGGTAGCCTCAGAGCCTTCTGAGCAATGGCTATAAGTTGACCATGGTTAATTGGGAACTGGCATCTCATCCTGGTTTTTCTAAACCTTTTCATGAAATCCTCTGTAGACTCGTGTTCATATTGATTCACCTCCACCAAGTCATTGATTGTCATCTCTGGCTCCACCCTATAGAACTGCTCATGGAAGGCCATCTCTATTTGCCCCTAGTTGGCAAAGGAATTAAGGGGTACTAGAGATACCATTAAGAGGCCAAGCCTACTAATGAATTTCCAAATAGTCTCGACTTGTGGTTGGGGTTGTCCTCGAACACTACACAATAATTTGAAAATGTGGTCTCTGGAAGACACATTACAGTCTTCCCCACTGAAAGTTGGGAACCCAGGCATCTTGAAGTTGAGGGGGAAAGGATTTTGCTTATCAATGTACTTAGGATAAGGCTTCTGGTATGTTATCATGAACATCGGGTAAGCATGTGGCTAAGCATTATGTACCACCATTCTTCTTAGCTATGCGAACTCATTCCTGAGCTGCTGGTTGGCATGTTATTATGTGGGGTATAAGAAGTCCCCCACTTCAGGCTACGATCAATGCCCGAGAAAGCTTCCCTCTATGGATCTGGCTGCCTCCATCTGGCTTCTCCTCCATTATTAGCCAATGGTGGTAGCCTATAAGGAAGATGTTTGCCCACAGCTATGGGTAAACCTTTTCCGCTTGTCTTTTCCACTGGATTGGTCGCCTCAAACTTCATTCTTTCCTGCCCAATCTACCTTCTTCTATCTAATGGAAATAACAGAGGATCGGGCAAACTTGTTTCTTGAAACTCTTCTTCCTCGAGTCGACTAGTTCCAGCCTCTTCCTTCTTCTTCCCCCTGTCTTTCTTTTCTTCGAGTAAGGGGAACAAATGAATCACTGGTCCTTTCTCTGGGCTTGCTTCCCTAATTACTTCCCTGGTATAGCCATCATTTGGTGTAGAGTACTCTAACTCCAGCTTTCTCTGTACAGTTCATGTTAAGGAACAGAGTCTGCTAACCTCTCATTTGGTCTCTTGAGAGATTTTCTCCATACTTCTTAGTACTTGCACCATAGTGGCTTGCAAGTCTTCATTAGTAATTTTTCCAACAAAAGTCTTCTGGGTGATCTGCCATGCTAGCTTCTGTTGGATAATGAGGTTGCATGCACTCTACTTTCTACCTGAATGTTCGTTCCTTCCTTCTTCTTGGCATACAAATCTATCAATGTAATCCTACCAAGCGTGCCAAAACTATGTTCGGGATGGATTATGGATCTGGTCCCTCACACAGCTCCCCAAGGCTCTAGCTCTTTCTTGCCTGTCAAGCAAGATCTTGCTGCTTGGTGTGCTGTAATATGAGTTGCTGTTAGTTTGAATGGTGCCTTTGTGGGACATTTGGTTTAGGCCTTGAGGCTCACAATTAAAACTAACACAGATCTGAGCGTGCCACTGTTATCATATAACAGATTGTTGAATAGGTGTGAATTAGGTTGGTTACTTACGCCACAAGTTATTCAGACTTCTTGTTTCTCAACGGATTGTCACAGATGTGTTAAGTCTGTATAAAGTTCTTTTCTTGCCTTGTAAACAAGGACTTTTAATTCATAATATTGTATGTCCAAAATGAAGGGGGTTCAGTGCCCTTCCAACCATTTCCTTGATCAAAGTTTGCTTTAATGAAAACAAGTTCATTAACTTATCCAGATTGAATTGCAGATGAGACTCTTGAATGGAAAATAGTTGAAAATGGTTTAAAACAAGAAGGGAAATGCATTAAACAACAGATCTATTATATGTAAGTACGAACAAAAGAGACTCAGACAAGATTTAACCTTGTCAGGCAAGGTTCAACTGCTTGCACCCACTTCTCTTTGTGTTTACAGGGGTTTGCATACTCTGGGGGATGAAAAGTAAAAGGGTTTTACTAGAGGGAATCGATACTACAACACTAAGGGAAGGTAGCAAAGCTTCTAATCTTGACAAAAGATGGCTTTCTATAAGGGAACTACAACTGAAAAGGGCAAGATCTGGACAAAGTTCAGCTTTCTGGTTTCTTGCTTGTTTGAGAGCAAAGTGGGATGCCTTTTGATTGATTGGTTGAGTGTCCTTGTCTCTGGTGTCCCTCTCTGCTTTTATAGGCAATTTGGCCTGACTGTCCAAGCTTTACCTTTTGCTAATAGCTTTCGGATGGCAGTTAGTCATCACTTATTTACTCATCCATGCCCTTGAAAAATGTTTTTCGGCTGGTGGTGAGGTGCCCTCTGTTGCCCATCACTTTGAACATAGGCATGTGGCCTATGCCTTTGCTAAAATGGTTTTCAATTCTTCTCGGGACTATCGACTTGTCCGAGCCCAGTCTTCCATTTGTTTTTGCATGTTTGGGCCTCCATTATCACAAAGTCCAGTGTCAAATATAAACCCAAACAATATGTATATGTATATGTGTGTATATGTATATGTATATGTATATCTTTGAGTTTTTCAGTAATATGTTTGTGTTCTTGGCCTCTGGCTATTATGTTGTGTGCAACTCTGTTAAATCTCCAGAATTTTTGAAACCTTAAATCCAGTTGATACATTAAGCACTGAATTTGTTTTCAAACAAGAAGCTTATTAGGAAATTAGAACAGCTGTAACATCGTGCATTTCGCTTTTCAGTCAATAGGGTGAATCATAGTAAAGAGAAAATAAAGGAGGGAAAAGTTTGAAACTTAATTGAACAACATGCATACAGAATTAGGATTTTTATGCATTTAGGATGGCGGGAATCTGCTTTAGCAAGCATTTTGATATAATCTCCGGACATTTCTGGAAAGCAAAACATTTTTGAAGCGTTATGCAGACGAATATTGACAAATAGCCTCTTCCAGCTTGTCAGTAACGTAGACTAAAGGGAAATTCGAGCCGTTGATCGTTTGGTGCCTTTCTTTCTCCTTCCTAATTCAGTTCGGTTGCTTGAAATAAAACTAAAATGTGCTAGTCTGTGCCGATAAATGACTTTGCTGCTTTCCCCAGTTTATTTCCTTTTTCTTGCTGTTTATTTTGTGTATATCATAGGATACTGCACACGCTTATACAAGTGAAATTGTATGTTTCCAAAATTGTAACCTTAACCTATGTCTTTTTTCAGGTTACTTCTAATTAGATGCAGTATCTGTCTAGAGAGGCCTTCCGTCTTCCCACTGTAATAATTGGTAGTGTTTCTTATTCAAGAATCTTCAGTACTATGAGAGAAGTGAAGGTTAAGGGTGTGTCTGGTTTTTGTTCTCTGGATTCTGGTGGAGAATCTCACATCTTACAATCTGAATCAGCTAGTGAAAGCCATAGACATTCATCCTTCAATGTGCAGTTCCCTCCTGAAATAGAAAAGAAGTACGTCCATCGTGTTTATGAAGCTATCGCACCTCATTTCAGTTCGACCCGGTTTGCTAAGTGGCCAAAAGTAGCCAATTTTCTATCTTCCTTACCTTCAGGATCTCTTGTTCTTGATGCAGGATGTGGAAATGGAAAGTACTTGGGATTTAATCCTGATTGTTTTTTCATTGGATGTGATATAAGTACTCCTCTTATCAAAATTTGTGCAGATAGAGGGCATGAAGTGTTGGTTGCAGACGCCGTAGATCTTCCATATAGAACTGGTTTTGGTGATGCAGCTATATCTATAGCTGTATTAAATCATCTAAGCACAGAGGGTAGGAGGAAGAAAGCAATTGAAGAGTCGATTCGAGTTGTGAAAAAGGGTGGCCTTGTTCTAATAACAGTTTGGGCTGTAGAGCAAGAAGATAAATCATTAGTTGCAAAATGGACTCCACTTACCCAAAATTATGGAGAAGAGTGGATAGGACCTGGTAGTCCTCGTGTTCGTAGCCCTTCATCCCGCACATTGCAAAGCATCCCAGAAACAGAGGAGAAAGGTTTGGGAGAGCGTAACAAAGATTTCAGACAGAGTTCTATGCAGAATTTCCAGGAAACAACCTCTCAAAGTGAGAGTTATTCAGGGGATTCTGGTGTTGTGAAAGACGCAAATGATCAACAAGAATATTTTGTACCTTGGCACTTGCCATATCACCGTGCTGAAGTAAGTGGTGCCTTCTGCTTGCGCTTTTGCAAATGGCCTTGCAAAGAAAGATGATAAAAAGAGTGCTGGAGTGTACAACAGATATTACCATGTTTTCAGGGAAGGCGAGCTTGAAAGGTAACTTCTCATTTTCTTTCTTTTTCCATTTCGTGTGTGTGTGTGTGTGTGTGTGTGTGTGTGTGTGTGTATTGTTTATCAAAAAATAATAAAATTGTACGTATATTTTCGTCATGTCTTGTTGCAACGGTTATGCTGTGTTGTTGGCTTGCTGAAATTGAAATAGCATTACTTGAAGCAAAGAAACCAAACTCATGGGGGCAAAACTAATCTTTTATACGTCTAGTGCCTATTAGGACAGAATTTTATTGTTCTATGTATATGATTTGTTATGATAGCTGGATCATTAGAGGAATAATTAATGAGTGGAATTGTAGATGTTTAAGTAGTTGAGGTTCCCCATCACAACGGTTTACATCTATGGATCAATAACTGATCAAAAAAGTTCACTCATAAAAAATATTAATGAAACCAAACTCACAGCTGTGTAATATAGGTACCTAGTAGGCATAAATATATATATATATATATATATATATATGAAAACTTTGGTTATAAGGTTATGATCTATGTGTGGCGAACATGTCACCAAATTATATTTACGTTGACATGTCACCAAAATTTTGTTTACGTTGTCCTGAATGATGAGTTTTTGCTCATCGAATTCGGGTTCATGGCTTGAAGTCATATTATCGTAAGTAAGATGGGTGAGAAAACCATTCACGTTAAAGGTAAAGAGGCCAACTCTAGAAGCAAATGAGTATGAGAAGAAGCCTCATACCAAGCCTTCCCAGTGGGAGAAGAATCCCCCAATCGTAATTGTAGGCCAGCCTCTCAAGTTAGGTAGCACACTCCTTTGATGCTAGTTGCTTCATTTAAGCTCCTCACAACTACCCAGTTGCTTGGTTGATGCAACTTTTATGTGTCTAGTTGGATTTCCGTCTCTATCGTTTTTTTTAAATGAAACAAACACATAAACCTTGTTAAAGGGTAACTTAAATTTTGTGGCCAGTTCTTAACATTCTGACAATATACTTTATAACCGATGCTTAACTTCACCAGCTCATTTACTATTTTGCTTTATTGTCCAGATTAGTAGAAAGACGCTGTAATCATTGATCGATTTTTCAACAAATCCAACTGGTGTATTGTTCTTGAGAGAACGTCATGATAACCGGAACCAATTAACCAACGCGGGTTAAGGTCAGCCAGTGTGTGTGCAGCCTGGAACAGCCAAAAAGTGCAGCAGCAGCAGAAGATGCACAAAACAGTGAGCTCTCCTGAAAACTTGTTTGTTTCCAATGTGCCATAGAATAAAACTGCTTTGTGACTCTGGAGAATTGCTTTTGAATGCCTTTATTAGAGGTGGTCTACAATCTGCAGTTGCAGTAGTCAGCCGTGGTTGATATTGTTTTATGCACATATAAAGGATGATCCAACATTATTTTGATTTGTTGGTTGTGGATTGTCATTAGATACCTCTCATTTACACACTCAATAAGTAGCCTACCTACCATTTGTAACTTATCTTTCCTACTGAACACGATGGACAACCTGGACAGTGGAATTTGCTAGTGGATTATCATTAGATGCATGTCGGCCTTGTTTTTGGATCAACGTGTATCAGCAGTTGGAAATTATCTCTGGTACTTGATTGATGTGTTTATTATGCTAGGGAGATCAAATGTCTAAATCAAATTTTGTAAATCAAATAATATAGACGTTAATGACTAAATTATTACTTTAACATGTTTATTTCTTATTAGTGACACATCATTTAATTTGTAAGTTTGTTTCAAAATTGGGTCTCCGTAATATTACCCCTTATTTTATATTTTTTTTGGTCAAACGATAGATTTTGTTAGATTAAATGTTAGATTAGCCACCTACGGGATTCGAACTCATGCTGTCATGTAAGGGCTCAACTTATTTCTATTATTGTGGTAAAATACCACTTACCCTTATTTTATAGGGTTTTTATCACAAATGGTTCCTGAAATTGACTCACCCTATCAAAATAGTTCCTGAAATTGAAAATCAATCAATGTAGTCCCTGAAATTAGGTGTCGCAAATCAATGTAGTCCTTCTGTCATAACTCCGTTAAAAATTCTGTTATGTGCTGATGTGGCACATTTTATATTAAAAAAACTAAAAAAATATTATTAAAAACTAAAAAAAAAATCATTTAATTTTTTTTTTCTTCTTCTTCTCTTCTTCTTTCTGGTTGCAGCCAACTTGGTTTTTTTTTTTTTTTTTGGTCTTCTTCTTCTTCTTTCTTTGTGGGTTGCAGGGGGTGGGAGAAGACGAAATTGGGGTCTTTTTTTTTTTCCTTTCTTCTTCTTCTTCAGGGTTGCAGGGGGTGGGGGAGAAGGGGGCAGGGGGGATGACGAACATGGGTTTTTTTTTTTTAATAATTAATTATTATTTTAATATTTAAAAAATATTAAATGATTTGTTTTTAGTTTTTAATAATTTTTTATTAATTTTTTAATATAAAATATGTCACGTCACTTTTTATATTACTATTATTTTTTATCTTATTATCTCTATAAAAAAAATTAATATAAAATATTGACGTGATTTAACCGTGACCACACAAAACAGAAATGAATGAAAGTGTACGGAAAGTGAAAGGGCAGAGAATCTGCCTAGGAACCCATGGAATCAAACATTTCTAATCCACTATATTCTTTTAATTTATAATATTATTTTAACTATTTTAGTGTTTTAAAATGCTCATCTTAGGTATCTAACTTGTTGGTTTCAAATAATTGTTTGTAGCCAACAATGGATTGTTGTCATCTGGTACTATGGTCTCATAATATTTCTCTTCATTTATAAGTGAGAGATTTTAGGTTTGATTATCGTCAAATACGAATTTGAACCACATTATTGCTAGTCTATTATAAGGTTTAGTCTACTCTCTCACCCCCTTAATGTAGATAACATTGTTTGTCCAGAAAAAATAAACAACGCATTGTTATGCAATCAGAAACCGGCCATAAAAATTATTTGGATGTTAATTTGCTAGCACAAGGTTTCGGACGTTTTTCTTGTGAGGGAAAAAGGTTAGGTTGATATTCTAACTTGTAATATTTTATGATCATATTCATGCAAGAGGTAAGCTGTTGATTGATTTGGTGGTTATAATCTTTTTCTTGAACATATTGCTTTCCTGATTCAAACTCTCCTCCTCCTTATTAATTTAGCTAAAAATAGTGATATCACTTATGATGAATATATTCATGCAACAGAAAAATGGTCCATGTTGTGGTAAACATGACTTTTTCTTCTTTTTATATAACTGTATATTACAACATGTATAGATTGTTAAAAAGCCATTTTGGCTAAAAAAACCATTTTATAATGTGTGTAGATTGTTACTAAGGCGTCGGTGGGAGTCCAACATGGCACTTCTCTCTTGACTTAGGGACTGTAATACACCCTCCAGATAACACGTAGCTTTCCAAACTAATAATACTATATCAACTATACAATTTTATGTGCTTGAACCATTGTATTATTGGTTGGTACGACAAGGTACGTAGTATTACAAAGGTGCAAATAAGGTAATGTTATGTGAACAAAAACTTATACAAAAATAATTATTAAACTGAATTTTCATGTGATATCAAATCTATTCCCTACATACAAATTCCTAATAGTATGAGTCATTGGACCGGTCATTTTAGACTTATTGACTACCAAACATTTTTTCACAAGAAGCTTAGAGCAACTCCACCCTTGGAGCCCTCCTTCCTGGCAATCCACTATTCAATCCACCCTATTAAACAGTAACTGCCTTTAATGAATAGTAACTGCCATTAATGAACAGTAATTGCCATTTGCATCTCCACCCTTGGAGCCCTCCCCCCTGTAATTTTGGATAAGATTTTTTAAATCGTTCTCGTTGCGCCACGTGTCATTTTATAAAAAAAAAATATTTAGCGATGGATTTCGATAAGATTTTTATCCAATGTCATCGTGCCACGTGTCGTTATCTTTTCAGAATCTTTGACGATAGATTTCAATCAGATTTTAAATCGTTCTCGTTGCGCCACGTGTCATTATCCGAAAAGATAATTATTGGAGATCGATTTTGATAAGATTTTTATTCAATGTCATCGTGCCACGTGTCGTTATCTTTTCAGAATCTTTGACGATAGATTTCAATCAGATTTTTAACGAATGACGGCATGCCACGTGGCCCTATCTACAAGCCAATCATTTCTGAATCGTCCATATAATCCACCATCCAGCCGCACAAATCTCACACCAATTTTCTCAAGATCTCTATCATTATTCATAGTTTCTGCTTCCTTCATCACCAAAATCTGTATAATTATTCATAGTTTCTGCTTCCTTTTTACAATGTCTTCTTCTTCATCAAGGATGATGTGGGAAATCGATCAGCAAGAGGAAGAATTGTTTAACCAATCTGAAAGAATGTTCAATCTCCAAGTGGCCCGAAATAAGAGGGAAGAGGATGACGAGCGTAGAAGGGGAGATGACGAAGCAAGAATGGCCACAGCCTCACATTCCCGTCAAGTCATCCAAGCTCTGGGTCAGATCTGCATGCCCAGCCGTTCCAGAAACCTTGATAGAAGCAGGCAACGACGGGGTGAAGAGCTGTTGGACAATTACTTTGTCCATAACAGTGCATTTCCTGATACGTACTTCAGACGTCGTTTTAGAATGGAACGACATTTGTTTAACAGAATCATGACTGATGTTTGCAACCATGATTCTTACTTTGTGCAAAAGAATGATGCTTGTGGTGCTATGGGTCTTCTTCCCCAGCAAAAACTTACTGCTGCGCTGCGGATGCTTGCGTATGGAGCATCTGCAGACCAAGTGGATGAGATAGCGAGGATGGGGAAATCAACCATTCTTGAGTCCCTGATGAGGTTTTGCGGAGCAATTGAATCTATCTACACCGCAGAGTACCTCCGGCAACCTACTCACATGGACTTGGAAAGGCTGCTGAAGAAGGCCGAGATGCGAGGTTTTCCTGGGATGATTGGGAGCATTGATTGTATGCATTGGACGTGGAAAAATTGTCCAAGTGCATGGTAAGGCGCTTATGGAGACAGAAAAGGAGCAAAAAGTATTATTTTGGAGGCGGTGGCATCTTTTGATACATGGATTTGGCACGCCTTTTTCGGGGTTCCGGGAGCTCAAAATGACCTCAACGTCCTTGCCCAATCCCCAATGTTCAACGATGTCCTGCAAGGAAAGGCACCAAAAGTCACGTATGAGGTGAACGGACGTATGTACGACGGGTCATACTACCTGGCTGACGGCATTTACCCAAGGTGGTCAACATTTGTCAAAACAGTGCCACGTCCGCGAAGTGCAAAGGAAAAACATTTTGCAAGCTGTCAAGAGGGGTGCAGAAAGGATGTGGAGCGTTGTTTCGGTATCCTCCAAGCTCGTTGGGCGATCGTTAGAGGTGCTGCCAGATTGTTTGATGTAGAGTCGCTTCGCTCCATCATGATGACGTGCATCATTCTTCACAACATGATTGTGGAAGATGAGTACGATTATGAAGCCGTTGATGAATATGAGCCAGACACAATGAACAATTCAAGAACACGTATATATTGTGCTCATGACGCCACCGATGAGCCCGTGCAACATGAGCCATTAGAAAGGGATGGACGTTACAATGAAATGGTCATTCAACGATATACTGCATTTCAAAGGCCAGAAATGCACAATGCCCGGCAAAAAGACTTGATAGAGCACCAGTGGGCATTGAAACAAGCTGAAGATAATTAAGTTTATTTAGTGTGTTTTTTATTATTTGGTATGTTTATGTAATTTTATTTGGTGTGTTTTATTTTAGTTCATTTAGTGTGTTTTTTATTATTTGGTATGTTTATGTAATTTTATTTGGTGTGTTTTATTTTAGTTCATTTAGTGTGTTTTTTTATTATTTGGTATGTTTATGTAATTTTATTTGGTGAGTTTTATTTTAGTTCATTTCGTGAGTTTTTTATTTGGTGTGTTTATGGAAGTTTGAATAAAGATTCTCTTATAGTATAAATATATTACCATATTAAATAAATTTACTTTTACTTTAAATAAAGTACTAAATTCAATAAATTGGAAACAACATAAAATACTCTATTCAATAAATAATAAATTACAACCCAAGGTGATTGGAAAACTATGGGCTCCGATTACAAACAAATACTCTATTCACTATCACTTATAAAATCTGTGGTGGTAGGAAGATCTTCTCTTCTCGTGCTAGGACCATCTCCTCTTGCTCTCGCTTCTCTTGCAAGCCTCCTTCGCACCACTTCCGCTTTCTCCGACTTCCAAAAAAATTTAGAGTTTGGAGACTTCCCTTCTAAAGGCTCCTTCATAATCTCACGATCTTGTTGAGCCATTCTTTCTTCTCTAACCAGTTCCCTTTCTTGCCTAAGTAGCTCTCTTTCTCTCTCATTTGCTTGAAATTCTCTCTCAACAGCTACAGCTTTTGCCTCTTCTCTAACCTTATCAACCTCAAATTTCGCCATTTCCCGCGCCAAAGTCAATTCACTATGGCGAGTAAGTTCTTCCATGTACTTTGCATAATCATGCTTGGAAGCACTTCATTTTCTCTTTGAAGCCTTCTTACCTTGAGGCCTAATTGGATAACGGGTCGAACCCGACGCTTGTTCAGGGATAGGCGTTTCGGGCACTTCTTCTGTATCATCATCATGCGAGCCAATATCAGGTGTAGAGTGTAGAGGGGTGCTGTTCATGACAACTTCTAGACCGACAGGCACAACTTTGAATTTAGGACAATCTTTGACAATATTCCAACATTCGCACCGGTTGAATGATTTATTTTTGCTTTTGGTTTTGGCACCATACCAAGCTTGAGCTTGAATTAGCAACACAATGGGGGAGAAGAAATAATTAATCAAAGTAGGTAACAAATAAATAATACAAACAAATAATTATAATTAAAGTAGGTAACAAATAAATAATACAAACAAATAATTATAATTAAAGTAGGTAACAAATAAATAATACAAACAAATAATTACAATGTAAATTTGGGTATAATACAAACAAATAAATAATATATTGTTACCTGATCCGTGTAATTTTCCCCACTTCGAAGATTATTACTAGCTTGTGCCAAGGCATCTCTCCACAAACCAAACGATTGGCTAAGTAATTTCCAACGGCTGGACATCGATTCTTTGGTTCTTTCCCCACCCATTTTCCCAAGATACTTGGTATGAATAAGACTCCACATTTCTCGCAACTGCATCTCATTACCCGTAAGCGAACTATGAGTAACTTCAACCTAACAACTACACAACGCAACATCTTCAAGAAGCGTCCAATTCGTACCTGCAGCAGTAGTCATTTTGTTGAAAAATTTTGGATTGAAACTTTGAGAGAAATATAGGAATGTGGTTGAAAGTAATTGAGAAAATATGAAATTGTGGTGTAAGGTAGATGATAATGAGAAGGTATTTATAGAAAAGTAGAAACAATTTTTTTTTTTAATTTTCAGATTTTTTTTCGGATTTTTTACAATTTTTAAAATTTTTTTATTCAAATAATTAATCTCTGCCGTTGGATTTTAAAAAAATTGAATTCCAACACTCCAGATTGTGCCACGTGTCACAACGGTAACTTTTCTTAATTTTAAAACTATTTTTTCTTTTTTTTTTAATTTATAAAGCAGATTAACATCAACCGTTGATCTCAGATCGAACGGTTGATATTAAATCAGCTTTTTTTTTTTTATTACAGTTGGAAATCGGACGGTTCGTATTAAAGAGCCGTTAAGATCGAACGGACCGTGGGAAGCCATGTGGCTTCCCAACGGTAACATTTGAATCTGAAAAGTGGGCTGACTTTTCTGATTTTTGGTCGGGCGACGCGCCCCCACGCGCGAGTGGGGTGCACGCGCCTAACAGAAAAAAATAAAAAAAGGGGCTGACGCCAGCACTGGCGTCACACCCATCGGGCTCTCGGGCTGGCAGCAGTTCACAGGCCCGTTGCTCGGGCCTCCACCGCTGCTCGGGCTCCTCCAACGCTGGACCGACTTCACAGGGCCTCGGGCCCTTTCCTCTCCCCCATCCCCCGAGCAACCCGCAACGCTGGAGTTGCTCTTATAGCGATTCTTTTTCAGCCGGAAATGACATTAAAGGACCTGGAAATAAAGTTGCAGTTAGATAGCTAGTTTCTTTTTAGGAAAAATAATGAAAAGTTCAAAAAAATTTCTTTTTTAACGAAAAATTATTTTTAAAGGTATAGTAAATAATGTCAGGTAAAGGTAAAAAAGTGATTTTTCGTTAAAAATAAACAGTAACGGAAGTATTTTGTTAAAACTCATTTTCTTTTTTTAAATTAAGGGTTGCTGCTAGGGATAATATGTATGGATGAAGACGATGCAATAAATTCCAACTTTTTCAGTTCACCAGATTGTACGCACGTTGCACTATAGTAATAAATCTATTAATTGTTCGGGACAGCTGACGTTACGTATGAGGTTCAATCCATGACATTTTTTGCAACAATTCAATCTCATACATAAATTATCTATATAAGAAATTAGAAAATTTTAAAATAATTAAAAACACAATTGTAGTAAAAAAAATAAAAAGACGATATGATACTTTAAAGACACACTAAAATTAGACAAATTTAAAATAATTAATCTACCGGTCAAACTCATCTTTTGCCGTAGTATAAATTAAGGGCTAAATCTCAATCTATTACTCTCAAATTTCGTGGTTTTCAACATTTAGTACATGATTTTTTTTTTCGTTCCAGAGTCATACATAAAGTGTTAATTTTGGGACAGTCTCATACATTTGTTAGTCTGCTTGTAAAGTCTCCCGTTAACTGATGACGTGGCGCCCATGTGGACAATGACTGGGCGCCACATGTTATTAAAAAGAATTTAAAATTTTAAAAATTAATTAAATAAAATTATTTATTAAAAAACAAAAAACAAAAAAACTCATAACCCCTTCGTCTTCCCCACCCGACATCCCTCCATTGCCTCCACCCCTCACCCACCGACACCCTTCCCCTTCCCTGATACCCACCTCTACCACCAAGCCTTTTCTCCTTCCCCAAAAAGCCAGCCTCATCTGTCCTCCTCAACTCGCTCCACCTCACTCAGAAATGAAAACCTAGTTCCCAATCCCCCCCAAATCTACAGCACCACCAGGGCTTTCAGGCGGCCTTCCAAGTACGAGTTCCAGATCCGCGACGCAGGGACCCACATGGTACGCCTCCATTTCCAGACCTTTAATTCTTTGAAAATGGGTTTGTGGCTTTGACCGACTTTAGAGCTGCAAAAATCCCCATGGTTATGGAGCTTTTGATCTGGGTCGATACAAAAAGCTTGTAATTGAGGGAGGAAAGAAGAGGGAGGCGGACATTTGGGGCTTTTTCTCCTACCTCGTCATCCACACCTCCGCCGCCCACGTCCTCTCTGCCCACATCACCGATCACCTCCTCCACCGAGTAATTTCCCATCCCTCTCTCTGCCCCTCTCTCCATTTTGATTCATAGATTTACCATCTTTTTTAGGAAATTCAAGTGGCTTTGACATTTGGGCTCTTGACTGCAATCAAGGTTTGGATTTTTTCAACTTCGACGTTTAGATTATCAATTTATGTTTCTGGGCTTTTTTTTTTATTCTTTTTTTTTTTGGTAGATGGTGAGGGCAGAAACTTGGGAAGGATTTATGTTTCGTGGCGGTTTCGCTACTCCTACTGGAACAGCAGCCAGAGCTACGTCCTCACCAAGGGCTGGAGCCGTTACGTCAAGGAAAAGCGCCTCAACGCCGGCGACGTCGTTTTGTTCGAGCGGCGCCGGGCCAACACGGATCAACTATTCATCAGGTGGTGGGTGTCTTGATAAAATTGGGGGATGAAATGGGTTCTGCTGTGTGGGTATCAGGGAAGGGGAAGGGTGTCGGTGGGTGAGGGGTGGAAGGGATGGAGGGGTGTCGGGTGGGGAAGACGAACGGGGTTCTGGGTTTTTTTTTATTTATTTAATTAATTATTTTAATATTTTAAATTTGGGCAAGAAATTTTTTTGAATTTTTAATTTCCACGTGGATCCCTTAATGACACGTGGCGTCTAGTCATTGTCTACATAGGCATCACGTCATCAGTTAACGGAAGACTTAACAGCCAGACTAACGGATGTATGAGACTGTCCCAAAATTAACACTTTAGGTATGACTGTGGGACGAAAAAAACTTCATGTACTAAATGTTGAAAACCACGAAAGTTGAGGGTAGTAGATTTACCCTAAATTAAAATAGTAATACCACTAGTATATCTTAAATATGCTTATTTAAGTGATCTCTCAACGGAAACTCATTGTATTATAAGATTTATAACTAATAATGGTCTTTGAAATTGACCCATAAGATGATCACTGAAATTGAAAATCGATCAATGTAGTTCTTGAAAATAGGTGTTACAAATCAAGATGATCATAACTCTGTCAAAAAATTTGGTTATGTCGTGATATGTCATATAAATAAGTTCCACAAGTCTGATTAAATTAAAAATAAATTGGAAATAGGTTTAATACTTAATTAAAAAGGTTGTCAACCTAAAAACCCAGTCCTGCAGTCACCTTCAATCTCAACCCACACTCCTCTAACTCCTTCCCTTTGCCATCTCTTCTCTGGAAAAGAAATTTTCAAGACACGCATCTTTACACCCTTCGACACGCTTCACCGAATTAGGCCAGGATCGAGACCAACTTTGATGACGGTTTGGATTGGAGATGACTTAAGTGACATCACTGTTTACATTTGGACGATCAACATCCTCACAACCTTAATCTTGGAGAGCTTGTTGGGCGCTCCCCCGGTAATCTTGGTGACGCGGAGAGCGGCGAGTTTTGCCTTGAGATAATCACATTGTGCAAAAAGGTACTTTGACACAACTTTTTTTTAATTAATTATCAAATTATTAAACCCACATCAACACATAACAAAAATTTTGACAGAATTGTGACGGAATGACCATATTGATTTTGCGACACCTTTTTTTAGGGACTACATTAATCAATTTTTAATTTCAGGAACCATCTTGATGATGTGAGTAAATTTCGTGGACCATTTGTGAGAAAAACCCGTGAGTCTTGTGGGACCCATTTATGTGTCACATCAGCATATAACAGAATTGTGGGGAAATTACCACATTGATTTGTTACACCTATTTTCAAGGATTATATGGATCAATTTTCAATTTCAAAGACCATCTTCATAGTATGGGTTAATTTTAGAGACCATTTACAATAAACACCCCTTTTTATTTAAAATCATTATTCAATGACTCATATAAGATTTTGTGTCGTCCAAAAGTTAATTACTTACCTCGCTGATTGCTGAATTAATTTTCTTGTTGGATGTTGAGATTGAAGGAGATGTGGATATCTATATATGTAAACGTGGCACAAGTCGGATAATCATTTGAGGATTGAGATTTTGTAACCAGCTCACATGACATGCCAATTTGTTTTGCTGGGTAGTTTTAATTCGAATGTAAAATGTAAAAATAAACGTAGTTACTAATACTTTTTTCCCCAAATAAAAGCATGGAGTATATATGTTTAATATATGTTTATGCATGAAGATTTCTTTTGTCTTCCGTGACCAACATCAAGTGCATAAGTTGTTATCAGCCCCAATGAGATCAAAACAACTTTTAACCTAATAAGAGAAACTGGAATACTTACTTATTTTACACGTTTTATCTATATTAATGCCTCATATTAATGGCTTATAACTCAAGTAACAGTTGTCATGGGTCTGACCCGATATCGTATTGCACTGTTTTATTGTTTTTTGTTTTGTTTGGAAGGATTGAAGCTACGTGACATATAAGTTATTGGGTAAACAATGAATTGAGATGGGTAACATCTATATTAAAGAGGCCATCACTTTCTTGCTTTTTTATTTCAACTTTCTTGCTTTTTTATTTCAGTGGGATAGTAATACATTCTTTATTCGATGTGCTATCGCTTCGCGATCTGCTATCCAAAGTTCATACAGAGTCTATTTTTACTTAAATTGTCTTAAATTTTTATCATTCTTATTCATATTCATGTCATATATATCGTATAAAAATATAACATTTTATATTATTTAATGTACAGTACATTTTGATTTTGAGTATGCATGACATACATAAACATAAGGTTTAGACGTAAATGTTTATGAATCGATGATATAAATTCTTGATTCGGTGATCAAGAGAACATTTAACTCGATTACCGAAATACTCATTCACTTTGTCTCTCTCATCCCCATGCTCTACTTTCTCTCTTGCATTAATTAACGTATTTTTTACTAGATAATGTTAGGGAAACCAAATTCTTATTGATGACACATCATTTGATTTGCAAATTTAGTTTAAAATGTTAGTCTCTCTAACGTTATCCTTCTTTACCACATGCATAGCTAGTATGCATGCGTCCTATTCAATTTCTGCATACTTCTGTTTGTCATGCGTTGATTGGTTCTATATAGCAAAGACTATCTCTGTACATCTGCTGGTTCACTGGTTGCAACGTTTGGTGTGGTTCATTACTTGCTCAGAGATCGATGTTCTATCAGTTCTTGGAGAAATTTTAAGTTATTAACTTTTTAGCACACATATCCCGCCATTTGTATAGTGACACGTGATGTACCACCCCGTATACCGGTCACACTGAAAAATCTCTCCGGTTCTTGCCTTCTTAGTTTGGTTTGGCCAATGCCCATGCAGGTAGGTTTCTTTTGGACGGTTCAGTTTTAGACATATTTCATGATTTGGTTGTTGGTCGCTGTTAAATATTCACCTTTGGAAGACTGCCACTCGCAACACTGCCCATGACACTTTATTCTACTATATAGATATGCGATATTAGATATATAGGAGAAGAAGGCCAGATATTCATACTCAAAAGAAGAGTTTGATCCTGACTCAGAAGGAACGTTAGCTATATGCTTAATACATGCAAGTGAACGCAGACCTAGTAGTGAATATGAACCACTTCAACTCTCTACCCCTTTCTCCCCCTCTCACTCTCTCTCTCTCTTTTTGCGTGTTTGTCATTTTGCAATAGACCAAAAAAAATACTAGGGAGATTACATTTGTGTATGAATGAGGCCATGGTAATACAAGTCCATTCATTCATAGAGATGCATGTTTTTCTTTTTATCATATATTGGATGAGAGGAAATATTCGAACACAAAACCTTGAATGCAAATGGTTTCCCAATTCTTTTCCTGCCACATGACTCCATCTACTTCTGTAAAGGCAAATAATACTTCCATCTATAAAATTAAGTGGTCCGTCGCAGAAGGGTAGTAAATTAACTTGAAAGTTTAATGTGCATAAGTATGGATACTTATATATTACCGTTATTATCGTTTTCCCTAAGATACATGTTAAGGTGACGCAAAATTAACGTCTTAAAATGTAACCAATATTTTTTAACATTTGGAGGTAACATATCAGCACTTAAAACCAAATTGCACATGATTTGCTTTAGCATTGCTTAGTATCCATTGTATTAAAGAAAATCGTGAGTCAAATCTCATGAACAATTGTTAATCTAAAAATTATGGAGAGGGAGCTTTAAACTTTGGGGCACTTAAGGATTACATTGTTCTAGACAACTTGATTACACTCAAATTTTCATATTAAATATGATTTAATTAGTTTCATGTATCATACTAGGGTAATGCTATGGAGACTAAATTTGCAGACTAAATTTTGCAACCTAAATGACATGGAAGTTGGGGATTAGATTATGACTTGAGTATTGATAAACGTGCTCATTCCTATGATAGCACATCATTTAGTTTGCAAATTTTATCTACAAATTTAGTCTCTCTAACATTAACCACATACTAATTCTACGTAGTGAGTAAAATTGTTCTCCAGACCTATGCGAAATTGTGAAATATCCAATAAAATGTGTGTGTGAGATATCCATATGCAGTAACTAATATGACATAGTATGTGATCAATAAAATTACATGATATTTGCATATCACTTTGTACATTATCTTTTGTCGAATATAAGAGTATTGTAGTCTTATTTCACCCAAAACTAATGATCCCATAAAAAACAGTTAATCAATTATCTTGTTTTTACAAAAGATATGATTTTCCGATATAAATATAAATTTTAGGTTTGGACAAAAATATATGTCAATATAAATACTAAATACTTTGTATAAGTCAAGACTTATACAACATATATTATTTTCCAAAATATATAAATACAAAATCTTCACAGTTTAAATTGGAAAATTCATGTATATAACTTGGTAATGCTAGAGATATCAAAATTTTAAATTATTTTTAATAAATTACATATTGTGACGGTTGATGGTTTAACTTCTTCTTTAAATCACTAAAAACAAAGCTTAACTATTAACCATCACTTTATGTGATATACAAATAATAATTTAAAATTTTGAACTTCTTAGCATTTTTCATATAACTTTATGTACCCTTTTGGAAATGAAAATATATGTTTATGTTCAAATGATAGAGAACCCACGACGATGTATTTTCACCAATTGAAAACTCATACCTACCCCATCAAGGAATCATAAATGAACCCCTCGTAATAATATATAATATGCTGCATCTATTGCAAAAATGTAGTAAGCAAAGGCACCAAAGATGTCTGGAAATCTATGCTCCCTAGAAGCACTTTCCTCCTCTTTCCAAGTCCACAGCAAACCAAGCAACATATTATCATCCCCTCCAGAATACAAAGCCAGCCAGCCCCATGCAACCCACTTCAACTTTCAGAAGTTCAAAACCCTTGCTCAAAAAGCAAAAGTTTTTTCAAACAAAACAGTGCTTTTCCACTTTGAGGAAGCACTTTTGAAGTCATCAGCTTCACTGTTTCCTTACTTCATGCTTGTGGCCTTTGAGGCTGGAGGGCTTTTGAGAGCTATGATCTTGTTTCTCTTAAGCCCTCTAGTTTTTTTGGTTGGTGGAGAATTAGGCCTAAATATTATGGTTTTTTTGTGCTTTTTTGGGATTAGGAAGGATAGGATGAGGGTTGGGACAGCAGTCCTGCCCAAGTTTTTTTTGGAGGATGTTGGGAGTGAAGGGCTTGATGTGGTGATGAGATGTGGGAAAAAAGTGGGAGTGAGTGAATTGCCTAGGGTGATGGTTGAAGGGTTGTTGAAGGATTATGTTGGGGTTGATGTTGTTGTTGCAAGAGAGCTGAAAGTTGTTGGTGGATACTTTGTGGGGTTGATGGAGGAAAAAAATACTAAATGTTTTGATCCAAATGTAATTTTTGGAGAGGAGATCAAGACAGATTCTCAAACTATTGGCATAATTGGTTGCCAAGATAGTTTTTTGCAGCATGAGCAACTCTTTTCTCATTGCGAGGTTGGTCAATGGTCATTTTGACTCCTCTCTCTCTCTCTCTCTCTCTCTCTCTCTCTCTCTCTCTCTCTCAATTTGATGTTGACTTTGCAGCATGAGCAACTCTATGTATATTTCCCTTTTAATAATAACATGGCCACTTGACTAGAAAGTCTTCTTTTAGGAGTAATCGTTTTTGGGTTTCGTATATTTCCCTTTTTAATAAGAAAATTGTAATTAATTCTCGTTCTACCATATATTTTTCTTTTCAAATATAGAAAATTTGAAGTGTGGAATGAGACTTTTAGAGTGTCAATAACACTTTCCTTTAATAATAATATTAATATGGTATGTTGGCTAAAATAGTATGCTTGTCTGTCCTATGTTAAATTTCTCTTCTTAAAAATTAATTAAAATGATTTAAAATAAACGATAACCATGTAAATTTTTTTTCAGGAGGAGATTTACATGGTGACCAAAGCTGAGAAGCAAAACTGGAAAACCCTAGCAAAACAAAAATACCCAAAACCCTTGATTTTCCATGATGGAAGATTGGCCTTCTTCCCAACCCCAGCAGCCACTTTAGCCATGTTCATGTACTTCCCTCTAGGAATTTTCATCTGCATCATAAGATTCCTCACTGGCATTTTTCTTCCTCACAGCATTTCCTCTCCAATCTTGGCCTTCACAGGCACAATCACCACAGTTTCAAAACCCAAATCCCCAATTTCCCCAACAAATGATGCCCAAAAACAAAGGGGAAGACTTTATGTCTGCAACCATAGAACCCTCCTAGATCCACTCTATGTCCAACTAGCCATTGACAAATCCCTCTCTGCTGTCACATACAGTTTGAGCAAAGTCAACGAGAAAATTGCCCCCATGAAAACCATCGGATTAACCAGAGATAGAGAGAGAGACGCGAAAACAATGGAGAAACTGTTGCAACAAGGAGACCTTGTGGTTTGCCCAGAAGGAACAACATGCCGAGAGCCATATTTGTTGAGGTTCAGCCCTTTGTTTGCAGAGCTCACTGATGACATTGTTCCTGTAGCCATTGATGTGAAAGTAAATATGTTTTATGGTACATGTGCTAGTGGGTTCAAAAGTTTGGATCCAGTTTTTCATTTCATGAATCCACATCCTGTTTACACGCTCCAGCTCCTTGATAAACTGCCTGAACAAGAAACATGCAATCTTGGAGGGAAATCAAGGTTTGAAGTTGCCAATCATGTACAAAATGAGATAGGTAAGGCTTTAGGGTTTGAGTGCACCGGTCTCACAAGGAAAGATAAGTATATGATGTTGGCAGGCAATGATGGGAGCTTGAAGAGCTCAAGGTGAATCAGTAGAGAGTGAATTACATGGAACATGATGTCGTGGTACCGGTGTTTCAGTGACTTGCAAGTCCTTCTCCAGTATGTGACCATCAGATCTAAGGCATTTGTATGGTGAGAAAATCTTGAATGTAATGTAAGCATCAATTAGGTATATATCTATTTGGAATTGGTTTTACGTGATCAAGACCACCATTGACCCAAGTGATCCAGACCCACCAGTGGTCCAAGTGATCCACAAACCCATGGCTGTGATCCAATATGATTACGTGAGCTTATCCTCTGGTAAAATAACCATGTACTTGGTTGTATCATATATGATAAGTTGTTTTATTTTGTTTTAATTTAATTACTTTTACATACAAGCGAGATTTAGGGAGAGAGACTCAGAGTATGATCTCATTTGAAAGATTAAATACTTTCGACTACTTGAGTTACAAGTATCTACCTTTAGTTGAGAGATAACAGTGTACTGAAATTAAAAAGGTACGAAAATGGTAGTTTTTTTTTTTTATAAATTAGGAACAAATCAATTTTCTTTTAGTAGTTGATCCTATCATACACATAACGAAATGGTATGACAATCCCAACAAATTGTTTTTAAAAATAAAACTATGCCTAAATTCCCACCGTGCATCGCTGGCCCCAAGCAAAGGAGAACAAATTGGCACGGGTACACCGTTACGTTACGTGACATTTCATGTCAAAGAAATAAGAATATTTGGACAAAAACTTACACATGTATTTATCTTATTGACACGAAACGCAACTATGACAATGCACCCATATTCTGTAAGTCTTGTCCATGCAAAGAAAGAGAGAAAAATCCAACCGTAAATTAACTTGAAATCCAAGATGTACATTCCGAATTCACGTCATCTTCATTAGACCGAACAACATATTACACCTCCAAAATTGAAACTAAAGATATATAAACAAGATTTCAAGAATACAATACGTATTAAGAGAAACTTACACGTAACGTTGTATTATTAAACTGAAATATCATTATGACAATGAACCATTTCCAAATAAACCGTTCCAAATATATCATTTTCTCTGTGTCTTGGAAATGCCCTAAAGCCCCATATGTTTGCACTAGTAAAGATGATTTGTTACCTCAATTTCATTTTTTGTTTTTAATTCGTTGTCAACTTCATCCCCATTACAATGATATGATCACCCAATCCAAGTGATCTGGACCCACCAGTGGTCCAAGTGATCCGGGCCAATGACTCTGACCAATAATTTTGTAGCTATATGAAATTGTGTTGAATCATAATTATATGTTGTTTTATTTTGATTTTATTTATTTATTTTTATATACAAGCGGAATTGGAAGAGGACGGTTAGAGTATTTTAGCGAAATTGAAAGAGAAAGGTTCTAATATATTTTAGCAAAATTGAAAGAGGAAGGTCTGAGTTTACTTTTAGTCGAATTATATACTTTTAACTATTCGAGTTACAAGTATTGTGCTATACACAAAAATTTATTATCTTCCCTCCTATCTCTCCCCCCTCCCATCTCCTCCTCGTTGTGTAGCGCATGTGAAAATTGTTGAATAAATTGATGAGAATGATGATATGCAATCCAAGAATTCTCTCCGACTTCCCTCATAGCTTTGAGACCTTTGAAATAGCTGTCAAGTTTTGCTACGGCATCAAAATCAACTTGAGGAGCCAACTATAGCTGGTGTGCAGAAGAAAGAGGTAAATGGTGGTGTGGACATAAGTGGAGAAGTGGAAGGATTGTTGAACAAAAGCAATAAAAATAAAATAGGATAAATATCAGTTTACTACCCTCATTATTCATGGTTTTCAACATTTAGTATATAAAGTTTTTTTCATACCAGAGTCATACTTAAAATGTTAATTTTGAAACAGTCTCATACATCCGTTAGTTAAATTATTAACTCTGCCGTTAAATGATGATATGGAGCCCACGTAGACAATAACTGAACAGCACGTGTCATTAAAAAAATTTAAAATAATTAAACCATTAAAATAATTAATTAAATAAAAGTAAAAAAAAAAAAAATTCCCCAGACCCCCTTTGTCTTCCCCACCCCGACCCCCTCCCTTCTCCCTCTGCACATCCGCACATCCGCACATCCATCCTTCCCCCTCCCCCTTCTCCCCAGATCCCCTTTCGTTTTTTCTCCCTTTCCCTCTGCATAGGCCTAGTCCTCCTCTGTTCATCACTTTCTCCCGTTTCGCCGTACGTCTCCGACCTCCTCGACTGCACAACAAACTTTGCCTGGTCGCCGCCTCAAAGATCACAGATCCGACACCCCCCACCACCCTCTCGACCCCCTCACCATCCAAGAACTCAAAGACAAAGGGGATCTACGGAAGCAGCTTCTTCCACTCCTTCCTTGTCCTCCCATTCGCACCTGCTCCAATTTCCCATTTCAATAACCCACAAAAATCATAAAAACACACCCACAAAACTTATAAAAACACAGAAATAGAGAGAGAGAGAGAGAGAGAGAGAGAGAGAGAGACCGCTGGGATTGACGACGAAAACGAGGTCGCGGTGGCGAGAGGAGGAAGACCCATTTCGCAGAATGGAGCGGTCAGCGCACAGATCAGGACCTTTGGGGAGCTCGGCTCTCACAACCCATGGTGTCGCCATCGAAACTCTCACTCCTCCTACTGCTATTCCACCACCGCCTCCGAATGCTATCAGATTAATGCCCATATCTTTTCTTTTTTAAGCTTCGGTTTTGGTTCTGTCGGTGGAGGGGATGGAGAAGACGAAGGAGTGGAGGGGATGGAAAGGTGGAGGGGATGGAGGGGTGGAGTCGTGGAGGGGGTTCCAGTGGGGAAGACGAAGGGGGTTCTGGTTTTTTTTAAGTTTTTTTTTTAAAGTACTTTATTTAATTAATTTTTTAATTTTTTAAAAACACGTAGCGTCTAATCATTGTCTATACGAGTGCCACGTCATCAGTTAACAGCAGACTTAACAGTTTGACTAACGGATGTATGAGACTGTCCCAAAATTAACACTTTAGGTATGACTCTGGGACGAAAAAAACTTGATGTACTAAATGTTGAAAACTACGAAACTTGATGGTAATAAATTAGGGGTTGGCAAACGGGTAGAGGAACCGTGGGTCGGGGCAGGTAGAACAGGTTCGGACCGAGTACGGGACAGGTCCAATTTTTTTTTAGAATAAACGGGGCAGGACGGGGCGGGGCAGGGCCTTAGTATTTTAGAGACGGGCCGGGTTCTAACATTAAGAATAACGGGCCCCCAAACCGGCCCGTTAATTCGCATTACTCTAGTCTAGACTCCATCCTCTCTCCAATGTCCATACCACCCACCCACACTCTTCTGTCTTCTCCTCCTCAACGACATCCCTTTTACAACTCTGTATTCGTTATTCTCACCACCGTCGCAACCACCACCACAGCACCACCCTTCTCTCTTCCTCGATGATATCCCAAAGCACCCAGGTCCTAGAACCACGAAGGCATAACCCATCCCGATTCTCTCATCCTCGTCGGCACCACCCATCTCGATTCCTAGACGACAGCACCACCATCGCGATCATCATCATCCCATCACTGTCGTCGCCTGCTATAATTTTGGTAATTTTGAATTAGGCATTTGTTATTTATGTGAATTTTTGGTTTAGTGTTTTTGAATCAGGAATGGTATAGATTCTGTTCTGGGTTCTAAATTTCTGGTTGGGGAATACAAGATTTGAGTATCTGGATTTGGAGCTTTTCTTTTCTGACAAGCTCATAGCAACTCAATCTCTTGCACCTTTCACACAAAGACCTGGAGGAGGAAGTATCCAGCTTGGTTTACCTACCTGTCAATCATGCTGTGGCACTTCAAACGCAGGTGCCGAACAATCGATTCAACTATAATATGAGAGGAACATTTAAAGTGAGAGCAAGTCTAGGTACGATCCATTTTTCTTACTGGTTGCATAGCAGATGCCAATTACAGATGACAGGTCCGCTGATAGGTGTTTTAGTTCCAAGAAGTTGCAAATCTAAAAGATGAAGATCAGGAGCATTCTTTCTGCCCCAGGGATTTAGGGTTTTTTTTTTCAAAGTTTTGTTAAGGGATCCATTGGGAGTTACCTCTTTAGCCCCAGGATTTCATGAATGCTAATGTGAAAATGCTACTGTAAGTCTTTAATCCATTGAGAGTTACCGATGTGCACTGCAGTCAGTGTAGCTTTGAAAAATGTTATTTCAAAAAAAAAAAAGAGTTGGACCTGTGTACCCGGCCCGAACCGGTCCGTTTCAAACGGGCCGAGTTAGGTCCGGTTCTTGTATTAAAATTTGTTGTACCCGTCCCAGTCTGGCCCGTTTCTTTTAAACCCGGATTCGGTCGGTCCCTTCAAATTGGGCCCGGCCCGGCCCGTGCCTAGCCCTATAATAAACTGATATTTACCCAATAAAATAAAATGAAGCTCATTAAATATGACACAACTTCAAGCCATTTCTTTTGAACGGTCTAGATTAAAAAGAGGGGATGAGTGGCGAGAGAATTCAAGTCTATAAAATATTGCAATGATCGTTAGAAGCAAACAAAAAGAAGATGCAAGTCTCATGGTAGAGCATCTTTAATGATACAGGCAAATCAAATAGACAAAATTGTATTGTACAAACTTGCTTGATCTATTGCATTTGTAGGAGTATGTTCGGTTTCATTCGGTTCAATTTTTTACCAAAATTGAAAACTAAACTGAAAATACTATTCGGTTTGATTTGGTCCCCTTTTTTCAATTCGTATTTTGGTTTTGGCTTGGTTTCAGTTTTTCTCAATTTTCTTTTTTTCTTTTTAACATTGAAACCGGAGATAAAATGACGAAAAAAAATAAGATTTTCAACATATTTAGGCCTGAAGTTAGGTTTGACTAGTATTGGATTGAAACTAGATTAATGATTGAATTGGAATTCAGCTTGAAAAATAAAACCCAACATAAATAAATAAATAAAATATTAATTTATCTCATTCGATTTCGTTCGATTTTTGAACCATCAAAACTGAAACGAACTAATAGTTTTCGGTTCAGATTGATTTTTTTAGTTTCGATTCGCCTTTCAATCGGTTCGTTTTTCAATTTTGGTTCGATATTTGGTCCGTCTTTTTTTCGGTTTTTGGTTTTCGAAGCCCTCCCCTATGCATTTGTCTTATAATAAAAAATTAAAAGTTGATTTTAGCCCAATTCTTATGGTGTATATTAGTGAAACCCCAAAAACTGTAAATCTTCAAAATAAACTCTTCGCCCAAGTATCCGCACAATTTATTGCATGTATTGGTTTCCACATAATTTTATTGATTTGTTTACGTTTTGGGTGTAGCTAATGTCATTGTTGGCATCTTCAAATAATGGATCACAAACTTTTATTCCCTCTGTGGGAGGTCTATTAAATTAAACATGTGAATCAAAGTTTTGTTGGTCACAAACTTTTCCCCTCTATTGGAGGTATGTTATATTTTTCTTCTTTTAGCATCTCACACATCTTTTTTTTTTAATTATATTTTATTCTTTTCATCTATTTGATAATAAAAAATAAATAAGAATGTATGAAAAATTAAAAAGCGTGAAAGTTTAAGCAAACCAAACCAAGTAGGCATTTTTCTTGGAGACCAAATTACATGAAATAATATGGCGTCTTGTACCAATAAAATAAAGATACGTAGACAAGAAGAAATTAAAAATTCTTTATTATATTAGCATGAGATGCTATCCTGATAGGGTCCATGTGCCATGTAAATCCTCCTTTTCTTGTCCGTCGAGAAATTAAAGCCATACAAGTGGCACATTCACCGACCAGTTACCTTGGAAGACGTGTGTCGTTCCTTCTCCACAAACCCCATACCTTACGTGTGTAGTAATAAACATGATTCGTCTACTTCAATTTAGTTATTTATTAATAAATATGAACACTTATTACAATTTAATAGTATTCATATTCATTTGTAAGTAAAAGATCTTAATTCCATTCTCGTCAAAGAAAAATTTGAATTACATTATTGCTAAACATAATATCATTTGTTAAAAAAAAAAATTACTTCAATAATTATTTTCTATTAGGATCTTCTCTTAAAAAGAAAAGATAAGACTGCAATCGCAGATTGTCTTTTTAATCTCGTCGTACTTAACTTTGCAGTCTTACAAGAGTCTCTTGAGTTCGAATCTCCCCTCTGAATTAAGAAAAGATTGGAAAATGAACAAAACTTAACCAAGCCCAGGTGGTAGATTAGTCAAATTTTGCAACTGCACACTGCTAAGAGTAACGTTAGAGAGACCAAAATTTTAAACTAAATAATATGTCTTCAATAGAAAACAAACCCATTAATCGACACTGTTAATAATCTAACATCTATAACCACATCATTTGGTTTGTAAATTTGATCTCCCTAACATTATCCTACTAATAAAAAGCCACATACTAGGACTTTGATATTGACAAGTTTATGCTAGTAATCATTTCAATTTTCACTTTCAAAAAAAAATAAAAATTGAAAACCAAAACCAAGCCAAATTTTAGAAACTCAAAATAATAATTTTCACTTTTCATAAACCGAATACAATTATCAAACAAGTTTTCCGCTTTAAAAAAAAAAAAGAAAAAAAAGAAAAAAAAAGAGTGGAACATAAAAACGAAATAATTATCAAACAGTCCTCAAGAAAACTCCCTAAATTTGAAATCTTACAACTCCAAATGAAGCCCAATAATCTTCCAAAATCAAGGAATGCAAGATTTCCCAAGAAACCATTGTAAAGAACATGTTGAAACTAGAATTCTACATCAATATTCAGGACTCACAAGTGTACAACTAGACTGTCAATAGTCATGCATTTGATGTTTAGAAGACCAAAGAAACAAATTACAATGTAAAAAGGTAAAAGACATAAGACTACATCGTTGTAATTTTAAGCCAAACCATCTTGTTTCATGTATGAGAAAAGAACCTTGTCAATGCATTTCGCCGAACTATTTATCGGAAAATGCATCTGGTCTGTCTATCAAACTACAAATGGAAATAAAGAAAGTACATATTCATCACTTCTCTCATGCTATATTTTGGAAAACAGGGGAAGCTATTTAAAGTTGTATATGGTATGGGAGAAAGGTATACTAACGTCGTTAGCAGTTCAAACCCCAGTCATAAGGCTGGTATGTCACCTTCAACTGAGAGTCGGCAAGAAACTCAAGTAAAGCTTCCGAGACAGCTGGATCAAGGTAGTTTGATGAGTGCTTCAGTACCTCTACCTCATTCTTGCCAAAATCTATGCTAAACCTGACCATTAACGAGTATTATTAGACAAGAGAGGTTAATTATTCGAAAGTTTCAGAACCCCAATTTAAAGACACTGTGCGTGTTCCTATATTTGTTATATATAAGATAAATAAGAAAACCACAGAATGTGCTCAGAAAAACCCCACCCCTAAATGAAGAAATAAAAAATTAGAACACTTGCTTAGAACAGCTTACCATTTAAGAATCTTACTAGCTGATGCAACCTTCGAATCAAAATCTATAATAAGACCTCCATTTCTTAAGAAATCACGGGCCGCTTCCATCAATTCTTTATCAATGTCGCTAGGAGAATAACATCGAAGAGCAGGGCCAGATCGAGTACCGCAAACCAGCGCAAAATGAATAAGAGGCTCCGGGTAAGGAAGTGCCACCTGATACGGAAAGGTACAAAAATCAGGTAGCATAAATTGAGGACAGAGAGACTCAGCTCTTAAGAGATAAGAGTTGCCTAGTAGCAGATTGCAATTCTGGATTTTAATGACTTGAAAATAATGTGTAGCATCAACCTCCCATTCTCAAACTAGAAAACCAGACAGGCAAGTTTTATAATGTTATGGCCAAAAGAAATTTGAAATGCTACACACGGGAATGCCAAATTTGTTTGATCATGTAAACTACATGAATACATACATGACTGATGTAGCCAAGTAAAAGTTTATGCCATGTAATGTAAATACTGAAGAATATTATTATCATCTTACCAATGAACGCCTATCTTTTGCACCAAATGGCTTCATGAGGTTGTATGGTGGTCGCTGGTTTCCCCGTAAAATGCCGTTTTGAATAGCTGAAAGTGAGTATGTGGACCCACCAACAACATACTTGAAGTCCCCAAACAACCTCTTTCGTTCTATTGCTCCAGTTGGATGACCCCATACCAATATTGCATGGATAGCCATCATATTGTAGAGATTTATAAAGAAAGAAAGTCTCTCCTCCCTCTTCATATCCTTCACTTCCACTCTTTGAAGCTCTTCTACTATTCTCAGATATCTACAAAGATATTACCATTAACAATGTGTTGGATATAAAACCAAAAACAGTTTATTGAGATACCAAAATACTTTTTCCAGGTAAAAATTATTTGACAAAAACAAAAGAGAAAAGAAAAGAGAAACCTTGCAAATTCCTCACTTCCATGGATACTTCTGTAATCAACATGTTTTCCATCCTCTGACACATAGGCCTCAAGAATTGCAAAGGATAAAAACCTCAACCTTGATGCAATTTCTAGGATGGGTTTTGGCTTTACATCAATTATACCCCTCAGAATGTTCTGACATTGAGAAACAATGGGATCATCATCCAAGAACCGATATAGGTGGTTCCCATCCTCAAATAGATTTTCCCTAGAGCAACATAAAAGCATTGTTGAGAACAAACAGAAGAAAATATGTCAACAATGGAATAATATATGTGAAACAAGTTGATCTGACATGAAAATCAAAAATTGAAATTGTCCGCTAATACTTCACGCATTTAATTGTTTAATAAATAAGTCATCCGACTTTGGAAAAAAATAAAATATGTCGTCCGACCACTAACTGTAGCCTTTAACAGGACAATGAATCATGGACAGCTGAGACCTCATTTTTCTAAAATCTCCTCTTGTAAATCAAATGTAATTTTGCTTGAGTACTTTCTTTTGAACTACTTTCCACTCGGAGTTTCCTAGCGATAAAACCAAGTGAAAGAGAATATAAAGACACTTCAAGGAAAACTTCAAGCGACTCACTCAAGAACATTCTGGATAAAAAGTTTGCTTGCAAGCTTTCTCCCAAATTCAATAGCCTGCATCATAACACAAACCAAAAGGAAAAGAGAAGAGTTAATAACGATAACCTTAATTAGAAATCGATTTTGCATACGTAGTAAATACGGCACACTTGATGAAACAATTTCTTCCATATGAGGTAATCCAAATGTAGATTCACGAATCAAGACCAACAAATTTTATAAAAGGATGCCCTACACCCTTAGGACAATGTAAAGTAATCTAGCCCACTGAAAGGTGGAATTCCTATGACCACTCACAAAGTTCAACTTGCTTTCCAAAATTTTAAAAAAGAAAACAAAAAGAAAATAGCAAACCTCTTCCCTTTCCAGATACTGATCCTCTGATAAGAAATCCACTGCTTCTGAACCTGAAAAACAGTTTGTGAACCTGCGCATTTTATGAAAACGATCCTTCACGTCAACAAATTCTTTCATTTTCCGGGCAATTAAAGCTAGTTCATCAATAGCGCCACTATTGGACAGATCGTCTTCACCCGAAAGTGGCGGCAAGGGAGCTTCACATGACGGTGCTTCACTAATCAGATATTCAATCTTCTCATCAAGCTTTCCAGACTCATCCAAGCCCTTTAGCTCACTCAAGCCTCCAATAAGGATTTCATTGAAGAAAACCTTTGGAACAGCAGAAGACCCAGCAAATTTCTCTAACTCAAGCCTTCTGCTGGGATATACATCAATATTGATCTCTACATATCTGAGCTTCTTTCTATACAAAAATAACCTAGCCTCCTTGCAGTCGTGGCATCCTAATCTTGTGAACAGAATAATTCTTCCTTTTATGGCTATAGCTTGTGCTGGTCCTTCAGTGACTTCCTCCCTCTGCGCAGCTTTGTTTTCTGCATCACCATCTTCATCTCTTTTGCCAGAAAGGCGACGCAGAAATGTGGAGACTGCAACTACACCTTTAACCTTAACAAGGTTTTTAAGCGCCACTGCCTTTTCAACTACCCCCTGGTTCTCTGAATCAAGATCTAAGGAACGAGTGGACATACTTCTGTTAGCTGCCATCCCGGGAATCTCTGTTCCATCAAACACCGGCTCTTGCTCTTCCTCCTCACCAAGAATTTCATCTGTGGTTTGATTTGTCTCCTCCTGAGTTTTGGACTCCAAACCCTTACTTTCATCTGCCTTCCCACTCAAGTTATTCTGTAAACCATCATTGTGCATTTTTGCTTCTTGTTTTTCGGACTCCACCTTATGATCAGAGTCTAATTCTTTTTCTTGAATTTTTGATTCCAAATCCCTACTCTCATCGATCTTCTCACCTATGTCACTGTGACTTGGATTATTGTCTAATTTTTTTCCCCCATCTTTAGACTTCACATCCCCGCTCCTGGCCGTCTTATCAACTAGTACATCTTCTCCACCATCCTTGTCTAACTTGGGACCACCAGTGCTGATACTCAGAGTTTTCGTCTCCTTTGATGGTTTACCCAGATCTTCATGAAGAGCAAGTGTATCTTTGTCCAAATCTTGAGCATTCACAGAACTTGTGATATCTTCCTTAGCTGAAGCCTCCTTCTCCATGAGGCTGGGAAGAATGAAGTTCAAGCACTAACTCATTACAACACAGCTCTTAAAATTTTAAACTTTAAACATTCAATGAATTTAAGCAGGATCCTGCAATAGTTTTAGACAAAACTTAATCCCTATGCAAAGATGTTGAATGTTGATTGATATTAATAAACTAATAATAAGTCATCGTCAAAGAGAATATATTTGCAACCAACAAGTCTTGCAAGATTGTTATTGTCAGAAACAGATTAAAGTTTAACTTAACAAAATATCACCAAGCGAAAACATTGTGTGTGGTTCCTAGTGGCAACCGCTACTAATCCCTATGCAGCACTAGTTTACCCCTTGACCTTCATTAATAGCAAACTGGTGAACGTATTTGCTTATTAAACAACAAAAGGAACTATTTGGCTCAATAAGTAAGAGAATAAGCATTCAGGTTAAATGTTCCTTTTCTACGTAACATACAAGTCAGAAGTGAAAATCGTTATCTATGCTGATCATGTTGGTATATATTTCTTTGTACATTAAAGAATTACTGCTTTCTGTTGCTAACAGAGACACGCACTGAAACATCAATCCTAATCCACCATGATAATAACAACAAAACTCCGTGTTAATATGTGAACCTAAACAAACAAAGAGATACACAGTATTTGACCTGCTTTTACCACAACTAAATTCACCAGCGTAAACAAGAATCCGAGATCAAGAAAAAAGTCCAAAAGCAAGAACCCATTTGACTAATTGCATCAGCAGATAGTCAGATTGTTAGTTTAGGAGAAGATTATTACCCAATAAACAGGTAGAATCAAAGTATGAGTATATTCAGTTAAAATAATACAAATTTTGCAGCCCCAGGATAAAGTATCAAATTCAACCTTCACCAATAAAATAGCACTAAGCAAATGTGAATTTTCAACTATCTAGACCAAATAAACAAATTTTCATCCTAATTTCTTCAATTTCTCAGTAAAAAAAAAAACAGGAAAAAAGATATAATCAGCAGCCAAATCAACAATTAACAAAAAAATTACAGAAATCAACTCAAAATTAGTGTAAAAAATGAGAGAGAAATCTCACAGATCTGAAAGGGACTGAGAGAGCTCGATTGGTTGGATTCGTTGGATTGGAGACGAACCACTCCGAAAGGGAGAGAGATCTCAAAGGAGTTAGAGAGATGGGTAATAAATGTTGGGGGAAAGTTACAGTCTTGATTTGGGGGTTTAGGGGGAGAAGGGGATTGAAATGAAACCGCGGTTAGAAAGGAGCGGAGGAAGCGGGAAGTCCGTGGGCTGAAAACACGAATTTTTGACAGTCTTGAATGTTCTCGTGGACTCATTTGGGTAATGAAATTCTTAATTCCAAAGTAAGGAGGGTGTTGTAGTAAATTTGGATATCACAGGATTTTAAAAAAAAATTTAAGTAATAAATTTCAAATGATTATAGAATTCTTACAACTTTCAAATGGATTTTCAAGGATTCTTATGGATTTTGATTAAAGATTTGAATGGATTTTGAGTGATATCTTGTCATTTAAAAAATTATTTTTTAAATTGAAAATAAAGATTAAAAATTAAAAAAAATCCTTGAAAAAAATAATTAAGAACTTTACCCAATTCTCCCAATCCTCCATGTTTTCCTGATGCCCAGTTCTTCCTGACAAATTCCACCCATTAATTTAAAATGCCTTGCCATCCAAGATGAACCGAGTGCCATTCCTCCCCACAAAACTCAACTTCGTCTTGTCACGAAAATTCGACCCAAGTAACCGAAAGACATGTAGATGAAGGCTACATACGACATGAATCCAACAATTGGACATAACACATGCCATTTCCTACCACTACCATTTTATTCCTCGTTGCAGAGGACCTCAAAATCATAAAATGGAAGAACTGCTTCAACATTACATCAGCCTTACAAGAGCAACGAAAGACTTCTCACAAGCAACCGGCATCAAAGCATTGTTGAACCATCATAAGCAACCGGCATCAAAATCATAAAATGGAAAATATATTGTTCAACCATGAAGAGACACAACAACAGCAATCAAAGGGATTCGATAGTCAACCCATACCAATCACATTGGTATTTACAAAATTTCAGGAAGAACAAGCATGCCACGATGAATTGGAAAATTCAGTTACCAAGTCAGCTTCCTCCAAAAACATCCATGTATTTACAAATGAATTTATACAATGTACTTAACCAAAACTTGAATTAACCCTATCTCTAACTATGTATTGCAACAACACTATAAATAGGTTCACTCCTATGTAAATAGGAAAATGATCTCAGTATTAGCAATGAATGCGCAAATTACCTAGTCAGGGAGGGATGCAGTGGATAATTAGCTTGATTTGCCTTTGCGTGTTATACACCTCCAAAAAGCAATATAACAAGAAGAACTATTTTCAATGAAATGGGAATAGAGAAAGAAAGAAAGCTCGATTGCAGAGTGGAGAGAGAGGGAGAGAGAGAGAGAGAAAAAAAAAGAAATCGAAGGGGTGGAGGTAGGATTCTTTTGCAGCCATACCTGAGCCCATATGCCTATAGGGCTTTGCCTTACTCATGGCACCCATCCAAATTTTTTTTTTTTTGGCTATGGTTTTTTTCGACCCAATGCTATTATTTTGGCATTATTTTGCTTCCACGATCAACCCCGTTTGGCCCCGATCTATTGAATTAATTAAAAATGACCTACAATCTATTAATCTGATAATTAATCCAAAATTATTGATCTGAAGATCACTTTTGGACATTATCGACTCAATAATTTATTTTTATACTTTGAACCGTTGACATACTTTTGTAGTAACGAAGCTCTCACACTTGAGTTCCCGAAGAAACTCAAATCCACTACACTTAAATCAGCATATTGCAGTCTGTGTTTCTTGCAGGAACCTCTCCCTTATGAACTAATCGTTCATAAAAACTAAATTGAACCTGTAGTTTCATATTTAGTGCATTTGAAACCTGAAGTTTTCATTCAAAACTTACCACATGAAACCTGTAGTTTTCATGCATAAATTAAATCAATACATGTCTATAGAACCTGAATGTTTTGCGATATATGTCTATAGACCACCATATGACTAATCACATTTTTTGTACCCTCCGTTTTAGGTACATGTCGAACTTGGACAAGCTCAATTTCACCACTCTGGAAGAAACTACCTGAAGTGGGTTCAAGACGTGAAGCTCAATCTTATTGCAAAGGGCATTAGAGCCACCATCGAGGCATCCACGACGACAAACCTGTCGACGAAGCTCAGAAAGCTACTGCAATGATCTTCATTCAAAGACACATCCATGATGCATTGCAGACCAAGTACCTTGCTGAGGAAGACCCACGCACCTTCTGGCTTGCTCTGGTTGACCATTTCGATCACCAGAAAGACACATACTTGTGTTGACCTTAAAAACTACCAAGCCTACGTGGCGCGCAGGCCGAGTAACTAATGAGCTAACTACGTCCTTTGGTTGTGTGCGGGGCATGCCAACTCAGCGGCCAAGCTCGGCCGAGGAGTAAAATGTGCTGATGTTGCGTCGAGTGCACTGCTGACTTCTGCATCTTGTGATTGCAGTCGAGGAAGGAACACGTCTCGGCCTTTGGGTTCTAGAGCCTGAAGACAAGGCTGCTAGTTTACGAAGTTCACGACTCGCCGGTGCCGGGTTTGGTCACAGTGATTATATTCATGAAAGTATAAGCATGCCGAATTGGTACCAGACTATACGGACACAAGTACTCAAATGAGATGTATGTCTTGATGGTAAATGTGGTTCGGCCATCAGAATGCCGAACTCTAAAGCTTACTTGTGAGTATCCAATCATAAAACAACTCGGCGTTCAATGTGCCGAGCCCTAGTAAACTGTAACACCTCACTTCGCCGAGAAGGCTAATGAGATGACCTATGCCAATAAGGATTCGACAATCCTTCTCGACCGAGACTTGGATAGATAACTAGTCGGCCTCGACGCAATGCTGTTTATCCAAACTGAAGGTGCTCCGCGGTTGGCTGATTCTATGGCGATAGTATTGTTTATCCAAACAAAAGATATCACCGGTTGCCTTCACAGTGCTGTTTATCCAAACTGAAGGTGTGTTGGCGAAAAAGGGGGTAAGAATAGAATTCTCAAGGTTGTTGAGAGGTTTCGCATAGAGCGAAAGTTTGCGCATGGCAGATTTGTGTGTTGAGTTGGAGGGGCTTTTCTGTTGCTGAATGCCTTGTATTTATAGTGGTTGTATTTCGCTTAGCATGGCCTGATAGCTTTGTAGAAACCAACTGAAACTCAAACTCGTAGGATGAAAGACTAATCTATGGTGTAGACTTTCAGATGGCTGATTTTTCCAAACAAAATAAAAGCCTATCTAGGCTTATCACATCACATCAGAAGCCTAGCCCACCTAGGCTTCTTACCTCATCACCAAAACTCCATCAGTAGCCTTTATCCCATGCATGCATAATAAAATGGAATATAATCCCATCATGCATGCCTTATTATCTAATACTTTAAAGACCATATTCCATCAAACATATGGCATCCAATTCTTGCACGGCATCAGTCAATCACCCATTCAATCTCATCTGTATCTCCTCAGTGTTTATCTAACCAACATTTAATTTGCACGCAAATTGTTGCTTCACCAGATAAGAGTCTCAAAACTTGAGATATAGTTTGCATCCCATTTATCTTATATAAAAACAATTCTTTACTAAAAGATAATTATTATGATAAAACCGTAATAATATCTTTTAATAACAAAATTATCTTCACCTTTCCATCCGTCAATCTGGAACTATGCTCAACCAACGGCCTCGATTGCACGGGCCGATGGTGTAAATTTGAGTCCAAACAACTTGCCTGAAGCAATACAGGACTGGCAGCATCTTCACTTCCAAGACTTTAAGTCCGTGAATGAATACTACTCTGAAGTTTGTAGAATCTGATCACTGTTGAAGTTCTGTAAAGTGAAACTAACATAATCAGATCTCTTGGAGAATGACCTATTTGACCTTCCACGCCACCAATATTGTCTTGCAGCAACAGTATATGGCACAAAAGTTCACCAAATTTTCAGATTTGATCTCTGTTCTACTTCTCGCTGAAAAGCAGAACCAGCTTTTGATGAAGAATCATCAAGCTCAACCGACTGGCTCGAACGCCGCGCCTGAAGCGCATACGACTAATTCTAGCAGCCATAAACGACAAAAAAGCCATCGTGGCCGTGGTAATGGACGACAAGCCTAACCATGGGCCCAAGGTCAACAGAGCGCCGGCCCCAATGGAGGACATGTGACCCAACAGCGTCCACCCATTGCCCCTAAGGCCCCGAACTTTAAGAACAAGGGTAAAGTTCCCGTTCAATTGGCTTCCACTAAAATGGATATGTGTTATCGCTGTGGATCAAATGATCATTAGTCACGCATATGCCGAGCTAACCCCGAGGCTATTGCCAAGTATCATTCCCGTCGTGAGTCTAACTTTGCACATGTGGATCATCCAGAAGATGCTACTACATCAATAGAGATATCAGATTTTTAGAAGGCGTTAGCGCCTATGGACGAATAAATTAGACATGTTTATAGGGTGTTTACCCCTAGTGGCCGAACCCACTAGGAGTGGCCGAACCCACTAGGAGTGGCCGAACCCACTAAGAGTGGCCAGCCCCTCTCCTGTATTTTTCTAAGTTTATGGTTTAATTTTGAACAATTTTTCTAAATCTTTGGAATAATTTGTTTGGTTTTGGTTTGTTTTGAATTATGGATTGTTATTTGATGGATATTATTTCTCGAATTGCTTAATTGAATGAATGGAATTATATTTATGCATGTGACCAATTCAATCAATTTATTTCTAGGTATATGTCTAGTGGGGAAGTTAGTTGTATGGCTGATAGTGCTACCACGCACACCATATTACATGAGCGACACTATTTTACTAACTTTGTACCTACGAAAACACCTCTGACAACTCTCTCAGTCTTAACCATTAAAGAGGCACTCTATTCTCCACGTTCTGGAAAAACGTTGTTGAGTTTTAGAGATATTCAAGATAATCAATATCATGTTAAAACCATTGAAGATAATGGTTCTAAATTTCTTTGTATCACTTCGTACAAATATGGCTAGAAGCGTATTCATGAGAAGCTAGAACGTCTCTCGAGTGGGTTGTACATCACAACCATTCGCGGCATAGAAGCCCATCATGTGACTGACCTTATGCCTGAGTTCCAGAGCACTTTGTTGCTTTGGCATGACCATTTGGGACATCCTGGATGTGACATGATGTGCCGTATCCTCAAATCATCTCATGGGCATCAGTTACCTCTCTACGTTGGATTCCTGCCATGCAAAGCGTGTTCTTTAGGGAAGTTGAATACTCAACCCTCGATTACAAAGATTCTTCGCAAACCCCCTAAGTTTCTTCAGAGGATTCAAGGGAATATTTGTGGACCTATCCAACCAACATGCGGACCATTTAGATATTTTAGGTGTTGGTTGATGCATCAACACAATGGTCACATGTTTTCTTGTTGTCCACACGTAACACTGCATTTGCTAAACTCCTAACACAAATTATTAAGCTAAGGGCTCACCACCCTAATTATCCGATTAAGTCAATTCGACTGGATAACGCTGGAGAATTTACGTCATAGACTTTTGAAACATCCTGTACCTCATGGTCACACCCAAAACAGTATGGCAGAAGCTTTCATAAAGCTCATTCAATTGATAGCTCGAACTTTGGTTATGTGAACCAAAAATCGGTATCTGCCTGTGGCTATGCAATATTGCACGCAGCTATGTTGGTCCTCATGAGGCCCACCGCTACCCAACCACATTCACCGTTACAGTTGGTCACTGGATATGAGCTTGATGTCTCGCATTTACAGGTGTTTAGGTGTGCCATTTATGTGCCAATAGAACCGCCACTACGTACCAAAATTGATCCTCAGAGAAAAATGGGAATCTATGTCGGTTATGATTCGCCATCAATTATTTGCTATTTAGAACCCTTGACAGGAGATTTCTTTACCGCACGTTTTACGAATTGTCACTTTGATGAAACTGTCTTCCCAGAGGGATATAAGTATGCTAACGTTCCTAGAGAACGCCGCGAATTGTCGTGGTATGCTCCCACTATGTCTCATTTAGATCCCCGCACTGCCCAGTCTGAAACTGAGGTGCGACGAATTATAGATCTTCACAGCATTGCTCAGAGCATGCTAGATGCTTTTAATGATCTAGCTAAGGTGACAAGATCACATATACGCACTTCAACCACACTTGCAAGGATAGATGTACCCCATGTACGTCACCAGCCCGCCTGGGAAGGTCGGACTGTCCCCGAAGGTAGGGAGACCGTACCTTCCACGTGGTCCAGTACATTGGCAGATAACCAATCATCTGCTCCAACCCTGAAGCGTCGCAGACCCCTTAATTCAAAGGATTCACAACCCTGGAAGAGGAAAATAGCACCAACTAGTGACCCTAGTTTAAATCCGACCATCGCTCACTTATCCATTCCAACGCATGAGGTTATTCTAGATTACGGTGATGTCTTAGACTAGACAACCCGGCCTTTCGAGAATCGTGAGATTTTGGTCCACTACGCAGTATTAGATGAGGTTTGAAATTGGAATGAGATGATCGTCAATGATGTATTTGCATACACAGTATCTACTGACATCATGCTTAGCGATGACATTGAACCACGTTCCGTTGATGAATGCCAACGTAGAACAAATTGGTCAAACTTGAAACAAGCAATCCAGGTCGAACTAGATTTGCTTGCACGTAAAGTGTTTAGACCTATTGTTCCTACACCACCACGTGTGAAGCCTGTTAGCTACACGTGGGTTTTTGTGAGGAAGCGTAATGAGAAGAATGAAATAGTGCGATACAAAGCATGCCTCGTCGCGCAAGGCTTCTCTCAGCGCCCTGGGATTGATTACAAGGAGACGTATTCCTCCTTGATGGACGTTATAACGTTCCGCTACCTTATCAGTTTGGTGGTTTCTGAAAAACTGAATATGCAGCTTATGGACGTGGTAACCGCGTATCTCTATGAGGATTTAGATACAGAAATATACATGAAAGTTTCAGAATGACTTCCATTGACTGGTTCAAATAGTTTTAGACCACGGAACACTCTTTCAATTAGGTTCAGGAGGTCACTCTACTGATTGAAACAATCTGGGCAGATGTGGTATAACCGTTTAAGTGAATATTTGATAAGTCAGGGTTATGTGAACAACGAATTACGCCCATGCGTGTTCATAAAGAAGTCACATTTCGAATTTACAATCGTTGTAGCTTATGTCGACGACATGAACCTCATCGGAACTCCCATAGAGCTTAAGGAAATTGCTACGCACTTGAAATTGGAATTTGAGATGAAAGATCTTGGGAAAACTCGATACTGTCTCGGCCTGGAGATCGAGCATTGTTCGGATGGAATCTTAGTACATTAATCGAACTACACCCAAAAAGTGTTGCGACGTTTTAATGAGGATAAAGCAAAGCCTTCGAGTACACCTATGGTCGTTCGGACTCTAGATGCTAAATGAGATCACTTTCGTCCAAAGGAAGATGAGGAAGAGATTTTGGAACCCGAAGTTCCTTACCTAAGTGCAATTGGGACTTTATTGTACTTGGTTTAATGCACTAGACCCAACATCTCTTTCGCTGTTAATCTTTTTGCTAAATACAGCAATGCGCCCACACGCAGGCATTAGAATGGTGTTAAAGACATTTTCCGCTACCTCAAGGGTGCAATGGATTTGGGCTTGTTCTATACCCGCGAATCTTTGAGTGTTGCCGCCCCCTATGGTTATCGAATTGATTCTCGCCTTGTTGGTTACGCAGATGTTGGATATATGTCTGACTTACATAGGGCACGTTTTCAATTGGGTTGTCTTTAATGTCGGAGACACCACTATATCTTGGAGGTCTACCAAGCAAACGCTAGTTGTGACTTCTTCGAACCATGTTGAGATTCTCGCCCTGCATGAAGCATCGCGTGAGTGTTTTTGGTTCAGAGCAGTCATGGAACATATTCGAAACACTAGTGGTCTTACTTCCGTCGTTGACTTTCCCACGACGATCTTTGAAGACAATGTAGCATGTATCGAGCAATTAAAGAAGGGATACATCAAGGGAGACAACACTAAGCACATAGCGATGATGTTCTTTTACTCTCACCAGCAACAACAACATTAGAACATTGAAGTCAAGCATATCCGTTCCTAGGACAACCTGGCCGATCTCTTCACCAAGTCATTGCCCAAGTCTACTTTTCAGAAGCTCGTCCAAGGAATCGGTATGCTTAAATTATCTGAGTTGAATCGCTTGTAGTTCTCTTATTTAGAAGTTTTGTCTAACTCAGCTTGATCTTAATGTACTCTTTTTCCTACGATTAGGAACATTTTTCCCACTGGGTTTTTGCTACCTAACGAGGTTTTGATGAGGCACCCATCCTGGGATGATCATACTCCGTTGAGTTCACTACTTTCGTCCTATTTGACGTTTGTTTTAGACATTATGCATACTTCTCAATTTTCTCCTTAGTCTATGGGTTTTTCCCCATGCCTTTGGTTTTACCATAGCGAGGTTTTGTGAGTTTTACTATTAATGCATACTTTCTTTATATTTGAGACTTACGTTCACCCTTTATGCCGATGACGTCATCAACTATTCTACCTTCTCTGCTGAAGATCTGATGCGATGGTTTGTTGAGTATTTACACACTCAAGGGGGAGTGTTGTAGTCATATTTATAATAGGAATGTGATTGTGTAAATCCTAGTAGATCTAGGAATATCTCTTATATTCCTATTAGGAGTTGATTACCTATTAAGAGTTGTAATCCTAAAAGGGTAAGGTTTTTGCTTATCATACTTCTATAAATAAAGGCACAATGGGGGTGATACAGCACACACCTCACAATTAAATCACTCTCTCTTCTCTCTTAATACCGCCGGCCCCCTTTCTCTCTAATACCTTAGATTAGTTCAATCAAATAGGCCTACAACAGACAACTTAATAAAGCAAAATCAACTTAAAATTCATGAACTATTAGAAAATCCATTTTCTTGTTTTAGTTTATTAACTTGTCAAGTATTTTAAGCATTTAGATTGAAACTAATATGATCTTGTCGCTAATATACATTAAGTTCTTACAAGTCCTCAAAATGAGGACCTTAGGAGAGCAGGACTCTATGCTGATGGGGACGGGGATTCAACAAAATTTCTAAACTCCGATGGAGGAGGGGACGGAGAGCTGGGGCGAGGATGGTAATGTGACCTCCGGTCCTGACGCATAGCATAGAATAGCAAGGAGCAGCATAAACTTTAGTAACATACACGTAGAAACCAAAAATCTAAGAATTCTGAGAATGCAGGACCAAATTCAGAAGATCTTACATCACAAAGTACATGGCTAATTAAACCGAATGTATATTTACATAAGCTACGTTCAGTTTTGCTACATTCTACATGCTAATTCCTCACAACAGAGTTCACTATTTCCACGGGTCCGTAATGCAGTAACATTCTCTGACTCCGAACGAAATGCGAGGACCGATACATAACTTGATTGGAAGTTACAATGCTGAATTATCCCTTCCTTTATATTAACGAGTATATGTGATCTCAAAGAGGAGGTCGTGGCAATTAGATCTTGACATTGGCTTCCTCTTCCTCCCGTCAATTCAGTTTTATATATCTGATCCGGGCAGGGAACCACATCTTAGACACAATTCAAGCTTAACCTGAAGTTCTTATCAGGCGATAGGATCAACTAGACCGTAGGCTACACTCCAAAGAAGGATCTATCTCCCATCCAAGATCTCCACATGCAGTAAGAACAGTGGAAAGGATGTAATCATCCACCTCAAAACCCTCTGCTCGCATACGGTACATGAGCTTCATAGCCTCTTGGCAGAGACCATTCGTTGCATAACCCACTATCATAGCCTTCCAAGAAACCAAATTACGTTCTGGCATGCTGTCAAAAACTTCAAATGCCTCTGTTATGTACCCACATTTTGCATACATATAAATAAGAGCGCTACCAACAAACACATTAGACATGGCAGGACTTTTGTTTGCAGATGAGTGAATCAATTTCCCATGCAGAACAGTTTCCAGCTTAGCACATGCTTTCAAAGCGGATGAGTAAGTAAACGCGTTGGGCTCCACCCCGTCCTCTATCATTTCTTTCAAGAATTCAAGAGCTTCAGCCTCATGCCCAAGTTGTGTACAACCAGAAATGATTGCAGTCCATGAGACAACATCTCGTAAAGGCATTTGTTGGAGGACCCTTGTGGCATTAGGGTACTCTCCACACCTACAGTAGAACCACACTAGAGTACTTCCTAGGTGTAAGTTGGTTTTGAGTCTTTCGACCGAGTTCTTGACTATCTGTGCATGAACTTCTCTCCCCATCACCGAATTCCTAATCCCACCACAAGCTCTGAGGATGCTTACAATGGTCAAGTTGTTGACCAATATGTTCCGCCTCTTCATTACTTGAAAGAGGTATATGGCCTCCTCACTGAGGCCCTTCCGCGCATACCCCGCTATAATAGATGTCCATGTAACTGTGTTTCGGTTTCTCATTCCATCAAATACATTTCTCGAGTCTACCATCTCCCCACATTTTGCATACATATCAACTAGAGAAGTGTCTATGAAAATATCATTCTTGTAAATCTTCTTAACTATGGCACCATGCAACTGTCTCCCAAATCCTAATTCCTTCTCTTCCCCACAAGCCTTGAGAACACCACACACTGTAAACTCATTCGGAGAAAACCCATCACTCAACATCTGCGAGAACAGCGAAAAAGCCTCCTGTCCATGCCCTTGTTGTGAACAGGCAGTGATCATAGTTGTCCAACAAACAACATCCCACTTCGGCATCTGATCAAATGCGCAGAAAGCACTCACTAGCTCTCCACACTGCGCATATAATTTAACAACGGCGCTGTCAACAATCAAGTTGCTCCAACCCCCTTTCAAAACACCACCATGAATTTGCTTCCCAAGCTCATAATCCCCTCTCTCACTACATAAATTTAACAAGCACACGAACATCTTACCATTCGGCACAACCCCATCATTGATAGCTTCCCAAAACAACCCCAAAGCCTCATCGTCAAAACCAAAGTTCAAGTACCCATTAATAATGGCGGTCCAAGAAACCACATTTCTCACAGTCATTTCATCAAACACCTTCCGGGCGTCCCCCAACTTCCCAAAAACCAAGTACGCACAAATCAAATTGTTGAAAACATACGTAACTGGGTTCGCCAAACCCCTCAAAACAATCGCATGCAATCTCCTCATTTCTTTCAGACTGCGACATGACCGAAGCCAAAGAGCAAGCAAGTAGGGCCGTAAGCTTTGGCTCAGCGATTGAGTACCCGAAAATTCAGCATCTGGGTTTTCGTGGGAGCTCGAATTCTGAAAATCTGACGCAGAAGATGAACTTTCCCTAGAAAAACAGCGAAACTTTGATGAGGTTTTGAGATAATTAAGCTTTGAATTCGAATGCTTTGTGTGATTTGGCGGTGAAATGGAGAGCAGAGAAGGTGTTTGATAAAGGCTGATACCAATACGTGGTGGCAAGAAAGTCGGCGAAAGCATTGCCTGTTTTGCAGGTTTGAAAAATCCCGCGAAAGCAAAGGAGAAGTCAGACACAGAATCTTGGTCTGAGAGAGCTGGGCTCCGCTTCGCATTAAAAAAACCAGTGCAGGTGGTGTAGCCGCCAGCCTTCAAAATATCCCCCTAATTTTTTCTTTACTTTTTGTTTACCCAAAATAACTTTGCAGATGGATCTTCGCAGAAAAATAATCATGTTTATGCGTTCAGATGCTGGATCGATTTCTACCAATTCTCATATACTGACGATAAATTATTTTTTGTTAACCCACCAATGCTATTTTTTTTGGCTTTTTAGCTAAAATGATCTTTGAGATTTGAATAACACATTATTTTGATAATTGAGATTGAAAATCAATAGAAATAGTCCCTAAGATTGTCCACCATCCATTATTTTGGTCATTCCGTTAAAAATCCGTTAAGTGTCCAGGAGCTCTTGGCCAGAAGTTTGAGCAATTTTCAAAGCTTCGTAACTCAATCGTTTCTTAACCAAATTCGATCCTTAATATATCAAAATGAAGATAGGAAAGTATAGAACAAGATTATACCATTTGGAAGCCCAATGATTGCCCGCGATGGTCCAAAAATAGCCTAAACGGTGACTAGTCAGTGGGAAAACCGGGAAACTAGTCGGAAATTGGATAAACTTTAAACGTTCATAACTTCTTCAATACTCAACGAAATTGAATGATTCAAAAAACGAAAATCATATTTCTCAACGATATGAAAAGAATGGTATCTTTCTCGATGGCTAACTCGTCGTGTTTTGGCTGAAAAACGGCTCGAAAGTGGCTAACTCGAGACCAAGACAGCCACTTTCAAGCCGTTTTCCGGCCAAACCACTGTGAGTTAGCCATTGAGAAAGGTACCATTCTCTTTGTCTCATCGAGAAGTATGATTTTCATTTTTGAATCACTCGATTTCGTTGAGTATTGAAGAAGTTATGAACGTTTAAAGTTTACCCAGTTTCCGACGAGTTTTCCAATTTTCCTACGGACCAGTCACCTTTCAGGCTATTTTCCGGCCATTTCTAGCAACCATTGGGCTTCCAAATAGGCATAATATTGTTCTACACTTTTCTATCTTCAATAGGCATAATATTGTTCTACACTTTTCTATCTTCATTTTGATATATTATGGGTCGAATTTGATTAAGAAACGATTGAGTTACGAAGTTTTGAAAATTACCCAAACTTCCGGCCAAGAGTTCTGGGATACTTAACGGAGTTTTTAACGGAATGACCAAAATAATGGATGGTGGACAATCTCAGGGACCATTTCTATTGATTTTCAATCTTAGGACCAAAGTAATGTGTTATGCAAATCTCAGAGACAATTTTGACTAAAAAAACCTTTTTTTTTTTTGAAGAAGATGAAAATGAAATTAAAGAGAAGCCTCAATAACACTCAAAGCCTCGAGAATCAAACAAAAAAGTGCATTTTGCTTGGGCAGGTACACACTCATCCCAAACATATAAATGAGTACAACTGTGCTCAAAGGTGGTAATAATATCTGCTGTGAGGTTTGCTTCCCTAAAAACATAATTTCATTCCACCGAATAAAAAATGAAGCAAGCCACTTAATGTCTTCAACGATGGTTCTCCCACCAACGCTATTGTTTTAGTAAAATATAACTTTTTTTTCTGACAGAAAAATATATTTTTAATTTATTTTTTTGTTGGGGTGAAAGAAGGTTTGGGAGAAAAATTTGAATTTGGTAAACTGTTTTAATATTGAGAAGAGAAACATTGTTTAGTTTATTAGCGAAATAGTTATTTATTTAGTTTGTATCAATTATTGTTTCAAAAATTTCAAGTTGCTTGTCATTGATCTGGTCAAGGGGATATGGAATCCACCTTGGCACCTCATCTCAATTATTGAAGACATTAAGGTCCTGTTTGGCAGATCGGATAAAGGATCGGATAAGACTAGTTATACGGACGCGGGTGTTTGGCGTTCATTCGTACTAAATAAGCGCCGGATTAAATTAACCGGTTTGCTTATTTAGCATGGTATACGCCGGACTAATAAAACCAACCAAAAGGCTCGGATTATTAGTCGACCCTCTCTCTCTCTCGCCTTCTCTCGGTGTCGTCGTCCTCCCCGTCACCTTCTCTCACCATTGCCGTCCTCCCTGTCGCTTTCTGTCGCCGTCGCTTTCTCTTGCCATCTCTGCTCTCCTAGTCCTCGTCGTCTTCTCCTTGTGGCCTTCCTCATCGCCTACTCGCCGTCCTCCCCTGCAACTAGGTCTTGCAAAGAAGCATGGTGCGGCGGAGAGATGATTTCAATTTGGGATTCTTCTGCAATCGGGGAAGAAGAAGAAGGGAGAGAGAGAGAGGGAGGGAGTTTGGGGGGTGCGACGGAGAGATCTAGGGAACAATTATTTGGGATTCTTCTGCAGTCCGGGAAGAAGAAGAAGGGAGAGAGAGGGAAGGCGTTTGAGGGGTGCGGCGGAGAGAACTGGGAACAAAAGTGATGGTTTTAGTGTTTTTTTTTTAAGTTTGATTCCTCCTATCCGGTATAAAACCAAACACAGTATAAATAATACGGTCATTAGTCCGATGCTGCACCAAATGTCCGACTAATTTAGTCAATACTATCCGGTGGCTATTTATCCTATCCGACAGAAATAGTCAGTACAGTCCGAGCTACCAAACGAAGCCTAAATGGTTGGCTTTTAGGTTTCTCAACATTTAATGGTGGCATATTTCTAAAGAAGCCAATTTTGTGGCTGATAAGCTTGCTAACCTTGGGTGTCGGTGTCTAACCCCCATTTTTGGGATTATTGCTTCCCTGCTGCGGCATTAGATGCTTTGAACCTTGATTGTATTGGAACACTTGTTTTAGAGATTTTTCTTTTTAATAGTTATTTTCCATAATAAAAAAGTGCATTAATATTTGCATATGAGGTTTACTATTCCATTTCTTTCTCCCACAATGTACTTTTGTCTTAAAATAAATTTGTTGTTCATCTCATTTTTAGTTAATTTAATCACAAGTTCTTTTTAACTTTCAATGAATACAATTACTGGAAAAAGCGCTTCAAATTGATAAATATACTCTTGACAAATGCACATTTTGTTGTTAGGCTTAAAATTTTATCTTTCTGTAATTCAGATAAAGTCAGTGTATTTCAGTAAAAGAGATTATAAAAGCAAACTTGAAAATAAAAACTCAAAAGAACAAACGAAAGTAATAAGTGGTGAATTGCCGGTAATTAGAGCATTTATCTTCAACTTACTACATCTTGATTGAAACTCTAACTCCTCTCCTTGTGTTGAATATCACTTGTACTGAAAAATAAATGAAAGTAAAGGAATGATTTCTTCTTTAATTTTGTCCAAAAATTGTTTTAGGCGAATTTCCAACAATTTGAAAGTTATCAAAGAAACCTTCCAAAAATAAATAAATAAATAAATTTGGTGGGAAGGAAGGGAGGTAGTGTCACTAAACCCTGTTCATTGGCCTGAAAAGGTCTCTAAAACTCTGTTCATTGGCGCAAACTCCATGGAGGTTTCCACCGCCACCCTCCAACCCTCCTGTTCTTTCCCACTCAGAGCCACTAAAACCGCCACCGGAGACCGCTTCTCTTCTCTCTCCTCCATCAGAACCTCGCCGAAATCTATCTCTCTATCTTCTAGCATCACCAAAGGTATGAACTTTATCCGTTGTTTTATTTGATAATTACGTGCTTGATTCTCCATTAGTGGGATTTTCATGAACTGGGTATTGGTAGTGTGCAAGTAATTGTTGTTTTAATCCCGCGTTTAGGGTCCCAAATTCACAATTTGAGTTTTTGGTTTGAGGGTTTTTGTTGCTGGTTTGAAGTCACTCTGCAACAGAGAGCTGCGTTGTTTTCGATTCTTCGTAAACTGGGTAATTTTAATTAGCACTAAGCATGCTAGTAATTGTGTTTCTGTGGTATCAAACATTTTGTGTGTGTCATTTGTCAAATTACGAAGTGAGAAAAATAAATATGTATATATAACTCGTGTCTGGAAGCCACATAGTATTACAGTCCAGTGGTATTCCTCTTCACTTGTAAGAGGTTCGATTCTCGCATTAAGCGAATTTGAACCACGTTATTGCTAGTCTATTGTGAGGCTTAGCTCACTCCCCACCTCTTTAGTGTAGATAATATCGTTTGTTCGAAAAGGTAAAAAAACTGGTGTTCTAAAAGCATCAAAGGAATTGGGAAATATTATGTTGGTTTCTTAGGAGGCATTGTTGTTGTATCTGTGTTGAGGGTGTTTGTTGCTGTTTTGAAGTCGATTTTAACAGATATCTGTTATCTACTGCTAGGTTGTGACTTGGTAGTTAAAAAACCAGTCAGGTTACGGTGGTCCTCTGTTGTTGCTGCTACGGTTGGTGATACAACTGCAGTGCAAAATAGTTGTTCTAGTGGACAAGAGTTGCCTGTTTCTGATTCTTCTAATCCCACGTCGGTTGAAGATCAGCCCAGCGGAAACGGTGCAAAAGAGAAAGAGAAAGGTGGTGTTGGGGGTTTGGATGACCGCAAAACGACCCGAGTATGCGACAAGCTTATTGAGGTTTTTTTGGTTGACAAGCCCACTCCAACTGACTGGAGAAGATTATTAGCTTTCAGTAGGGAATGGGATGATATCCGGCCTCATTTCTATAAGTGGTGTCAGGACCGTGCAGATACCGAGGATGATCCTGGAATGAAGCATAAGCTACTACGGCTTGGACGGAAATTGAAAGAGGTAGGTATTATGAACCCCTTAAGAGTGATACTATCGTACTTGTTAGCTAAATGTCTTTTATTGAGATGTTTTTAGAGTATGGGTGAGTTAACCATGTATGTCTGTATGTTAATTTTCCCATGATACTATTGACAGATTCCTTAATCAATGTAACTTACCCTTCCCGAATGAAAAATGTAGGCTTTGTCTTTCTTAAGACAATACTTGTTGGGGTTAAGATTAGAAGGATGTTTACAATTTCTGGACTGACCACTTGTAGCGATGTGGCGATGAAATTTATGATTAGTTTTTCCCTTTTAGTGATTACTATGAGGAATCGATCTGTTCGCATTTGTTTTATTCAAGGGATGGTTAAATTTATTTTGAGTTTGTCTGCTGTTAAATTGACAGTTTTGGGGTGCTTCTCTTTCACAGATTGATGAAGATGTGCAAAGACACAATGAACTTCTTAAAGTCATTAGAGGGGCTCAATCAGAAATTAGTGAAATAGTTTCCAGACGTTGCAAAGATTTCACTCAAGAATTTTTTGTGCATCTCCACACTGTTACCGAATCCTATTATGACAATCCAACAGAGCAAACTGGTGAGACTCTGTATCATTTGATTATTTAATTTTCTTCTAAAAATGTGCACTTCATTAACACATTGTGGTATCATTTAATCACCATCTTCCTCCTTGCCTTCGTCCATTAAATACTAAATGTGTTGTTAAAAGGGATAAATAGTTGTCCCGTCTTCATTGATAAGCATGACACACCTCTGTCCTAAATTCTAATCAGCAGTGTGGCTAAAATTTCGTAACCATTATATTGTGGGTGAAAAATGTTAAAGTTTCTTTTTTGTATACTAGCTTTGGCTAGTATTGGAAATAAGTGCTTGGCTGCTGTACAAGCATATGATTCTGCAACTGAAAGCATTGAAACACTGAATGCTGCAGAGTTGAAATTTCAAGATATTATCAACTCTCCTACTGTTGATACGGCTTGTAGGAAGATAGATCATTTGGCTGAGAAAAATCAACTCGACTCAGCGTTGGTGATGATGATCACAAAAGCTTGGTCAGCTGCCAAAGATTCGAGCATGACGAAAGATGAGGTGAGATGATGGCTGGCTTGCCTCAGAAATACTTGTCTTTCTCCAATTATATTTAAGCTGACGCAGCATATCGTTACAAACCATAGGTGTAAGATACAAGTATCATTTTGATTACTTAGTGAGAGAAGGGGGTCAACCTCTTTCATATACAACATGGATTCAGGCAATGCAATAAAGTTGGACTCTCATGTAGATCTCGGCTATAGTTTAACTTTCGGCATTAGGGTCATTGATGATCTTGGGAATTTATTTATATGAACCGTTTACAGTTACACAGAGGCTACTTACTGGAATTGTGTATCTGTGCCCCTCCAATGGAAGGGAACCAAGAAAAACAGAAGAAGATTGACAATTTTTCATTTGTTTGGTGGTGTAATGCTTCTGCTAATTTTATTTCTTTGTTTGAATAGGTAAAGGACATACTTTATCATTTGTACGTGATTGCAAGAGGTAATCTTCAGAGACTCATGCCAAAAGAAATTCGGATACTTAAGTATCTGCTCACAATTGAGGACAGTGAGGAGCGTTTGGCTGCCTTACACGATGCATTTACCCTAGGAGAGGAACTTGAAGGGACGGATGTAGATAACCTTTCCACCTATGCATCAGGAACTCAGTTCCTCTTACTATTAAGTTTGTAGTATCATAAGAAGTATAATGGTTATCCTCGGATTTCAAAAGCTCATCTATGCTCTCCTTTTTTCTCCTTGCCATATTTTGTCAGGACGCCGGTGCAGCTTCACACCTGGATGAAGGCTATTGTGGATGCTTACCATTTCAGCCAGGAAGGCACTCTAATAAGGGAAGCAAGGGACCTCATGAACCCAAAGATCATTCAAAAAATGGAGGAGCTGAAGAAGTTAGTCGAAAACAAGTTCTTGTGACAAAGATAAATACTACTACGGATATTCAAGAGAACAGTAGCCATGAATCTTCGGATTTTCTCAAGTTCCTGGTAGCAATAGCTACGAAGCTTGGAACTTCAAACATCGAAATGTTCTGTCAGCCTTATAGGTTAAACATGTAGTTATTTCCTGGAATTTTGTAGTCTGATGTACACCAAGCCTTTTTTTTCACCGTAAACTACACAGCTGTAAAATTATTGGCTCACAAGTGTGAAATTAATCAATTGTAAGTCACACAATAGGCAACCTAATTTGGTATCAAATTCGTTATCTACGAGATTCGAACCCAAGACCTCTCACTTCTAAGTGCAGAGGAATACCATCAGACTGTAGTACTGAGTGGCCATCATACTTTTCTTATCATCAGAGCTTTGCCAATTCACTCATATTATGCCACGTGATTATATCAATTATGTTGTACACTCATATTGTAACACATCATCAAAATCCGTAACAGTAAAAAATTTCTCCTTCAAGGTTTGGGCTCAAAAGACGGGCCTTGGTATAACTGAAAAGACCCGGCCCGTTACAGGTCCAAGAAACCACTCAATATTTTATAGTGTCGTATTTTTTGTTTAATTCTTTTCCTTCTGCCAAACGCCCAGCGAGGCGTCGCCTTCTCATCAGTAATCAAATTATTACGATGAAGACGAAAAGAATCCCAAAAATTTCGACTCCACATCAAATTACAGATTTTTGCGCGCAATTTCAAACCTCCGTCGTATAGATTGTACGCCGACGACTCAGCCGCCGGTAACTTTTCTTGCTGTTTTTCCCTCTATTTTTTCGTGGATTTTCGATTGCTTGCTTGCTGCCAACAGCTTGGAATAAAGAGGAAAAAAAACAAAATATGCAACTTCTAGGTTTTATTCACACAATTTTTTAGCTGAAATTTGAATTGGTATCTAATCTCTGCCTCAATTCTGTTCAATTATTTATTACTGTTCGTCTGTTCAAATTTTGGTATAAGAAATTTGAAGTCTTAACATGATTAGCTGTATATGAATCAATTTAGTTGAATTGGTACTGAACGGATTTGGATGCTGATGTTTATTCAGCAAACAACCGGCCGTAGGTTGATTCGCTGTTTTGGAGGGATGAACCGGAAATCTAGTTGTGCTATTTGTGAGAATTCAAATCTTGCTTCTATCTGTGCTGTTTGTGTGAATTACAGGTATGATATGTGAACTTTGATCGTTTTTTGAATTTATGGGTGATCTTATGAACTTATTCGAATCATTATAGAGTAAATAAGTATAACAATTCTCTTTAATCGTCCTATAATTGTGCATGTTGTTTTCAGATTAAATGAGTATAACAATTCTCTTTAATATTCTTATAATTGTGCGTGTTGTTTTCAGATTAAATGAGTATAACAATTCGTTAAAGGTACTGAAGAGTCGTCGTGATTCATTGTATTCAAGATTGACTGAAGTGCTTGTCGCAAAGGTGTGTATCTGTCTTGGAGCTTGGAAGAAACGAGGTTTCCCTTTCTTTTCTGTTGTTTCATTTTGTATTTGCATGCATCAAATGGCCTGTATTCCACCAAATAGAATGATCAGCTAGAATCCTGTAAGTTAAGTAGAATGAAAATGGTTTTTCACAAGATATTATCTTTTGTGTTCATGATATTATCTATGCAGTATAGTATTTGCAAATGCCCGTGGACTTTGACATGATTGAAATTCGAAAGTGTTCCGTAGGGTGTCTATTTTATTCCAATGGGAATATCACTAAACTGCAAATATTCTGAGGATGCAAAGATGGGTCATGGACTCTAGGCTCTGAGTAGGAATACGGTTTGTGACATGAAACCATTCCAGTATTACTTAAAAATTAAAATGATCATTTATTGTATAAAGATAAGGTTACTCATTCATCTTTGTTAAATAACTTAATCTTGAATAAATGTTGGGTAACCCATATAGGTGAAATTTGTCCATTGCGATAAAAAATCGTTGGGAAGTTCCATTTTGCTTCTTAGGTGTGTACACGAGTATGTATTCTCTTGTTCTTTAACCTATTAATGTCACTTTTCCAGTAGATTATAACATATGAAATCATCAGAGTTCTTTACAACTTATTTCCAAATTTAAGGCATCAGAATAGTTCACTTATACTGATGCTTTACACATACGTCAGGGTAAGGCCGATGATCAAATAAATTGGATAGTGCTTCAAAATGAAAAGCTTGTGAGATTAAGGGAAAAGCTCCGGCGTAATAAAGAACAGCTTGTGCAAGGTTGATTCCTCTTGTCAAATACTGTCTAGGCTGAATTTCATTGATGTATTTAGATGAATTTGTTAGACTGACTGAGATGTTTACAGGGAAGGCTAAGGTTGAGAAGACATCCTATGACCTCAAAGTCAAATATGGGGTGCTTGATTCGGCCCTCTCTGTGGTACCTCATGTTTTTGAATAATTTAGTATTTAACTCCATCAGACGATCTTTAAGATATAGCTTGACTTCTAAGTTTTCCTATTTGCAGTTGGGAAAGAATCGTGTGGAGCAACTGGATAAGTTCTATCCTAACCTTATATGCACTCAGAACTTAGGGCATGTAAGTCATTTTAATACTCCTTAAACTATAATTACTTCTTTAATCTTTACTAATTAATGGAAGTTAGTATAGCTTTCTTGTACAAGAATGCATGACGATAAATAACTACGTCTTTATTTTGATCTGTTTCACTTTGAAGTTATGCTATCTTGGTGGGTTTGAGATCCATCTCTGCTCTGTATTATTTATTCCTTCTCTTCTTGACATGTTTCTTATTTGAAAAAAATAATAATGCTTGTTGCATTCTCTGAATGCAGATGGCCATTACCTCTGAACGCCTTCATAAGCAGTCAGTAGTTATAAAACAAATATGCAAATTATTTCCCCAACGTCGGGTAAGCACTTTAAAAGTAAATGTGTCTTGACTTATTTGCACGACTTATAAGTTATGATCATAATTGTATTCTTTATTATGAACTCAATTTTTAATTATATCGATACACCTTGATGACTGTGTTAAGCTTTTGGCTGACTCTGATAAGTAGAATTCTAGAGCACCCAATTTTTTTTTTTTTTTTTTGAAAAAACAGCATTCCTATAGTTTGGGGCTAGGGTTGTTAAATCTAAATTTTTTAATGTTCATTCTTTCATTAGGTGATTGTAGATGAAAAGAAGAATGATGGATCTGGTGGTCTATATGATCAAATTTGCAATGCATGCTTACCAAGAGGGCTAGATCCACACTCAGTTCCATCAGAAGAGCTTGCTGCTTCCTTGGGGTAATCTCTATTTAAAGTTGTATATCCAGATAAGCTTTAAAGAAGGATGCTATTGTGGAACTTGATAATGTTTAATAGCTATGTTATCTTACTGAGATTCATCACCTTTTCCTGGAAAATGTCTTTGTTCCTCTTGTTGTATTTGTTATGAAGTTAATGTTTTGTTATTAGTTAAATTCTATTGTTATGAAGTTAATGTTTTGTTATTAGTTAAATTCTATCCGGTTGGATCATTTTTAGCTAAGGTGATATCGCATTTTACACTGATAACCGATCGCTGTGGTTGGAGAGCAGGTACATGGTTCAACTCCTGAATCTTGTTGTTCATAACTTAGCTGCTCCAGCACTTCATAACTCAGGTTTTGCGGTAAGCATTGTTCACCCTCCTGATGAACTTAAATATTCTTTGAAGACCATGGACAATATGTTTGAGGGGTTTAAAAGTACTAATGATGGTTCTAAAATGTATCAAAAATGTTCTGGAAGTAATGGGGAACTTTGATATTTTACACTCTCTGAAATTTTCTTGCATATAAAATGATAGTGATTCATGTGTCAAATTAAATTGTTCATATTGTTAGCTTATAACATGTGTTTTTATTTTTCTCAATATTGGGAAGACTTGGTTCGGGAGGAAAGCATATACCTTCATTGGGAACATCTTCCAGTGAAAGTATTTTTATATTATATTTTATTTTTTCAAGGTGCGCTTTGCTTCTGGAGAGACATTTGAAGCTTCATTAAAACCTGCCCGTTGAATCCTGCAAACCATATGTGCCAATAAGTTTTTTATGTAGTAGTTATGGATTAGTTATACCTGTGTTTTGTGCTAAATTTGTATTGTCTTACTTCAGGGTTCTTGCTCTCGGATATGGCAAAGAGATTCTTATTGGGATGCGTGCCCTTCTTCTCGGAGGTACTTTGGCTAGATATATCAGATGACATGGCATAATTGGACCTCTCACCCTGTTGACTGACAAACTTATGTTATTGCAGCAATGAATATCCCCTCTTTATACCACGCCAAAATTATTGCTCCAGTAGCGGGGAAAATTCTTGGTCTGACAGGAGCTCAAGTAATAATTTTGGTGTTGCTTCAATAGAATCCGTGAGAAAACCGCGTCTGGATTCTTCTGGGGGTAGCTTTAATCATTCTTCTGTTTCTGCACACAGTGTTGAAACGCACAAAGATTTGCAGAGAGGGATTTCACTTCTTAAGAAAAGTGTGGCATGCATTACAGCATACTGTTACAACTCACTATGTTTAGATGTCCCTTCTGAGGTATCTACATTTGAAGGATTTGCTAAGTTGTTGGCCACATTATCTTCTTCCAAGGAAGTTCATTCCGTGTTCTCATTGAAAATGGCTTGCTCGAGGTACATTGTCCAATAGCTCCTTTCTTTGTGAAATATGTTCTGTGTTTTCATTTCAGTTTCATTGTGCAGAAACGAAGTAGTAAGTGTTAGCTTTAAAAAAATTTGGACTGACATGAAGTTCTGAACTTCTGAGAGAGTTTTTTCTTGCAAAGTAATAACTATTATGTAGTTTTAACAATTTTTGGATCTTTATTCCTGGACTTTAAATGGTTTTCTTAATACTCAATATCTTGTCAAAGAACTCTACAGGCATGCCATGGATGGTATATAAACATTGATTAGAATTCCTCTTTTAACTTTCAGGTCATGTAAGCAAGTTAAACAATTAAACAAGTCTGTGTGGAATGTGAATTCTGCCATATCGTCAACCACTCTGTTGGATAGCGCACATGCAATGGCACTAACGGTATGTTTTTGGGCTAAAATCAGTTTCGTTAGGAGATGTTGGGTTCTTAGTTTGTGTACTTTTTTTTCCTAATAAATCACGCCATTGGTTTACCCTATTAGTAGGACTTATGCTCTGTCGTGACTTTTTAAAATCCATAGTTCTCTTTCTCACCTTTTCTTCACTATGGTCAGCTGCTGGCATATGCTGCTGGGCAGCATGTTAATTGACATGATGTGATCCAAGTTCCAACAAGAGGCATATAAAGATAAACAATCATAGAATCCTCGATTGGTCCCTAAATCTGATGGGATACTTTAATACCTTGAAAGTCTATAATTGCTTTCGTAGGAGTGATCTTGTTACGTAGCTGTTCATTGGATACATGGATACCGTACTCGATTTTCATAGATTTTTCTTTTGTTATGCAGAAAAACTTAAATGAAAACAACCTTCTTTGTTCCACTGAGTTGTCTGAAGGGAAGAATGAATCCCTTATTGAAGGATGGGATCTTGTGGAACATCCGACTTTTCCCCCTCCACCATCACAGTCCGAGGATATTGAGCATTGGACTCGAGCCATGATGATCGATGCCAAAAGAAAATGATTTGGTGCTACAACGGGGTCTATCTGCTGCTTTCTGTAAGTTCACCGCTTGAATATTTCTCTTCACAATTTATGCTTGGAACTCTTTGAATACTAACATTTTCGCTGAAAAAAAGTCAAAAATCGGTCTAATTGTTCATACTTCAATAGAAACTAGTTAATATTGTATATTTACTAATCACAACCAATATTATGTTGCTAATACTATTATATTTATGACAGTCTCTGTAGTTTGTTTATAATCTTAACTTTTTTCTAGCTACCAATTTATGCATCCTTGAAATTTAATGTTTCTTCTGTTAATTTCTCTTTTTTCGGGACCGGACAGGTAAATCAAGGTAGAGACTTGAACAAAACGTAAGGCTGGCGGACCTTGCCGTGATCTGTAACACTCTTGCTGTGTTTTAATTTGAAATTAACTTTATTTAGCTTGTAAATAGAAATAATCTGGTGGTTGTATATTCTTGTAAATTAATATATATCGAGGAATTTTACTATTATTATTAGCTTTAGTTACTCTCTATCCTTGAGATTAATTATGCTATAATCCTTGAAATTAGCAGCCAATAAGATGTGATCAAATGAAATCCCGGGTCAATTTTCTCTGTAAACTAAATATTATTGGAACAAAATGTGTACGAAATACAATAAAATTAGCTTAAACAATTCTGGCAACGGTAGCTTCCCCTATGAAAATAGTACAAAGTTTAACACCATTTGCAGAGTTGATAAATTGGAAAAATGCTTCTTTCACTTTTTCCTCTTCTTTGGGGGCTGAAGGGCCTCTTCCTCATCCTCTTCTTCATCGTCCTCGGGCTCCTCCTCGTCCACAATTTCCTCCTCGTCCTTGACCTCGCCTTCATCGTCGTCCTCTTCGTCCTCATCATCTTCATTGTCTTCATCTCCGTCATCCTCACCGTCATTGTCATTGTCGTCGCGATTATTGCCATCTTCCTCCTCTTCACCATCTTCGCCTACTTCGCCGTCTTCTCCTCCGGACCCAGCTTTGGAGTTGTTGCCTTTTCCATTAGGGTTGTTCCCAGCGCTGCCTCCATCTTCCGAAGATAGCTCCTCTTCAGTGTCTCCAAAGCCACCGTCATTGTTCTTCTCTTTGTCTCCATCTTCGTCCCCATCAACTGCTTCGGAGTTGGAATGTTCACTCTCATTGTCTCCGTGACTTTTCTGTACACAAGTTGTTGAGAGCACGAAAGGATCCTGAAACCAAAGGACCACAGGAGTTCTTAAAAGGTTATATTTCGCTACCCAATACCCACAGCGAAAATGTAAATAATATGACTAACTAGCTTTCGGTTTAATGATATTCTTCTTTTAAGAATATAACAGTTAATGGAGTTGAATATCATCACTTGATGGTTCCTTGCGCAACCATATGCAATATCATCATATTTTTCTCTTTGTCCACAATTTACGTACATATGTGCAGACAAAAATATTTTGTTTTTGTCAAACGATCGATTTTGTTAGATTAGATATTATATTAGCCACTGACGAGGTTTAAACCCACGACGTCATGTAAGAACTCAACATATTTCTACTACTGTAGTAAAAGACCACTTGACGAGAACAGGCAAAAATTAATCAAAAATGATTTGTGATGTACAAAATAATCCTAATTTAGATTTTCTTTATTTTTCTTGTTTGTTTGGAAAGGGGAATTTTAACATATATTACAGGTGCCAAAGATTTTCCAAATCCAAACTGACATGACAGGTGCTGAGATAATATCTGATGAACTACAAGAAAAAAATATTTATTTTATATTTTAAGTAATCAAATAAACTTGTACGAGGACCGTTGACTGGCATAACAAAACAAACGACACACACATAATATCCTATCATCATATTCTTCGCAATAATATTTAATAAATAATGAATATTTTCAACAAAATAAATAAATAATGATAAATTGCGGTAGTAATTAAACATTTTTGAGGAAAAATCAGAGGAAAATGGAAAGGAGATTTTTATGTAATTTCGAATTTAAAAACAAATATAACGAAGAAGAAAAAAAAGCTAAAACTGGACTACTCACTTGAGCGAAAGAAAGCAAGGCAGAGGCGGTGAGCAGATTAGCAAGAAGAGCATCCCAGGCGCACGTTAGTAGCAAGAGCTGACCAAACGTAGCTTCGAGTAGTTGAACGACAGCAGCACCACCACTACTCGTCGACATACGGCTTTTGGTCTCCATTGGTACGGACTCGACAACGCACGCAAAACGCCCTGTCAGGTTAGACAGATCCAGACAGACCGTCAGATCTGTTCCCCCCTCTCGGCCCCACCGTTAGATCCGCCAGTATAATTACAACTTTTTTCACTAATTTTAAATTTATAGTAAAATAAAATAAACTGTAATAATAACTATAGCAGGTAGCCGGAGAGTTTCCGGGAAAACTAGGGAGGGAAGAAAACGACGACGTCGAAGAGAGTGGTTACCTGAAGAGAGCTGAGAGCTAGCGAAGTTTGAAGCAGCTGGTACTGAAAGCTTTGGTTTTCTGAGAGAGAGAGAGAGAGAGAGATCTGAGAGTTGTGAAGCTTGTTTGTCAGCTGTTGTGGTTTGGTGAGAGAGTGAGTTGTTTGTTCTAAAGCATCAGGAAGCTTTGCGTAGGAATGGCTTTCATTTTGAACCGTTGGATTGTGATCCTAGAGAGAAAGAACCTTTCTTCTTTCTCTCTCTGTGTGTATCTTAGAGAGGGAGAGAGACGTTGAGCTTAAAGTTGGATATGAATGAGTATGGTCAATGGGGCAGCATGGGCAGTGATACAGTGCCACGCTTCGGCTGCCCGAAGAGCAGTCAGACTTCCGATATATTAACTTTTTCTTTTGTAGTAGTTTTTATTTTATATCGTCAATTCAACAACTCTCGTTTATAAAATTTGAACTTAGATATTCTTCATTAGAACTGGAACGTTGTGACAGTAGACCAAAAAATTATGGTTCGTGGACAAAAGTAAATACTTTGAGCATATAATAAGAGAGAAACACAATATAAGTTCGACATGTACACAATAGTGTTTCCGATCATCTTTATTATTCGGTTAAATGTTTAGTGCGTTAGTGAGGCATGAAGACTTTCCTTCTTCCGAAGAATGAGCAAAGTATTGCCCTTTAAGATGTGGGAACTTATAACTCCAATATAAGCCCCACCACATTTTACTATACAATATATATATATATATATATATTTTATGATGAATTTCTTCATATAAAATCAAACTATCATCGTAGGATAAATATGGTACAAATTTACGTTCTAAAAGGCTAGGTGCTATTCGGGCAGCAGAGCAAGGGTCTAGCACCTAGGCGTCTAGGCGGGCCTAAACAGTTTTTTTCAACACTTCAATTAAATATATTATATAAACATATAAATAAATGTCTCATTATATTTAAAAAAATACATAATTGTATTTAGATATATTAATTGCAAAATAGAATGATATATAGATTACATAGTATTCATATTGAAAACATGAGGAACAAACATGTTATGAGTGTTAATTCATCTAAGTATTCAAGAAGTCTCTTTCAATTTATTGAAAAAATAATGCAAAATGAAAGTTATCTATTTTCTGTCCAAGTGAGAGTCGCAACCTAGGCGTATGCCTAGGCAGATCTAAGCGTCATTTCTTAATTTTCAAACGCTTAAGAATTAATTGAGGCAATGGCGAGCCGCTAGCTAGGTAGGGCCTAAGCGTCTCTAGGAGGGATTTTTTATTACAGAGGGTACAAATAATTTATTTTTGAAGCTATTGTTTGTTTGAACCATTATTAATTAGACTTCTTAATAACCTAACAAGACAATGAAACAATGCTCATTTTGCAGAAACTTTTGACTACGAAATGTTATAGTATGCGTAATATTGGTGGAAAATATAGTTGGTTGCTAGGTCATAGACCTGAAGTATAATATTAAGACCTAAATCCACATTTTATGACAAATAAATTGATAATATAACGTTATTGTGTGACAAACATCCTGAAAAATAGATTGAAAACCTTAAAAAGTTCGTTGGTGATACATCAAATAGGCTAGGGCTGCCAAGTGCCCTCCACAAAAAGGAACCAACAAACCCTAATACATGATACATATGATCTATCATTATCTTGCTTATTTCACTTTTTCTGTGATAATGCATTGCAGTGCAGCAGCATAATTCCTGTGAATTAGCAGCTTCTTCATTACTCAAATCTCAAACCACTTTTGTTGAAGCACTAGAAAAAGCAAAACAGAAAGAGATAATAGATAAAGAATAATATCATAATCTCAGCATTTGTCCGCACTAATTTCCCAAACTCTTTGAGGCAAAGGATACCCTTTGTGAACAGGGCACTTTCAATACCACTGATAATGTTTGTTCTAAAGCCTTCCACACTTTTTATTTGATTCTTCTCTTAATTACTCCTCCACCAGGATGCTGAATTGGGCTGGACTCCATCCAATTCTTAACGTAGTTCCGCGACTGAATTTACCAAAAAAGTAAAACACTCTTAAATTAGAAAAACAGGCCTCTGATACCAAAAAGTGGATAATTTAGAATAGTGGAGTGAACCTCCGCAGTGGTGCTTCAGTTGTTTGGTATAGTTATGCCTCGACAATCTGCAAGGAAGACATGAAGTGTCGAAGGGATCGGTGAGATTATGATTTCCTGGAGCACGCGGCCTCCTAAAATGGCCTTCTTTTAGGTGTAGTTCGGGGAAGTTATTGAATTTGATCGATGTGCGACTCTAAGGTTATTGTGTGTTGATACATGTCCTGGAGGAAGTGGGATCCTAGTTGGAGGAAAAGATGGCCCATTTGTTATGGGGTTAGCCAATGTTTGGTTGCCACAAGAAGTTGCTCTCCACGTGTTGGGGGTAGTCCACTTGGCACGTCGCGCGAGACTAAGTGCCAAGTGAGGAAGAAGAGTGACTTGATCGCTGAGCTACCCCTTGACAATTTTTTTTCGGCAGATAGAGAAGAATTGATAGTTTTAGAATCGATGTCATATTGTAAAAAAGAGATAATGAACTCAATCAACTTGACTTCTTGTACTCAATTTTATTCAAATTAATATACGTGTGAGCTTGCGATATATATAGTATGTGGCTAGAAGCTTCAAAATGCGTAACTTATAACTTATGAGGAAAAATGACTATTTTCACGTAAGTAGCTAATATTTTTTATATCAAAAAGAAGAAAGGCATGGATGAAACCTAAAATTTAACAAAATAATTAAAGCAATTGTGGCACCTGATTTCTTTTTCAAAAATATTATATGGAAATTTAAAATTTCACATAGAATCCCCAAAATAGAGCCCAATGCACAAGTGTGAAGTTGTTGACCTTAAAAACTACCAAGTCTACGTGGCGCACATGCCGAGTAATTAATAAGCTAACTACGTCCTTCGGTTGTGTGCAGGGGGTGCCAACTCGTCGGCCGAGCTCAGCCAGGGAGTGAAATGTGTTGTGGCGTTGTGCGTGCTGCTGACTTCTGAATCTTGCAACTGCGACCGAGGAAGGAACACGCCTCGGCCTTCGGGTTCTAGAGCCTGAAGACAAGGCTGCTAATCTTGCGAAGTTCACGGATCATCGGCGCCGAGTTCGGTCACGGTGATTATATTCGTAAGAGTATAAGCACGCCGAACTGGCACCAAACTATACAGACACAAGTACTCAAAAGAGATGTATGTCTTGATGGTAAATGTGGTTCGGCCGTCAGAATGCCGAACTTTAAAACTTACTTGCGAATACCCCATCATAAAACAACTCGGCATTCAATGTGCCGAGCCCAGTAATTTGTAACACCTCACTTCGCCGAGAAGGCTAATGAGATGACCTCTGCTAATAGGGACTCGAAAAATCCTTCTCGACCGAGACTTGGATAGGTAACATGTCGGCCTCAACGTAGTGCTGTTTATCCAAACTGAAGGTGCTCCGCTGTCGGCTGATTCTACGGCAACAGTGTTGTTTATCCAAACTAAAGATGTCGCCGGTTGCCTTCACAGTGCTGTTTATCCAAACTGAAGATGTGTTGGCGAGAAAGGGGAGAAAATGAGAGATTTCTCAAGGTTGTTGAGAAGTTTCGCGTAGAGCAAGTTTGCGCAGGGCAGTTTGTGTGTTTAATTGGAGAGGCTTTTCCCGTTGCCATTGCCTCTGTATTTATAACGTTGCTCTCGCTAATGGCCAAGCTGTAAATTTCTGAATCTCTTGATGTGTCACGGCTACTAGAAAATAATCTCTTAGTCTTCTGATGTATCACGACTACCAAGAAGTAATCCCTGAGTCTCCTTACGCCACAAATGTTTAATATTTAAATACACCACATCTGACCAAATAATAATGGCTTTATCCCATTATCACATGATCCATGGTCAAAAAATTACCACGTCACTATCTTCTGCTAATTTGTTCTTCCCATCATGTCCATAGGCTGAAGCCTACTCCTTTTTTTATCTATATATAATCATCCCAGTCACATCACCATATCACAATTTCACCTTTATCCCATGCATAGATTAATTGCATGAAATTAATCCAGTAGTAGATGCACTGCCGTACGCCGAATATCTCCAATTAATTTGAATTGTAAGTTAGAGATATTATTTGCATCACGTCTATCTGGTTTAAGAAGAAGCCAAGATAATTCATATTAAAAGATAATTATTATGATAAAAACCATAATATTATCCTTTAATGATAACAAAATTATCTTCACTTTTCTATCTGACGGTTGGAAGCTATGTTCACTCAACAGCCTTGATTGCACGAGCCGATGGTGTAAATTTGGGTCCAAACAGAAGCATAAGACATTGGGCTAAGCCAAGACCAAATGGGAACCGAATTGCTCATACGTCAAACGAGGAATTGGAAATTATATAATTAAAGCTTCAATGCTGAATTAATTCATTTTTCTGCTTTGTTCATGTACTTAACATGAGAAATAAGAAAGAAAAGAAATTTCCATCTTATGAAAAACACCAATTCTCACAAATGCAAAACCAAAATCTCTGAAATCCATAAATAAAAGAATAGATGACGCTCAATCATAAACAAAAGAACATGTAGAAACAGATGCTAGTAGGGAGCCGAATTGGTTCGCCGGAGTTGGTATTTAGGCATAGAAATAGGGTTTGAAGATAAGATCATCTCCACCTCCTGCAACCAAAAGCACCAAGCAGCAGTAATGGTAAATTTATCCAATCTGTCTTGCTTCCTTTGAGCTAGATATAATTAACATTTTGCTACTATATAAGTATAGTATTAGGGTTTTGTTAAAAAAAGAGAGAGTATAGTATTAGGGTTAGTTTCATTCAGCACTAGCGTAGTTTAGGGTATAGATGTGGTCATTTATTTGAAATTTGAGACACTGGTGATACCTTTTGCTTTTTGAGCCAGCTATTCATTTTTCGCAACTGGAATACTTCATGCTCCAGCTGGTTGGTATAAGCCTAAATCATTAAACAAAAAGAATACTCAATATAAGTTGCAAGTCATATTAAATATCTAATTAATTGTAATGGATCTCGTGCTAAATATGTTTATATTGTCAAACTGTAGATCTGAGTCACGCATTCAGGTGAAAATCAACATAATCAATGATCTAAATTCACAATGTGACATATACTACTTGAAAGTCTGACAAGAGAGTATTTCCGGAACTCTAACTACACCATAAATCTTGTGTACGATTCAAGAAGTCAAACTTCAATATAACCTGCTTCCTTGCCCTAGACCTGGCAGCTGACTCGCGGTTCTTGATCATCCGCTTCTGCCTCCTTTCTATCGTTTTGTTCTACATTTCATCAGAAAAATGGCGCTTCCTCTCAGCGGTTGCGTGAGATTCTGAAGATGATGCTGATATTGCGGGCACTGGCATTGACATGCTCACTTGGTTCTCCGAGTAATCAAGATTATTCACAGCTGAGTTATCATACACTGATTCACAAACCTTGAAATTTGAATCGAGCATTGTCATTCGCTGCTGAACAGCAGCCACTTGAAACTGAAACCAATCTGCTGGCTGCGACCCCATAACCGTTGGATCAATACCCATAATTGGCTGAGCATCATTCCATTTTGGTTTCCCAGGTTAACGACGCCGGCGCGAACTAAAAAATGTTCAGGCATAGAAGTCTCCCCAATAGTACTCAACCGCTGGCGAAACGATTCGTTGGCCGCGGCAGTAACATGATCATGGTGAGAATTCTCCTTCCGTACTTCTTCAGCACTCTTTTTACTCAATGCTCCATTCAAATTCCCAATAAAAAATGAAGTGGGAAAAGAGGAAGAATTAGGGTTTTGTAGCAGCTGCCCTTCTTCAGATGATATTACATTTTTAAGAAACTCATCAAAATGCATACTATTCAAAGGCTTGCTACCTTCCAGCTGGCTTTGAACCTCATCCAAATTTGCCAGAGGGGGAGACTGTGGCCTCTCACCGCCCTTTCGAGACTCCAAAGTCCTGTCATCCATTACTCCCAAAACCTAAATTTGTTTGAAAATATTATTAGAAAACTTCTAAAAAGAAAGTTATTCCCAATAATTTGTTCACAGAGAGGAAAAGTAACAGTAGTGCATACAATACCAGGAAGCATGCATGACCAAATTTAAGTTTCACTCAATCCAGAATAGAAAAAAAATGTAAGGAAACATGCAAACCATGTGGGACGAATTAAGTAATACATAAGGTGTGAGTGAGGACTAAAGAAAAGTGGTCAGATTGTGTAAAGTGGAGTAGTGAGAGCCGATATATATGAAGAAGTTTTAGGAGCGAAATCTGAGCCGCCAGAAATGATCTGGATGAAGTTGATTTGTTGTAGAGGATCCTATTTTTAGAGAGAGAGAGAGAGACTCAACAAGTTCTCAACAGTCATACCATATTTTCTTGCCACTTTTGTGGGATATAGAGAGACCCAACGATCCCACACACTTCTTGTTGGAGCTACTTCTCCTGCAAGTACTCACATACAATAAATATAAGTTAATGATAATTTTCAGTGCTAAATAAGGCCAACAAAATAACTTAAAAATACTAATTTTATTGTGTAAAAACTGTTCTTTGTTGATGCTTGAATTGACAAAATTTAGGTTGAGGCATGTAAGTTATTATCGTGAAAACAATGTCTGGCAGGTTATGACGCTCTTTCCTCTAGCATACAACAAAACTGGAGTCGGATGAACAACTCAATTCTGATTTGAGAACTTGGGAACAAGCAAAGAGAAGAACATAGCAGACAGAAAGAAATCCAATCATATAAAGAATATTGGATCAATCTGGAAAGAGAAGAATGGATCTCATATTATTTTGGTGAAGAGGGATGGATCTCTTATTCGGTATTGGGTGGATCTCTAGAATTTGGTTTCCAGAATGGGCTTTCTTTTGGGTTCTCTTGGGAATTGAGTCCACCCAATTGGAATTGGGGTTTCCAGGTTTATTTGAGCTGGTTAAGCCGAAAGTTCCTGATATTGTGATAAACCGTTAAAAAGGAACTTCGAAACAAGTAAATAGAATTTCTGAAAAAGTAATTTATAAAATGTTTTCTACTAAATTGTTGTTTTTAAATTCAGTCATCGATCTATTTTATGAAATGAGTTATCGTATGCATATTTAAGATGATTGTGAAATGTGAGTGCTATAAAGGAACGCTATCTTTGTGTCATGAAGTTATATGGTATCGAGTCTGTGCTATATAGTAGTGTGGTATATAAATGATCTTACTTGGTTAATCTCCGTATAAGACCATAAAAAATAAGAACAAAAATAAATTCACAAATTTAAGATTAGGCGAAGCTAATGATATGCTCTGGGTAAAATACGTAGTAGGAAAATTTTCAAGTGAATTTGTTTTCGCGGAGTGCTGGTCAATTAATTAAAATTGAAAATCACAAAATATATCCCAAAATTCATTATATTGTATAAGTATTTATTGTTGTTTTACTTATACCCCCCTAACTTTCAACTTCATCAGAAAAGTTACATGCATTTATCCAGAAGAATAAAGAAAAAATAAATTAGGTTATCCATCAATAAAAGACTCTGTCTTTTCCTTTTGCCAACGTGGTCTTTGACAATTTCACCACTCAAATTTTGCTTTTGTTTTCTTTCATTTTCCAGGCTGAATTGCAATAAGAGTTAGGTTAATGTTAGAGATATCATTTATTTAAATCAGATTTTGTAAATCATATGACGTGGTTGTTGATAATTGAATTATTACTTAAGTGTTGATTAACATATTTATTTTCTATTAATGACATGTCACATAATTTCCAATTTTAGTTAGAAAATTTGATCTGTGTAATATTATCCTAAACGGTAATATGAAGAATGGATAAAGAAAAGAGTGTTCCACAGCTATGGGAAATAGTTACAAAAATTTCTTTTCCTCAGGGTGATAGTTCGATAAGTTATTGTCCATAACTTTAAGAGAACACTTTAGCTGGTTTGTTTTTAGTACATGGTTTGTCCCTTTTCAGCCCAAGTTTGATCTCTAAGAAAGGAATACATTAAGCTAATAGATTCAAACCAAATAAGAAAACAACTTCCAATTCACTTTTGATAGGAAGAAATGCATCTATAATTAATTTATTACTATTCCAATAAAATTTTGGTCACGGAAATCGACATATTTACTGATACATTTTGTAATATAGGTGGGTCCTATAATTGTATGTGAGTCTCATTTGTATGAAAAAGTGCGTTAACACCTTACTATTGTTGTTTTATTATCCTTTTACACTAAGGAATCCAAATTGTAGTGTAATGCCACTTGACTTAGGCCTAGGGGAACCAAATCAAACCAGTATATATGGTTCATAAAGGTCTTCCTCTTACACCACCAAAATAAGCATAAAGCACGAGGACAGAGCAAAAGATCGACAGAATCAACCAAACATGTATGGTTGTTGTTGAACACCTTCTTTGTTTTACCAAATTGCTCTATATTCCCAAATAGTAGTACCAAGTACCAACACAATTTGGATCACACTCATGGTACTTGGACCTGAAAATAAATGGTTAAAATGATCTTTTCATATGTCATTGGAATATGATCACTATATCATCAAAATCTCATCACTATATCATCAAATATTTGATCACTATGTCGTCAATCTTTAATCTTAATCAATTCAACAATTAAAATTTAGTATCTAATCATTTTAATCATTTATTTTTTTCAATTATTGTTGGCGTTTTAAAATTGAATAGATTATTTGTACAATTTTTTTAGAGGCAAATATCTCTGCAGAAAGTAAAGAAAAAAGAAGAATGGAGGAGGATCAAAGTGTATGAAGTGCCAAATTATTGCAGCCCTGATGAACTCTAGCTACTTATTTTCTTTTTTAAACCCTAGCTACTTATTGATTAAGTGAATGACGTCAAAGGGTCCTAGTGTTCCAAATATAGATGCCATGACAATCAAAAGAGAAAGGAACGTTGATAAAAAGTGGCTTAGATTAAAGCAATGTCTAACTCTTTTCTATGCCAAATGGTGATAAAAAGTGGCTTGGATAAATTAAGAAAATATTTCCTTACTAGTGGCGAGGGATTGGAGAATTTGCGTTATATGTTACAATGTGCAGTCATAAGAATTGATATTAAACTCATTATTTACGAGAGTCACAGCTACAATATCTCACTAAACCGCAATACTAGGGCCAATAACTTAAATTATTAAATCAAGAGGAGTATCGAATGTTTGGTGTATGAGTGAGTTTGTGATAGAACTCACAGCGCGGGATTGATGATGATCAATCACTACAAGAAAACTGGACACTGCACACAATAAATTATATGTGCCCTTTAATGCCAAAGGGCACCAACATATGTGCTCATAGGTCAATGGCAACAATGCAGCAACTAAATTTGCATTTGTGCCCTCTATGGGCGTTACCTTTGATCATTGGGCACAATATGGTCTTTGATGCCCAAAAAGCTCAGCACAAATAGTGGTTCTTTTGTGTCTCAGTTTTGACAGTTATGACAATACTGACTTTTTCCAAGCCATGTTAGCACAGTTTTGTTTTTGTGCCCAATAGGTAAAATATATAAAAAAAACAAATTCAAATATTACAAACAAGCTTTTACAATTTAGTTCTACAATCAATTCATACGAATAATGAAAACAAGCATTTCTGAACACTTGAATCTTTCCCAGAAAGCTTTTACTTCATCCCATCTTCTTGCTCCACAAATAAATTAATTAGCTGGTCTATATAGAATCTGGGCCTCTTCCTGCCAAGGTTATGAATAAAAACCTCAAAGATAAAGAAACCACACAACTTACAAGAAACGAAAATGAAAGGAAAATACATGAATATCAAAATAGATGTATTTTCTCTAAAATGATTTGAATAAGTTCACAATATCACCGACAATTTTGAAAACTCATTCTTAACAATTGTATTCATGATATCAGTAGGTAGAATGTTAAATCTAGAGTCATGTGATTTAAGTATAGTCATCAGACACCAGAATAAATACACCATAAATTCAAACCACTTCCACATTCCATCTCAAATTACACACAAACGAATACAAAAATTAAAATCAATACCTATTTGGATTCGAAACAAAAGCAGATCAGCATTAAATCTCAACCATTTGTCAAAACTAAGTTGGGATTAAGAGGAGTTTGATTTTACCAAAATCGAGGCCAAGGGATGGCTAGAGGTGGCCAGAAATTGGCCTGAAAGCCTAGTTTAGGTCTCTACGAATCCCTGACAGATTCGAGCATGTAAAGGTCGAATATGGTCCTTGGGATTATGGGAAGTTCGTTTGTGGTGTCAATCTCGTCCATGACGACAAGATTTGGTCAGAAAATCTCGGGAAACCTGCAACTCGGAGGTAGTTACAGACCTTACCTCGGTAGGGAAAGTGATGAACTCGCCGAAACTCTCTCGAATTCGAGACGGAGCTCTAGTTCTCCGATTTGAGGTTCGAGTCAAAGTTCTGGGACTTCGGGTTCTAGTTCGGTGTTTGGTGTGAGGTTGGGACGAGGATGGTGGTGATTTGGTGTTCGAAGTCGCCGGAGAACGTGGTGGCTGTGTTGCTCGAGGATAAGCGAGCCAAGAGAGAGAAGAGAAGGATAGAGGACAGAGGGAGAATAAAGAAGAGGAACCGAGGGAGAAGAGAGATAGGTATGGGGATGGCAAAAAGAAGTGAGGGGAAAATGAGGGGGTTTGCACGGGGAAGAGAGACTCACACGTGGGTAGGTCCCACGGCACACCACTCAAACATAAACAATACTAAAATAATTCAAATGCACAAATCCATAATTATGCCAACATGAGAGATACAGAGTTTGAGTGTCGGGAATGGGGATGGCAGAAAGAGAGTGTGGGGAAAATGAGGGGGTTTGCACGGGGAAGAGGGACTCACACGTGGGTGGGTCCCACGTCACACCATTCAAACATAAACAATATTAAAACAATTCAAATGCACAAATCCATAATTGTGCCAATATATTCTTTTGCTGTATGGGAAGTGGAATGATTTATTATTTATTACTATTTACTGGACACAATTTTTAAAATTTGTGTCACAAAAAGGAAATTGGAATGAAGGCCTTGAGGTGTTTAAAAGCAGAGAACTCTCGAGTATTCGAGAGAGAAATTAGGGTAGAGGCGTTTAGGTTTTAAGTGGTGTTGCTAGGGTGATCAGAGAGAGAGAGAGAAGAGGTGGAGCGGTTGCTAGGGTTGATAAATTACCAAATGGAGTTGCACATCACTTATATGGTAGCAACTGCTAGGTTTCTTTGCACACATGTGGCGAGCACGTGCACGCCCTATGCCTTTCACTGCTTCTAGGCCATGAATTCGAAACCAGGTGGTTTATGTCCCTTCTCTTTTCATTTTTGTTATGCTGCTTTTATTTTACGTGAAAAAAAAAATTAAAAAACTAATAGAGAGAGCAAGAGGGGGCATGAAAAGATTTTTTTATTTAAATATATTAAATTAGAGGGCACGAGAACTTTTATTGTGCTCTTGTATATTAATAAAAAAAATCTAATTTCTGACATGAAGAGGACATACACAAACTAGGCACAATGGTTTGGCACTCAAATTTTTGTAGGCACAAATAAACTTTTATATTTTTCTTTTTCAGCACCAACTAATGTGCCCTTTGTTTAGAGGGCACATTTGAGATGGTTTTGGTGCTCATTGATATTTAAAAAGCACAAATATGTATTTGTGCTCAATTATAATAAAAAGGGCACAAATGAATTGTGTTCTTAGCCCATTTTTCTTGTAGTGAATTCAATTAATTATTCCTATGATTTCCCCACAACGAATAGGAATTTGAGTAATTCGACAATCACCAGCATACTAATGGAGAATCTTTTAAGCCATTTATAATGGATTGTAGGTATAAATGGAGGGATATATTGAGACCCAAACGGTTGGTATTCTCTGAAATGCTCTTGCTTTTGTATTTGGTGAATTTTCAAAGATCCATTCGAGTGGATCGCTTGGTTCACAAAATTACATGGGACTAGAATCTCGTCGCAGGACTAATCAACTGGCCAGTTAGGCCATATTCTGCTGCACTTTGCGTGTTCATTGTGCCATCTTTTGGAAATACATCACACTTAAATTATAAAAAGGAATATGAAGAAATGGAAACTTGTTCATGTGAAAGCCACGAATTCCAAATGCTTTGACCTCAAGTCAAAAAATGCATCCATATTGAATTGCATACGTTACATTGCTTAAGCATTTGTACATGTGTGATTGTTGCTCATGTTAACAAATTCAAAAGACAGAGACAAATTCTGATTCTTATTTTATAGACACAAAATAAAATAAAATAAAATAAAGACTATAAATTATCAAGACGGTAACATGGCTAAAGAATTTGCTATACTTAATTATTGTGTGACAACGGTATATTTATAAAGACAAATACGAAACAAATAAGAAAGCAATAAATGTAAGGTTTTCTTTAGTAAGCATGATCAAACACCAAGTCCTGCAATAACACAAGTAATATGAGCTATATATGAAGCAAGACTTTATTTAGGGTTGCCACTAGTACTACGGTCTAGTGATATTCTTCTTCATTTGTAAGTGAGAGGTTTTAGATTCGATTCTCGCCAAAGTCCTGCAATAACACAAGTAATATGAGCTATATATAAAGCAAGACTTTATTTAGGGTTGCCACTAGTACTACGGTCTAGTGATATTCTTCTTCATTTGTAAGTGAGAGGTTTTAGATTCGATTCTCGCCAAGGCGAATTTGAACCACATTATTGTTAGCCCATTGTGAGGCTAAACTCATCCCCCTTTCGGGGATAACAACCATTTGGTGGAAAAATATAAGAAACTAATTTGAAATTAGAATGATGCGGTTATGGTTTCTTTGACAACTGATTGCAACTACTCACTTAATGGGAGGAAGCAGTTGCAATGTATATATAGTGATGCTTGGTCCCTCTTCTCGGTGATCTATCCTTTGTTCCATATAGATTGGTTTGTCACATTGAAAACCAGAGAATCCTAACGTGATCACAAGAGAGGAGAAGGCTAATCATTCTCCTAAGAATTAACTCATCGAGTGCTAAAGATGGCTACAAACTCAGGTTAGGTTTGTCAGCCTTGTATACAACTAATTAGGGTTAATGTAATGTTCATTTAATGTCCATGCACATCGTAGATTTACTGAATATTAATATGCAAGGGTTTGATTGTATCGATCTCAAACTAAGGCCAACAATAAAATAAACAGGAAAGTAATCCTAAACCTTAAAGGATTAGGTATAGTAAAGCAATCTTAACTTTTATCCTACTAGAAAAGCATAATCCATAAAAAATCAAAAGTACTCTAACATGCATAAAAATAAAGGAAAACTAATAAAAAGAGTTTCAAATCTTTACGTTTTAATAAAAAATTATCCACTAAGTTTATTTAATGATAATGGACAAAATACAAAATAAATAAAAAGAGCATAAAAAACAGCACATGAGCTGGTGCGCGTACACCCCACCCCACCCCCCATTTCCACTCTATTTTCTCCTCATTGTCAGCTAACATTAAGTCATTATTATTATTATTATTATTTTTTGCTTCGAATAAGAGAAAGACTTCAAATTGAATTACATTTTCCCAATTTTATTTTTGTGGTGTTGTTTCCCAATAGTAGTCAAGAATTTTTTTTTTTTTTTTTTTTTTTTGGACAAACTAAGTTACTTTTCCATTAAACAAACAGACAAGTACAAAGAAAAGAGAGCCCAAAAGGCATCCCACAACCAAAATACAAGCCCATCAAGAAAAAGTAAATACAACATAAAAGCCCAAAAGAGCATAACTGAAAAACAACAGAAACCTTAAAATTAAAGAGGAAACCAGCCGCCACCACCAAATCTGACGCGCCTCCATCGCAAGGCCACCACCACCAAGAAAACGAACCAAAAAGAGCAACTGGATCAACGGAAAATGGGGCTGAGCGAGCCACCCGCGCAGTGAGCGCTCCCATAATCCTACCAAATAGTGCAAAATGCACTTTAACAGCCACCCAAAACCCAAGCCCGTCGCCGAGGAGAAGCACCCAGGGCCGAGTAGCAGTGGTTGGTAGTTGTGGACATGCGACGGAAAGAAGCATCGGAGCAAGAGAGGTGTCTGAAGGTTCTGAACTGAGACAAGCTCAGAAGACTAAGATAGAGCTCAAGAAAATTGAGACAAAGCTCAAAAAAGCCAAAACTAAATCAGAACCAAAGCCCCACATGAAAAGATAAAAACAGATGAGGAGGAGAAAAAGAAAGTGGAAGGGAAGGTTTGAAATGGGGGAAGTGGGAAGACTTGAGGGTGTGGGTAACGGCCTGGGATGCAATAAGAGGGAAAAGGGCGGAGGGGGGTGGAAAAGGGGGACTAAAGGGCGTGGGTAACGGGCTAGAGAGGAAAAGCAGCAAGGGAAAGCCAGCCGACTCTAACAAGAGGAAGGAGTCGGCATCCAAGGCTGGGATTTTGGGGGAGGGGCCTTCCTGACAAGAGATTTTTCAATGTGCCTGGAACACGGAGTGATACACCACGTCTCTATATAAGTGGTGAGATTCTTGTGTTAAAAAATAAAATTTCTCACCACTTATATAATAACACGTGGTGTAGAAAGTTAAGATTGTAGGCGGAGGAGAAGAGGAAGTCGCAGATGGGCAGACAATAGAAGAAAATTTAAGTAATTGGTGTAAAAAGTTAAGAAATTGAAGAGATATAGAGAAAATTTGATGAGTATCGAAGAAAATTAGAAGAAGAAAATGTGTTTGGAAGGTGAGAATGTGCCAAGAAAATTCAAGAAGAGGAGAGAGAAGAATGTAGTACCGTAAAGTTTCATACACAGTGTAGTACCGTTAAGTTTCATAAACAGTGTAGCACCGTTAAGTTTCATAAACAGTGTAGTACAGTTAAGTTTCATAGACAGTGTCGTAAGTTTCATAAACAGTGTAATAAGTTTCACGAACAGTATACTAGATAACTTTTCAAATCATGTATTTTTCATTAAAATTTAAGTTCTTTTGTCATTTTTATTAAAAATTAAGGGTTTTTCATTAAAATTCAAGTTTTTTAATTAAATAAAGTTATAGCATGATTTTTTTATTAAAATAAACTTAACCCAAACCCTTTTCATGAAAATTCTCTAAAAATAAATCAAATTACTAGATAACTTTTCAAACAATTCAGGATATAAATCTTGCGTTGAGAACGTCAAGCGTTAATTGTACACGTGCTAGCTGTAAGAGAATGAATCATGTAGGGTTTTCTTCATTACTCAACAAAACAAAAGTAATTTTTCTATTTACCCATGTTTAGGTTCATATATTATTTGGCTATTAGAACTTGAGAAGAACAGAAGAAGAAATGAAAAGTGAAAGAAATAAAGAGAGAGAAGGTGGGCGGGAGAGGCCAAAGTCCAAACAAAATACCTTTTGGTAAATGATTTTCTTAAAGTGATCTTATGCTGGAGATGCGTTTGGTATAAGCACTAGGTAATCACTTTAGATTTTCGTAAGTGACAAGAGTTGGGAAGCAGATGCCATTACCTCGTGAAAACAAATAATTATAAAAAGGTGGAAAGAAGTTTTCCGAAAAAAAAAAAAAGGTGGAAAGAAATCCAGGTCCCAATCCCATCCTGAAGCATTATCTATCTTCTATATATAAAGCGAGAGGTGAACTGAACAGTGCAGCACAGTAGAGATCAGCTTTTTTAACCAATTTACCCTTAAATATGATTTTGAGCAGGTTTTAATAATTTGAAATATGATTTTGGGCAGGTTTTGAATTTTTTTGGCTGAGGGGCAGTTTGGTCTAATTATTTTTGTCAAAGTGGGTGACACCAAAATTTGTCTTATGTGTAAAAAAATAAAAAAATGAAAGGGAAGAGAGAAAATAATAAACAAATGACAAAGTTCATGGTGCCCACGTGATATAAAAAAGGTCTTTCACACGAGGATAATAATGTGATTAAATAAGTTGTCAAATAATTTTTTTTTTTTATGTAACAAACGATATTATCTACACTAAGGGAAGGGGGTGGACTTAGCCTCACAATGGGCTAGCAATAATGTGATTCGATCAATTATTTATTAAATATTATTTTCTCTATTTTTAAACACGTTCAAAACATCTTAAGAAGCGTGTAATGCTGGTTATAAAAAAGGTCTTTTGCACGCGGATAATAATATGATTAAATTAATTGTCAACTGATTTTTTTTTTAAACAAACGATATTATCTACACTAAGGGAAAGGGGGTGAGCTTGGTCTCATAATGGCTAGCAATAATGTGATTCAATCAATTGTTTATTAAATATTATTTTCTCTATTCTTAATGTAAATTCTATAGAGACCGATTTTATTATGTGAATTCAGCTGCTTTAATTGGTTTATGAGAGGTTACTTCTAGCATGATCTAAAATTATTCATTTACTTCAAATATTTAACTTTTCTTTTGTCAGTTTACTCATATAAATATAAATACATTTAAAACGTGTAAGTCATGTTGGTGTCACCAAGCTTCAACAAAAAAATTTGGACAAAAATGCTGTAACATCCCACATCGCCCAGGGGAGTGATCCTTAAATGTATATTCTCATCCATACCTAGTACGAGGCCTTTTGGGAGCTCACTGGCTTCGTGTTCCGTAGGAACTCCGAAGTTAAGCGAGAAGGGGGCTAGAGCACTCCCATGATGGGTGACCCACTGGGAAGTTGCTCGTGAGTTCCCAGAAACAAAACCGTGAGGGAATGGTAAGCCCAAAGCGGACAATAACGTAGGGATGGGAATATACATTTAAGGATCACTCCCCTGGGCGATGTGGGATGTTACAAATGCCCCCAAGACAAAAAAATTCAAAAGCATCCCAAAATAATGCATCAAATAAGGCAGAGGCATTTTTGTTATTTTAACAGTATTTTTTTAATAATTAATTTTTTGGTGCTTTTTTTTAAATTTTTTATTATTTATTATTTATATAATTAGTACCTCACAATATGCTAGCAATAATGTGATTCAATTTCTCTATTTTTAAACACGTTCAAAACATCTTAAGAGGCGTGTAATGCCGGTTATAAAAAAAGTCTTTCACACACATATAATAATGTGATTAAATAAGTTGTCAAATGATTGATTTTTTTTTTTTGTAACAAACGATATTATCTACACTAAGGGAATGGAGTGGGCTTAACCTCACAATGTGCTTAAATATTATTTTCTCTACTTTTAAACACGTTCAAAATATCCTAAGAAGCGTGTAATACCGGTTATAAAAAAGGTCTTTCGCACGCGAATAATAATGTGATTAAATTAATTGTCAAATGATTGTTTATTTTTTATTTTTAAACAAACGATATTATCTATACTAAAGGGGAGGAGGTGAGCTTGGCCTCACAATGACTAGCAATAATATGATTCAATCAATTGTTTATTAAACATTATTTTATCTATTCTTAATGTAAATTCTATAGAGACCGATTTTATTATGTGAATTAAGTTGCTTTAATTAGTTTATAATAGGTTACTTCTAGCATGATCTAAAATGATTCATTTACTTCAAATATTTGACTTTCCTTTTGTCAATTTACGCATATAAATACATTTAAAACGTGTAAATCGCGCATAGCACGTCGTGATTCAAAAAATGCTTTCTGCACTCGCGTGAGCGCATGCATGAAGGCTAGTTATATATAAAGAGAATGGAAAAGGTGAATAGTGATTTGGTGTCACCATGTTTCAACAAAAATATTTGGACAAAAATGGCCCCAAAAAAAATCTTCAAAGGCATCCCCAAAATAATGCATCAAATAAGGCAGGGGCATTTTCATCATTTTAATAATTTACTTTTTGGTGCTTTTTGTTAATTAGTACCTCACAATAGGCTAGCAATAATGTGATTCAATTTCTCTATTTTTAAACATGTTCAAAACATCTTAAGAGGCGTGTAATTCTGGTTATAAAAAAGGTTTTTCGCATGCGAATAACAATGTGATTAAATAAGTTGTCAAATGATTGTTTTTTTTTTAACAAACGATATCATCTACACTAAGGGGGAGAGAGTGGGCTTAGCCTCACAAGGGGCTAGCAATAATGTGATTCAATAAGTTATTTATTAAATATTATTTTCTCTATTTTTAAACACGTTCAAAACATCTTAAGTGACACACCCCGACCCGAAAGTGGGACGTGCTGGCCGTCACGTGAGAGTGACGTAACCATGTGCACAGTGTGGAAGCAAGATTAATCAGAAAGATAAGAACAATTTAAAACCATGCAACCAGCAACCTAAATCAAGATAGTGTGCTAATGCGAGAATTAAGATGGTTTACACAACCAGAGTATAAATGGTCTATGTGCAGTCAAGCAGAAAGTACTAAATAGAGATAAGTGAGTTCTGTCAGAACGTCCGATGAGTTCCTCGTATGCCACCAACGAACTCTACCTAATACCTAGAGGGGCGAAAAACAGAAAGCGTGAGTGGGCAAAAACAAATCTTTTCAAAACCTTTCTTTTCTCAAAAGTTGTAACCCCTCTCCGTAAAACCTATATAATTTCCCAGAAATAAAGTGTATACTCATATATAATTCTCAAAATCCTACTGGAAAATATGTAAGTATGAATGTATGTATGCCATGCCAAAGTATCATAACTGAATGCCAAATCATAACTCTGTGAATGTGATTGAATTCTAGATAATCAACTCAGCCCTCGGCTGTATATAGCTTATAACAATCTCATCATATCATATAGCTCATAATCAACTCAATCATATCGTATATCCTGCACACACATCAATACCACATCTCGTGGTCTGCACAACATCACTGTATATAGAATAATATGCTCTAGTGCTACAATCACGTGAAGACTGTGCGAATGATTCGCGGGTCACCTACGAGTTGAACCCACCTATAGTGGTCTATTCGACATGACTGTGCACCTAACTTGGATCCAATGCGAGTATGCGGTGCGGGAGGTGAACATCACGTGACAGACTATGCCCCTAACTCTGGGCTGGAGCACTAATATCAAGGTGCATGTTTATCAGCTCTAATCATATCACATCACATCACATCACATCATTCACTCTCATCATAACCAGTATGTAAACTTACTTGTGAGTCTGCAACACCATCATTATTATATGCAATCACCAATGCATAAATAAAATAAATAGATACTTTGCATGACATTTCATATCATATAATTCTTTAAATTCATTTTTTGGGAAAAGCAAGTATATAGGTATATACGGAAAACAAAAGCCCACTCACTGATAAGTAGCCGGGTTGTAACTCCCGTGCCTAGCCTGGCTACGCTCGTCATTCGGATAGATTTCGCCTACATGAGAAATAACTATAACAACGTCATTTTAAGCACATAAACAAAACTAGCTAATAACTTCTCATATATTGCTTAATTTGGGTATATGAATATACCACAGTGATCTACACAATCTCAGGATCATCCCCATATTTTTAGAAAAATTTTCCGACCACCCACGTGCCGCCACACACCTGCAAGGGCACTGCCCTACGCGCGCCCACGTGACCTGCACACTGACAGGGTCAGTTAACACCGTCAGGAATATTCCTCGGAATATTCGGTTAAAACCCAACGGAATCCGTCCAAACTAACTGACGGCGTTAGCATATTCCGTCAAAACTGACGAAATATTCTCTGTCTTCTCCGGCGAGTCGCCGGTCGCCAGCGACTGTTTGCCGGTTTCTGGAAAAACTTACAACTATGGTTTCTTCTTCATTTTTGCACCATTTTCTACGTACTCTATACCAAAATGAAGATCTCACAAAAATGAACACAACCATACCTGACTCGACCCCCAACTCGCCAGGGATTCGCCGGAAAAAGCCTCGAAAATTCTGGCCGAAATTGAATCTCTCCGATCTCGCGATTCCGACGTCCAATTTCTTCCAACGAAGCACTCCGAGCTTCGTAAGGACCTCAATAAGCTTCTTATAAGCTTCAAATTCCCTGAAAAATAATATTTCACGTGTGCATGAAAAATGCACAAATCGGAGGTTAGGTTTCACGGGGTTTTCGAAGGTTTCAGGTTCTAAAACTTGTAGCAATGGATTCCTGAGATCATAAGGAACACGAATATACTTACTTTAGTCTCGATCTGCAAGGTTTGCAAGGGTTGTGGGTGTCGTCTGTACGAAAGAGAATGAGAGAGAGAGTTTGAGAGAGAGATACAGGAGAGATAAGAGAGAATGAGTGGTGTGTGTGTGGTTAAACCTCAACCACCAATCACAAACTAAGGAGACTTAGTTCCTAATTGGGTCCAACTATTTAGGACACTAAATAATTGGCACAATCTCATAAACCAAAATACCAACACACACCCCACGTTCAAGGGCATTTTAGTCTTTTCACACATTCGAGAATAATTTTCCGGGACGGGCTGTTACATTAAGAGACATGTAATGCCGGTTATAAATAAGGTCTTTCGTACACGAATAATAATGTGATTAAATTAATTGTCAAATGATTGTTTTTTTTTTTAATAAACGAGCACCAAGGGGAATGAGGTGGGCTTATGTAACATCTCACATCGCCCAGGGGAGTGATCCTTATATGTATATTCCCACTTCTTCCTAGCACGAGGCCTTTTGGGAGCTCACTGGCTTTGGGTTCCGTAGGAACTCCGAAGTTAAGCGAGAAGGGGGCTAGAACACTCTCATGATGGGTGACCCACTGAGAAGTTGCTCGTGAGTTCCCAAAAACAAAACCGTGAAGGCGTGGGGAATGCCCAAAGTGGACAATATCATGCTACGGTGGAGTCGAACCCGGGAGGTGACTGCGCCCGGGTCGAGATGTGACAGCTTAACCTCACAATATGCTAGCAATAATATGATTCAATCAATTGTTTATTAAATATTATTTTCTTTATTCTTAATGTAAATTCTATAGAGACCGATATTATTATGTGAATTCAGCTGCTTTAATTAGTTTATGAGAGGTTTTTTCTAGCATGATCTAAAATTATTCATTTACTTCAAATATTTGACTTTCCTTTTGTCAATTTACGAATATAAATATATTTAAAACGTGTAAGTCGCGAGTAACATGCCATGATTCAAAAAATGTCCTCTGCATGCGCGTGCATGAAGGCTAGTATATAAATAAGGGGTTTTTTGATATGGGTCCAAAATCACTAAAAATTGGACCTATTTCAAAAGGTGGGCTATAAAATTAGATCTATTTCAAATTTTACCTATAAAAAAATAAAGCAAAAGTGAGCCCTCTGTTAATTTATTCAATTAATCTGACCCAGCCGCCTTTGTACGGTTATATGGATGAAGATGATGCATGGCTGTCTTTTCGTTTTAAAACTGAATTCTGTGTACCCAAAACACATGCGTGCTAGCTCAAGACTTGCCAGTTTCATATTTTTAATTACTTAAAAAATTTGTTTATGATATGTGATGGCAACAGCAGATCCTGATGGTAGATATTAGCTAGATTTGATGATATTTTTGTTCAGCCTTACAATACTAACGATGTTAAGAGAAGAGACTCTCAAATGCTGAACATCGATTGAGTTGTAAGTAAACATTTTTATCCACTCGAACTACATATATAATTTTTCTAATTTAAAATAAAGTTGGGTAAAAACTCCTTAAATTATACTTATCAAAACGTATAGTATCGCGCTTAACCTAATAACTTTACAAGCCTTAAACTACTGTAAAGTGAAATTATATTGGCTAATTTAACACAGTATGAACACAGAAAGTTCATAAATTAATTAGAGAAAAATCTATTTGTGTAAGGCTACCTAATTAATTGATGATTAGTTGTGGTAATTAGTATTATTTTGAACGAACGATTTGAGTCTTGCACCTCAATAATTGGTGATCAACCTAATAGTAGTGGCTATCATGTAAAAGAGAGACCACATTACCAAATGGCCAAGTATCACTTCGCTATTTTTATCCTTCTTTTTATTTTGGCTTATTCCTGCTTTTTTCTTGCATTGTCTGTGCTAGGTTGACGCAGCATTTCTTTGTCTTGCATGGCATACACAGTGGCGGTGCACCATCATGCTCTACCAGACCCAAAAAAAATAGAATATGTGTTATAAATAGGCAAAAGTTAGAGAAATAATCTTTGCTAAGATCGAGGGCGAAGTGGGTGCAAAATATCACACTGTTTAATTTTGTACTACCACCACAAAAATATTGCAAGTATTAGAAAATGAGGGATACTGAGAGTATTATATTTCTTCATTTTCTCTTTATGATATTCTCCTTGTTATTGATCTTGTTACATTTTGATCACTCGTAGTGCTCTATTTATAGAGCAACAACCTTAGAAACAAACAAACTATACTATTAAGCTTGTGATAAGTTTACTATTTGCATGTGGGCATACAGACCCACTATTTACAACACTTCCCCTTGGATGCCCACATATCAACATCAGTTGCCTCGTTAAAACCTTGCTTGGAAAAACCCAGTGGGAAAAAACCATAGCGAAGGAAAAAGAGTACAACTTTACCCGGATTGTTGATATGGTGTTAAACAAGCTTATGTTGCCTCGTTAAAACATTGATAGGAAAAACCCAGTGGGAAAAATCCTAGTCGAAGGAAAAAGAGTACAACATGTATGTATCATGGATGCTCCCCCTGAATTGTATCTCCCTCTGATTCCGCATTCTTCAAATTGTTAAGTCGACGTAATCCGATTCCCTGCGCTAACTTCTGAAATGCGCACTTTGGTAGAGATTTGGTGAACAAGTCTGCCAGATTTTCATTGGAACAGATTTGTCTGACTTCAATCACTTTAGCCTTTTGAAGCTCATGTGCACTGAAGAAACAAAAGAAACAAAAGAAACAAAACTAAACAAAACAAACAAAACACAACCTAAGTAAACAAAACACACTCTAATCCTTCCAACATTCGCCTCAGGGATTTTCAAGGCACATGACATGTTAAAAATCATCATTCCCACAGATTTTAGTCATCTTCACACTTGAGCACATACTTAATCACAGTCACCACTTACTAGTTCACATTTAACCAATTAAAACGATGTTTTGAATGTAGTAACATGCCTTAGAGAATTTCCTCAATTCCTTACTAGATATGCACTCAATTTTCACTCAGATTTTCTGACTACACACCCTACACTAGTTATATGTGAGAAGATTGATGTAAACTTGAAAACTAGTACTCACATATGTAATAGCAAGGAAAGCAATTTCTGGAGTTAATAAGCATGTTTAGATATGATCTCATGAATGGAATGCTACTACTTAGATGCGAGAACCAGTGACACCATATGCTCATACCAATTCCAAACTCCACATATTGAATCACATAACACTCAAGATTGAAGTTTAAGGGTTGGAACGGGGCTTGAGGTATTGGTTGACAAATGAAGGATATGGAAAACAAAGGTTCTTAAAGCAATAGCAAGCAAAGTAATGAAACTGACACTTAGAATTCAATTTTGAATGCAGAAATCAACTTTAAACATAGAAGGGAAGAAATACACATTCTAGGGCCAGATTTGATGTTTTGGACCCTTCCTTCAACAATCAACACTTTAGAACTCTTTTTCTCATAATTTTCCACTCTTTTTTTACTTTTTTTTCATAACTTTTTCTTTTTCTTTTGTTTTCCCACGAAATTTCTTTCTTTTCTACCCGTGCCTTATTTCTTTTTCTTGGCACACACACACACACAAATCCCTTCCCCTACACTTGTTTTTTCTGCAAGAAGTCAATCAAAAGGAATTCTTTTTAAGTCATGCTTCACTATGCTTCAAAAACAAGGGTATGGATGGTCCTAATCTAGGCTAGGTAAAGATAATGTGGTTCTCAAAGAAAATAGGCTAAACAAGGCTCAACGGGGTTTAAACCTACAAAACAAATGACAAAGGGGGGGGGGGGTTCGGCTATTTGGCTTGTGGTCACTACACAACTTCATCTTGAATATATGCTATGCAAATCAATATCATGCTTTGAATGAAATAGGTATGAGTTCTAGTATTTGGAACTAAATGATGAAACGCCTTCTAAGTAGCAACCAAGCAAAGAATAATGAGATCATGCAACAACTTTAGAAAACAAGAATGCACAGATTATCAACTCTCCAAAGAACGTTTTAAGCTCAAGTCTCACAAGGTTGTAGCGTTAATTTGAGTTCCTTCCTTCAAGCATGTTACAAAAACTGATTTTTCCTTTATGATTACATGTGAATTCATAAATTATAACCACAACCAAGCATAAACCACAGAGTAAATCAAACTTTCATCCATGTTTATAACTCTCTTTAACAGTCATGCAATTAAAAACCAAATCCTCATCATTGTGTTGGAAGGTACCTAAGACACAAACACACCAAAACAACACAAAAACAACTCTTTTTGGGTTTTTCAAAACAATTTTTCAAATTTTTATGAGATTTTCGGATTTGTATGCCAAAACACACTAAAAGACTCCAAAACAGCTTAAAAACACTTAAAAACAGCAAGGAACAACTTTTCAAGTAATGGGTGATAAAATCCCACGAATTTGCATCAAAAACACTTTGTTACCCCCCCCCCCCAACACTTAAATCAAACATTGTCCTCAATGTTTCAAGCATAAACTCACACAAAAACAAACAAACTAACAAACAATGAATAAACACACTAAACATGGCAGAAAAGAAACAACAACAAAGAGAAGGGTTTAGGAACGCAAATCTGGAAGTGGAGTGAGTCATAGGTCTTCCTTTGTTGAATTCATGGGTTGCCTCCTAAGTAGCGCTTGCTTTAACGTCGTGCAGCCAGACGAAAAACTTAGTCACTCCCTATTGAAGCCCACGGTATGCAGAGAGATGTTATCCACGGCATGCTCCACAAAGTTCTCATAATATGGCTTCAAACGATGTCCGTTCACTTGAAATACATGACCTGTTTTGAGACTTTGAATCTGGATTGCACCATAAGGAGATACGTTAGTAATGACAAATGGTCCAATCCACTTAGAACGTAACTTACCAGGAAACAAACGTAGACGGGAATTGAACAATAGCACTTTCTGCCCTATGGAGAATGTTTTGCCACGAATCATTTTGTCATGGAAAACTTTGGTCTTCTCCTTGTAGATGCGAGCATTCTTATACGCCTTGTTCCTTATCTCATCAAGTTCATGTAATTGGAGCTTCCTATGACTGCCTGCTGCACCTAAGTCCATGTTGAACTTCCTGACTGCCCAATGTGCTTTGTGCTCCAATTCAACGGGGAGATGGCATAACTTGCCATAGATGAGCCAAAATGGGGACATCCCAATGGGTGATTTGTACGCTGTACGATATGCCCACAGTGCATCATCTAAACGTAAGCTCCAATCCTTTCTTGTTGGTCCAACGGTCTTTTCCAAAATCTACTTTATTTCTCGGTTAGAAACCTCGGCTTGGCCATTTGTTTGAGGATGGTAAGGTGTAGAAACCTTATGTGTGACATTGTACTTCTTGAACAGCGCCTCAATGGTCCGATTGCAAAAGTGAGACCCTCCATCACTGATGATTACTCGTGGCATGCCAAACCTTGCAAATATGTTAGTTCTAATGAAATCTGCAACCACTTTAGAATCATTAGTCCGGGTGGCTTTTGCTTCCACCCAATTTGACACATAATCAACTGCAAGCAGAATATACATGAAACCATACGAGGAAGGAAAGGGACCCATGAAATCAATATCCCAAACGTCAAAAATTTCAACATTGAGGATGGAAACCTGCGGCATTTGATCTCTTGCACTTATATTTCCTGTTCTTTGGCACTTATGACATGTTAAGCAAAAAGTTCTAGCATCCTTAAAGGTACTAGGCCAATAGAATCCACATTGTAACACTTTAAGTGCTGTTCTCTTTGTGCCAAAGTGACCACCACATGCATATATATGACAAAAGCTTAAAATGGAATGAAACTCAGAGTCATGCACACATCGACGTACAATCTGATTAGGGCAATATTTCCATAAATATGGATCATCCCATACATAAAACTGTGCATCATTTATGAGCTTATCATGTTGGTGTCTAGTGAAGGTGTTTGGAATTCGTTTAGACACCAAAAAGTTTACCAAATCAGCATACCAAGGTTCACTTACCTTAATGGATAGCAATTGTTCATCAGGAAATGTTTCAGCAATGGGTAAGGATTCCTCATTATGCAACATTCGGCTGAGGTGGTCAGCCACCACGTTTTCACTTCCCTTTTTGTCTCGAATCTCAATGTCAAACTCTTGAAGAAGCAGCATCCATCGAATTAGCCTTGGCTTGGCTTCCTTCTTTGTGAGCAAATATTTCAAAGCTGCATGATCAGTGAAAACAATTACTTTAGTACCAATTAGATATGATCTAAATTTATCTAAAGCAAAGACAACAGCAAGAAGTTCTTTTTCAGTTATGGAATAGTTCAATTGGGCATCATTCAACGTCCGAGAGGCATAGTAGATGACATGCGGCCTCTTGTCCTTCCTTTGTCCTAAAACACCCCCTAAAGCATAATCAAATGCATCACACATAAGCTCGAAAGGAAGGCTCCAATCAGGTGGAACAATAATTGGGGCCGTGGTCAGCAACTCCTTGAGTTGTTTGAAGGAGGCCATGCACTCCTCATTGAAATCAAACACCACATCTTTTTGAAGGAGACGGCAAAGAGGTTGGGAAACCTTTGAGAAATCTTTGATGAATCGTCGATAGAAACCTGCATGTCCAAGAAAAGAACGAACCTCTCTAACCGAAGTAGGAGAGGGTAAGTGACGTACAAGATCTATCTTTGACTTATCAACCTCAATACCATTTTCAGAGATGATATGACCTAAAACTATGCCTTGTTTAACCATGAAATGACATTTTTCCCAATTGAGAACAAGGTTAGTTTCAACGCATCGTTTTAAGATCAAACTGAGATTATGCAAACAACCATCAAATGAATCACCAAAAATGCTGAAATCATCCATGAAAACTTCAATAATTTTCTCAACATAATCAGAAAATAGGCTCATCATGCATCTTTGAAATGTGGCAGGTGCATTGCATAAACCAAATGGCATGCGTCGATAAGCAAATGTACCAAATGGGCATGTGAAAGTAGTTTTTTCTTGGTCCTCAGCTGCTATGACAATTTGATTATAACCAGAATTACCATCAAGAAAACAATAGAATGCATAACCTGCTAACCTTTCAAGCATCTGATCAATGAATGGCAATGGGAAGTGATCCTTCCTTGTTGTGGCGTTGAGCTTCCTATAATCGATACAAACCCTCCAACCTGTTTGGATTCGAGTAGGCACAAGCTCCTATTCGGCATTCTTTACCACAGTTACTCCAGATTTCTTTGGAACACATTGTACAGGTGAGACCCAACGACTATCGGAGATTGGATAGATCACTCCACAATCAATGAGCTTGATTATCTCCTTTTTCACAACTTCCATCATTGGAGGGTTGAGTCGGCGTTGAGCCTCTCGAGATGTTTTAGACCCCTCATCCAAAAATATACGATGCATGCAAGTGGTAGGGCTGATTCCTTTGATGTCAGCCAATGTCCACCCAATTGTCGTCTTGTGCTCTTTTAACACCCTCACCAACTTGTTCTCCTCTTGTGCCGTGAGTGTGCTTGAGATGATGACTGACAACGTCTCATCTTCTCCCAAGAAAACATACTTCAAATGACTTGGCAATGGTTTGAGTTCAAGTGTAGGGGGCTGCATAACTGATGGAAGTAACTTGTTAGCCGAAACTGAAATTGAAATTGGGTCCAGAAACTTATCAGATTGTGGTGGCAAAGATTCGAGGGCAGCCACCATCTCAATTACATCATCACTAGGGGGCACGGCAAGGGAAAAGTCATTCACGCCGTGGGGATGCAGGGTTGCTGCTCCATTGTTTTGAATGTCCATTCCTTGTGCAATGACCAATTCAAGTGCATCTTCCTTCAATTGTTCAAAATGGTCCTGCGCCAAAGAGTCAATTACATCAATAGAGAAACATGAGTGATCCTCACTAGGATACTTGATAGAATTTGAAAGATTGAAATTAATAACTTCCCCATCAAATTCCATTGTCAATGTTCCATTAAACACATCAATCTTAGTACGGGCAGTTTTCATGAATGGCCTTCCAAGAAGGATGGGCAATGAAGGAGAATGGTCTGACTCGTCCATTTCAAGCACGTAGAAGTCCGCTGGAAAGATTAAATGATTGATCTGCACTAAAACATCTTCCAAAACTCCCTTTGGATAGGCATTAGATCGATCGGCCAATTGTATAATCACACCATCATTTTTCAACTCGCCTAAGCCCATAGATGCATAAATTGAATATGGCATGACATTTATAGATGCACCTAAGTCTAACATGGCAGATTCAAAACGAGTATTGCCAATAACACAAGGAATTGTAAAACTACCAGGATCTTTGCATTTAGGGGGCAGTTTGCGTTGCAAGATGGCTGAGACATTTTCACCTACCTTTACAACCTCCTTGGTTGAAATTCTCTTCCTGGTGGTACAAAGTTCTTTCAAAAACTTGGCATACCTTGGAACTTGCTTAATTGCATCCAAAAGTGGTATATTGACTTGAACTTTTCTGAATGTTTCCAAAATGTCATTTTCAGCCTCCTCCTTCTTTGATTGCATAAACCTACGAGGAAAGGGTACATTTGGAGGAACAACATTAGAATTAACCAAAATTGGAACTTCCTTACCTGTGTTGGCCGAATTGGATGGTTTAGGTGGCTATGGCAAGGGTGGTGCTACCTTTGTCGTGGGTGTGCATTGCTCCTCTTCTTCAATGATCAACTCTTCAAACTCGTTGGAACGTGATTTGGAAGGTTGGGGATCAGATCCTACTTGTTTTCCATTTCGCAGACTCATGGCTTTGGCAGATTCGAATCCACCCTTTGGGTTGACAACGGTTGAACTAGGCAACTTGCCTTGCTCTCGGAATTGGCCCATGAACTCTGCAATCTGCCCTACTTGCTTCTCCAACTCATCCACCTTTTTGTCCCTAGTTTGCATACCCTGCGCCATAGAAGTTAGTAATTGAAAAATCTGATCATTATCAATAGATGAACCTGAATTGGTTTGGGTATGTTGTGCTTGGGGTTGTGTAGGTGCGTATGGTTTTGAATAGAAACCCGGGGGTTGCTGCCTAAATGCACTTTGTTGTTGGTTTTGTTGGGGTTCTCGCCATTTGAAATTTGGATGATCTCTCCAACCTGGATTGTATGTGTTAGAGAAATGATCACTTCTTGGTTGTTGATTCCCAAAACCCACGGCATTGGCAGATTCCCACCCTCCATTTTCAATCAATTGTGGGCACTTATCAGAGGGATGTCCTTGCATGGAACACACGCCACAAGCAACCACACTTTGCACTTTTGGTCCTTCCACAACCTCATTCACTTATTGTTACCGTGAGGTGCTTCTTTGTCCAACACCTTCATATTGTTGAGCGTTCAAAGCTCGGTTAGCAATCAAGGTCATGGCAGCCGTGGGTGTCTTATCCACCAAAGCTCCTCCCGCTGAGGCATCTAGCATTTGACGTTCAATGGGTAGAAGCCCTTCGTAGAAATATTGAAGAAGAAGTTCATCCTTCATTTGATGTTGTGGACATGAAGCAACAAGATTTTTAAAACGTTCATAATAAGTGGGAAACGATTCACCTTCATTTTGCTGAATGCCACTAATCCTTTTGCGTAGAAGAATGACTCGAGAAGTTGGGAAAAACTTCTCTAAGAATGCTCGTTTCATGCTCTCCCAAGATGTGACAGTTCCAGGGGCTAGTTCATACAACCAATCTTTAGCTTTTTCCAAGAGAGAAAAAGGAAAAGCCTTCATCTTCAGTATGCTTCCATCGACATTGACAAGGGTCATGCTTGAACACACCACTTCGAACTCTTTCAATGCTTGTTTGGATCCTCCATAGACAGCCCATGGTACTTGGGAATGTGGTGCAGCAAGCTTGACTTCAACTCGAACTCCTCGGTCTTTCCTTGAGCAGCTGTAGGGTATTGGATGCAAAGGGGTGCGGCATTGTCCAATCCTGAAGCAAAAGGCTCATTGATTGTTCGATTGTCTGCTGCCATGGCTAGTGCTTCCTTTAAAAACTGAGCCGTGGCCTCCTCTTCCACTTGTACTTCGTCTTCTTCAAGATTTGGTGTAGGTTGAGAAGGTTGGGGCTCTTGTTGATTCTTATTTTTTCTCAAAGTTCTCTCAAAATCGTCGTCAAAGTCCAAAATATTCTTACTAACAGGTTGAGAGCTTCGAGTCATAAACTAGTACCTAAAAACAAGAAAACAAAACAAAGTCAGAAACTTAAACAAACTAAACAAAACAGAAAGAAAAGATCCAAGGGATTAGCAAAGTTGCTAATCCCCGGCAACGGCGCTAAAAATTTGATGCGAAATATATAAGCACACAAATTAAACCCTCTTGTTGACAATTGTAGTATACATGCAAGTGTGGATCGTTCTAGACCAAGGATTAGGAGGGATTGCTAAACACTTGAAACTGACTGAAAAACGTAAAAACAAAGTTTAAAACGCTAAACTAGACTCAAAGAATGCAAAACTAGACTCTAAGACACTAAAACAACTCAAAAGACTCAAAACAACGCAAAACAAGCTAAAAGACTCAAATCTGCCACTAAGAGTAAAATTGGACGAAAATAGGTTTTGACTTGACTCAAAACACTTAAAAACACAAACTAAATCAGTTTCTAACAAATATGACTCAACAAAGTAAATGGGGATTGGGTTTTGACGAATTTGAAAACAAAACAAGTAAAGTAAAGAACTAATGAAATCTGCACGAATTTGGGTGAAACTATGGATGATGGGCTAGCTAAGAGGTTCTATAAGCACACATGACATACTTGCAAACAAAACGATTTCCAGTTGCTTTTCAATAAACCATGAATTCTCAACGCCCCAGATTAACCTTGAATTGCACTAATTAACCTTCAGATTTTCCTAATTTTATTGAATTGGATGATTGCATACAACAACTCAAAGCATTCTCCACAAGTTCCCTACATGAATTGCATAATAGAGATACAAGCAAAGATCATTAAGTTCTCTGAAAATCATAAGCATTGACGAGGCACTTGTAACTATGAATTGCATGAAACTTATGCCAAGAATTTACTTAACGCGATTGTGACTAGCAACCTTCACTACTTATGAATATAAGTTCATAACGATTAGGTGAAACTCCTTTATATCCTAGCATCAGATTTATGCATGAAAATTAAGTGTGCACTCTCAACCAACACACACAAATCAGTTTTAATTCAACAGATAAGTAAATTGAATTCACAACTTATGAATCACAACTGGATGTAATCAAATCATATTGCAAGTATAACCATGGTTTTGAATTCCCCCCTAGCTAAGAGGGGTTTAGTTCCTCATACTCACAGAACAAAGATTATTGAATTGAAACATTGAAAACAAAAGAAAGATTATTCCTAAACGTTCCAGCAATCCTAACTTGAATGGCAGGCACGTCCAAAGGCTCTCCTCCTTCCTCTTTGCTGCAGCACAAAGATGGGTGAAGTGTATGGGATGTGTTCTGGGGTCAGGAATGTGTTTAGGGTGAATGGAAGTTGCGGCAAAGGTGTAGGGATGATTTCTGGCGTGAATAGGTGAATGAATGAGTGAATGGAACCCCTTTGTGCGGCCAAGGAAGTTTTATTTAAAGACTTTAGGGTAATAAAGCTAGGAAACAATTTAGGAAACAGAAATTAAACCAAAACTTTAAAGGAAATAGGAATTAAAGTCAGAATCCTAAGGGAATTGGGCAAGTGGGTGCGGCAAGGATGGAATAGGTAAGGGAATGCCTTGCAAGGCAAGGAAAAAGGATTTCCTTGCTGATTTAGGTCCAGAAATTAGGCAAGTGAGAGATCCCTTGCACGGCAAGGATAGGAAATAAAGGGATGGTGCGGCAAAGGCTGATTTGGTGTAAGGGAGGTTCAATTTGTGTCCTAAAATGCCTAAGAGGCCTTCAATGTTGCTGGAACTTAGGGACAATTAGGAAGGGTCAAACCAAAATAGGAAACCTTGGCTTAACTTTCCTATTTCAAGTAGGAATCCTTGTTTGAGTAGGAATCCATCTCCAATTAGGAATCATTCTTCAATTAGGAATCCTTCTTCAATTAGGAATCCTTCTTCAATTAGGAATCCTTCGTCAATTAGGAATCCTTCGTTGATTAGGAATCCTAACTTCTTCAAGTCTTCAATTTCGTCCATTCCTTTTGCTCCAATCATGTGATAACCATTCCAAGCCCAAATTTGCTCCAAAATGCACCTTCTTGCATACTTTGCCCTTAGAACCTGAAAACACACGAAAATGGCTTAAAAGACTAGAATAACTAAGAAATAACAACGTAAATGCACAAGAACAAGCCAACTAAGTCGCCTAAATATGCTCCTATCAAAAAATCTTGGAGATATGTGTTTAGTCTTATCGCCCTTGATGAATCATTCCTTCATTTGGGTAACACAGGCTGCATTATCTTCATGGATGATAGTTGGAGTGTCTGTCTTTGAAGGTAGACCACATGAATTCTGGATGTGATGGATCATTGATCTTAACCAAGAACATTCACGACTTGCTTCATGCAAAGCAATTATTTCCGAGTGATTGGAAGATGTAGCAACTAATGTTTGCTTTGTTAAGCGCCATAAAATTGCAGTATCTCCATTATTGAACACATATCCAGTTTGTGAGCAGGCTTTGTGCGAATCAGAGAGGAAACCAGCGTCTGCATATCCAACAAGAATCTGGTCATTTGTGGATTTCTCTGAGTAGAAGATACCCATGTCTGTTGTTCCACGAAGGTATCGTAATACATCTTTGACTCCCTTCCAATGACGAATTGTTGGAGCAGAGCTATACCTTGCTAACAAGTTGACTGAAAAAGCTATATCTGGTCTAGTACAATGTGCTAAATACAATAAAGCACATATTGCACTCAAATATGGTACTTCTGGACCAATGACCAGTTCATCATCTTCTTTTGGACGGAATGGATATTTCTTAATGTCCAAATAATGAAAAACCATTGGCGTGCTGAGTAGATAAGCCTTGTCCATGCCAAATCGCTTCAGGATTTTTTCAATGTAAGTTGATTGGTGGACCAAAATTCCATTAGCACAATGCTCGATCTGCAGGCCGAGACAATATTTTGTTTTCCCAAGGTCTTTCATTTTAAATTCGCTTTTCAGATATTCAGCAGTTTTATTGATCTCTTCCGGAGTTCCAACTAGCTTCATGTCATCAACATACATTGCCACTATAGCAAATCCAGAATTGGATTTCTTAATGAACACACAAGGGCAAATAACATTGTTGATATATCATTCTTTGATCAAATATTCACTGAGACGATTATACCACATTCGTCCAGATTGTTTCAGCCCATATAATGATCGCCTTAATTTGATTGAGAACATACCTCGTGGTTTGTTAGTTGCTTCAGGCAACTTAAGTCCTTCTGGGACTTTCATATATATGTCAATATCTAATTCTCCATATAGATACGCGGTGATGACATCCATAAGTCACATGTCCAGTTTTTCTGAAACCACCAAACTTATTAAAAAACGGAACGTAATTGCGTCCATTACAGGAGAGTATGTCTCTTCATAATCAATTCCAGGTCTTTGTGGAAAACCTTGTGCAACGAGTCGTGCTTTATATCTTGCAATCTCGTTTTTCTCGTTGCGTTTCCTTATGAATACCCATTTGTAACCCACGGGGTTTACACCAGGCGGGGTTTGGACTACTAGTCCAAAAACACTTCGCCTTTCCAAGGAATTTAATTCTGCCTGGATTGCATCTTTCCACTTAGGCCAATCATGTCTCTGTTTGCATTCCTCAACAGAGCGGGGCTCAATGTCATCGCTTAATATAATTTCAGTGGCTATTGCAAATGCAAACATGTCATCGATGATTATTTTATTTCGATTCCACAATTCGTTAGTACATACATAATTTATGGATATTTCTTTGCTTTCATGTACTTCTGTCTCTTCAGGGACATGTGTCTCATCAAGGACACTTTTTTTTTCTGGAAGTACAGAATCATGAATTGTGGATTTATCATTCATTTTCTCTTCCTGAATGATTTCATTTGGATTCAATTGTGCCTTCATCTTTCTCTTTCGAGGGGCTGAATCTTTTGAACCTGGGGGTCTACCACGCTTCAGGCGTGCAATAGATGAATCATTCGCTGCCACTTTATTTTGTCCAACAGGGACATCTATTCTGGCAGGTGCATTTGCAGCTGGTATATGTGACTTTGTCACTTTCGAAGCATCATTAAATGCATCTGGCATTTGATTAGCAATACTTTGAAGGTGAATGATCCTTTTTACTTCATTTTCACATTGAATGCTTCGAGGATCAAAATGAGACAAGGTGGGAAAAACCCATGTCAGCTCTTGCCGTTTTTCTGGAACGGTCTTTTCTCCCCCTAACGATGGGAAGACTGTCTCATCAAAATGACAATCAGCAAAACGAGCTGTAAACATATCACCTATCAAGGGTTCCAAATATCTAATGATAGATGGTGAATCAAAACCCACATAAATTCCCAGTCTACGCTGAGGTCCCATTTTATTGCGTTGTGGCGGTGCAACAGGCACATAAACAGCACAACCAAAAACTCGTAAATGTGAAATGTTTGGCTGATGCCCAAACACGAGTTGTATTGATGAATATTGGTGGTTGGCTATGGGTCTCAATCTAACCAATGATTCAGCATGTAAAATGGCATGTCCCCATACAGAGACTGGTAATTTCATTTTCATGAGCAGATTGCGGGCTATTATTTGAAGCCGCTTGATAAATGCCTCTGCTAAACCATTTTGAATATGGACATGAGGAACAGGGTGTTCAACATCAATGCCCAATGCCATACAGTTATCATCAAAGGTTTGAGACGTAAATTCACCAGCGTTATCAAGTCGGATTGACTTAATGGGATGATTTGGGAACTGTGCTCGCAACTTAATTATCTGAGCAAAAAGTCTCGCAAAAGCTACATTTCGAGTAGACAACAGGCAAACATGTGACCATCAGGTAGATGCATCAACCAAAACCTTATAATATCGAAATGGTCCACAAGGTGGTTGAATAGGCCCATAAATATCCCCTTGAATCCTTTGCAAAAATGATGGGGATTCAGCATTAACCTTTAGTTGTGATGGTCTAATTACCAACTTCCCTTGAGAACAAGCCTTGCAAGTGTTATCATTTAAGACAGCAATGTGTCTGTTCAATAATGGATGTCCATTAGAGTTGGTAATGATCCTACGCATCATGGTGGATCCTGGATAACCCAAACGGTCATGCCAAAGCATGTAAACTTTTGAGTCCATGAACTTCTAGTTCATGACAGCATGTGCCTCAATTGTCTTTATGTATGTATAATACAATCCACTTGATAAACCATGCAACTTCTCCAATATACGCTTCTGGGTATCATTGGAGGTAATGCATAAATATTCCACATTTTCTTCACTTTTCGTTTCAATGTGGTATCCATTTAGACGTATGTCTTTAAAACTCAACAAATTTCGAGTAGATTTAGTAGCGTACAACGCATTCTGTATCGACAATATTGTCCCATTTGGTAACATGATCTGGGCTTTTCCTGAGCCTTCAATTACATCTGATGGCCCTGATATTGTTGTTACATTTACTTTTGTAAGTACCAAGTTCGAGAAATACTTTCGATCTCGAAGTATTGAATGCGTGGTTGCGCTGTCTGCAAGACAAAGGTTTCCGCCATTGCTCTTGTTTTAAGAATAACCATAATTTTTATCCATGTTTTCTACGTAAAGAAATTACAGTTAAAAAGCAGTTTATTCATACTAAAATACTACTTTTATTGAATTGAAAATGCGAGCATTAAACCACTAGTACAAATAACAAGAGTACATCAAAGATAAATGATTCACTCGGACTCATAAACTTCATTCCCCATTTCAATAATGAAGTCTGAAACATCTAGGTGGGTTGTGTTTAATTGTCCTGATAAATTGGACACTGGATCAAGTATTTCCATTGGTTGAGCCTGGTCGAGGAAATTGGTCTCGACACCCTTCTCCTTGAGGGAGGCTTGATACAGATCCACCAGCTATTTTCGGGTGCGACAAGTATGCGCCCAGTGCCCATTGCCACCACACCTATGGCAAACTCCTTCGGGATTTCTAGGAATGTTCATATGAGCTTTGCCTTTCTGGCGATTTGCATTCTTAAAGCTTGGGCCTGGATTATGCCTTGGAACCTGGTTGTGAAACTGGACACCATGGTTCTTGCCTTTCCCATTCCACCGGCTTCGCTTGTGGCCACGTCCTCGTTTATTGCCATGAGAGGATGTGGTATTCCCTTCAAGGGAAGCAGCATTCACTTCTGGGAATGGTGCCGATCCGGTAGGTCGGGATTGATGATTCTTCATCAGAAACTCATTGTTTTGCTCGGCTACAAATAGTACAGATATCAGCTGGTTGTACTCAGTAAAGCTTATTTCTCTATACTGCTGCTGTAGGAGCACATTGGAGGCATGGAAAGTGCTGAAAGTTTTTTCCAGTATATATTCCTCAGTTAATGTTTCTCCACAGAGTTTCAATTAGGAAGTAATTTTGAACATAGCAGAATTGTATTCAGCCACCGTGTTAAAATCCTGGATCTTTAGGTGAGGCCACTCATAACGAGCCCTTAGAAGAATCACCATCTTCTGGTGATGGTATCTATTTTTCAGTGCCTTCCAGAGGGTTAGTGGATCTTCAACCGTCGCTCTTCAGTCCCTCATCCAGGTGGCGACGGATAAAGATCATGGCCTTCGCCCGATCTTGAGAGGATGCACTGTTATCCTCCTTAATAGTTTCCCCAAGATTCTCTGCCTCCAGATGGACCTTGGCATCCATTACCCAAGTGAGGTAATTCTTTCCAGTAATATCTAGGGCAACAAAATCAAGCTTTGCCAACTTCGCCATTTTCTTTTCTGAAAGAAAATTGAGGTGTGTAAGAACTTGCAATAATATGTATTATGGAAGAATATATTGTTAGAACTTCTGGTTCTTACAAATTTATTTTCATTTTGATCTTCAGGCCAAAATGATAAGCACTCGAAACTTCTGGCTCAAGATTTTCCAGATGAATGAGGAGGGCGATTGTACCGCACCATTCTCATTGAAATAATATAACATAGAATGGGCGATTATTCCGCACCACTAGAATTGCAGTAAAATTAAATTGCAGAAAAATTTAAATATGCAAAGCAGGGTGGACGATTATACCGCACCACCTAAAATTGTGATAAAATTTAAATATGCAGAACAGAGTGGGTGATTATTCCACACCACCTAAAATTGCAGCAAAATTAGATCTGCAGTCCAAGATAAGCGATCATGCCGCACCATCTTGGATCGCAGTAAGATTAAATTTGCACTTCAAGATGGGCGATTGTACCGCACCATCTTGGATTGCAACAAAATTAACATGATGGGCGATTGTACCACACCATCTTGGATTGCAACAAAATTAACATAAATAAATACTGGGTTAGTAATCAATATCTAAACCAAACAAGAAATCAAAGATGTATGTAACCGTTAGTTCGAGAACTAAGAGCAGGCATGGAGCAAACAGTTCGTCGTGAGGGTATACCGTGCAGTTGAGGCAGAGGAAGAAGAAGAACAGTAAAAACCTTAGAAGAAACATTTTTTTTTCTTTGTTTTGTTCGGCGAAGAGAAATGAGAGAATGATAATATTTTAGAGACTCGTGCTGATAACGTGTTATAAATAGGCAAAAGTTAGAGAAATAACCTTTGCTAAGATCGAGGGCAAAGTGGGTGCAAAATATCACACTGTTTAATTATGTACTACCACCACAAAAATATTGCAAGTATTAGAAAATGAGGGATACTGAGAGCATTATATTTATTCCTTTTCTTTTTCTGATATTCTCCTTGTTATTGATCTTGTTACATTTTGATCACTCGTAGTGCTCTATTTATAGAGCAACTACCTTAGAAACAAACAAACTATACTGTTAAGCTTGTGATAAGTTTACTATTTGCATGTGGGCATACAGACCCACTATTTACAACAATATGCCAATATTTCAACAAGTTGCGTACGGTAATGTTATTTTGTTAGACTTCTGTTGCTAAGTGGGCAAATTTTTATATTGATGTGTATTGTGAATTTCGATGGTATGTATGTTAAGATTATACGATCAATTATTCAAATTTACAGTTGAACAATATAAATGTTAGATACTCATTATTCTAAACTTATCACGTAACCTCTAGCAACCGAGTGTGTGTTTACGCTTCCTCAAAGTTAATTAAAAACTGACTAAGCCATGCAATTGCTTGTAAATGTACATAATGTATACATTCCCCTTTGGCAAAAGGCTTACTTAAGTTACACCCATTACCTGTTAAGAATGAGTTCCACATTGATGAAAGATGGATCTTGCATGAGCTTATAAGAAGTTGGGCTACTCCTCATATTGCAAATTGGTTCTATGGTGGAACCTCAACTTTCTTTATGGTATCAGATCAGGTTGTCCCACATGTGAAGCCAAAGACCACAAGCGCTCCATGTCACTCCGTTGTGTTATCCACGTGTTAAGCTTGAAAATTCGCCATATGTGATCTGGACTACTTTTCATATTGCCAATTGGTTTTATGATGGAACCTCAACTTTGATTTTATGGTGGAACCTCAACTTTCTTATTACTGTGGTATGTGTGTGTGTGTGTGTGTGTGTGTGTGTGTGTGTGTGTATTGCTTCCTAGTTGATGGGAAAGTACCATCTTTCTTCATTTTAATTATCTACTTGTTTTTCATGACTCATAAATAATCCCTATTGTGTTCGTTTAGATTGACAAGTTGGGGAATTTGTTGTCGGAAAGTTTTTGGTAATCTTTAATACTATGTTTTTGATCAAAGATACGATATTATTGAGAATAAGAAACCATGATAAGAGGATAGCAGAATAAAAGAGAGTGACCTCTGAAAAGGTCTTGCCGGGTCTACCAACCTGGAATCAAGGAAAGAATGGGCCACCAAATACATCAAATACTTGAAAGAAAGCTATGTAGCACCATCCTCTAACAAGACATCTACAACTAAATCTGGAGGTTCCTCAAACCAAATCACCTCAACTACTAATATTATGCAATATGCATGCTAATAACTTAACTAACAATATATGTTTCAACTTTCAAGCACGGAGTATTGCGCTGTATATTTTGTGTGGAACAATAACATGCTAAAATTTACAAGAAATATTATGATGTAGATGTAACATAATGCATGAATGGGTAATGTTAGGGAGACTAAATTTGCAAACTAAATGATGTGTCACCAATAAGAATAAGCACATTTATCAACGTGAAGAATGCCTTCTTGCAAAAATGTGGAATTGATTATACAGTTGCCCATGTGGCCAAGATCAATACAGTCTGTGTTTTGTTGTCCTTGGCTGCAAATCTTAATTGACCATTACAGCAGTCTGATGTGAAGAATGCCTTATTGCATGGGGATTTGACAAAAGAGATTTACATGGAACTCCCACCAGGGAGTAACGTTCCAGATATGCATAGACAAAAGGTGTGCAGGCTTCGAAAATCATTGTATGGGTTAAAGCAATCCCCAATAGCGTGGTTCGGTAGATTTACCAAGTCTATAAGAGTATTTGGATATAAGCAAAGTAACTGTGATCACATGCTGTTCTTGAAAGGTCGGAATGGAAAGCTTATAGCACTCATTGTATATGTGGATGACATGGTAGTTACCGATAATGATCTGGATGAGCGTGCAGCCTTGGAGAAATATTTAAGTACAGAATTCGAGATGAACGATCTTGGGTCTCTGAAATATTTTCTCGGGATTGAGGTTTCAAGGAGCAAGTCAGGAATCCTTCTATCACAGAGAAAGTATAAGCTGAGCATTGATTTAAACCAAGTATTGGTAGATAAAGGTAAGGTATAATATACGGCCTTAATCTTAACCAACTAGGGAAGAATAATTACAAGAGATTACAAAGAGATTTCTCCTAGATTACACGGGATCCATCCTAAACTAGGAAATCCTAAATTATAGGAAATTATACAAGTCAACACTCCCCCTCAAGTTGGTGCATATATGTTACACATGCCCAACTTGTCTAGAAACTTAGAGAACTTTTCATTAGAAACTGCTTTGGTGAGAATGTCAGCTATTTGATCTTCCGTTTTGATTGGAGGCACTTCAATTATTTTACCTTCTCGCTTTTGTTTAATAAAGAACCTGTCAACCTCCACATGTTTAGTTATATCATGTTGCACCGGATTATGAGCAATATGGCGAGCAGCCTTATTATCACAAAACAACTTCATCGGTTGACTATGTTTAACACCCAAATCCTGTAGTAGTAGTTTAAGCCATAAAATCTCACAAATACCAAGGGCCGTACTTCTGTATTCCGCTTCTGCACTCGACCTTGCTATTACTCCCTGCTTTTTGCTTCTCCAAGTAACCAAATTTCCACCAACAAAGGTGAAGTAACCTGATGTTTGAGCGCATATCATCACTCGAACCGGCCCAGTCAGCATCCGTATAACCTTCAATACTAAAATGACCATTCTTCTTAAATAAAATCCTTTTTACTACTAGTCTTGCCTTGAAGCAATCCACCGTCCCATCAGCTTTGTACTTCACCATATAAACACATTTGCATCCCATAGGTTTCTTGCCAGCTGGCAAGTCTGTGATCTCCCAAGTAGCATTCTTCTTCAAAGACTTCAACTCTTCATTCATTGCTGCTTTCCAGCGTGAATCAGCTAAAGCCTCACGCACACTGTTAGGAATAGATACAGTAGATAATTGATGCACAAATGACTTATTTGATTCTGACAGGTGATTGGTAGACACATAATTACTTAACGGGTATAACACATTAGACTCAAGGTTGGGCTTACTCACCGGATACCTAGTTTTGCATTTAGGGTTAACTTCATAAGTAAGTTTAAGAATACCTCAGTTGACGCGATCAGGGAGACGACATGGTGGTGGTGCATCTAGGATCGAAGACGATTGATTTTGGTTATTGGGACTCAAGATCGACTGTGAGGTAGCTGGCGACACATAACTGTCCGGTGGTGAGGAAACTGGCAGTGAGCTATCAGGCAGTGAGTTATCTGGCTATGTCGAGTTGTCCCTTTCAAAATTTTCAACATTGTTTCCATGTGAATGATCACCATTTGTCTCCAAGACATTACCACTTAGTTCCAATTTATTCACATCATTGTTTTGGTGTGAATGGTCACCACTTATTTCCAAGACATCACCACTTAAATCCAAATCATTCACACTATCTATATCTGGAATAGTATAATCAAAAATTTGAACTTCTATCTAATTCTCTCCCTGAAGTGAAGACTCAGGATTGGCAAAATACATACCATTCTCATGAAACACAACATCCACAATGACAAACAATTTTTTTGTCGGAGGGTAATAACAACGATACCCCTTTTGATTTGAGGCATACCCTACAAACACACACCGTAAGGCTCGAGGTTCAAGCTTAATTCTCTGCTGTTTATGAAGATGAAGAATGCCACACAGCCAAACATGTGAGGTGGAAGATTAGGAACTGTATGAGCATCAACATATGAAGAGAGAGTTTGGAGCGGTATCTGAAAGTCGACTGATCGGGATGGAACACGATTCATGAGATACGCAGCTGAGGTGAGAGCTTCTCCCCAAAAGGATAATGGGAGACGCGCCTCGAGCAAAGAAGCACGAACAACTCTAAAAGCGGACAATTCTTACATTCTGCAATATCATTTTGTTGTGGAGTATATGGACATGTAGTTTGATGAACAATACCATGATGATCAAGAAAGGCACGAAGTTCAGAGTTTACATATTCGCCGCCATTGTCACTCATGAGAACGTGTATTTGTGACTTATATTGTACTTGTACCATTTTGTAAAACTACTGAAATAAAGAAGTAACTTCACTTTTGGACTTCATTAAACAAACCCAAGTCATACGTGTGCAGTCATCAATAAAAGTAACAAACCAATGAGCAATACCAAGTGTAGCAGCTTTAGATGGTCCCCAACCATCAGAATGAATTATCATAAACGGGATTGAACTTTTATTCAAACTAGGCGGAAACGAAGTACGATGACTTTTAGCCATTTCACAAACACCACATTTAAAGTTAGAAATATTATGCTTTTCAAATAGGCTAGGAAACAACATCAGCAGATAGCCGAACGAAGCATGTCTAAGTCAACGATGCCACAACCAAATCTCTAAAGCTTTATTCCTATCCTTCTTATTTGCTTCCACTGCAAGAGCTTGAGTCAACATTCGGGAACTGTTCGATGTCAACTCCAAGTAGTAGAGCTTCCCCTTCCTAATACCATAACCAATCGTCTTGTGAGTCCGAATGTCCTTAAAAACACAAAAAGAAGGCCAAAAAATCACAAAACAATGTAGGGTGACAGTTATTTGAGCAACAAATAATAAATTGTAGTCAAGAGAATGAACAACGAGTACAGAATCAAGATTCAGGGTATCAGAAAGTGAGACATCGCCTTCTCCAATAATAGGGGCAACATTACCATTGGCAACACTCACGATAGTTTTGGGTGATAGTTTTAGGGTTTGTACCTGTCTAGAATCACAAGTCATATGTTCAGTAGCACCAGAATCAATTATCCATATTCGTAGCAGATGCAGAAACCTTTAAAGCCTTACCATCATTACATATATCATTAAGAAAGAACGACGCTTTCTTGGCTATATGTTCAGAATCTACCTTCACTTTAGCGATGAAGGTACAACAAGAAAAAAACTGAAGAACAATTGGACCGATCACGATTGATCCCAGTAGAAGTGTTTCAAGGTTTACCGTCATCACTGGCCATGGTACTCAAGGCTGATGCCTTGTCATTTATACGATCGAATTCATTTTTAGATTTGGCAACAGACGCATATGCTCCAACTTCTATAGTGGTGGGCTCGGTTATGTCAAGGTAACACTTCATGGGCAAATAAAAAAAAATATGTTGACAATTCTGGGCAGCAAGTCTGAGCAGCAACAACACAGAAAGTTGCTCGCTACTTGAGAATCAGGACACTGTAGCAACAACACAAAGGTTGCTCGCTGATCACAAATGTGGCTGAGAGGCGATGGTGTTGATCAAGAGAACGCAGGCACAAAGATCAAGGGAACACAGGGCTGCATAGAATTTTAGGCTACGGGAATGTCTACACAGGTTCCGGCACAGCAACGATGGAATAATCGCTCGCTATGATTTGAGGACAACAACGACAATTCGTCGCTCGCTGTGGTTTTCTTCCGAGGGACAACAACGGTACGAAGCACCGTTCGCTGATCAAATGTCGTGTTACTGTCATGCACGGCGTTGTGTTCAGACAGCACACTGATTACACAGCACGGCTAGGTTTCTTCTTAATTTTTTTTTTTTCTGACCTGCCTCTGGTGCCAAGAAGATAATGCTTTGAAGTTATTTTCATTCATCTCAAGGTGAGGTATAATATACGACCTTAATCCTAACCAAATAGGGAAGAATAATTACAGGAGATTACAAAGAGATTTCTCCCAGATTACACGGGATCCATCCTAAACTAGGAAATCCTAAATTATAGGAAACTATACAAGTCGACAGTAAGTAATAAACCAATCATCAACTTCCACGTCCTTTAGTTTTCAAAATTTTGTCTACAAATTTAGTCTCCCTAGCATTACTCTGCATGAATACGTAGTTTGATTAAGTAGCGCATTTGAATCATCAACCAAGAGAGAAAACAACCAATTACAGGCCCTTCCTCAAGTTGGCAACACTATGAGTTACTCTATTGTACTTTTTTATTCTAAATAATTAAACGCATGATATTATTGCCCAGTATTGTCTAAAGATTAGTTGTGCTGATATGGCAAAACAGTCAATAAGGTTGCTAGCTAGCTGATGTGGTAGTTAGTTAGAATTGTTGCAGCTATTAGTTAGAGTTGTTGGTGCTAATAGCTTAGAGCGCAAAGCAGCTATTGAGTTATATATAAATGTGTAAATTGTCATTGTAATTCACTTGGTGAAATATACTGAAATTTATAGCTCTCTTTCTCTCTCTACAACTGCATTCCTTTCTTTCATTTTTCTGCAATTCATTAGCTCTTATAGTACTGTTATCATCAGACATAACATTAATGAAAACGACACACATTTCTTACCATCATTCTTGTAAGTAAAAATGCTCTCACTTTTCAAGCCTTACAATAATCATTCTAGGATCTAAGTTGGAGTTCATTTATATACAATTTCGCAAACTATTACAATACCTTATTTTGTATTTTATTTAAGGATAAAAAAAACATTATAATCGGATCCTCTACAAATCATATTACGATACAAATCAAATAATAGAAACTATTTTCGGGAGAAAATTACAAAACCAAATACAAGATTGATTGTAATCAAGAACATTCAAGTGCTAACTCAATTAACACAACGCTAGCCACTCTTCTACACTTGCTTCACTGTGTTTCGCATAATCTGAAGGAATCATTATTTTAGTTTATCATTGAAAGATCAACTTTGCAAAAAATCACTATAATCAGTAAATGTTTATGACACACCTCGACCCAAAAGTGGGACGTGCTGGCCGTCACGTGAGAGTGACGTAACTATGTGCACAGTGCGGAAGCAATAAAGAATAGAATTTACGAATCAATTAAAACCGAAACACTAGTAACACTAGTGTAAAAGAAGTGTGAATTCCACTAATACATAGCATAAAAGTCTATGTGCAGTCAAGCAGAAGTACTAAATAGAAATAACACCCGAAGGTGGTCCTACATAAGTGAATTCTGTCAGAACGTCTGATGAGCTCCTTGTATGCCACCAACGAACACTACCTAATACCTGGAAGGGCGAAAAACAAAGTTGAGTAGGTCAGAAACAAATCTTTTCAAAACCTTTCTTTTCCCAAAAGTTATAACCCCTCGCCGTAAAACCTGTATAATTTCCTAGAAATAAAGTATATACTCATATATATAATTCTCAAAATCCTGCTGGAAAATATGTATGTATAAATGTATGTATGCCATGCCAAAGTATCATAACTGAATGCCAAAGCATAACTCTGTGAATGTGATTGAATACTACATCTCAGCCCTCAGCTGTATATAGCTCATAACAATCTCATCATATCATATAGCTCATAATCATCTCAAACATATCATATATACCTTGCACACACATCAATACCACCTCTAGTGGTATGCACAACATCACTGAATTCAAACTAATATGCTCTAGTGCTACAATCACGTGAAGACTAAGCGATAAATCGCGGGTCACCTACGAGTTGAACCCACCTATAGTGGTCTATTCGACAGGACTGAGCACCTAACTTGGATCCAAGGCGAGCATGCGGTACGGGACTTGAACATCATGTGAAAGACTGAGCCCCTACTCTAGGCGGGAGCACTAATATCAGTGTGCAGGTTTATGAGCTCTAATCATATCACATCACATCACATCACATCACATCATTCGTTCTCATAAACTAGTATATAAAGTTACCTGCCACTTACCTATGCGTCCTCATCACCAACATTAATATAAGCAATCAATAATGCATAAAAAAAAAAATTAGATACTTTGCATGGCATTTCATATCACATTTCACTTAAACTGATTTTCTGGGAAAAATCTCATTTATATAGGTATATACGGAAAACAAGAGCCCACTCACTGATAAGTAGACGGGTTGTAACCCCCATGCCTAGCCTGGCTACGCTCGTCCTCCGGATAAGTCTCGCCTATACGAGAAGTAACTGAAATAAAGTTAATTAACGCACATAATCGAAACCTTAGAAATAACTTCTCATACATTGCTCAAATTGGGTATATGAATATACCACTGTGATCTACACAATCTCAGGAACATCCCCATATTTTTAGAAAAAAATTTCGACCACCCATGCGCCGGCCACGCGCTGCCACGTGCCTGGCACATGTAACGGAACAGTAACAGCATTAGGAATATTCCGTGAAATATTCCATTAAAACGTAACAGAAACCGTTAGAGATACCTGACGACGTCAGAATATTTCGTCAGACTTGACGGAATATTCGCTCTTCTTCTCCGACGAACCTCGTCGGTTGTCGCCGTCAACGCCGCCGTCTGAAACTCCGATTCTCGCCAGTTTCTGATTTGAGCCCCAACTCGCCGGGGATTCATCGGAAAAAGCACTCCGAGCTTCGTAAGGACCTCCTTAAGCTTCCTATGAACTTAGAATTCCCTGAAAAACAACATTTTACGTTTACATGAACAGTGCACAAATCGGAGGTTACGGTTTAGTGATGAATCGAAGGTTTCCAGTTCTAAAACTTGCACTAATGGCTTCCTAGTATCACAAGGAACATGAAATTGCTTACCTTAGCCTCGATCTGCAAGGTTAACAAGGGTTTTGGGCGCCGTCCATGCGAAACCGAGAGGGAGAGAGAGAAGGTCTGAGAGATAGAGAGAGAATGCGGGAGTGCGAGAGAGAAATGGTGTGAATGTGTGTGTGTGTGTGTGTGTGGTCCAAATACCACCAACCAAACTCCCAAACTTAGATACACACATATACCTTAATTAATTCCTTGGGGTATTTTCATCATTTCACATCCGTCGTACAAAATCTCCTGGATAGGCTGTTACAATCTACCCACCTTATAAAAATTTCGTCCTCGAAATTTATACAACCAAAATCATCCACTAGTACTCATAAAACAACCTTGGGTACATCTCCCTCATCCGATCCTCTGGCTCCCATGTTGTTTCTTCCACTAAATGGTTCCTCCACAAGATTTTAACCAATTGCACTGTCTTATTCCTCAGAACCTTTTCCTTCCAATCAAGTATTGTCACCGGCTCCTCATCATAAGTCAAATCTGAACTGATCTCTAAAGGTTGATGAGGTATCACATGCGAAGGATCTGCCACATAGTGACGAAGCATCGAAACATAAAACACATTATGTACCTTAGACAACTCTGACGGCAACTCAAGTCTGTAAGCAACTTCACCAACTCGCTCGGTGATCTGATAAGGTTCGATGAACCTAGGACTTAGCTTGCCTTTCTTCCCGAATCGTACTACACCTCGCCATGGCGATAGCTTCAGAAATACCCAATTATCAACCTTGTACACTCGATCAGTGGCATGTCTATTTGCTAAACTCTTTTGGCGATCTTGGGCCACTTTCATATTAGACTTAATAACCTGAATGTTCTGAGTAGTTTCCTCCACTAACTCAGGGCCCACTAAAACTTGTTCCCCAACCTCTGACCAATATAAAGGTGTACGACAAGGCTTGCCATATAGTGCCTCGAATGGCGCCATACCAATACTCAAGTGAAAGCCGTTGTTGTAAGCGAATTCCATCAAATCCAACCGCTTATGCCAAGTGTCGCCAAACTGCAACACCGAAGATCTTAGCATATCCTCCAAAGTCTGAATCGTCCTCTTAGATTGTCCGTCTGTCTGAGGATGATATGCCGTGTTGTACAGTAATCTCGAACCCAAAGCTTCCTGGAATGTTATCCAAAACTTAGAAGTAAATCTTGGATCTCGATCTGAAATAATACTCACAGGAACTCCATGATACTTCACAATCTTCGTGATGAACAACTCGGCTAACTTGTTCAAATAATACTTTTCCCTCACAGGAATGAAATGCGCTGACTTAGTAAGCCGATCAACAACCACCCAGATTCTATCATAGCCGTTTTGTGTACGAGGTAGCTTGTACACAAAATCCATAATAATATTTTCCCATTTCCACTGTGGAACGGGAAGTGGATGTGACAAACCAAACAGCTTCTTTCTTTCGGCTTTAACCTGCTGGCACACGATACACCTACTTACATACTCTACAATTTCCCTTTTCATACGTGGCTAATAATAAAATGGCCTGATGGTATGATACATTTTAGTTCCCCCTGGATGCATTGTATAAGCTGAAATATGTGCCTCATCAAGAATTGCCTTCTTTAATTCCTCATTATTTGGCACGTACATCCTATTCTCTTGCATAAGTATGTCATCCGTCTCGCTAACTCTGAGATCTTTCTTTTTCCCTTAATTCCTCAAATGAATTAGCTATTGAATCCCTTCATTATTCATCTGAGTCTCGAGTATACGATCAATCAGAATAGGCCTAACTTGGAAACTAGCAAGTAAGGCTCTTTCTTGTTCTGCCACAGCTTATTCTTGTTCTTCCAATTCCAATTTCACTCCAGTAGACCTCAAATCTACAAGAAAATGAACACGAGAAGCATACAAAGCATTAACCCGACCTTAAGATTTCCTACTCAAAGTATCAGCCACTACATTAGCACGTCCAGGGTGATACTCAATCGTGCAATCGTAGTCACTTAGCAACTCAATCCATCTCCGCTGACGAAGGTTCAAATCCTTCTGTGTGAACAGATACTGAAGACTCTTGTGATCTGAGAAAATCCTACATTTTTCACCATAGAGATAGTGTCTCCAAATCTTCAAAGCGAAAATAATGGCTGTCAACTCTAAGTCATGTGTAGGGTAATTCATCTCGTGAGGCTTTAACTGACGCGAAGCATAAGCAATTACCCTACCATGCTGCATCAACACGCATCCCAAGCCATTCAAATAAGCATCGCTGTAAACCTCAAAATTACCACTATCATCAGGAAGAGTCAAAACAGGTGCATGAGTGAGATAATACTTCAACTGCTGGAAACTTTGTTCACAATTATCATCCCACTGGAATTTAACTTCCTTCCTGGTCAACCTCGTTAGTGGTAAAGCCATAACTGAGAAATCCTTAACAAATCGTCGATAATAACCCGCTAAACCAAGGAAACTCCGTACCTCGGTGACGGTTTGCAGCTACTCCCAATTCTCCACAGCGGCTATCTTCTAAGGGTCTACCTGAATACCCTGAGCTGAAACCACATGCCCCAAGAAAGCAACTTGATCTAACCAAAATTGGCACTTACTGAACTTAGCATACAATCGATGTTCCATTAGCTTCTTCAACACCAAAGTAAGATGTCGAACATGATTTGCTTTTGACTTAGAATACACCAGAATGTCATCAATAAAAACAATGACAAATCTATCCAAATAGTGCTAAAACACATTATTCATCAAACCCATGAAAGCTACTGGTGCATTCGTCAATCCAAATGGCATCACCAGAAACTCATAATGACCATAACGAGTCCTGAAAGCAGTTTTAGGAACATCATCGCTTCTGATCTTCAACTGATAATAACCAGACCTTAGATCAATCTTAGAAAATACGCAGGCAGAGTTGATCAAAAAGATCGTCAATACGAGGCAAAGGATAACGTTTTTTAATCGTCATCCAATTCAATTACCTATAGTCAATGCAAAGTCTCAAAGTACCATCTTTCTTCCTTACAAACAAAACTGGAGCTCCCCAAGGTGAAGTACTAGGTTGAATGAAACCTTTATCAACCAATTCCTATAACTGAATCTTCAATTCTCTTAACTCGGCAGGAGCCATACGATAAGGAGTTAAAGAAATAGGATCCGTACCTGGTAGCAAATCAATAGCGAACTCCATATCTCTTTCTGGCGGCAATCCAGGTAAATCATCAGGGAAAACATCAGAAAAATGTCTAACCACCTTGACATTCTCCACACTAACTGGAGCATTATCATTTAGTACCACGTGAGCCAAGTACCCTTGACAACCTTTCTTTAGTAACTTTTTGGCTCTCACAGCTGAAATGATTCCATGCCTCAATCCACTTGGTTCACCAAAGAATGTGACCTCAGGTAATCCAGGACGATGAAAGGTCACTGATTTCCCGTAACAGTCAATCTTAGCATGATTGCAATGCAACCAATCTGTGCCTAAAATAACGTGAAAATCCACAATGTCTAGCGGAGTAAGGTTAGCCGGCATAATCACATTCTCCACTAATATGGGACAACCTGGATACACATAATCTACATAACACTTTTCCCCTCTAGGCATAGCAAACTCTAACTCATACCCAAGAGGTGAAGATTGAGGTTATGTCAATTGAGCAAACGTATGAGAAATTACCGAATGAGTAGCACCACAATCAATCAACACTTTAGCATAATGACCAAGAATATTTAACGTACCCATGATCAAATCCGAATTGTTTTAAGCATCCTGCAGTGAAAGGTTGTTGATACATCCCTGGTTCTGCTGTCTTCCTCTACCTCTGTTGGCATGAACTCCTCGCCCCTGAGGATTATGCCTTTGTCCTGACTGACTATACTATCTTGAAGACCCAACTCCACTGATAGTAGCATCAACCTGCTGAGACTGTCCTCCAGAATGCCACTGGGATCCACCAGCTGAATGCTGCTGGTGAGGCATATATCCTCCAGAGTACTGTTGTGGAGGCATGTATCCTCCTGAATACTGCCTATAACTGCCCTGCTGATAGGGATCCTGGGGATACTAGTATTGTCCTGAAGAATAGGGAACGGAATCCCCCTGATAGTGGTATGCACCACCACGACCTGTCTGGGTATAACCACCATGTCCTGAGAACTGCTGAGCTGGAACTGGCGGTGGTAAAGGAGGCTACTGAGGTTTCTGCTGGCCTTGAGGACAAAACTTAGCTTGATGTCCCTCCTGACCACAAGTAAAACAACCACTGCTACCTCTTCAACATTCCCCTAAATGTCGATTACCACACCTACGGCACCATGGTGCATTTCCTCTACCAAAATTCCCCTGCATCTGGGATCTGGAATCTCTAAAGAACCTACCACCTCCTCTCTGACTTGTGGAACTAAAACCTTCACTGGAACTAGCCGCTACACTTAAAACTCTGAGTCTGGCGAGGCCTTTGCAAGAAATGACCTTTACCCTTATCCTTATTCTGATTCCCATTTTTCTCTTCCTCTTCGCTGTCACTGGGCAAATTCTCAGAATCCTCAATCTGAAGTAAAGCTTCATAAAACTCATGATAAGTAGTACAGGGAATCACAGTCGCAATGGTACGTCATTTCTTCTTAGTGCCCAATTTAAAACGATGTAGCATCTCAACCGAATTAGCAACAACTTCCGGATGATAACGAGATAGATCAGTAAATTTCCTGTAGTACTCGTTAGCTGACAGCTTCTTCTGCCTCAAACTAGTGAACTCATGTTTCTTACGATCAATGTATGCATGAGGAATGAATCTCTTATAGAACTGTCCCCACCATGAAGTTGGTTCCTTACCCAAAAACCATGAAGTCGTCTCGACCCATCCGTCCATAGATAAACTTCCCTGACTCTGCATCAGCCTGAAAGTGTTCTCAATATGCTTCAACCATTTCTCTGAACCCTCGGGACCTTCATTTCCCACAAAAGTGATTATTTTCAAATTATGAACGGACTCCAGAGGGGTTCGCTGAGACGGGCGAATAACTGACTGAAAAACATTCGTTATAGCTTCCCCTAACTGAGCTATGTCAGGGAAACTAGGTTCGGCTGAACGACGTGGCTCTCTACGAGGCGGCATAGTTCTGACAGAAACACCAAGATAATTAGAATATTCACAAGATATGCAGGACTGCCAAACCTATGCTCTGATACCAATCGGACACACCCCAACCCAAAAGTGGGGCGTGCTGGCCGTCACGTGAGAGTGACGTAACCATGTGCACAATGCGGAAGCAATAAAGAATAGAATTTACGAATCAATTAAAACCGAAACATTAGCAACACTAGTGTAAAAGAAGTGTGAATTCCACTAATACAAAGCATAAAAGTCTACGTGCAGTCAAGCAGAAGTACTAAATAGAAATAACACCCGAAGGTGGTCCTACATAAGTGAATTCTGTCAAAACGTCCGATAAGCTCCTCGTATGCCATCAACGAACACTACCTAATACCTGGAGAGGCAAAAAACAAAGTTGAGTGGGTCAGAAACAAATCTTTTCAAAACCTTTCTTTTCTCAAAAGTTATAACCCCTCGCCGTAAAACCTATATAATTTCCCAGAAATAAAGTATATACTCATATATACTAGATATCATCTCAGCCCTCCGCTGTATATAGCTCATAACAACCTCATCATATCATATAGCTCATAATCATCTCAAACATATCATATATACCCTGTACACACATCAATACCACCTCTAGTGGTCTACACAACATCACTGAATATAAACTAATATGCTCTAGTGCTACAATCACGTGAAGACTGAGCGATAAATCGCGGGTCACCTACGAGTCAAACCCACCTATAGTGGTCTATTTGACAAGACTGAGCACCTAACTTGGATCCAAGGCGAGCATGCGGTGCGGGAGGTGAACATCACGTGAAAAACTGAGCCCCTACTCTGGGCGGGAGCACTAATATCAGTGTGCAGGTTTATGAGCTCTAATCATATCATATCATATCATATCACATCACATCATTCGTTCCCATCAATTAGTATATAAACTTACCTGCCACTTACCTGTGCGTCCTCAGCACCAACATTAATATAAGCAATCAATAACGCATAAAAAAATAAATAGATACTTTGCATGGCATTTCATATCACATTTCACTTAAACTGATTTTCTGGGAAAAATCTCATTTATATAGGTATATACAGAAAACAAGAGCCCACTTACTGATAAGTAGACGGGTCATAACCTATGTGCCTAGCCTGGCTACGCTCGTCCTCCGGATAGGTCTCACCTATATGAGAAGTAACTGAAATAACGTTAATTAACGCACATAATCGAAACCTTAGAAATAACTTCTCATACATTGCTCAAATTGGGTATATGAATATACCACCGTGATCTACACAATCTCAGGAACTACCCCGTATTTTTAGAAAAAAATTTTGACCACCCACGCGCGGCCCAAGGCATGGCTAGAAGCGCTGGCCACGTGCCTGGCACGTGTAACGGAACAGTAACAGTGTTAGGAATATTCTGTTAAAACGTAACAGAAACCGTTAAAGATACCTGACGGTGTCATAATATTCCGTCAGACTTGACGGAATATTCTCTCTTCTTCTCCGGCGAACCTTGCCGGTCGCCGCCGTCTGAAACTCCGATTCTCGCCAGTTTCTGACTCGACCCCCAACTCGCCGGGGATTCGCCGGAAAAAGCCTCGATAATTCCGGCCAAAAAGAAACTCTCCGATCTCGCGATTCCGACGTCCAAATTCTTCCAACGAAGCACTCCGAGCTTCGTAAAGACCTCCTTAAGCTTCCTATGAACTTAGAATTCCCTGAAAAACAACATTTTACGTGTGCATGAACAGTGCACAAATCGGAGGTTACTGTTTCGTGATGAATCGAAGGTTTCCAGTTCTCAAACTTGCACTAATGGCTTCCTAGTATCACAAGGAACATGAAATTGCTTACCTTAGCCTCGATCTGCAAGGTTAACAAGGGTTTTGGGAGCTATCTGTACGAAATCGAGAGGGGGAGAGAGAGAATGTCTGAGAGATAGAGAGAGAATGCAGGAGTGACAGAGAGAAAAGGTGTGAATGTGTGTGTGTGTGGTCCAAATACCACCAACCAAACTCCCAAACTTAGATACACACACATACCTTAATTAATGCCTAGGGGCATTTTCGTCATTTCACATCCGTCGTACGAAATCTCCGGGACGAGCTGTTACAATTTAGCCCTCTAATTTTGACTTGATAAATAGACGAACACAATATTGTCGATAAATATTGAAATGTTCAAAAATAATAATTAGACGACTAAACGATTTCAAATTTGAGTGAATTTTTACAAGTATGATCTAAAGAATGATGATCTAAAATGAATGGTTCAGATTTTGAATTTACTTTATAAAGTTTGCCTAAATAAGTGGTTAGTTAAGTTATTGAATGATTAGCAAAACCGTCATATAAATGTGATTAATCGTACTTGACATATTTTATGATCTAAGAATGATTATCTAAAATAAATGGTTAAGATCTTGAAATTACTTTATAAAGTGTGCCTAAATAAGTGGTTTTTTTTTTTTTTGGGTGAACAATAAGTGGTTAGTTAAGTTATTGAATGATTAGCGCTTGAGGTGCTAGATTAGCAAAACCGTCATATGAATGTGATTAATCGTATTTGAAATTCTATGTACGATTAATCACATTCATATGACGGTTAATTTTCTAAACTTACGTGATAAGTTTAGAATAATGAGTATCTAACATTAATCACATTCACGTGACCCATAAATTTTTTTCCAAATACACAATTATTTCTTCTCTTTTTTGCTCAATTTTCTTTTCTTTGTTTTTTCGGCAAAAGCAAAAGAAAAGAAAAAAAAAGTAATGAAAAAGACGTTAGTGGGGATTTTGCGATGTTAACGTTTACTGTGGCTCTTTGGGAAAAGAATGAATATTTTAAGGTGGACAGACGGCTTATGGGTTCCTGCAAACTTGTTCTTAAAAAGCCTCTGAGAAATTTTGTGACAAATGATTCCTGCAAATTTGGGTCTCCCCAAATGATCAATGGGAGTGTTGAATTGCCAGGGTCCTCCCAACCCAACCCAGAAAACCCAATTCATCATCTTCCTCCATTAATTCCCACATTTGAAGAAATTAATCAAGATTAATTTGTTGGGTCGGATTGAATGACTCAAAGCTTTGAAATTTCAAGTTATTGTCTATAAGGTAATTAAAGTCATCTTTTTCTTTCTTTCTTGCGAGTAGTTTATATCGTATAATATTACTGCAGCGATTATCTACTTCCCTCCCCAACTTTTTACTGATCTTTATCCACTTCTTGTGGTTATTTGAAGTGTAAGCTTTTCATGTTTTCATGCTTCTTCTTTGTTTTTTGATGTTTCTTCTGGTTTTTGTGGAGGCTTATACTTCACCATGCAAATCGTTTCCAAGTTTTGAAGGTTCCCAATCATCCAACTTTCTGATACTGTAGTTAACTTAGAATTTTAGAACAATTTCAAGTTATAATTTGTTTGGATTTTGCTTGTTACCTCATGTGTTTTCAACTTCTGAATTTTCAGGCCATTTTCTAGTCAAGTTTGTCTGTTTAGCGTACCACAGTTATGTTTTTTATTAAAAGTTTGTAACCGATTCTATCTGCGCATACCTATGGGCCATATTTATTGGTCTTATTCATGGAGCTGTGAATTTGCAGCAGAGTGGTTATGAAATCTCTTTGTTTACTTGTTTCGTTTGTTTCGTTTGTTGATAGAGTATGAGCTATTCATCAACTCAATTTGCCACCTCAAGACAAATGGGGATATACGAACCATTCCGCCAAATTGGTGTGTGGAAAGAAACCTTCAGAGGTGATCACACCTCTACCACAGCTGCTTCCACAATTCTAGAAGAGGATTCTGGTATCGAAAACAAGGTGAAACCGAAAAATGAATCTTTTGTTCCCTTTTTCTTCAATGTTAGATTCACTTTATTTGTTCTGACTGATGAACTTCAATTAATTTTCTGATTTTGCTTCCTCTAGATTGGATTTGTTTCTCATGAATCCATGCAGCCTTCCGGAAACGGAAATGATCACGAACCGAGCAGACCTGCTGATAAGGTGATATAGCTTTGCTCTCCCTACTGTCTGTCTGTCTTTCTTTCCAAGCAAGGCAACATATTTGTGTCATGTTTTTGTTATTTATTCATTTATCTCATCAATTATAAAGAAGATCATACTATCATCGATGCAATTTTTGTTTTTTGTATTCATTTTCGTGTAAATTGATTCTGAAGTGCACATATACACAGGTGCAGAGACGGTTAGAACAAAATCGTGAAGCTGCACGAAAGAGTCGTATGCGAAAAAAGGTGAGTAGGAATCACATGTCTTGATTTATTGGTCTATTTCATTACTACAACTTGTGAAGTTATTTGAATGATTTCTTGTACCACCACAGGCTTATGTTCAACAACTCGAAACAAGCCGCTTAAAATTGGCACAGCTGGAGCTGGAACTTGGCAGAGCTAGAAAACAGGTGAGTTAAAAGAGGAAACTTTTTTCATCTTTGTTCATGTTACCCGATGCATTTCCTTGTTAATCAGAATCGAATTAGTATCATTGGATGAACCCGTAACTGCCTGATTTGCAGGGTGCCTATGCAAGCAGTTCATTAGGTACTAGCCATATGGGATACAATGGAGCTTTGAATTCAGGTTTGTGATTCTGAACTCCCTACCTGATCACAATTTTTTTATTTTTTTTGAGAATTTTAAAGTGATTCTCGTATATTATTGTGATTATAGTTCCATTCTGTAATTCCATCTGCAAATCTTTGCAGGGATCACTACATTTGAGATGGAATATGGACATTGGGTTGAAGAACAACACAGACAAATTGTTGAACTCAGAAATGCACTGAATGATCATGTAACAGACATAGAACTTCGAAAACTCGTAGACAGTGGCTTGAACCACTATGCCATTCTTTTCCGAATGAAGGCAGATGCTGCAAGGATTGATATCTTTTACTTACTGTCTGGCATATGGAGAACATCAGTCGAACGCCATTTTCATTGGATTGGTGGATTTCGCCCGTCGGAGTTGCTAAATGTAACGCTTAACTTAGTTCACATTATTTCTGATGAGTTATAGTACAGTTTTTTTTATTGTGTAACATGGTGCATATTGTTTCGCTTTTTCAGATTGTGTTGCCACAGCTTCAACCATTGACTGATCAACAACTTCTGGACTTCTATAACCTGCAGCAATCGTCACAGCAAGCGGAGGATGCGCTATCACAGGGAATGGACAAACTGCAGCAGACTCTGGCATTGAGCATAGCAGCTGATCAAATGAGTGGAGAAAGTTTTGGGTGTCAGATGGCTTCTGCACTAGAGAAGCTTGAAGCACTAGAGAGCTTCGTGAGCCAGGTGATGCATCAGATTCCAATAATGGTTTTTGCATTTAGTCTCATAAGTGTAGGGGATTTAATGAAATTGCATATTCAACACTAATTATATTTAGATTATGGGTAATATGTACAAATATAATGGTTACTAACTGCATAAGCCGTATATAAACTCACGTTTAGAGCCCCTTGAGTCTCTGTTTAGTGTCCCACTGTCCCTTCAGTTCTATTTTTTATTAAAAGTTTGTAACCGAACCGTTTTCCCTTAAAAATGCCTCAACACAATTTGACTTAGATTCTGCTTTATAAGTTCATGAACTTACTGAAGAATTCAAACTTCAATGGGGTGAGAAATTGTTAATAAGCATAAAGCATGAAATACCCTTGTTGATTAGTTTGCTGAAGTAGAAAGTATGTTTCTCTTGTCCATGGCAGGCAGATCACCTTCGGCAGCAAACGCTGCAGCAAATGTCTCGAATCCTCACAACACACCAAGCAGCGGAAGGCTTGCTTGCACTGGGGGAGTACTTTCACCGGTTACGTGCCCTCAGTTCTCTATGGACTGCTCGTCCCGGCAAACCAACATAATTAGGTCTCTATGGACAGCTCGTCCCTGCGAACCAACATAGTCAGCTGCAACGTATTCTCCGTAGTTATATGTATTCTTTGTTCCATTATTATGAACTTATATCTCCCTATTTCAGAAGGTGTAACCGTGTAAATGTGAAGAAGCTTAGTGCATGAGTGTTACCTATTCATATATAGGTTTTCAAGTTAGGTCTCCAATGAATGTAGCATATACTAAGTTTCTCTAAGGGTAGCATATACTAAGTTTGTCGAGTTATTAGATAGTGGCCACAATTGATATATATATTCCTGTTTATGGCCTGATGATTCTGAACAATATATCCACATAAGTCATGCATGGAGGACCCGTTGCATCCAACAATTTTCTCTTTCGCATGGAAAGGGTAAAATAAACACTTAAAAAATATGTTGGAATTCCGAGAATGCCAGGTTAAGAGTTGTTGTATCATAGTTTGGTCTCACTACTTAACCTATGTACGAGGTGAGGAAGCCCTTGGTCTTTTTTTTTTTAAGAAAACTAATGAAAAGGGTTTGAAAACTTTGAGTTTTAACGATAAGGATATAAATAAAGGTAAAGTGAATAGTACCATGATTAACTTTTTAGTGTAAAAATGTGGTTTTTCATTAAAGTGAACAGTACCGGGAGCATTTCGTTAAAGTTCCCTTTTTTTTTGGGTCAAAGAGGAAGCCCTTGTTCTATAAAGGGATCCTCACCCTCATTTTAGGGATGGCCTCTCATAGCCTCTTTACTCTCTCAAAGGCAAGAAGCCTTTATGTCCATTGTAACATATATTTACATAGTGAAACCGGATCTACACCAATGTGGATGTAGCCCCAACTCAGGGTCAACCAAAGTATAGCTTGTGTATTCTTGTGTTTGTGTGATTTACGGTCAAATCTAAATTGGCTCAAAATTGATGCGAACTTTTTTGTTACAAAAGTTTGAGCACTAGTGATCTTTGTAGTTAACATGTTACTTTCGATTATCAGCATATCGTGAATCAGCTGAATCTTAACTACGAAGTGAATTTTTAATTTTCTCCTATACCTCAAAGTTATTAGAGTTCATTGTTTACAATCATCCATCAATATAAAATAAACACCTACCACTAAATATTATGCAGTTTATTATCACACAAATGTGCTGCTGAAAAATAAATATATGTTGTGTGCGATATCACGAAAATATTCTTATGAAATTCAGGTTTTGAAAAAGACCAAATATTTGTGTTATTTGTTTTGAGGTATTTGTGGCTTCATAAGGACCATGTTTTTTTTTGGGTCAAACATGTGAGAACCATGCTTTCAAACCACATACATAGTTACCAATTTTTAATCACAAATAGAGCTAAGGATCTAAACAGAGAATAAGTCATATATAAACCAAGATTTGGTGCCGTTTAATGTATCGGTCTAGTTCTAGTGTTGATTAAAAGTTTGTAACCGGAACAGGCTCTATTTGTTTACATTTGCCTTATAAAAATGCAGCATTTTAATATTAACTATAATTCTGCTATGTAACTTCTTGAACTTATTGAAGTGAAACTTAGATGAGGTGAGAAATTGTTAATAAGCATAAAGCAGGAAATACCTATTCCCATCTAGATTATCGTATTATCAACTACCACTGTGACAATGGACTCCTTGTTGCTTTGCTGAACTGTATACGTTGCTCTTGTCCAAGGCTGCAGGCATATCATCTCCGGTAGGAAACTTTGCAGAAAATGTCTCAGATCCTAAACGACGGGCACCAAGCAGCTCGAGGCTTGCTTGCACTGAGGGAGGACTTTCACCGGCTACGTGCCCTCGATTCTCTTTGGACCGTTCGCCCCCGTGAACCGACAGTCAGCTACCACCTAGTCTCCATTGATACATATATCACAGAAGGTGTAAATGTGAAGAAGTTTAGTGCTTGAGTGTCACCAATTCAAAACACACATATAGGCTTTCAAGTCAAATCTTCACTGTCCAATGCTTGTAGCATATACTAGTTTGATTGAAATGGGAGGGATATTAAGTTATTAACACTAAATAGATGTGTAAATTTGTCTGAAATATCAAGGTTTGTTGAGTTATATTTTAACCTCATTTCTTATAGGGATGTGCTATCCACATATCCCATTTTATTTCACACACCTCTTGATAATTTCTGTCTGTTGATCTTCTTCAATTCATCTGATCCGACGGCTGAAAATTAAAAAGATGTGTGAGAAGTAAAATAAGGGGTGTGGATATCACACCCCTTCTTATATTATTGGGAACTTTGCCTGATTATTTTGAAGATTAGATCCACAATTTTAAGTCCAGCTAAAAGTTCCGCATTTGAGCTCAAAAATTGAACTCTGAACATGAAATGCCATGCAAGATTAGGAGAAAAACTTAGTTGAAGTTGTTGTACGAAACGTTCTTTTGTGTGACGCGAAAAGAGATACATATACAATTCATGCATACAACTGCAATAGAAAAAAATTTCTTCGAGAGTAGACTTATGTATACATGAATGTGCATTCTTGGTCAATTGTTTAATAACAATTATCATGTCATTTAGTATTACAATATAGTTGTTGTGACAGCCCGTTCCGGAATAATTTATCGTTGATGTGAAAAGATGAAAATGCCCTTGGGCGTTTGATTGTGTTTGCATTTTGGGCTAAAGGTTCGGGCCAATTATTGTAGGTCCTAATGTTTTGGACCCAATAAGAACTTAGAAAATGGTTTGTGGTGATTGGTGACCCACGTGGACCACAAACACAGCAACACCTTTTCTTTTTTTTCTCTCTCCCGGTGCTCTCTCTCTCTCCTCCCTCTCGATTTTCTGTCTTTTTCTATACAAGTGTACGGACAGACCTTGAAACAACCATTTCAGTTGCAGATCGAAGGTTCAAAGGTTGTATTCAGGTTCCTTGTAACCTTACGAACCCATCTATACCCTTGGTTGGCCGTGGAACCATCAGAAAACCCGAGAACCAGAAACCCAAATTTGAGGTATTGTTCATGCACTTGTGAATGAGAAGGTTTCAGAGCATTTTATAGGAAGCTTTAGATCATCCTCACGAAGCTCGGAGAAGAAAAACCAAGTGAATTGGACGTCGGGAAGTTGAGATCGGCAAGTTTGAAGTTTGGCCGGAATATCGAGGAAATTTCCGACGAGATCCCGTGATTTTTGGAGCTTCAAAGTGGTAAGATCTTATTCTATTAGTCGAGGCCTTCATTTTGGTATAAATTTCATAAATTTTGGTTGAGAAATGGCTGAGATACAAAGATCTGAAATTTTTCCAATTTTCTGGCGAGTTGCAGACGGCGGTCGCCGGCGAGGTACATCGGAGAAGAAGGAAGAATATTCCGTCAGAGTTGACGAAATATTCCTAACGGCATCAGGTAACGCAGTTAACTTCTGTTAGTATATAACGGAATATTCTGTGGAATACTCCTAACGGCGGTTAGGGTTTCCGTCAGGGTTCCCTACGCGTGGCCGCGCGTGTGGCCGTGCACTTGCCGGTGCGTGGTGGCGCGTGGGTGGTCGGAAAATTATTTTAAAAATATGGGGATGATCCTGAGATTGTGTAGATCATGGTGGTATATTCATATACCCAATTTGAGCATTGTATGAGAAGTTATTACCTATTGTTAGTTATGTGCGTTAAATAACGTTTATTCGGTTATTACGCATATAGGTGAGGCATATCCAGAGGACGAGCGTCATCGTTTGAGGCTTGGGGGTTATGACTCTTCGACTTATCTGTGAGTGGGCTTTTGTTTTCCGTATATACCTATATAAATGAGATTTTCCCAGAAAATCAATTTAAGTGAAATGTGATATGATATGCCATGCAAAGTATATATCTATTTTATTCATGCATTAATAGCTGTATATAATGGTAATTGGTGCTATGGACGCACAGGTAAGTATCATGTGAGTATATATATCGATGATAGAGAATGATTAATATGAAATGATGTTTATGTTGAGATGTATTGACAGCTCATAAACCTGCACCCCAGTGTTAGTGCTCCCGCCCAGGGCCAGGGCTCAGTCCTTCACGTGATGTTCACCTCTCGCACCACACGCTCACCTTGGATCTAAGTTAGGTGCTCAGTCCTGTCTAATAGACCACTATAGGTGGGTTCGACTCGTAGGTGACCTGCGATTAGCGCTCAATCTTCACGTGATCGTAGCACTAGAACATAATTATTTACACCCAGTCTTGTCGGTGAGACCACGTAAGGTGGTTCTGACTCGTGTGCAGGATATATATATATATATGTGATGATGAGAGATGATGAGATTGATTATGAGCTATAGTTCAGCCGAGCTAATCACTCGGTGAACATGTTATTATCTGTGATGATTTTTCACCTGATATAGTTATGTGATTGGTGAGATATATTTGGCATGGCATATACCTTGCATATCACTACTTTTGACATGATTTTGAATTTATGAGTTGAGATGAGTATATATGTATATATGCTATTTTTCTGGGAAATTATACAGGTTTTACGGCGAGGGGTTAGAACCTTTGAAAAGAGAAAAGGTTTTGAAAAGATTTGTTTTTGCCCACTCACGCATTTTGTTTTTCGCCTCTCCAGGTTCTAGGTAGCAGTGCTTTGGTGGCCATGAGGGACCCAACGGTGTTCTGACGGAATTCACAAAAGTAGGATTCACCTTCGGGTGTTATATCTTAGTAATTGTCCTTGACTGCAACTAGAAGTTCTTATTGTTTTCTGAATGTGTATTTACATTTATCTTCTTAGCTTCCGCATTGTGCACATGGTTACGTCACTCTCACGTGACGGCCAACACGCCCTCATTAGGATGGGGTGTGTCAGTTGGTATCAGAGCCTAGGTTGCAGTCTTGTATATCTTGAGAATTTTCTAGTGTCTCATGTCAGAACTATACCACCTCGTAGAGAGCCACGTCGTTCATATGAGTCTAGTTTTCTGATATAGCATAATTAAAGAAAGCTATTGTTATTGTGATCCAGTGTATTATTCAAAGGACTTCTCTTGAGATTGTTTATAAGTTGAAGCTGAATCATTTTATGAGAAATGAAGAACCTGAGGGAGCAGAGTGATGGCTCAATCATGTTGAAAAGACCTTTCATGTGATGCAAGTTAAGGAAATCTTCTTTTTGAAAGGTGGGTCGAGACGATTACCTGGTTTCTGAGTATTAAATCTACATCTTGGTGGAGACAGTAGTCTTATACGATGTCACCGGAGGAAACAGCTGATTGAGAGTTATTTAAAGAATTGTTTAAGAAAAGGTTTATTCCTCCAGCATATATTGATGGTAAGAAACAAGAGTTTACAAATTTGAGACAAGGAAAAATGACAGCTAATGAGTATTACAGAAGGTTTACGGACTTGTTTCATTATCATCCGGATGTTGCTGCTATTCCGGCGGAAATGTTATGTCGTTTTAAGCTGGATACTAAAAAGAAGTGGCGTTTTGAGGCGACCACTATTTATAGTACTTCTTAGCAGGAGTTTTACGAGATTTTGCTGAGGATTGTAGAGAATATGCCCAGCGAGAGTAAAGAAGAAGAAGGAAAAGAATGTGAATAAGAGGAAAAATAACCAAGGTAAAGGTCAGTCATCTAAAGGACCTCGCAAAACTCAGAGCTTCAAAAGAAGTGAAGCTAGTTCTAGTTCTTCAAGCTAAGGTTTTAGTGCCACTGGTCAGAGGCGAGGTGGTAGATTTACTTAGATTCCAGATTCCAGAGGCAAGGAGATGCTGGTAGAGGAAATGTACCTTTGTGTCATAGGTGCAGTAATAGACACTTAGGAGAATGTAGACGGGAAACAGTGGATGCTTTACATGAGGATAAATGGGACATAGAGCTGCAAATTGTCCCTAGAATCAGTAGATGCCCAGCAGTCTTCTTGCCACCACTAGCGCCAATTCAGCAGGTTCCTGGATTTAGTAGTAATGGTCAGATAGGCCGTGGTAAGCAAGGGCAAGGTATTTAAACTAATAGAGGTCGTGGAGGACAACAACAAGCTCAGGGACGTGTTAACGTATCACCGCAAGATGCTCAGAATCATTCGGACTTGATTATGGGTACGCTAAACATTTTGGTCACTTTGCTAGAGTTATTGATTGTGATGCAGAAATTATATGTTCTTGACGATGTTGTAAAGAAAGTATTGAATGAGCACAATCCAGGCATATATATGTATTTCCCAATTAGGGGCAAAATGGTAATATTGCACCCTCGGGAATTGTTACTTACTTATCAAGACAACAGTGAGTTATCGGTATCGCGGGCTGCAGACCGTAATATTAATAACTTATCTGTTGGGATTCGTTAAGCAAGTAATCAGGGAGGTCATTATATGTTACTATCTTGTTTATTCAGAGTGTTCAGTGGTGGTAGAAGATGTAGTTATGGCAGTGAATTTTATTCCGTTAGATATGGTGGATTACGATGTTATTCTAGGCACAGATTGGTTGCAGTACAATCGCGCCAGATAGATTGCTACGAGAAATCAGTTACTTTCCATCGTCTTGGATTACCAGAGGTTACTTTTGTGGTTGAGCAAAGTGAAGTGAGGCATGCCGTTAATTCTGCTATGAGAGCAAAGAAATGGTTATCGAAAGGCTGCCAAGGATACTTAGCTCATGTGGTGTTGAATGATGTTGCTCTGAGTAGTGTGGAAAATGTAAAGGTGGTTAGACATTTTCCTGTTGTATGTCCGGACGAGTTACCCAGATTGCCGCCAGCAAAGATGTGGAGTTCACTATTGATTTATCTCCAGCTACAGATCTTATATTATAAAATGGCTCCTGCTGAGTTAAGGGAATTAAAATTTCAGTTGCAGGAATTGGTTGATAAAGGTTTGATTCAACCTAGTACGTCACCTTGGGGAGCCCAGTTTTGTTTGTGAGGAAGAAAGACGAGACCTTAAGGCTATGCATTGATTATAGGCAATTGAATCGGGTAACGATTGAGAACCGTTATCCATTGCCGCGCATTGATGATCATTTGATCAGCTTAGAGGTGCCTGTATGTTTTCAAAGATTGAATTGAGGTCTAGTTATTAACTGTTGAATATCATCAGGGGGGATGTTCCTAAGATAACTTTCAAGAACCGTTATGGTCATTACGAATTTTTGGTGATACCATTCGAATTGACGAATGCGCATGCTGCTTTCATGGGTTTGATGAATGAAGTATTCCAGGAATATCTCAACAAGGTTGTTATTGTTTTCATCGATGATATTCAGTGTACTCTAAGTTTAGAGCAGAGCATGCTAGACATCTTAAATTGGTGTTGCAAAGATTGAGGGAACATCGGTAGTATGCCAAGTTCAGTAAATACCAATGATGGATGAATTAAGTGGCATTTCTGGGACATGTGATATCTGCTCAAGGTATTCAAGTGGATCCTTAAAAGGTAGCAGTAGTGGAGAATTTGGAACAACCGCGAACCATGACTGAGGTTCGGAGTTTTCTTGGCTTAGCAGGCTACTATAGACGGTTTATTAAGGATTTTTCAATCATTGCTTTGCCATTGATGAGATTGACGAGGAAAGAGGTTAAGTTTGAGGGGGATGAAAATTGTAAGCAAAGTTTTCAGCAGCTGAAGTATTTTCTCACTCATGCACTTGTTTTAGCACTCCCAGATGATAGCCGTAATTATGTGGTCTATAGTGATACTTCTTTGAATGGTCTAGGATGTGTGTTGATGCAACATGGAAGGGTGATTGCCTATGCTTCACGGCAATTGAAACCTCATGAGATGAATGACTCTACTCATGATTTGGAATTAACGGCTATCATCTTTGCTTTGAAGATTTGGAAACATTATCTTTAAGGTGAGAAATGCAAGATTTTTACGAATCATAAGAGTCTCCAAAATTTGTTTATTCAGAGAGATTTTAATCTTAGGCAACGAAGGTGGATTAAGTTGCTTAGTGATTATGATTGCGCGACCAGGGTGATCGTGCAAACGTAGTGGCTGGTGCTTGAGTAGGAAATCCCAAGGTCGGATTAATGCTTTATATGCTTGCCATGTTCCTCTTCTTGCGGATTTGAGGTATATTGGAGTGGAATTGGAAATAGAAGAACGAGAAGTAGCCTTGCTTGCTAGTTTTCAAGTCAGGCCAGTATCAATTGATCAAGTGCTCGAGGCACAGATTAATGATGAGGAAATTCAAGAGCTAATTCATTTAAGGAATCAAGGGAAAAAGAAAGACTTCAGAGTTAGAGAATCAGATGGCAGGTTTATGAAAGAATGGAGAATGTATGTGCCGAATAATTTTGGAATTGAAGAAAGAAATTTTGGATGAAGCACATTGTTTAGTTTATGCAATGCATCTAGGAGGAACTTCGATGTATCATACCATTCGACCATTTTTATTATTGACCGGGTATGAAAAAGAGAAATTGCTGAGTATGTAAGTAGGTTGCCTTTGTCAGCAGGTTAAAGCGGAAAGAAAGAAGCCTTTTGGATTGACGCAGTCACTTCCCGTTCCACAGTGGAAATGGGAAAATATTATTATGGATTGTGTATACAAGCTTCCTCGTACACTGAATGGTTATGATGGTATTGGGATGATAGTTGATCAGCTTACTAAATCAGCTCATTTTGTTCCAGTGAGGGATAAGTATTCTTTAAGCCAATTAATTGGATTGTCTATCTTAGAGATTGTGAAGTATCATAGAGTTCCTGTGAGTATTGTATCGGATTGTGATCCCAGGTTTACTCCTAAGTTTTTGATAGTGTTTCAGGAGGCTTTGGATACAAGATTACTTTACAGTACAGCATATCATCCTCAAACAGATGGACAGTTAGAGATGACCATTCAGACTTTGGAGAATATGCTGAGATCTTCAGTATTACAGTTTGGTGATGCTTGGCATAAGCGGTTGGATTTGATGGAATATGCCTGCAACGACAGTTTTCATTCGAGTATTGGTATGGCACCATTTGAAGCGTTTTATAGCAGAGTTTGTCGTACACCTTTATGTTGGTCAGAGGTTGGTGAAAGAGTTTTGGTGGGCCCTGAGATTGTGGATGAGACTACTTGAATGTTCAAGTGATTAAGTCTAACTTGGAAGCGGCCCAGTATCGACAAAAGAGCTTAGCAGACAAACTTGCCACCGATAGAATGTATTATGTAGGTAATTGAGTATTTTTGAAGTTATCACCTTGGAAAGGTGTGGTTCGGTTTGGAAAGAGAGGCAAACTAAGTTCTAGATACATCGGACCTTATGTGATCAACGAGCGAGTCGGTGAAGTTGCTTTCAGGCTTGAGTTGCCTCCAGAGTTGTCGAAGTGCACGATGTGTTCCATGTTCGATGCTTCGTCATTATGTCTTAGATCCGTCGCATGTGATTCCTCCTTAACCATTGGAAATTTATTTGGATTTGACTTATGATGAGGAATCGGTGACTATTTTGGATTGGAAAGATAAGATTTTGAGGAATAAAACAGTGTATTTGTCAAAGTGTTGTGGAGAATCATTCAGTGGAAGAAGCTACTTGGGAAACAGAGGATCGGACAAGAGAAATGTACCCAAGGTTGTTTTATGAGTACTAGTGGATGTTTTTGGTTACGTAAATTTCGAGGAAGAAATTTTTATAAGGTGAGTAGATTGTGATAGCCCGTCCCGTAATAATTTATCGTTGATGTGAAAAGACGAAAATGCCCTTGGGCGTTTGATTGTGTTTGAGTTTTAGGCTAAAGGTTCGGGCCAATTATTGTAGGTCCTAATGTTTTGGACCCAATAAGAACTTAGAAAATGGTTTGTGGTGATTGGTGACCCACGTGGACCACAAACACACCAACACCTTCTCTTTTTTTTCTCTCTCCCGTGCTCTCTCTCTCTCTCTCCTCCCTTTCGATTTTCTGTCTTTTTTCGTACAAGTGTATGGACGGACCTTGAAACAACCATTTCAGTTGCAGATCGAAGGTTCAAAGGTTGTATTTAGGTTCCTTGTAACCTTACGAACCCATCTATACCCTTGGTTGGCCGTGGAACCATCAGAAAACCCGAGAACCAGAAACTCAGATTTGAGGTATTGTTCATGCACTCGTGAATGAGAAGGTTTCAGAGCATTTCAAGCTTATAGGAAGCTTGAGATCATCCTCACGAAGCTCGGAGAAGAAAAACCAAGTGAATTGGATGTCGGGAAGTTGAGATCGGCAAGTTTGAAGTTTGGCTGAAATATCGAGGAAATTTCCGACGAGATCCCGTGATTTTTGGAGCTTCAAAGTGGTAAGATCTTATTCTACTAGTCGAGGGCTTCATTTTGGTATAAATTTCATGGATTTTGGTTGAGAAATGGCTAAGATACGAAGATCTGAAATTTTTCCAGTTTTCCGGCGAGTTGCAGACGGCGGTCGCTGGCGAGGTACATCGGAAAAGAATGAAGAATATTCCATCAAACGCCGTTAACTTCTGTTAGTATATAACGGAATATTCCATGGAATATTCCTAACGGCGGTTAGGGTTTCCGTCAGGATTCCCTAAGCGTGGCCGCGCGTGTGGCCGTGCACTTGCCGGTGCGTGGTGGCGCGTGGGTGGTCGGAAAATTATTTTAAAAATATGGGGATGATCCTGAGATTGTGTAGATCACGTTGGTATATTCATATACCCAATTTGAGCATTGTATGAGAAGTTATTACCTATTGTTGGTTATGTGCGTTAAATAACGTTTATTCGGTTATCACGCATATAGGTGAGGCCTATCCAAAGGACGAGCGTCATCGTTTGAGGCTCGGGGGTTGTGACTCTTCGACTTATCTGTGAGTGGGCTTTTGTTTTTCGTATATACCTATATAAATGAGATTTTTCCCAAAAAATCAATTTAAGTGAAATGTGATATGAAATGTGATATGATATACCATGCAAAGTATATATCTATTTTATTCATGCATTAGTAGCTGTATATAATGGTAATTGGTGCTATGGACGCACAGGTAAGTATCAGGTGAGTATATATATTCGATGATAGAGAATGATTAATATGAAATGATGTTTATGTTGAGATGTATTGAAAGCTCATAAACCTGCACCCCGGTGTTAGTGCTCCCGCCTAGGGCCAGGGCTCAGTCCTTCACGTGATGTTCACCTCTCGCACCACACACTAACCTTGGATCCAAGTTAGGTGCTCAGTCCTGTCGAATAGACCACTATAGGTGGGTTCGACTCGTAGGTGACCCGCGATTAGCGCTCAGTCTTCACGTGATCGTAGCACTAGAGCATAATTATTTACACCCAGTCTTGTCGGTGAGACCACATGAGGTGGTTCCGACTCGTGTGCAGGATATATATATATATATATATATATATATATATATGTGTGTGATGAGAGATGATGAGATTGATTATGTGCTATAGTTCAGCCGAGCTGATCACTTGGTGAACATGTTATTATCTATGATGAGTTTTCACCTGATATAGTTATGTGATTGATGAGATATATTTGGCATGGCATATACCTTGCATATCACTACTTTTGACATGATTTTGAATTTATGAGTTGAGATGAGTATATATATATATATATATGCTATTTTTCTGGGAAATTATACAGGTTTTACGGCGAGGGGTTAGAACCTTTGAAAAGAGAAAAGATTTTGAAAAGATTTGTTTTTGCCCACTCACGCGTTTTGTTTTTCGCCCCTCCAGGTTGTAGGTAGCAGTGCTTTGGTGGCCATGAGGGACCCAACGGTGTTCTGACAGAATTCACAAAAGTAGGATTCACCTTCAGGTGTTATATCTTAGTAATTATCCTTGACTGCAACTAGAAGTTCTTATTGCTCTGAATGTGTATTTACATTTATCTTCTTAGTTTCCGCATTGTGCACGTGGTTACGTCACTCTCACGTGACAGCCAGCACGCCTCCTTGGGATGGGGTGTGTCAGGTGTATTCATCATAATTGTAAGTGACATGTCTTAAATTCGATTATCGTCAATGTTATATTTTAAATAAAATTATTATAGTTAACCCATAGTGTAGATTGACATAATAAAAGATAATTCTTAAAATACCTTAGTTTTGGGGTACTGTTTTTATTTTTATTTTCACTTTTGGCGGGTTAGTCCAAGATCCTAACTGTCATGCTGCAGGAAGCCTCTGTCCACAAAAATTTCCCTTGAAAAATATAATAAAAGGGGAAAATATAAAAACCAAAATTACAAATTAAAATGAAAAAAACGAAAAAAAAAACCCAGATTCTGAAAAATATTCATTATCAGAAGTTCAGAACCTTCCACTTCCTTGACGCCTTCAACCTTCGCAGCCCAAATTGAAAACCCTAATTTCCATTTCCAATTTGATTGTGTCCAATTCTTTCCAAATTGGTCGGATCTCCGATCTGACAGGCTGAGATAGTACCTGAAGAGAACAAAACAATGAGCAATTTGAGAACCATCTGTCGGCCGCACACGGTCTTCACGTCCTTCGTGTGTTGCAGACACCAAGCTCGCTTCGGCTTTAGGGTTTCATTTCGAAACCCTAATTGCAGTCCTCGCTTTCCGCCGGTGTCCGATTTTGCGAGATTGAATTGGGGCGGGTCGTGGTCCCGGGTCAATCAGAGAAGGACGGTGGTTAGGGCTTCCAGTTGGGACCATCCCAAATCTCCCTACGAAACTCTTGGTAATTGGATAAAGCTTCAATCTTTGATTTTTATTTTTTTTTAAATCTGGAATTTCTAACATTTTTACTGTCTTTAACTTTCCAGTTTTTGGATTTTGTTTTTTGAAACGCAGAATTAGAGAGGGACGCTGACGATGACCAGATAAAGATTGCTTACAGACGGTTGGCCAAGTTTTATCATCCAGATGGTATGCTCCCTTGTCTTTTTTCGAAATTCTTTTCAAATTTTTTTATTTCATATCTGTAATTTGCTACTTTGCTAGTGGTGTTATCTGTTAATCACAAATCAAAAGAAACACTTTGTAAGAAGATAATGTATGTAAACAATTATTGGTTGAATATGGTGAAACCCTTCAATAAAATCGTCATTAATTTCAGCTTGAAGAATCTTTGCAATTTGTGTGCAACAAAGTTATTGTGCAAAAGGGCTTATGACATTGGAAGTTGTTTTTATTCCTTACGGCTGCACTTGAGGCCTACAATTGGAATTGGATAACTGACTAGACTAAGAAACGAAGGCCATTCCAAATTTTGTCCAAGTTGAGGGAGGGATAAGGTTTCTGACTAATCTATCTAATTCTTTCAACTTGTTCAAATTTTGAAGGTGGCCTCCATGTCTTCCTTCATATACCTCGAACCCTCCAAGCGTGGTTTAATTTTCATGTGAATTTTTTTTTAAACTGATATCAGGCATATTGCCTATCGCCTTTCCTTGTGTGTTAGATTGCTGCATGTATTGGTTTCTACATGTAAAAAAGTTAGATTATCATAAATGTGCTCTTCCTAATATTTTGTGCCGTTTCCTTTGGTCTATTAGCTTTTGCTTGAACGTTCAAAATTGATCTAGTATTCTTTCCGTTTTCAAGTCTATGATGGTAGAGGGACTCTAGAGGAGGGGGAAACAGCTGAAGCTAGATTTATGAAGATTCAAGCTGCTTATGAGTTGCTCATGGATGATGAGAAGAGGGGACAATATGATAGGGATAACCGACTCAACCCAATGAAAGTAAGATTTGTAGTTTGCATATAAGTTGCCTTGTAGTTTCTTGCTTATATTTTTTGGATAGATACAGGAAAATGTAGAGTGGATTCATGATTTGTAAACAGATCAGCTTGTATTTTTTTTAGTAACGGAATCTTTGTGTGCACTGTCATATCAGGCATCTCAAGCATGGATGGAGTGGCTAATAAAGAAGCGAAAAGCTTTTGATCAGCGAGGTGATATGGCAATAGCTGCTTGGCAAGAGCAACAGCAGCGTGAGATGAATATTCGTGCACGTCGACTTTCTCGTTCCAAGGTATAGAATCATTCTCCTAGTACACGAATCAGCTGTGAAGAATAGTTTCGGTAGTTCGGAAATAAAAATGGAATTTCTGTATTCTAACGGTTTGATAAATGCTGCAAAGCTCTGCATGTTGCCGGATGCACAAAACATCGACGGCGATTTGTCTCTTATCGTTACTGATCAGACACTATGTTCAGAAGCTGGTGCTTCTCTCTGTGATGTATTGTTTGAAATTATAATAAAGCTTTTGTGTTCTTTTGTTTTGGCTGCGTTTCTCGTCTTATGGCCTAAGGTCAATGTATTTGACATCCAGGTTGACCCAGATGAAGAGAAGAGAATCCTGGCAAGAGAAAAAAAGGCCTCGGCAGAGTATTTCTCCAGTACCCTCAAGCGACACACACTAGTCTTAAAGAAAAGGGACCTAATGCGAAAGAAAGCAGAGGAAGACAAGAAAAAGCTCATCGGTCAGCTTTTAGCCGCGGAGGGACTTGAGCTCGACACAGAGGACGAAGAAAAACGGTAGAGCAAGATTTGCTCTTTGGCTTCTGACAGTGTAATTTGTACTATAGAATACACTTTGTAATGGCCGCTGAAGACAAATCCGTCCATACATATATTCAACAACGAGAGAAAAAGTAATCTGTATAGATCTTTCGTTGAAGAAATTTATAGAAATTAATGAAAAAAATCCCATTTAATTATATCAGTGCATCCGTTCTCGTGCACCTGTGTTGATATGCTTCAAATAGATGTTTCAAAAGTTCACCACAAGGTCTCTGCATCAAAAGTAAGTACAAGTAATTTGATTGCTTTCAAGAGCAAATTTGTCCTGCAATCTTTTGCTCGAACGTAGTACGCTGACATAAAACAGCTACATTCTACGATAGGCAAACGAAAGTTTGGGTGAAAGCCAACCAAATATTGCTACCTTGAACAGAATAGGAACTGTTTGTTGCACTGGTCCGCTGTCGGATGAAATCAAGCATACTCATCATAAATCAGGATTCTCGAGATAAGCCGAATGTCTTCCCACGATAAGGTCAATAAGCGGTTTCTCCACATCATCAACACCCGGAGACTGGTTTTGGCGAACTGATATCTTTTCATTGCGTCTGACAACTACAACCTCTTCCTTGCGGGTTGAAAGCTCATTTGCTACAACCATATGCACCTTGTACTTCTTAAGAGCCATATCAGCCTTCTCCAAAAGAATCTTCGAATCCGTCTCTAGCTGTTTAGGCAAGCATGTCAAAGGTTTTTAACTCCAAAAAGTAATACTGCATCTTGTAACCTGTCAAAAACTTTTAGCAGATGAAAATTATATGACAAAGCTAAGGGTAAGGGGTATGATTTTGATTATTGAGAGGTACACATATATGACTGCATCATGCATGTCGAGGAAGATCTGTTAAACGAAAAGCCCCCACCAGAAATATGTCATTTTCAGGTTACTGCTACCCAGCCACGCCCTCAACCCTCCTCGACAAAAAAAAATTCTCATATAGATAGTCTATGGATGCAAGTAAAAAATAGCTCTTCCGCTAAAGTGCAGCAAGTGAACTAATGAATGGAAATGCCAGTAAATAGAAATAAGCAAAAGTTTCTATCTAACCTTAAATGATATACAGAAGGCCGTTGGCGCCCAGTCTTTCCTCAGCACTAATAGCATCTTTGGCACCTGAACAAGTCGCATGTCCAATGAACCAGATCCTGACTGAATTTTGTGTTCTGCCTGCACAATCATGCTTTGCTAAGAAATGGTGCAGCTAACGCTTAGACTTGGATGAAACTTATACACGATACAAGATGGAGTATTATGATTCTTTTTCCTTTATTTCATAAGCAACTTTCGGACCACTGATCTCCTTATATAACAGTTTTTTCATTCAAACAAGCGATTAATTAAACATCCAAGATTCACATGTCAACCCATTCCTATATATTCAGAGGAATATTGTGATCATAAACATGTCCTGTATAAATTTGCAAAGGACTGGATTATGTTATCTAACTGCAGAGATTCATTTATAAGCCCCTAAGGAAACGCTATCAAGCTTCCAAAATTCACAATCAAGTCATTTCTACGCATTTCAAGGAATATCGAGGAAAAAATATGTCCTCTAGCAATTTCTAAAAGGGGTAGCTTTTGTCATCTGTCGATTGAGTTACAGAATGCAGCCAGAGCATGTATGACATAACTTTTCAATATATTAAACCATTACCATGCTTTTCCAAGGAACATAAAAGTCAGACACTGCAGCTGCAAGGTAAAGAATTGCATGTGGCCCAAGACTTCTGATTGAAAAAGCAATCATCTGCAACATCTGCCCAAAATGCAAAGACAGATTAGTCAAGCATAGGAGGATAACTGTTATATCTAAAACAAACAGACACTCACATATGGTTGTGAAGGGAAGTTAATAACCAACTGAAGCGAACCTGAAGATACTCAAATATGGTTGTGAAGGGAAGTTTTAACAAGAGGCCTCCTGTTACTGCCTGCAACAGAATAAATCCCCACATATAAAGGAAGTAAAAATATGCAATAAGTAAGTATATATAATACTCAATGAAAGATAAATATAAGTGGTCGTACGGCATGACTTTTAGTGACGGCATTCCTCACTGCTTCCGAATGTGACTGGCACACTGGAAATATAATACAAGATTTAGTCATCTCAATAAGGACTGTCAAAGATATGTATGATATTGTCAGATTTAACCTTCGACATCACCACAAAGCTGCAAATAAAACTTCAAAAATTCCTGTCTCCCATCTCCCCAAAACCCAATCATCAAGCACAAAACCAACTCCGATAATTAAACTCTACAATCAAATCCTATAATAGCATACAAAAATCTAATATCATAGTTACTCACACTAAACATGTCAAAACAAATGGAAACATCAATGTAGCTGACAAGCAGAAAGTTTGACATCTCTATTACTAATGCAGACAAAAACAGCTTGGTTTTCCTCTGATAATTGAGTTCTTGTTTTTTTCCTCAAGAACAGCAATCTGAACCAGTCAATGATCCTCAAAAGCTAGAGTCTTCAGGGCTTAATTACTCTAACCTTTTGGATATGACCTTCCAGCCTGCTTTCTAAGCTGAGTTAAATCAGCCTACTCTATGATACGAGACCAATCACACTCTTCTTTTGGGTATATTCACTCATCTAAGAGTTTTAATGACTTAGCACTACACGCATGTATGCCTAGGCATTTTAATCAAGCCACTAGCATCTTATGGAACTTTAACCTGCACATTGGAGTTGGCTCTAATTCCAATAGTCAAGAATCAACCAGTACTCAAAAGCTATTTGCCATCAAGGAGTCAAAAGCTTATTACTTGCCTTTAAGGTTTGTAAGAGACTCATTGTTAGCTAGGGCATGATTATTACTTATTTGAGAAATGTAATTAAATATCCATTGCACAATGACTGTGTTTCTATCTCATGCCTTTTCTCTCAAGGTAGAAGTAATTTGTTGCTAATGTACTGGTATTCAAGAAGTTAAGTATCATTCTTGATCCCTAAACTAGAGAGAAGGAAACATAAGTTTCTCTCCCGTCGTCCATGTCCATTTTTTGTTCTACATAGAAAGAGAAAAAACACATATAATCATTTTGCAAACAATAACTACAAACTGTTAATATTTGAGTCATCCGTATATTCAAAACATTCAAGCAAAGGATCAGCGGGAAGTGATCTGCAATATGGCTGGCAAGTACCCCTGCATAACATTGTGGAATAATCCAAAATGTTTAGTTACAATTCTCTTCTATCGTGTTAAATTGTTGAAATGACCAAATGATATGTAAAATGGTAGAATCAGAAATTACCTTCGATATAGAAAGATAACAGCATAACCTGCCTTCAAAAAGTACCTGCAACGTTACAGATAAGTCTAATCCATAAGTCCGTATTACTAAAGATGGCATATTTATTGATTTGCAGGGTGATATACTCTGTGGATGCTGCTCCCTTGTGACCTGAGCTGAAGTTGTCGATGTAGCGAACACATCGTTGCTCCAGAGGAACGGTGGTGCCACCTGATGTCACACACACAACCCTCCTAGCTCCTCCACTTCCTACATCACATTTCAAATCAATCAAAATCCACTTAACCATACTCTATCACCCAGAAAAAGAAATGA